>CM066329.1:43566765-44236765 GCA_033807585.1 Hydrophis major
CATTATCCCAATTATTCAGAGGAAGGGTCCTTAAAAATTTCCACTTGGCAAAACATTGGTGAACATCTCCATAATCCTCCTTGTGCACCTATTGGCATTTTGGTCACTTGGAGGAAAATTATGGAGGCTTTAAAAGTCCATTATAAAATAGAAGCAGGGAGTGTGTTTGAATCTCCCCCGCCAAGTTATGATAACTTTTCTGTCCTTCAACCCTCCGCTCCCGATGGTCATAAGACATTACGGGAGCCTCCCTCCATTCAATCCACTTCCATAAATGTAGAGCCCCTGTGTCCTCCACCACCCTCCTGAGGTGTGGGGGGGTGTTGTAAAAGCCATTCAACAAGCCTTTTATGAAGGGGAAATGGATGAGGACACCCTTGCAGCTGCCTCCCTTTATCCTGTCATACAAGCTGGCAATCCCCCAGTTCCTCAATACACCCCAATGCCATACAAAATAATTAAGGATTTGAAAGCAGCCTGCAAGGAAAATGGTATTCAATCTCGCTATGTACAGGGTCTTTTAGGGTCAATAACCCAACCAGGCGCTGACTTGATAAATGCTGATTGGCGTACATTATTTGCCATGATCCTCACGCCTTCACAATTTTTGGTCTGGGAGTCCGAATTTCATAAACGTACCGCAGCCGCAGCTGCTAGAGGCTTGCCGGCAAATGTCACTTTAGATATGCTTAACGGTACCGGCACCATGCTTACCATTGCCCAGCAGACTGCCACAAACGCAGCTGCTTTCCCTATATTACAGGATTGTGCTTTGGCCGCGGCTCGAAAAATTGATAATGAGGGATGCGTGCCCAAATCTTTCTCTAAGATTATCCAAGGACCTTCTGAGCCTTTTTCCTCCTTTATAAACCGTCTCACAGAAGCCTTAGAGAGACAAATTGATAATGAGGAGGCTTGTAATGAATTAGGTTTAAAACTTGCTTATGAAAACGCAAACGCTGATTGTCAGAAAGTTTTGCAACCATTAATTAATAAGAAAAATGTTACCTTGGCAGATTATCTTGCAGCCTGCCGAATCATAGGAACCACATCCCATTCCATGTCTACTCTGGCTACAGCCATTACGGAAGGCATGCAGCAGAACATGGGCTCTCTTCTTCCCATTTCCCAACAAACTACTCGTAAAATGGGTAATTGTTTTAATTGTGGCAAGCCAGGTCACTTTAAGAGCCAATGCAGAGCCCCGGGTGGGGGAGCAAATCTGTCAAGAAACCAGGTAGCTCACCCAAAAACGCCATGCCCTCGATGTAAAAAGGGCTATCACTGGGCTAGTCAGTGCAGAGTCCAAAAGAATGAACAGCAGAAGAACCCTACAATCATTCAAAAACCCTATTTGAATCAGGGAAACTAGAAACGGGGCAGGCAGCCAGCCCCACAACAAAGGCTGCTGAAACTTGCAATTTTTCTTCTTTCGCTTACGATCTTGTTGCTAATGAAACTGTTACTTATCTCCCTGGTATCGCTGACTTTCTCTTTGTACACCCTGTTCAGCCTTTTCACATGCCCCCCGATATTCCAGTGCTAGTCTTTCCTGTACGGGACTTAGCTGAACAAGGTATTCTTGCCTCTCCTTTTCTGCATGACTCCACTGTATTGTCTGATGTCTGCCTGTCTGTACTAGCTAATACAGAAGTTACTATAAATGAGGGGGATGTTGTGGCAAAAATGATTGTGCTCTTAGACCAACAACAAGAGCAACTCTATGCAATTGAAAGACCAATTAGTCAACCGAAACCTACGGTAACATTCTTATTGAATGGTCGATCCTTTCTTGGTCTTTTAGATACTGGAGCGGATATTTCCGTCATCCGAACCACTGAGTGGCCGGACACCTGGCCTGCAGATGTGGCACCAGCAGTGAGAGGAGTGGGGGGACTCCAGGAGACTCGCATTAGCAGAAACTGGGTAAAAGCCCATTCCCCTGAGTCTCAATGTGTTGCTTATATTAAACCAGCTGTAATCCCTCTGTATACTAATTTGTGGGGAAGAGACCTTATGTCACAGTTTAATGCGCAACTCACCCTCCATTAACCATGCTTCGCTTATATTTGACTAACAATAACCCTGTGTGGATTGATCAGTGGCCTCTCCCTTCTATAAAGCTTGAAGCCTTACATTCTCTTGTTCAAGAACAATTAGATAGAGGTCATCTAGAACTCTCATTGAGTCCATATAATACCCCAGTTTTTGTTATCAAAAAGAAAAACGGCGCTTGGCGCCTCCTTCAGGATTTAAGGGCTGTGAATTCGGTCCTCCTTCCAATGGGACCCCTGCAATGTGGTCTTCCAAATCCTAACATAATTCCTCAAGAGTATGACCTTGTCATTATCGATTTAAAAGACTGCTTTTTCTCCATTCCATTACACAAGTCAGATAGAAAATTATTCGCTTTTACAGTACCAACTTTAAATAATCAAAGACCTACCAAACGATATCAATGGAAAGTCTTACCGCAAGGCATGTTAAACAGTCCAACTATGTGTCATTTTTTTGTGGATTTAGCCTTGCAACTATACAGGGACAAATATCCTCATTTTTTAATCTATCATTACATGGATGATATATTGGTATCTGCATCTGGCCCAAAGGGCACGGTATTAAAAACTCTGCCGTGCCTGACCTCCATTTTAGGTAAAGCAGGGCTCATTATAGCCCCAGAAAAAATACAATCCAAACCTCCCTTTTCCTATTTAGGTCACAAGTTACTTGCTTCAGCTGCTGTTCCTTCCCTTCCCCTTCCAACACTTCTCCCAAAACCAACACTCGTGATCTTACAACAGTTCCTGGGAACCTTAAATTGGGCATGTCCTTATTTGGGTTTGACTACAGCTACATTAGCTCCTCTCTTTAATGCTCTCACGCAAGGTAAAGCCCCGTCCGATGTTATCATTCTAAATAAAGAGCAGTTGCAGGCATTAAAAGACATTTCCCATTTACTGGCTACTCGATGGGTGGATCGAGCTATAGAAAATTGTCCTTTATCAATTGCTTTACTAAATACTGTTCAGAGACCCACAGCTGTCATTATGCAATCTCATCAGACACAGGTTCTGATTTTAGAATGGCTGCATTTGTCTCACACCCCACGGACCACAATCACTAGTAAAGCCTCTGCATATTCCCAGTTGATCTTTAAAGGTCGACAAAGATGTAAACAACTCATGGGATGTGAGCCTGTTTCAATATTCACTCCTTGTTCATTGACTACGTGGGAAATGCTATGGTGTAATTCAGAAGAACTACAATACGCTTTAGTAGAGTGGCCAGGGCAAATTTCTTGCCATTTACAGCTGACCCACGGTTCACTTTTCTTAAAACTCTCCCTTTTGAATGGCATTCCCCCCTCTCAATATCTCCATTAGTAGATGCACCTACGCTTTATGCAGATGGGGGGAAAATGTATGGTGCTTGTGCATGGTACCAGGAGGGAGAGTGGAAAACTAAAATTACCCCTCCGCAATCTTCTGCTCAACAGGCAGAACTTGCTGCATCTCTTATTGCGTTTCAACATTTTCAAAAAGCTCCTTTTAATTTAATAGTAATTCCTTATATGTTTCTCAGATTTTGAAAAATATATATCAAGCCTATTTATCTCCTAGCATATCTGTTTCTTTGTTAAAGTTGTTGCTTCCTCTACAGCAATGTATCAACAGCCGCACGCATCCATTCTTTGTAGCACATATCAGGAGCCATCAACCTCTTCCTGGTATATTACAGAAGGGAAACAAGGTGGCAGACGCAGCTGCAGCAGCTGCATCCGGTAAATCAATTTGTAATCTGACAGCAGCCGAAAGCCATGATTATTTTCACCAAAATAAGAAAGCATTACAAAAACAATTTTCCCTAACTCAGGTAGAAGCTGATGCCATTATTCAACAATGCCCCACGTGTAGTAAGCAAGGACATTCCATTCCCATAGGAGTAAATCCTAGAGGATTAAAAGCTTGTGAAATTTGGCAAATGGATGTAACTCAGTATCCACCTTTTGCCCCTTGGAAATATTTGCACGTTTCCATCGATACATATTCAGGGTTTATTCTGGCCACCCCTCAAAGGGGAGAAACTGTAAAACATGTCATCAATCATTCAATTCGTACTTTTGCCTCGCTGGGACGTCCAAAAGAAATCAAAACTGACAATGGACCTGCCTATACAAGTTCTGCTTTCCAGGACTTCTGTAACAGATGGGATGTAACCCACAAGTTTGGGATTCTCTACAACAGCCAGGGGCAGGCTATTGTGGAACGAGCGAACTTATCTCTGAAACGTGCTCTTGATCGATATTCGTTGCGGGAAAACCCCCCGAACCTCCCAGCATTGCAAAATTCTCTTAATATTTGTCTTTACACTTTAAACTTTCTTAATCTGACTGGCATTCCTCCCACTTCTGCTGCTTCACGTCATTTTTCCTCCCCCTCACCCCTGCCTAACAGACCTCTGGTATATTATCGCAGATTGCCAGATCCCGCCTGGCAGGGTCCCACTAAGCTTCTCACTTGGGGACGAGGCTATGCTGCGATCTTACTGCCAGACAAAACCACTTGCTGGATCCCTGGTAGGGCGGTTAGACCCTATCATGGGAATTCCTCCGCTACATCTGTATCTTAAAACTCTTCCTGATATTCTTGCCTATATCTTCTTTGCAATTTCTACCTTACTTCAACAAAACCTATGCTTCCTGTCAAAAGACTATTCGTGTTAAAACCATTTCATTAACAAAAGGCTATTATACTTGTTCCATGTGGGTACGTCATGAAAATGCTACCCGTAGTTTTCACTCTGTCACTTCTGTTTTGTTTAAAGAACACTCTACCACTCGCTCTTTTGTTCCTTCTTTAGTCTTCCTATGGAAAGGAACCTTAAAATCTTTTCCTCTATTCAATCTAAAACATAGGGGGACCTAGATGTCCTTCTATTGTATTATGGGTTTCCCCACCCCAACTAACATCCTTGATGAATTACCAAATTAATCTTTATTGTCATTATTGTAATTATTATCCTTTTTCTACTAATTGCATTCCCTCATCTCGTAAATGTTCTACAACTAACTTGTCCATAGCCCTCTCTCCTACTTGTCATGCTTTTATATATCCGAACTTTGATCCTGTCAACAAACAACGCTTCAAAAGAACTGTCCATGACGATCCGCAGAAGCCTCATAGAAGATATAATATTGCTTGGACTATAATTGACTTTCAAGGCGTTCGTTTAAGTTCTACAACCAATTTTTCTTGCATAGAAGACTTCTACCCACCACTTCAATTCGATTTGGCAGATGCACCCACACAACCAGGGGATATCCTGCAATCTACACCACTTCAGGAGGAACTTTAACATCACGCCTGAAAGGAATGTATTTTATCCCTGGCAATAATTTTGTTTGGACTTGTTCCACCGGTATCATGGCATGTGTCCACAGGGATGAAATTGTTAAATCCAAATCATTTTGCATTCAAGTATGGCTGGTATGTATAACTCTGATGATTTTATATCCCTACAGGTACCCATGGAATACCCCCTTTTGCAAAATCGTAAAGATTTAAATCTGTTATTTTTTAAAACAAGGGGGATTGTGTGCTACGCTTAAAGAAGAATGTTTTTATGCCGATAGCAGGGGGGTTTGTTTTCTATTTTGCCATGGTTTACAACCTTTTAAACTGCATTGGCAGGATCATTAATAATCATTATATTGATATGTATTATAGGACCTTGTTGTTTTAATAGAATATTGCAATTTTTTAAAAAATCAATTATCCTCCATAACTGCTGATGTTAATGTGCTATTGCAAGCTCATGTTATATCCTCAACACCGGACGAAAAAATGTCATTGCTGAGTTACCGCTCCTTGGACAACCCTGATGCTGACGGGTCGCACTCTTGCCTAGATGACGGGGACGGCGAACATTTCATAAAAATGGTTCCTGTCTTCTCGGACGAGGAAGAAGACTCATCATAAATAATAAAAACAGAGGAGATGTTGTAACTATGTATCATTGCAACTATGTATTATTGCAACTATGTATCATTCATGTGTTTGCAACATTGTATCATTCACGTGTAATCATTAACTTCTGTCTCTTCAGTGACCTTTGCAAGGCACGTACAAGGGACAAGGAGCTAGACGGTTGTTATTAAGCGTATCCACACTGTAAATGATCTGTCCGGTATGCAGCTTTGTAAACATACACATCCTGATGAGATTATCATGTTTGACTTGAGCTTTGATTAAATCATTTTCTTGTAAAAAAGCACAATAAAAGAGCATGTGCCAAGACATTCGGGGGGCGCTCATCCTGAGGAAACCTCGCTTCCTGTCGTTTCTCTCTCCTTCGCTCCCTTTCATGAGCCGCCCATCAGATGCGGGATAGCAGATACCGCACAAAACTGTAATTAGGTGTGGTTTCTCAAGCGGCCATAAGATGGAGCCAGAAGCCTGGGTTGTTTTGTCTGAGTCTCAGAAGAGAGTGTGAGTGTATCTCTGTTTCCTTCTGTTGGAAAGTATTGCCGTTCCTCCATTTTTCCTAATTGACTGATATTTCTGGATTTAACGTAAGTCTGATACTGAACTGTTTTTGACACTGGACTTTGATATTTGGATTATCCCTGGATTGAAAACTGACTGATTTACTTGCGAATGACTTTTGGACTGCCTATCTTTGAACTCTGCTTAAGCCTTTCTGGAAGCAAAAACCTACATTTAGTGTACAGTGTATCTGTGTGCTCTGTGTATATTATTCCAACTCTACTCTCTATACGTCTCCCTGTATGTGCTCATTCTCCTAACGGGGAATTACCTCAACAGTTCCTATTCTTCCTATGGTGTGCAATGCCAAATACTGGCAAAACCCACCTGACATTTTTGCTAATAGCTTACTTTACCACTGAGGGGCAAATGTAACCCAATTCCACAGCTTCCTGGAGGCGTCAGAAAAGCTTGTAGCAAGATATGTCCATCCTGGTCATATTTGTCCCAAAGATGATTTTCAAAGGGGAAAAAAAAGTATTTTTTGTAATGTCCGTGAGAATGACACACTGGGGGAAGAACCCTGATGCTGACAACAGTCTGGTCAAAGAAGTCCTATTCTTAGAAACAGCAATATATTACATTGAACTCTATAATACAATAAAATCCATTCAAGATTCATGGAGTTTTTCTCATGTTTTTCCTCCTTACCTGAAGTAGCGGTTCAGCCAATCTCTCAGCTCCACCACAAAGATGAAGTGATTCAAAAAATTCCAAGGAGAACTTTCTACTCTCTGTGAGAAAGAGAAAAATAGTGGAAGCAGATTTGTTAAGAGATTCCAATGAAGAGGGAAAAAGAATCAGCTAAATATTGAAATCTCACATGATACATAAAGAACTTTTGTTACCCGGCATGGTGTCCTGGCTTCCATCGTTGCGTAAGTTCTCCCTCAACAACAGCTCTTCAGAAGATTTGAATGAATCTTTCCTCCCCTTGGGATACTCTGTCATAGCTTCCAAGGATTTCTGGATATGACGTGACACAAAAAACAATGAAAGACACTAAGGAATTTTCATACTGCACCTTTAAATTAGCAGACCCAAATATCTATTTGCAAAGCTCAATAGAGAATGAAAGAATTTCCCTAAACACATCCTCCAGAAGAAAAATGGAACAATTGGCCTTACGTATTAATAGTCCCAGAAAACTCTGCTAAAAGGGAATTAACAAATTCAGAGAGATTCTCTTTAGAGCTGAAATGATTACATTCTCACACCTGCATCTTTTCCAACTCCTGGGCCAGGAGGAAGCCTTCGGCCAGGGCCACAGCCTGGGAACTGGTCTCCACTCCACACTCCCATACCCATTTCTCCATCTCTGGGGGAAGGAGAGAAAGGAACTGCTTCAGGAGCACCAAGTCCAGCATCTGAGCCTTCGTGTGTCTTTTCGGCTGCAGCCATTGATGGCAAAGGTGGTGAAGCCTACTGCAAATATCTCGGGGACTCTTCCCCTCCTGGAACTGCACTTCGCTGAAGTGACAGCATTGGACCTCTGAACTGCTGGCTTCCTCTTCTTGGCGCTTCTCTCCAGGACTTGTTCCATTCTTCCCAAAGCCCCAAGGCTGAGTAACTGGAGTGTCTTTTCCAACTTCTGCATCTGCTAGGCGTTGTGCCTCCATCTTTTCTCTGGTTTCTAATCCAGCTCCAAAATGGATGAATGGACCTCCCAAGTTTTACTAATCAGAAGTCATCTGGCTAAATCTCCTAAAGGCCATTCAGCTCTCTTTCCGTACAAGATACCTTGGAATCCAGTGAACCACGCAAGATTTCCAACTTATATATCTGAAATGGAAAACAAAGGAAACTTCCAGAAATACAAGCTGAGCAATTTAACAACAGAGCATTCACAAAAACCCAAATAAGAAATTCTTATGAACCCAACAATATCTGGAAAGAGGGAAGAAATCTTACTAGTTGGTAAACTAATATATCTGCGTGTAGAAAAAATTCTATAGCAACCTTCTGCATTAACTTTGATCAAGGACTAAAATTTGGATGCATAAATTTAAAACATTCTTTGTTTTCTAATTCTTACTTATTCAAATAATTTTGATGGCTGCTTCCAATGTTAAAAACAATCTTTGTACAATTCAGATCATAAATGTCTCAGGTCACAAACAGCCAGTCAGATGAGTGGCTTTCTAAATCGATTTTATAGGTAAATCATTCAATAATTGAATTTCCAGTATAACGCTAGATAGCAGCTCCCCATTAACTTCCTGGTATATGCAGTATGCCATTTGCAGATCTGTACATTGGGGGAACAAAGCAACCACTTCATAAACACATAGCACAACATAGGAAAACAAACTAATCAGGAGAAGATTCAGCAGTCCATCTGTAAGGTCTTGCCTCTCCAACTCTTCACAAGAAAGCAGGATTCTTGAAACTGAATTTGTTCCAAAAGGAGTTTTTTATTGAAAGGCTTGTGATAGCAAGAGATCTAGGCAGGAATTAAATCTTCTCACTTAAAAACAGCAATTTAAAACAGTGCAAACAAAACTCCTGCCACAGCACAGCAATGCAGGAAACGAAATTCATATTGACATCTCTCCAAGCAAGAAATGGAAAAAGAAACTTCATATAGATTCCCTCCAATCCTCTTCCCTTCCACCAGAATACCAGCGTCCCAATACAAATATATGGGACCTGACACCATCGGCATTTAAAAGACAAAACATGAAAGTGCACATTTTGGGCAGAGAGCACTGCTGGTTTGAAAGAGGGTTCAAAGAGGCCATAGATGTCAAAATTGAACAGCCCTTTCTCAATAGAGGGGGAAGGATAAGCCATCATCTATCTTCAGTCTAACACACAAGACTTCTCAACAGTTGTGAAGACTCCACACCCGTCTGCACCACTCAAGTGACTCTGAAGACACAACTCCAGGTGGCCTTTAGGACTAGCTAACAGAATGCAAATGACCAGCTGTCTGCAAGGAGGGTAAATCAATCCATCCATCCCCCCCCCCCCCAAGCCTCTTGGATGAGAAGCAAAAGTCTTCTAAGAAAAACAAGAAAGTCCAGTTGCCTCTTGAAAAAGGGCGTTTGGGACAACCATGACTTGGATGGCGGAGAATCTCCATAGACTCCTGGCGCAAACCACTATAGGTCCCTGAGAAATCACCATCAACAAACCACCATTCAATGAAAACAGAATAATACCCGAATCAACAAAGCATTTACGACTTAACTTGATGTTTTAATGCAGGCATCTCCTGGAAAAAGGTTTCTCACCTTTCGCTTAATTCTAAATGGCTCCGACCTTTTTCACTGTCCCGAATTTCCTCCTGGAGGCAACGCAGCGGGACCGTAGCTTTTGATTTCTTCCCTGCCTGGCCCTGTAAGTACAGGAGAGGAAGGGGAACATGGGGCAGGGGCTCCTCACTTTCCAGGACTCCGTACTTGATGAAGTTTTGCGTCACTCCGGACGCACTCCGGACACGCATGGTCCAGCCCGTGGAAGAACAATCCCCCCCACACCCACTTACTGAACTCCGGAGTCAGGTCTCGATCTCCCTCCGTGCAAGGCTTCCTTGCAGCCTCTTGGACTGCTGGAAAGGCTCGGCCTAAGGCTCGCAGCGAGGGAGGGGCGGGTCGAGAGGGAGCAGAATCGGGCACTATAGAAAGGGCGGACGTACTTTCACCCTTCCCTGCAAATTGCCCCGCGAGGCTTTCGGACCTGGTGAAAGAGCGCATGCCCAATTCTCTCCTGAAGTCGACCTGCCTTTCCAACGGCTACCTGGGGAGCCCCCTGGTGGATCCTGCGTGCAACGCCAAATGGACCCTGAGAGGGCGAAGGGCAGATCATGTTCCATGCTGGCCTGGGATGATGGGCATTGGAGTAAAAGGAAAGGCTCCCTCTGACATTGCCTGTCTGCAGCAGGCAGCAATTTCTAGACTTTCCTGTTTTTTTAAATGGTCTAAGAACGATCTGTAAACTTGTGAATATTGAGAAAATCTCTCTGGAAACTCAAAAGAAACAGGAACCCCTCTTTGAAGGCGATTTGTATAGAATAGAATAGAATAGAATAGAATAGAATAGAATAGAATAGAATAGAATAGAATACTTTATTGGCCAAGTGTGATTGGACACACAAGGAATTTGGTCTTGGTGTAAATACTCTCAGTATACGTAAAAGAAAAGATACATTTGTCAGGAGTCGACACTTAATGATAGTCATAGAGTACAATAAGCAATCAATCATACTGGGAAACAGTCAATATAAATCGTAAGGATACAAGTGACAAAGTTACAGTCATACAGTCACAAGTGGGAAGGGATGGGTGGTAAGGAGTGATGACAAGATTAACAGTAATAGTAATGCAGACTTTGTAATAGTTGAACAGGGCTGAATTATTTGTTTAGCAGAATGATGCCTTTTGGGGAAAAACTATTCTTGGCTCTAGTTGTTCTGATGTGCAATGTTTTATAGCGTCGTTTTGAGGGAAGGAATTGAAACAGTTTATGTCCGGGATGAGGGGTCTGTAAATATTTTCACAGCCCTCTTTTTGACTTGTGCAGTATACAGGTCCTCAACTGAAGGCAGGTTGGTAGTAACTGTTTTTTCTGCAGACCTAATTACACTCTGAAGTCTGTGTCTGTCCTGTTGAGTTGCAGAACCAAACTAGACAGGCAGGCAGATTGAGTTGCTCACAGAATCATCCAGTGATCTATCTATCTGCCATCGGCTAGCTCAGTATGTCACATAAAATTTGCTTGCCCTGTGTCTGCACTGAATAATAGAACCTTCAGTCCTAAGGGAGGTTCAGATGTACTTAAAAGCAGAGCTGAATATCCAAAGACTAGCTAGAAAGCAAGAACTGCAACCATTTCCTGCTTTATAGCTAATCTAAATCTCCTGGCACAACAGAATAGCTGAAAAAAAAGGGGGGGGAAAGGGAAAATAGCAATTTAGCAGGCAAGTTTGCCAAGTAAGGAGTGAGTGGGTGGGGAGGGTTCCTGCGGTCCATGTGGGTGGTGCAGCCTTGTGTTTCTGCACAGCCTGGATTATTTGCGGGGTGTGAAATTTCTCTGCGGCCCACCAAAATTTTCTTGCAGCCCACCAAACTGTGACTGAATTTGGATATTGTCAGGGCTGCCTCCATCCAATTCCTAGGGAAGAAAAACCCTTGGCTGCATAGATTCAGAGAAAAGGTACTTTTATTAGGAGAACCAAATGCAACAAGTTTCAGGCAAGATCTGAGGTAAAAGCTCATGAAGCAGCAAATTGAAAATAATTGTACAGCCCAATCCCCCTAGTAACTAGGCAACCACCAGTCAGGAAATGTTTTGATAAAGTCTTTGATTCAAGTACATCTCCTCTGGCTGCTGCATACCAAAGCTAGAAGAAATGACCTTGGAGAAATAAGCAAAGCCCAGCTGGTTTCAGAAAGGCTGTCTAGGGTTTGTTCTGCATTCTGTCTTAGTCAGATTGCCCTCACTTCCTGTAAAGGCTTCTGCAGGAACCTGGAATTACCTGTTTATCCTGCAGAAACCTTTGGCCATGAAAGGAATAAGATTCCCAGTTGTACAATGCTGGGAAGCATCACTCAGCTTTTCTAACTTGCAATCGGTATACAAGTTGTGGCTGAACTTGTCCTTGATTTCTTGGGAGGAACCAAAATGAAGAAATCACTTTCTGATTTCCCTTCTCTTGGGATTTGGGCCTTCTCCCACTTTTTAATTCCGGGAGATAAATCTAATGAAGCAGATGGATAAATACAGTATATAAGTCTGGCATAAAAAAGTATTGGGAGGATGGGAACTGCAGTCCCAAGATGAGGAACCTACTATTCAACTCGTAAAACAAGTCTTCCCTGGTTGGGGTTCATCCTTCTGGTTAACAGTCAAACATGCTAACCCCCTTGTGCCACATCAGTCAAAACTTGGCTTGAGGATTCTACATATCTTAAGTCATAAGACCTAGTTTGTTCTTTTCACCCATCAGATATACAAAATGAAACATTGGATAGATAGAATTCTTTATTGGCCAAGTGTGATTGGACATACAAAGTATTTGTCATCGTGCATGTGCTCTCAGTGCACATAAAAGATACATTCATCAAGAATCATAATGTACAATACTTAATAATAGTCATAGGGTACAATAAGCAATCAAATCATACTAGGAAACGGTCAATAAAAATTCTTTGGCACTGGGATGATAGTAGAGCGTTTGAAGCAAGAAGGAACATAACACATATCGGATGATGTATTGAAGATTTGGGTAAAGAGGGGGCCAATTGGTCAGCACAGACTTTTAAGCAAGGAGTTACCTTGTCTGGGCCTGGTGCTTTTCCAGGCTTTTGTCTGTGAAATAGATCTTGTAATTTTTCACAATCAGAACCCGATGGGGTGGGGTCAGTGGTTGGACTATTACAATGAGTATTACTAAACATAAATATTGCTTTTGTTGAGAAAGAATCTCAACAACTATACCAGTAGTAGAAGGGCATCATGTAGGGTATCGAATCGTCCACACGGATTTGGTCTCAGCTGGGGCATGACTTTCTTCATCTTTTACCTTTCTGGGAGCTAAAGGAGTAAACCATAACCTTGGTTTCTTAATGTGTTACCTAGGGAAAAGCCCAGCGCTGATGACCTCCACTCCCTTTGCCATTCCATCATTATTAATTTAAAAATCTTTCTGGAAGCTAGTATCCAGAGAACAACACAGAATCCTTTTAAGAGAGAATGCTTCTGATGCATCAGTCTCGAAGTTCTAAGTTCATCAACTCCCAATACACCCTGCTGATAAAGGAAACTGGATTTGATGACCTACCTGGATCAGTTGACTTTTAGCTAGCAGAAGCTGTGAATTGTCAGCCTGAGGGAGGTGGAAAAGGGTTAGCAAAAAGGTATACCATTTATTTGGATTATGACTCAATTTGTCCTTGCATGGGATTTTAGACCATTATTGCTAGTCCTCAATTTACAACAGTCTGTTTAGTCAAAGTTGTGCCACTGCTGAAAAAAATTGACACAACCCTTTTTCAAATGTATGACCATTGCGGCATCCCCATGGTCATCTGATCAAATTTCAGATGCTTGGTAATTGACTCATATTTATGACAGTTGCAATTTTCCTAAGCCATGTGATCACGTTTTGTGACTTTCTGACAAGCAAAGCAAACAGGGAAGCCAGATTCATTTCACAACAGCATTACTAACTTACCAACAGAGATTCACTTTGTCAAGAAAAGTCGTAAAACAGGGTAAAACTCACTTAAATGTCTCAGCAACAGAAATTTTCAAGCTCAATTGCAGGCATACACCAAGGACTACCTGGATTTCTACTGAAGCACTTCTCACACTTCTCTTCATTGATATGGTTTCTTCCCTGTGTGGACTCTTTTATGCTTACTAAGACCAGAATTCCACCTAAAGTCCTTTCCACATTCCACACATTTATATGGCTTCTCTCCAGTGTGGATCCTCTTATGGGAATCAAGATGTCTGCTGCCACTAAAGGTCTTTCCACACTCCATGCATTTATAAGGTCTTTCCCCTTTGTGATTCATTTGATGCATTGTATAAGACTTAGAATAACGAAAGGTCTTTCCACATTCCATGCATTGATAGGGTTTCTCTCCTGTGTGGATCCTCTTATGGGAGGCAAGATAACAACTCCTATTAAAACCCTTTCCACACTCCATGCATTTATAAGGTCTTTCTCCTTTGTGATTCCTTTGATGGATTTTAAGGGAGCTATGATGCGAGAAGATCTTTCCGCACTCCACACAATGATATGGCTTCTCTTCTCTGTGGATCATCTTATGGGCATTAAGATGGCTGGTACAAGTAAAGCTCTTTCCACACTCTGTGCATTTATAAGGTCTTTCTCCTTTGTGATTCATTTGATGCATTCTAAAAGACTTAGAATAACGAAAGGTCTTTCCACACTCCATGCATTGATAAGGTTTCTCTCCTGTGTGGATCCTCTTATGGGAGGCAAGATAACAATTCCTATAAAACCCCTTCCCACACTCCATGCATTTATAAGGTCTTTCTCCTTTGTGATTCCTTTGATGGATTATAAGGGAGCTATGATGCGAGAAGTTCTTTCCACATTCCTTGCATTGATATAGCTTCTCTCCTGTGTGGCTCCTCTTATGGGAATTAAGATGAGTGCTAGAAGGAAAGGTCTTTCCACACTGCATGCACTGATATGGTTTCTCTCCTGTGTGGATCCTCTTATGGGAACGGAGATTACCACTGCAAGTGAAGCTCTTTCCACACTCCATGCACTGATATGGTTTCTCTCCTGTGTGGATCCTCTTATGGGAAGTAAGACGACTACTACAGCGAAAGGTCTTTCCACACTGCATGCACTGATATGGTTTCTCTCCTGTGTGGATCCTCTGATGGAAACTGAGACGACTACTGAAAGTAAAGCTCTTTCCACACTCCATGCATTGATATGGTTTATCTCCTGTATGGATCCTCAGATGGGAATTAAGTTCACTGTTGCAGGTAAAGGTCTTTCCACACTGCATGCATTGATATGGTTTCTCCCCTGTATGGATCCTCTGATGGGAACTGAGACTACTACTGCAAGTAAAGCCCTTTCCACACTTCATACATTGAAATGGTTTCTCTCCTGTGTGGATCCTCTTATGGTAACTGAGACCACTACTGAAAGTAAACCTCTTTCCACACTCTATGCATTGATATGGTTTCTCTCCTGTGTGGATCCTCTTATGGGAAGTAAGATTACTACTCTGCCTAAAAGCCTTTCCACACTCCATGCATTTATATGGTCTCTCTCTTGTGTGGATTCTCATATGGGAATTCAGATCACTGCTACAGGGAAAGGTCTTCCCACACTGCATGCATTGGTATGGCTTCTCTCCTGTGTGGATCCTCATATGGCAATTAAGACGACTGCTACAGGGAAAGGTCTTTCCACACTGCATGCACTGATATGGTTTCTCTCCTTTGTGGATACTCTTATGGTAACTAAGACCACTATTGAAAGTAAAGCTCTTTCCACACTCCATGCATTGATATGGTTTTTCTCCTGTATGAATTCTCATATGAGAATTAAGATCTCTGCTACAGGGAAAGGTCTTTCCACACTCCATACACTGATATGGTTTCTCTCCTGTGTGGATCCTCTTATGGGAATTAAGACGACTGCTACAGGGAAAGGTCTTTCCACATTCCATGCACTGATATGGTTTCTCTCCTGTGTGGATCCTCTTATGCGAATTGAGACTACTACTGCGAGTAAAGGTCTTTCCACATTCAATGCACTGATATGGCTTCTCTCTTGTGTGGATCCTCTTATGGGAATTGAGACTACTGCTATGAATATATGTCTTTCCACACTCCATGCATTGATATCGCTTCTCTTTCCCCTCTTTCAAATTGATCGCTTGGCATTTCTCCTTATAATTCTTATTCTTCTGCCCATTATAGCCTTAAAAAAGAAAAATGAAAACAATGAAAACATAAGAGAACAATCAAAACTTATCTTCTGAAATTTAGCCAAATCAGCATCAATATATTTTGGCTGCTTTACTGGGAAACATGATGATTCCAAACTACGACTTTAGCAAAGAAACTTCCAAATGTATCCCTACTGTTATTCCTATAATCAGATTGGATCGCATCACAATGAATCAAAGACACAACCTAATCTTTGATCTGTAACTATTCCATGGGGCCACAAACTCCTGAAGTCCATTGGACACAGTATCATGCTGGGTCAACAACATTCCTACCAGCTCCCCAACATCATTGGAAGTCCCCACTTATCTGCAGAGCAGAATCTTTGAATGCCAAGGGGAAATTCTGCGTGTCAATAGCTCCCCACCCTCAATTAGGCTGATGTTGAACATAAAAGAGCACCTGTGGGAAAAGGGACATTCTACTCTGGACCCATCCAATCTTGGTTATAGCAGCTCAGGGCCAACAGAAGCCTAGAGATGAGATTCAGGAGTAAGTAGGACCTTGCTCAAGAGAGCCACACCATCTCTGCAGCCTATCCCTCAGATTCTTCTGTGGCATGGAAATGAATATTTAGTATTTTATGAGCAGAAAGCATTAAAAAAAAACATATCCATATAAAAAGAGAGGCTATGCAGTTTTCAAAATTTTCTTTCAATAAATTTCCTTTTTCTATAAAGTCAGTTTGATCAAAGTATTAAGGCACAAGGCTAGAAACTAGGTCAGTGAGTTCTAGTTCAGCATTAGGGATGAATGCTGGTCGGGTGACTTTCGGTCAGTTTCCCTCTGCTCAACCCATCTCACAGGATTGCTGTAGTAGAGAAAACAGCAGGAGGAAGGAATATTGAGTTTTTCCACTGACTTTATTATTTACAAAAAATAAAAGCAAGATATAAATAAATGTTTTTTTATCACTTATTTGCCTAAACCTATTTTTAAGTAACATCTAAGCCACTCTCTGACCCCATGTCATTTCTATGTTTCTGAGCAGACATAGGGATTCTTACCCAGAGAAGCCAGATTCCTGGAATTCTCCAACATGACTGCTCTATAGAGCTCTTTTTGGTCAGCATCCAGTTGAGACCACTCCTCCTTGGAGAAATACACAGCCACGTCTTCAAAAGACACACTACCCTGAACAAGGAAACAAGTTTTCTTCTTAACATATCATGGCAATTCAAGGAGAGAGATCCAGTGAACAAAATGGGCATCTTATGCAGAATTCAGAATGAGATCTCACTGCTTTTGACTGATGGCACAACTGAAGCCCATTCGATCATGTTGGAAGTATGTGGAATGCCTTTCCGTGTAGCCAACTAAAATACTTTTCTTGGTCAATTGGTAGTTGGGTCTCAAATTCATTAGTTATCAGTGGTTCCAGTTCTTCCTAGGATGTGCAACGCCAAATATTGGCAATACCCACCTGGCATTTTTGCCAGTGGGTTACTTTATCCACTGAGGGGCAAATGTAACTCAACTCCACACCTTCCTGAAAGTGTTAGAAGAGCCTGTAACTATATATGTCTATGGATATTCTAAATCAAAAGGTCAGGGTTGCACCAAAGATGCTTTTGAAAAGGGAACCAAGAAAAGCATTTTTTGTAATGGCATGAGAAAATGACACGGGGAGGAAGAGTGACATGAATGACTATTGAATGCTGACAAGAGTCTGGTCAAGTAAATCTGTGAAGCAGGAATGATGGAGAAAGTGGGAAAAGACCCTTAAGAAGGGAAAGATGGGCTAAACTAAATATGAATTTTGAATCTAATATCATATTCATATTACTTAGAAACAGCAATGTATTACATTGAACTCTAGAACCAAATGAAACCCATCCAAGATTCATGGATCTTTTCCGATGTTTCTTCTCCTTACCTGAAACAGCGGTTCAGCCAATCCTTCAGCTCCACCACAAAGATGAAGTGGTTCAAAAAATTCCAGGGACAGCTTTCTACTCTCTGTGAGAAAGAGAAAAATGGTGGAAGCAGATTTGTTACAGACGTTCCAATCAAGAGGAGCAAAAGAATCAGCTAAATGTTGAAATCTCATATCGCGCAGAAAGCTTTTCTTACCCGGCATGGTGTCCTGGCTTCCATTGTTGTGCAAGTTCTCCCTCAACAGCAGCTCTTGAGAAGATTTGAATGAATCTTGCCTCCCCTTGGGATATTTTGTCTTAGTTTCCAAGGATTTCTGGACATGGTGTGAGACGAGAAACAAAGAAAGAGCACGAAGGAATTATCATACTGCACCTTTAAACTAGCAGACCCAAATATCCATTTGAGAAATTAGAAAGAGAATGGAAGAATTTCCCCAAACACATCCTCTGGAAGAAAAAATGGAACAACTGGCCTTAGGTAATAATAATCCCAGAAAACTCTGCCAAAAAGGAATTGACAAATTCAGAGAGTTTCTCTTTAATGCTGAAATGAGAACATTCTCATACCTGCATCTTTTCCGATTCCTGGGCCAGGAGGAAGCCTTCGGCCAGGGCCACCGCCTGGGAAGTTGTCTCTGCTCCACACTCCCTCACCCATTTCTCCATCTCTGGGGGAAGGAGAGAAAGGAACTGCTTCAGGAGCACCAAATTCAGTATCTGAGTCCTTGTGTGTCTTTCCGGTTGCAGCCATTGATGGCAAAGCTGGTGAAGCCTACTGCAAACATCCCGGGGACTCTTATCTTCCTGGAAGTGCACTTTGCTAAAGTGACAACATTGGACCTCTGAACTGCTGCCTTCCTCTTCTTGGCTCTTCTCCCCAGGACTTGTTCCATTCTTGCCACAGCTCCAAGGCTGAGTAACTGGAGGGTCTTTTCCAACACTCGCATCTGCTAGGCGTTGTGCCTCCATCTTTTCTCTGGTCTCTAATCCAGCTCCAAAATGGATGGATGGATCTCCCAAGTTTTACTAATCAGAAGATGTCTGGCCAAATCTCCTAAAGGCCATTCAGCTTTCTTTCCTCACAAGGTACTTTGGAATCCAGTGAACCAGGCAAGATTTCCAACGTATATATCTGAAATAGAAAACAAAGGAAACTTCCAGAAATACAGGCTGACCAACTTAACAACTGAGCATCCACAAAAACCCAAATAAGAAATTCTTATGAACCCAACATTATCTCGAAAGAGGGAGGAAATCTTACTAGTTGGTAAACTAATATATCTATGTGTAGAAAAAATTCTGTAACAACCTTCTGCATTAACTTTGATCAAGAACTAAAATTTGGATGCATAAATTTAAAACATTCTTTGTTTTCTAATTCCTACTTATTTAAATAATGTTGATGGCTGCTTGCAACGTTAAAAACAACCTTTGTACAATTCAGATCATAAATGTCTCAGGTCACAAACAGCCAGTCAGATGAGTGGCTTTCTAAATCGATTTTATAGGTAAATCATTCAATAATTGAACTTCCAGTATAATGCTAGATAGCAGCTCCCCATTAACTTCCTGGTATATGCAGTATGCCATTTGCAGATCTGTACATTGGGGGAACAAAACAACCACTTCATAAACACATGGCACAACATAGGAAAACAAATTAATCAGGAGAAGATTCAGCAGTCCATCTGTAAGGTCTTGCCTCTCCAACTCTTCACAAGAAAGCAGGATTCTTTGAAACTCAAGTTTTTCCAAAACAGGAGGGTTTTTTTTTTTGAAAGGTTTGTGATAGCAAGAGATCTAGGCAGGAATTAAATCGTCTCACTTAAAAAACAGCAATTTAAAGCAGTGCAAACAAAACTCCTGCCACAGCACAGCAATGCAGGAAACGAAATTCATATAGACATCTCTCCAAGCAAGAAATGGAAAAAGAAACTTCATATAGAGATTCCCTCCAATCCTCTTCCCTTTCACCAGAATACCAGCGTCCCAATACAAATATATGGGACCTGACACCATCGGCATTTAAAAGACAAAACATGAAAGTGCACATTTTGGGCAGAGAGCACTGCTGGTTTGAAAGAGGGTTCAAAGAGGCCATAGATGTCAAAATTGAACAGCCCTTTCTCAATAGAGGGGGGAGGGAGAAGACATCATCTATCTTCAGACTTCTCAATAGTTCCAGGAAGACTCCACACCCGTCTGCACCACTGAGGTGACTCTGAAGACACAACTCCAGGTGGCCTTTAGGACTAGCTAACAGAATGCAAATGACCAGCTGTCTGCAAGGAGGGTAAATCCATCCATTCCCCCCCCCCCCCCAAGCCTCTTGGATGAGAAGCAAAAGTCTTCTAAGAAAAACAAGAAAGTCCAGTTGCCTCTTGAAAAAGCAGGTTTGGACATGGATGGCGGAGAATCTCCATAGACTCCTGGCGCAAACCACTATAGGTCCCTGAGAAATCACAATCAACAAACCACCATTCAATGAAAACAGAATAATACCCGAATCAACAAAGCATTTACGGCTTAACTTGATGTTTTGATGCAGGCATCTCCTGGAAAGAAGTTTCTCACCTTTCGCTTAATTCTTAATGGCTCCGACCTTTTTCACTGTCCTGAATTTGCTCCTGGAGCAACGCAGCGGGACCGTAGCTTTTGATTTCTTCCCTGCCTGGCCCTATAAGTACAGGGGAGGAAGGGGAACATGGGATAGGGGGCTCCCCGCTTTCCAGGACTCCGAACTTGATGAAGTTTTGCGTTTCGGTCCAGTCTTTGGAAGAACAATCCCACCCTCCCACTTGCTGACCTCCCTCCGTGCAAGGCTTCCTTGCAGCCTCTTCGACTGCTGGAAAGGCTCGACCGAAGGCTCGCAGCGAGGGAGGGGCGGGTCGAGAGGGAGCAGAATCGGGCACTGTTGAAAGGGCGGACGTACTTTCACCCTTCCCTGCAAAATGCCCCGCGAGACTCTCGGACCTGGTGAAAGGGCGCATGCTCAGTTCTCTCCTGAAACGGGTAAGGGTCGACCTGCCTTTCCAACGGCTACCTGGGGAGCCCCCTGGTGGATCCTGCATGCAACGCCAAATGGACCCTGAGAGGGCGAAGGGCAGATCGTCGTGTTCCATGAGGTCTTGGGATAATGGTCATTGGAGTAAAAGGAAAGACTCCCTCTGCCTGTCTGCAGCAATTTCTACACTTTCTTTCTTTTTTTTAAAAGTCTCAGAATGATCTTTGATCTTGTGAATATTGAGAAAATCTCTGCAGAGGCTCAAAAGGAACAGGAACCTCTCTTCGAAGCCCAGATTTGTATCATCTAGTTGTTGGCAAAGTCAGCCCTGAAGTGAGGGACGATAAGAGGGCTGGCAGTCACAAGATGGGAAGTGAAGGCTTAAGAAAATTAAGATTTGTATTTATGTTTTATTTCCATTATTTCAGCCGCCTTTTCAAATTCATGCCTCTGGGCAGTTAACAGCGATTCAAAGCAGCAAGTTGGTTCAAAACAGCAAGTTGCGGCAGCAAAAATGAGAGGAATCCTAAAGAAAGGATCTCCCAATGAAACAAGTTTCAAAATGGATAGATAGATAAAACTTATGGAAGTTTTAGAAATTTTACCTCAAAACAAGGCATTATGATGGAGATGAATGGAAGAATGGTGTCTCATAGGTGACTGGAGAAAAAGTGGAATTACAAAATGAAGGAAGGCAAATCTTGTGAAGTACATATACAGTTCAAATTCCATGAGGTAAAAAAGAAGAATGGCTTTGTTTTGATTTTTCACTAGGAAAGATAGTGCAGGAAATATGAGTAGGAAGTTGAAAGACAATGTCAGTTAACTGTACAAAACAAAATACCAATTTTCTTCTAGTCAAATAGTTAGATTCCCAGGTTTGAAGAGATTAGTGTGCATTAGAAGGTGACAGTGTAAGAACAACAAAGAGATTTATCTACATTAATGAAAGAAAGAAATGGGGGAAATAGTTCAGCAATTTAAAAAGAATGGAATTAACATCTCTCTCTTGCCAAAAACCTGGTTCTTTTCAGCTGACTCTTCTCAGTCTTCTATAATGGAGAAAATTGACATAGTGGCTACAAAACTAAGATTGATGCCCTTTTATCTGTTTGGTCCAGAACCATAAATGAGCATTATTTGAATAAATAGCTTCAAACTGGCCTGAGTCTCTGAAAACCTGAAGTGTTCCCCCACTTCAAATCCTTACAAAAGTTTTCCTGTTTTTAATTTTTAATACACTAGAATTTAAAATTATCTCATAAATAACCATATCAGGGTTCTTTAATTTTATTTATATCCACAATTGTTATTCAATTCTAATTAAAATCCAATTAACTTTAATTAAATCCAATTTATTAAAATTGAATTTAGAGATTTCCTTATTATCATGTCATAAAGACAAAATAGCTATAGCACTTAAACTTATATACCGCTTCATAATGCTTTACAAAACTCCATAAACGGGGTATAGAATCGGCATATTGCCCCCAACAATCTGGGTCCTCATTTTATAGGCCTCAGAAGGGAATGTTCAATCAACCTTGAGCCAGTCAAAATCGAATTCGTGGCAGTCAGCAGAACTAGCTTGCAATCTAACCACTGCACCACCATGGCTCTAATGCTTCAAAAATGTATTTGAACATGGATTTCACGTCTCATTCTGGTCTCTTGTCAGACGAATTCCTCATCCTGAAACTTTTCACATGATACATTGATATATATGTGATTTTGTTCTATTCCTTTTGCTTGAATTGTTATATTCCAAAGATAGATAGTTGTCAACTTGGAACAACTGATCGTTCGAAGTTACAATGGCATTGTAAAGGATGACTTATGACCATTTTCCACTCTTATGGCCATTGAAGTATGATCACAATCTACATTTGGAGGTTTGACGTGACTCGCATTTATGACGGTTGTAGTGTCCAAGGTTCACATGATCAGCTTTTGCGCCATTCTGACAAAGTCAATGGGAAAGCCAGATTCACTTAACAACCACAATACTAATTTAATATACAAAGGGAATAATACCCGAATCAACAAACTATTTACACCTTAACATGATGTTTTGATGCAGGCGTCTCCTGGAAAGAGGTTTCTCACTTTTCAAAGAGGTACTTTTATTAGGAGAACCAAATGCAACAAGTTTCAGGCAAGATCTGAGGTAAAAGCTCATGAAGCAGCAGATTGAAACAAATTGTAGAGCCCAACTTCCCTGGTAACTAGGCAACCAGAGGGCAACAACCAGCCCGGAAATATTTTGATTTCAAGTACATCGTCTCTGGCTGCTGCATACCAAAACTAAAAGAAATGACCTTGGAGAGATAAGTTTCAGAAAGGCTGTCTAGGGTTTGCTCTGCATTCTATCTTGGTGAGATTGCCAAACCCTCACTTCCTGTAAAGGGCTTCTGCAGGAGCCTGGAATTATCTGTTTATCCTGCAGAAAACTTTGGTCATGAAAGGAATAAGATGCCCAGTTGTACAATGCTGGGAAGGATCACTCAGCTTTTCTAACTTGCAATCTGTGCACTAACTTGCAATCTATACATTGTGGCTGAACTTGTCCTTGATTTCTTGGGAGGAACCAAAATGAAGAAATGATTTTCTGATTTCCCTTCTCTTGGGACTTGGGCCTTCTCCCACTTTTTAATTCTGGGAGGTAAATCTAATAAAGCCGATGGCTAAATACAATATATGTCTGGCATAAAAAAGTATTGGGAGAATGGGAACTGCAGTCCCAAGATGAGGAACCCAATGGATTCCATCACCTTCAACTTTTGTTCAACTCGTAAAGCAAGTCTTCCCTGGTTGGGGTTCAACACTTAATAATAGTCATAGGATACAACAAGCAATCAAATCACATTACGAAATAATAAAATTGTTAGGATGCAAACAACAAGATTACAGTCATACAGTCATAAGTGGGAGGAGATGGGTGAAAGGAAGGATGGGAAGATTAATAGTAGTGCAAACTTAGTAAATAGTTTGAGAGTGTTGAGGGAATTATTTGTTTAGCAGAGTGATGGCGTTTGGGAAAAAACTGTTCTTGTGTGTAGTTGTTCTGGTGTGCAGTGCTCTCTAGCATCATTTTGAGTGTAAGAATTGAAACAGTTTATGTCCAGGATGTGAGGGGTCTGTAAATATTTTCACAGCCCACTTTTTAACTACAGTGCTCGATGGAAGGCAGGTTGGTAGTAATTGGTTTTTTTTTTCTGCAGTCCTAATTACTTTCTGAAGTCTGTGTCTGTCTTGTTGGGTTGCAGAACCAAACCAGCTATAGAGGTGCCGACAGACTCAATAATTCCTCTGTACAACTGTATCAGCAGCTCCTTGAGCAGTTTGAACTTTCTGAGTTGGTGCAGAAAGGACATTCCTAGTTGTAATTTTTTGATGTTTTGTGTCCATTTTAGGTCTTGTGATATGATAGAACCTAGAAATTTAAGTCTCTATTGTTCATACTGTGTTGTCTAGTATTGTAAGAGGTAGTAGTATGGGAGGGTTTCTCCTAAAGTCTACCACCAATTTCTACAGTTTTGAGTGTTTTCAGTTCCAGATTGTTCTGGTTGCACCACGAGTCTAGTTGTTCAACCTCGTCTGTATGCAGATTCATCTTTCTCTCGAATGAGGCCAATCACTGTTGTATCACCTGCAAACTTTAGGAGTTTAACAGATGGATCATTTGAGATGCAGTCTTTGGTATATAGGGAGAAATGGAGAGAGCACAAAGCCTGTGGGGGGGGGCGCTGTCCTAATTGTACAGGTATCTGATGTGATTCTGCCTACTTTCACCTGCTGCTTCCTGTCTGTTAGGAAGCTTATGATCCACTTACGAATGTGTTCAGGTACCGCTAGCTGGTTTAGTTTAGTTAGAAGACTGTCTGGAATGATGGTATTGAATGCTGAATTGAAGTCTACAAAGAGGACCTTTGCATGGGTATTTGAAGATTCAAGGTGTTGTTTTCCTAAGCCATGTGATCACCTTTTTTTTTTTTGAAAAGAATTTTATTAATTTTCTACAAACAAGCAAAACAAACAAAATATTAAAACATCAACTCTCATATGTACATCCAGTGTGTCGGTTGGTTCATCAGTTTTGTGCATTCATTTTGTAGTCTCAATTACAATTATGTTACATAACAACTCATATTGTCAATCCAAACTTATATATCCTAACATCGCTATTAAAAAAAAAAAAGAAATTTTTGACTATACTTTTAGTCATTCATGCTTTATGAGATAACAATACTTTAAACAGTTTATTCTGTAACAAATCATATAATCATACCAAATCAATCCTAAAAACCCTTTATAAATATAGTGTCAAATAACAAAGGCAAGAAAAAAAATAAAGATATTCCTTACTGTCTAACATTCTAAATATTCTATTATCGTATTTTATCATCTAGCCATTGATAAAAAAGATCCCAAATTTCATAAAATTGTTTATCCTCTTGCTCTCTAATTTCAAATGTCAATCTACTCATCTCAGCACATTCCAATATTTTCTTAATAATTTCTTCCTGTAATGGTATTTTCTCATTCTTCCAGTTTTTAGCAAATACAATCCTAGCCGCTGTTAATACATTTACAATCAGGTATTTCAAATCTTTACTATATGTATCAGGTAAAATTCCCAATAAAAAGATCTCTGGTTTCAAGTCTATGTGTTTCTTTGTCATTTTTTCCAACCACATGCGAATTTTAGTCCAATATTTTCTAGCGTCCTCACAAGTCCACCACATATGGTAATATGAGCCAGGTATCTGATGACATTTCCAGCATTTTTCAGATTTGTTCTTAAACATTCTTGCTATTCTTGTCGGGGGAAAGTGCCACCTGTAAAACATCTTATACAAGTTTTCTTTATATGCTGTTGACATTGTCATTTTATAATTTTGAGACCACAATTTTTGCCATTTCTCTAAATCAATCCCATATCCAAAATTCTTCCCCCAAACAATCATAGTTTCTTTAACTTGTTCTTCCTCTAATTTCATTCCCAGTAAATAATCATATAATTTTTTAATCACCTTCTCATCAGTACCCATCAAGATCTTATCTAAATCAGTCTGCTTATCATAGAATCCCCCCGTTTTAAAATCTTTATCATACCTTGAATGTATTTGCGCATATGAAAACCAATTCATCCTTATACCTTGTTCCTCTAAGTTTTGGATCGATTTAAGTCCACCCTTTTCATCCAATAGTTCCCCATATCTAACTGTTCCTTCTTATAGATTATAGGATAACAAAATGCTTCAATAGTCAATAACCAAACTGGAATTTTCAAATAACATTGTTTTTTTTATCTTCTCCCAGTTTAACCACAAAGACTCCCATA
This sequence comes from Hydrophis major, assembly GCA_033807585.1. NCBI lineage: Eukaryota > Metazoa > Chordata > Lepidosauria > Squamata > Elapidae > Hydrophis > Hydrophis major. The sequence goes on from CM066329.1 coordinate 43,592,989, forward strand.
TATAATGTCTTCTAAAATAACCCTGTGTTTTAGTTCCCTTTTTCCATAAAAAAGCATGCCAGCCCAACAGCAAATCATGCCCTTCTAGTGTCAACAATCTATGCTTTCTTAATGTTATCCATTCTTTGACCCACACCAAACTTGCAATTCCCAATTAGGCAGGCCAAAGCCTCCTCTAATTCTAGCGTCTTGCAAAAGCTTTAGCTTTATTCTCGCTTTTTTACCTTGCCATATAAACTTCAACATGATTTTATTTAAATCTTCAAAATAGTCTTTTCCAAGCCTAATTGGTATTTTTTCAAACAGAAATAGAATTCTGGGTAAAATATTCATCTTAATTGTTGAAATTCTCCCTATTAATGACAATTGCAAGTTTTCCCATTTCTTCAAGTCTGTAGCTATCTGTTGTTTGAGTTTAATATAATTATTCTCTTTTAATGTGCTACATCTTGCTGTCAAATATATCCCCAGATACTTAACCTTATTTGTAACTTGGATTTTCAAAAGATCTGCCAGTTCTTCTCTCTGTCTCAATAGCATGTTCTTTGTCAAAATCTTTGTTTTATCTTTATTTATTTTCAAACCAGCCACCTCACCATATGTCTCTATCTTTTCCAATAACTTTGGAGCTGTTTCTAGCGGGTCTTCCAGAATAAAAACTAAGTCATCAGCAAAAGCTTGTAGTTTGAATTCTTCTTTTTTAATTTTCATTCCTTTTATGCTTTTATCATCCCTAATATTTCTATTCAACACTTCCAAAGTCAACACAAATAGCAAAGGAGATAGGGGATACCCTTGTCTTGTGCCTTTTCTTATATTAATAAAATCTGTAAGTTCTCCCTCCATCATTACCTTTGCTGTCTGTTTATTGTATATGGCTTCTATTGCTTGAATAAATTTTCTGGCAAAACCCATCTGTTCCAATAGTAATAACATAAATCTCCAGTTCACGTTATCAAATGCCTTTTGAGCACCTAGGAATATCAAAGCCATTTGCTTTTCAGGATGAGCCTCATAGTATTCCAAAGTATCCAAGATTACTCTCATATTGTCTCTGATTTGTCTTTTTGGCAGAAATCCATTTTGATCTGGGTGGATAAAATTATTTAAATATTTTTAAGTCTTTCTGCTAAAATTGAAGCAAAAATTTTATAGTCTGCATTCAATAAAGAAATAGGTCTATAGTTCTTAATTTGCAGTGGGTCAGCCTCTTCTTTTGGAATAAGTGTAATATAAGCCCCTGACCATGTTTTGGGTATCATCTTCTTTGACATAACTTCATTCATAACTTCTAACAGTGGGATGCTCAATGATTCTTGAAATGTTTTATAGAATTCTGCCGGAAGCCCATCTGGACCTGGTACTTTCCCATTATTCTGTTTCTTAAGTGCTTCATTTAATTCCATCGTTATATTGCTTTCTAGCATTTCTTCAGTCTCTTTAGGTATCTTCGGTAAGTTAGCATTCTGTAGATACTGTTTGACTTTTTCCTCATCAATATTCTCTTGTTTATATAGTTGCCCATAAAAATCTCGAATAATTTCCTTTTTCTCCTTATTACCATAACAAACTTGGCCTTGATCATCTATTAGCTTCAATATTTTTCTTGATTCCTTCTCCTTTCTCAATTTATATGCTAGCCATCTACCTGGTTTATTTGCATCTTCAAAGTAATTCTGTTTAGAATTTCTAATTTTCTGTGCCAGTTCTTCTTTCTCTGTTAATTCCATTTTATGTTTAATTACATCCAGCTTCAATTTAATATCTTTTTTCTGTAGCATTTTCTGTAATTCTTTTTCAAGTCTTTTATACTCATCTTCCAAGGCCTTAGAAGCTTGCCTTTTCCAAATATTCTTTTTTCTTGTATAATCTATTATCAAACCTCTAGCATATGCCTTCATTGTATCCCAAACATTTTGCGTTGAAGTATCTTCTTTTTTATTTTCTCTAAAGAAAAAAGCCAGTTCCTTCTCCATCCGTTGTATAAAATCTTTTTCTGTAAAGATAGTATTATTTAATGTCCATCTCGATCTTTTTTTTTTTTGTCCCTTCCATTTAATTGTCATTGGGCTATGATCTGCCCAAGTACTTGTTTCGATATTTGTTTCTTGAATATTGGATATTAACTCTGTTGAGATCCAAATCATATCTAATCTGGACCATGATAAATGTCTATTTGAATAAAAAGTATATTGTTTAGCATTAACATTTCTTTCTCTCCAAATATCTTTTAAAGTTAATTCGTCTGTCATTTAAAAAAAAGATTTTGGGAGAGTCTTTCTATTTTGCTTTGTTGTTATTGCTATATAGTCCAGTTTATTGTCCACAATTCCATTAAAGTCTCCCATCATAATTATATTAACATAGTCCAGTCCAATTATTTTCATGTGTAGTTTTTTATAAAACTCTTCTTGTTTATCATTCGGAGCATAAATTGCAATCAAGAGTATTTTTATATTATTGTCCATTATTTCCACCATTAATACTCTTCCGTCTTCATCCGTGTAGATCAGTTTTGCTGGGATAGCCTCTTTAATGTATAGAACCACTCCTCTTTTCTTACATTGAGTCAAAGAAGTAAATATTTTCCCTAATTTTGGCTGTACTAACAATTGTTCATGTTGTTTTTTAATATGAACTTCTTGTAGACAAATTATATTGAATTTTAATTTCTCTAATTTATGAAAAGTTTTCCTTCTTTTAACAGCTGAATTGAGTCCATTTATATTCATTGAAATCAGTTTTTTCTTCTTCCATGATTATGCTTTATATTTAGGTCTAACAGCTCTCGTGGATCTCACTTCACACTGTTTTTTACTATCCACCTGTCCACCTACTGCTCCTTTCTCTTTTTCAGTCTCCAGTTGTTCCTCTTGAAACTCAATTAATGAGACCTCTTTCTCTGCCTCCTCTTCTCTTCTTCCAAAAAATTCTGTATGGAAAAGTTCTGCTTTCTCAATTGAATCAATTCTATGTCTCTGCTCTTGCCACGTAAACATTAATCCTTCTGGAATCAGCCATCTATAATTCACTTCGTTTTCCAGTAGCATTTTGGTCAGAAATCGATATTCTCTTCTCTTCTCATCTCTCTCACTCTTCTGGGTATTTGTTTTAAAACCACAATCTCTTTGCCTTTGTATTTCAATGTTTTCTCTCTTACCACTTGTAGTATTTGTGTTTTAATGGATTTTTTGGTAAATCTAATATGGACTTCCTTTGGTAATTTATTTCTCATCGCATATCTTGTATAAACTCGATATACCTCATCTACTCCATCCATCATTTTTTCCTCTGTAATTTCCAAAGCATCTGCCAAAATTTCTATCATTATTGCAGCCAAATTTTCTCCTTTTTCTTCTTCTATATTTTGAAATCTGAGATAAAATTCTGACCTTTCCATCTCCCACCTCAACATCCCACTTTTATCTTGTTCAACCACTGTTAATCTACTGTCAATATTTCCAATCTTCTCCTCTCTTTGTTTACCTTCTTCCTCAATTTTTTGGAAGCTCCCCTCATACTTCACCATCATTTGTTTAACATTTTCCACTTTTTCATCAGTCTTCTCCGTTCTTTGTTCAATGTTCTCTATTCTTTGTTCAATGGTGTCTGATTTTATCTTGAGATCTTGAATTCCTTGCATAATCATCTGTAAAGTTACTTTTTCTTGTTCTTTATCTTGCTTCAACATTGTCTGAATTAAACGTTGTCCTCCAGCTGGTGGGGATGCAGAGGTAGAAGTAGAAATGCCAGATGATATTGGTTTCCTGCTCATTTTAATGCTTCCAAATCTTCAAATTCTTTTTAACTTTTAATCCAACTGGTAGAGTAGCCAATTATAATCCAAAATGGAAAAATCCAATGGTAAAAGGCCCAAAACCAAAGAAGAAAAAGGAAAAAAGGAAGAAGAAAAGATCTTCAGGTTCTTCTAGATCCTAATCCAATTATGAAGTAGTCCACCATAAAAAATGAAAAATAGAAAGAAAAAAAACCCCAAAATAATAATATTGATTAAGAGAAAAAAAGAACAAAAAGAAAAAAGAAAAGAAGAAATTCCTTCAGGTTCTTCACACCTTAATCCAGTTGAGAAGTCTCAATAATCAAAAAAGAAAAACAGAGTGGTCCAAAAACATGGATAGAAAAAGCAAAAGGATCCCAATAAAAATAAGGAGAAAAAAAGAAAAATAAAGAAAAAGCTCTGAGTCTTTCCCTTTGAAATAAAAAGCAAAAATAAGAATATTGCTAGAATTGAAATTTACAAAAAGGCTGGTGAGTAGGGGTATCATAAGTAATATATATATATATATATTCAAGCTCAATTGCAGGCATACGCCAAGGACTACCTGGATTTCTATTGAAGCACTTCTCATACTTCCCTTTATTTATATGGTTTCTCTCTTGAGTGGATTTTTTTGTGCCTGGTAAGAGCATAATTCCAGCTAAAGTCCTTTCCACATTCCACACATTTATATGGCTTCTCTCCTGTGTGGATCCTCTTGTGGGAATTAAGATTACTGCTACAACTAAAGCTCTTTCCACACTCCATGCATTGATAAGGCTTCTCTGCTGTGTGGGTCTTTTTGTGGGAATCAAGAGAACTTGTACAAGTAAAGATCTTCCCACACTCCTTACATTGATATGGTTTCTCTTCTGCATGGATTCTCTTGTGGGCATTAAGATGACTAGTACAAGTAAAGCTCTTTCCACACTCCATGCATTTATACGGTCTTTCTCCTTTGTGATTCATTTGATGCATTCTAAAAGACTTAGAATAACGAAAGGTCTTTCCACACTCCATGCATTGATAAGGTTTCTCTCCTGTGTGGATCCTCTTATGGGAGGCAAGATAACAACTCCTATAAAACCCCTTCCCACACTCCATGCATTTATAAGGTCTTTCTCCTTTGTGATTCCTTTGATGGATTATAAGGGAGCTATGATGCGAGAAGGTCTTTCTACATTCCTTGCATTGATATGGCTTCTCTCCTGTGTGGCTCCTCTTATGGGAATTAAGACGAGTGCTAGAAGGAAAGGTCTTTCCACACTGCATGCATTGATATGGTTTATCTGCTGTGTGGACCCTCTTATGGGAACGAAGATTACCACTGCAAGTGAATCTCTTTCCACACTCCATGCACTGATATGGTTTCTCTCCTGTGTGGATCCTCTTATGGGAAGTAAGACGACTGCTACAGGGAAAGGTCTTTCCACACTGCATGCATTGATATGGCTTTTCTCCTGTGTGGATCCTCTTATGGGAACTGAGACTACTACTGAAAGTAAAGCTTTTTCCACACTCCATGCATTGATGTGGTTTTTCTCCTGTGTGGATCCTTTTATGGGAATTAAGATGACTGCTATAGGGAAAGGTCTTTCCACATTGCATACATTGATATAGTTTCTCTCCTGTGTGGATCCTCTGATGGGAATTGAGACCACTTCTGAAAGTAAAGCTCTTTCCACACTCCATGCATTGATGTGGCTTCTCTCCTGTGTGAATCCTCTTATGGGAATTAAGACGACTGCTGCAGGGAAAGGTCTTTCCACATTGCATGCATTGATATGGTTTCTCCCCTGTATGGATCCTCTTATGGGAACTGAGACTACTACTGAAAGTAAAGCTCTTTCCACACTCCATGCATTGATATGGTTTCTCTCCTGTGTGGATTCTCATATGGGAATTAAGATCACTGCTACAGGGAAAGGTCTTTCCACACTTCAAGCATTGATATGGTTTCTCCCCTGTGTGGATACTCTTATGGAAACTGAGACTACTACTGAAAGTAAAGCTCTTTCCACACTCCATGCACTGATATGGCTTCTCTCCTGTGTGGATCCTCTTATGAGAATTAAGACGACTGCTACAGGGAAAGGACTTTCCACACTGCATGCACTGATATGGTTTCTCTCCTGTGTGGATCTTCTTATGGGAATTGAGACTACTACTATGAATAAAAGTCTTTCCACACTCCATGCATTGATATGGCTTCTCTCCTGTGTGGATCCTCTTATGGGAATTGAGACTACTACTGCAAGTAAAGCTCTTTTCACACTGCTTGCATTGATATGGTTTCTCTGCTGTGTGGATCCTCTTATGGGAATTGAGATTACTACTGCGAGTAAAGGTCTTTCCACATTCCATGCATTTATAAGGTTTTTCTCCTTTGTGATTGCTTTGATGTCTTATAAGAGAGCTATAATAAGAGAAGCTCTTTCCACATTCCATGCATTGATATAACTTCTTTTCCGTGTGGCTAGCTTTATGCTGAATCAGAATGTTTTTCCTCCTAAAGTTCTTTCCACATTCCATGCACTGATATGGCTTCTCTTCTGTGTGGATCCTCTTATGGAAATTGAGACTACTGCTATGAATATATGTCTTTCCACACTCCATGCATTGATATCGCTTCTCTTTCCCCTCTTTCAAATGGATCGCTTGGCCTTCCTCCTTACAATTCTTATTCTTCTGCCCATTATAGCCTTTAAAAAGAAAAATGAAAACTGTAGAAAGAATAGAACAATCAAAACTTTTCTTCTGAAATTCAGCCAAAGAATTATCAATATATTTTGGCTTCTTTGTTGGCAAACATGAAGATTCCAAACTAAGATTTAAGCAACGACCCAATTCCAAATGTATCCCTACTGATTCTCATATAAGAGGACTTATATCATATCATAATGAATCTAAGACCATCCTGATCTTAACCTTAATGTAGGACTATTCCATGGGGCCACAAACTTCTGAAGTCCATTGGACACTGTATAATGCTGGGTCAACAACATACGTACCACTCCCCAACATCATTGGAAGTCCCCACTTATCTGCAGAGCAGAATCTTTGAAAGCCAAGGGAAAATTTTGGATGGCAATAGCTCACTACCCTCAATTTGGCTGATGTTGAACACAAATGGGCACATCTCAGGGAAGGGACATTCTTCTCATGGACCCATCTAGTCTTGGTTATACTGGCCCAGAGCCACCGGGGGCCTAGAGATGAGATTCAGGAGAAGGCAGGACCTTGCTCAAGAGAGCCACACCATCTCTGGAGCCTATCCCTCAGACTCTTGCATCAGCCTAGAAACTAGGTCAGTGACTTCTCATTCAGCATTAGGGATGAATGCTGGCTGTGTTACTTTAGGCAAATCTCTCTCAGCTCAACCCATGTCACAAGATTGCTGTTTTAGAGAAAACAGCAGGAGGAAGGAATATTGAGTTTATCCACTGCCTTTATTATTTACAAAAAATAAAGGCAAGATATAAATAAATGTTTTTTTAATCACTTATTTCCCTAAACCTATTTTTAAATAACACCTAAGCCCCGCTCTCGTACCCCATGACATTTCTATGTTTCTGAACATAGATAGTGATTCTTACCCAGAGAAGCCAGATTCCTGGAATTCTCCAGCATGACTTGTCTGTGGAGCGCTTTTTGGTCAGCATCCAGTTGAGACCACTCCTCCTTGGAGAAATACACAGCCACTTCCTCAAAAGACATACCACCCTGAACAACGAAACAAGTTTTCCTTTTAACAGATAATGTTAATTCAAAGAGAGAGATCCAGTGAACAAAATGGGCAGGAAAAGGAGGAAGCATTGATTTTCCTAGATGCTGAGAAGGCATTCGATAATCTCAGCTGTTCTTGATCCAACAGGTCGAAACTATGGAATTTGTAAATAAATTTAAGGAAATGATAGGTACAATTTATTCAAACCAAAAAGCTAAGGTAATTATAAATGGGGAGACTGCTGAAAATTTTAAGTTTATGAAAGGTGTTAGGCAGGGATGTCCAATGTCGCCTCTGCTTTTTATCTTGATCATGGAAGTTCTTTTAAATCATATCAGACAAAGAAAGATAATTGGACTGAAGAGTAAAAAAGAAGAATATAAAGTACAGGCATTTGTGGATGACTTGGTGTTTTTTGTTGAAGAACCAATGGAGTTAGGGGCCTATCTAATTCAAGAATTAGAAGAATATGGGACGGTAGCAGGATTAAAAATGAATAAAGACAAAACAAAAGTAATAACCAAAAACATGACAGAAAGTCAGAAAAAAGAATTGGAAAGGAAATTGGGACTACAAAATGTCAAAAAACTTAAATATCTAGGAATTTGGTTAACAGGAAGATGTTCTTCCATAAAAGAGGATAATTATATGAAATTACTTTTACGGATAAAGAAAGACTTGGCCAATTGGAAAAATTACAATTATCACTATTAGGCCGAATAGCAGCTATAAAAATGAATATACCACTGAAATTATTATACTATTTTCAAACAATACCTATAAAATTGGATAAGAAAATTTTTCAGGAATTAGATGAGATGGTAATGAAATTTATATGGATTGGGGAAAAAAGCATGAATAAAATTGAAGACGTTACAGGATAGTAGAACCAGAGGCGGCAAGCAGCAATCTTACTATGGGTTAAGGAGTGGATAAACTTAAAAAATAAAAGAATTTTAGCAATAGAAGGTCATGATCTCCAAATTGGTGGCATGTCTTCTTATGGGATAAAAAGAACAAGATTCACTCCTATTTTCGTAGACATCTGATAAAGGACTCTCTATTACAATCATGGGAGAAAATAAAAAAAGCATTATTTGAAAGGACCAAATTGGATCTCATCTATGGAAGCTATATTATATCTGAATACAAGGGATATTAAAAAAATATTAGATACAAGGAATTAGTAGATGAACAGGGGGAATTAAAAACATTGGACAAACTAAAAGAACAAGGGATAACATTAGATTGGTGGGTATATTTGCAAATTCAAACCAAATTTAAGGAAGATGTAAAGGAACTAGGAATAGACAAACATTTACAAAAATTGGACTAAATCTTGACAGGCAAGGATGTAAAATTCATAATACATATGTATAATTATTTACTGGAGGTGGAATTAGAGGAGGAAATTGTCAAAGGATCAATGATCGCTTGGGCAAAAAATGTGGGTCATAACATAAATTTGGATGAGTGGGAAAAGACTTGGATGGAGAATTGGAAGCTGACCTTGTCGACAGCATTTAAAGAAAATCAATATAAAATGTTTTTAAGATGGCACTTAGTGCAAAAAAAAAAGAAGAAAGGAACAATTTTCCATATGTGGTGGCAATGTGTAGAGGTTAAAAAAACATTGGAAGAAAGTACAGAGATGGCTTTTTGAGATTACAAATTATAGTTTGAAATTGGAACCAGAAACGTTTTTATTAGGTATGATTAAAGGGAATTTGAGTAAAGATAAAAGATATCTTATTGTACACATCTTAACTGCAGCAAGAATTACTTTTGCACAAAATTGGTAGAGCGATAAAACACCACCAGACGAAGTCCTAATTCAAAAAATAATGAATTGTGCTGAACTCGATAAATTCACGATGGAATTAAAAGGCAAAGATAATCGAGAATATTATGTGATATGGGAGAGGTGGTACAAGTAGGTGAAGAATAAAGATAAAAATGTATAGTCACAAAATGAGAAACATGTATATACAATGACACAATGACTGTTAATGGAAATGAGATTTTTGTATTTGTGGTTTATAAAGAATAACAATTTATTAAAAGAAACAAGATGGGCATCTTGTGCAGAATTCAGAATGAGATCTGCTTTTGACTAACTACACAACTGAAGCACATTGGATCATGTTGGAAATATTGGGAATGCCTTTCAGCGTAGGCAACTAAAATAAGTTTTCTTGGTCAACTGGTAGTTGGGTCTTAAATTCACTAGTTATCAGTGGCTCCAGTTCTTCCTAGGTTGGGCAATGCCAAATACTGGCAATACCCACCTGACATTTTTGCTAATGGGTTACTTTATCCACTAAGGGGAAAATGTAACCCAACTCCACACCTAGCTGAAGCTGTCAGAAGAGTTTGTAACAGGATATGTCTATGGAGATTCCCAATCACCAGGTCATGGTTGTCCCAACGATGCTTTTCAAAAGGCCAAAAAAAAGGTATTATTTTGTAATGGTGTATGAGAATGACCCTGGGAGACCTGGGGAGGAAGAGCCCCAATGCTGACAACAGTTTGGTCAAATAAATCTGTGAAGCAGGAATGGTGGAGAAAGTGGGAAAAGACACTTAAGAAGGGAAAGATAGATGTGAATAAGCTAAATATGAATTTTGAATCTAATATCATATTCATATTACTTAGAAGCAGAAATTTATTACATTGAACTCTAGAACCAAATGAAACCCATCCAAGATTCATGGATCTTTTCCGATGTTTCTTCTTCTTACCTGAAATAGCGGTTCATCCAATCCTTCAGCTCCACCACAAAGATGAAGTGGTTCAAAAAATTCCAGGGACAACTTTCTACTCTCTGTGAGAAAGAGAAAAATGGTGGAAGCAGATTTGTTACAGACGTTCCAATCAAGAGAAGCAAAAGAATCAGCTAAATGTTGAAATCTCATATCGCACAGAAAGAGCTTTTCTTACCCGGCATGGTGTCCTGGCTTCCATTGTTGTGCAAGTTCTCCCTCAACAGCAGCTCTTGAGAAGATTTGAATGAATCTTGCCTCCCCTTGGGATATTCTGTCTTAGTTTCCAAGGATTTCTGGACATGGTGTGAGACGAGAAACAAAGAAAGAGCACGAAGGAATTATCATACTGCACCTTTAAACTAGCAGACCCAAATGTCCATTTGCGAAATTAGAAAGAGAATGGAAGAATTTCCCCAAACACATCCTCTGGAAGAAAAATGGAATAATTGGCCTTAGCTAAAAATAATCCCAGAAAACTCTGCCAAAAAGGAATTGACAAATTCAGAGAGTTTCTCTTTAATGCTGAAATGAGAACATTCTCATACCTGCATCTTTTCCGATTCCTGGGCCAGGAGGAAGCCTTCGGCCAGGGCCACCGCCTGGGAAGTTGTCTCTGCTCCACACTCCCTCATCCATTTCTCCATCTCTGGGGGAAGGAGAGAAAGGAACTGCTTCAGGAGCACCAAATCCAGTATCTGAGTCCTTGTGTGTCTTTCCGGTTGCAGCCATTGACGGCAAAGCTGGTGAAGCCTACTGCAAACATCCCGGGGACTCTTATCTTCCTGGAAGTGCACTTTGCTAAAGTGACAACATTGGACCTCTGAACTGCTGCCTTCCTCTTCTTGGCTCTTCTCCCCAGGACTTGTTCCATTCTTGCCACAGCTCCAAGGCTGAGTAACTGGAGGGTCTTTTCCAACACTCGCATCTGCTAGGCGTTGTGCCTCCATCTTTTCTCTGGTCTCTAATCCAGCTCCAAAATGGATGGATGGATCTCCCAAGTTTTACTAATCAGAAGATGTCTGGCCAAATCTCCTAAAGGCCATTCAGCTTTCTTTCCTCACAAGGTACTTTGGAATCCAGTGAACCAGGCAAGATTTCCAACGTATATATCTGAAATAGAAAACAAAGGAAACTTCCAGAAATACAGGCTGACCAACTTAACAACTGAGCATCCACAAAAACCCAAATAAGAAATTCTTATGAACCCAACATTATCTCGAAAGAGGGAGGAAATCTTACTAGTTGGTAAACTAATATATCTGCATGAAGAAAAAATTCTGTAACAACTTTCTGCATTAACTTCGATCAAGGACTAAAAACTTTGGATGCATAAATTTAAAACATTCTTTGTTTTCTAATTCCTACTTATTCAAATAATTTTGATGGCTGCTTCCAATGTTAAAAACAATCTTTGTACAATTCAGATCATAAATGTCTCAGGTCACAAACAGCCAGTCAGATAAGTGGCTTTCTAAATCGATTTTATAGGTAAATCATTGAATATTTGAACTTCCAGTATAACGCTCGATAGAAGGTTCCCATTAACTTCCTGGTATATGCAGTACGCCATTTGCAGATCTGTACACTGGGGGAACAAAACAACCACTTCATAAACACATGGCACAACATAGGAGAACAAATTCATCAGGAGAAGGTTCAGCAGTCCATCTGTATGGTCTTGCCTCTCCAACTCGTCGCAAGAAAGCAGGACTCTTGAAACTGAATTTGTTCCAAAAGGAGTTTTTTATTGAAAGATTTGTGATAGAAAGAGATCTAGGCAGGAATCAAACCTACCCACTTAAAAAATAGCAATATAGAGTAGTGCAAAAAAAAAAACCCTCCCACAGCACAGCAATGCAGGAAACAAGCTGCATATAGACATCACTCTAAGCAGGAAATAAAAACAGAAAGTTCATATGGAGATCCCTCCAATTCTCCTCTCTTCCATCAGAATGCCAGTGTCCCAATACAAATATATGGGACTTTACACCATCGGCATCTAAAAAACAAAGGCCACTCTTTTGAAGACAGGAAAGTACACATTTTGGACAGAGAGCACTGCTGGTTTGTAAGAGGGTTCAAAGAGGCCATAGATGTCGAAATTGAACAGCCCTTTCTCAATAAGACATCCTCTATCTCCAGTCTAACACACAAGACTTCTCAACAGTTTCAGGAAGACTCCACACTCATTTGCACCACTCAGGTGACTCTGCAGACACAGCTCCAGGTGACCTTTAGAACTAGCTAACACAGGGGTCTTCAAACTTGACACCTTTAAGACTTGTGGACTTCAAAACTCCCAGAATTCCTCCTCTAGTCATGTTAGCTCAGGAATTCTGGGAGTTGAGGTTCACAAGTCTTAAACTTGCCAAGTTTGAAGACCCTTGACCTAACAGAATGCAAATGACCAGCTGTCTGCAAGGTGGGTAAATCCATCCATTTCCGCCCCCCATGCAGTCAGAGGTGAAGAAGCTTCTTGTATAAGAAGCAAAATGTCTTCACAGAAAAACAAGAAAGTCCAATTGCCTCTTTAAAAAGCACCTTTGGGACGCCCATGACCTGGATGACGGAGAATCTCCATAGACTCTTGGCCCAAACTCCTATAGGTACCTGAGAAATTATAATCAACAAACCACCATTCAATGAAAACAGAATAATACCTGGTTTCCGGTTTCGCGTGGCTTCGGGGCAGCAGGAATTCGCGACTGCCCGCGATTCCTGCTGTGCTAGCCGCCGAGGTACCCCCGATCCAGATGGGTCAGGGGGATATGGCTACCCTGTAGGGACAGCTGAAGAGAGAGGGGAGTCGGACAGGGGGTTGGGGGTGTCGCAGACCCCCTCCTCCTCCGGAAAAACCCCTTTTTCCCAAGGCGGTGGAGCGGCGGTCAGCAATGGCCGCCACAAAGAAGCCAGCAACCGGGTAAGATTGCGCTGGAGGAAGTAAGAAGAGTGAAAGTGCTGTCTGAGCCGGGTCAAGTAACATCTTTTAAATTTGTTGGAACTGAGCTGTTTGAGTTGCTGGAGGATACATTGTATCCCTAAGAAGATCGAAAGCGGCGGAGAAGCTGTTAAAGGGAACTTTTTTTTTTTTTCTTCACTCTCCCACCCCATGGAAAAAGCAGATATGTTTGGACATATTGGACATTGAAAGTGAATTATTCTGAAAGTTGAAACTAAGGGACAAAAGGGTTTCTGGACATTGAAAAACTTAAGAAATTGGAAAACTCTTATTAGAGGTATGGATTTCTGATTGTTTAAAATTGATATTGCAAGCGGGAAGGGAGAGAAAAAAAAAATTGGAGCAGAAGCTGAAAAAGGAGGAGATTGCCTAGAATCCCAAAGAAAGGTATATGGTAATTAGACCTCTTTGATTAAACATTAACCCCAGAAAGAGAAAGAGAAGAAGGAGGAAAAGTATTAATTTTTGGAATTTTTTTTTGAATTATTTTTGATTAAAAATATTTGTGGTTGTTTTGGGAAAAGTTTCTTTTTTCATGATGGCATCGCTTGTGGATGAACTAAAGACTGAATATCAAAAATATAAAAAGGAAGATACTTTGGGCACTTTGTTTCAATTCTTAGAAATGGCGTTATGTACTTATGAAAAGTTGACTACGCAGCAGAAGGACTGGGACAAAGTAGAAGAGGAAGAAGAAGCCATCTTTGATGAACAATGGGTTCTTTCCGGGGAGGAGGAGAAAAAGGATAAGAAAAAGGGGATTTTAAGAATTATAAAAGCAACCAAAGAAGAGAAAAATGTGCGGAAAGGTGGAGGCAAGGTTAGAAAGCAAAGGAAAGGGAGTAAGAAAAGGGAGGAGGAAAGACAAAGGGGTAAGAAGGGCAAGGAGAAGAATAAACAAGAGAGAAAGGGGGGGAGGAGAAGCCTCAATGGGGGGAAGCAAGATCTAAAGAAAAAAAGTTTATTCAGAGACAATGGGTGAATTTAATTTAGGATAAAAGAGGGATTCTGGAGGGTACATAAGATTGTGTTTTTTATATGTGTATCTAGAGTATAAAATTCATTGTGTAATTTTAGAATCTATTAAACAGAATCCCAAGAAAAATTGTTATATGAAGTACTTTTAAGTTAGGGTAATGAGTTATAGACGTTACTCCAATTGGTGTATAGGAGAAGTATAATAAAAGAAAAAAGATGAATGGATAGTTGGAAATAGAACAGACAAAGAATATTATTGAAAATGGTAATAAGATATGAAAGGATATATAAAGGTTTTGTTATGGTTTTTTTTTGGATTTTGTATATTGAAAAAAGGCAAAAAAAAATTTAATTAATAAGAAATAATTTGGATGAAAAGGAGAAGTTGGGATAAGATATGAAGTTAAATAGATAAAGTATTGATACTATAATTTGGAATTGTTATGTTCTATTGGTTTTCTTCTTTTATTATTTTTTCTTAGAAAAGAACTTATAAGCTGTTATGCCTTGTGCATTGTTTATATAAAATTGATAAAAATGGTTTACATATATATAAAAAAAAGAAAATGATAATAAGATATGGAAGGATATATAAAGTGAATATGATGTTTGAATTTGTGTCTGTGTGAAGAGTTTCAACCCGGGATCAGACAACCTTCAGAAAAGATCTTTTAGTTTTGTTTGTTTTACTGTATTTTCTGTAAAATTAATAAAATTTGTTAAAAAAAAAAAAGAAAATAGTAATAAGATATGGAAGGATATATAAAGGTTTTGTTATGATTTTTTTTTTGTATATTGATAAAAGACAATAAAATTTTAATTAACAAGAAATAATTTGGATGAAAAGGAGAAGCTGGGATAAGATAGGAAGTTAAATAGATAAAGTAAATATTGATATTATAATTTGGAATCATTATGTTCTATTGGTTTTCTTCTTTAATTATTATTATTATTATTTTTAGAAAAGAATTTATAAGCTGTTATGCCTTAATTGTTTGTGCACTGTTTTTGTAAAATTGATAAAATTGGTTTATAAAAAAAAAAGAAAAGAAAATGATAATAAGATATGGAAGGATATATAAAGTGAATATGATGTTTGAATTTGTGTCTGTGTGAAGAGTTTCAACCCAGGATCAGGCAGCCTTCAGAAAAGATGTTTTAGTTTTGTTTATGTTTTGTGTTTTGTATGTTTATGAAAGGCAATAAAATTTAATAAGCAAGAAATATAATTTGGATAAAAGGAGAAGTCTGGATAAGAAATGAAGTTAAATAGATAATGTAAATATTGATATTACAATTTGTAATATGTTCTATTAGCTTTCTTCTTTAATTATTATTATTATTTTTTTAGAAAAGATTTTTCAAGTTGTTATGCCTGGATTGTGTATTGTCTTTTATAAAATTAATAAAATTTGTTTAAAAAAAAACAAAACAGAATAATACCTGAATCAACAAACCACAATTGACTTTTGTCTCAACATAGGTCCACACAAAAATAATCATAACAACGGGATCCCCATTTATAACTTCAAAAAAGGCAACTATGATCTTATAGACAACAATCTCTCATCTCTTGATTGGCAACTTCTACTCACTTGATGCAATACTGTTGAAGACCATTACAACATATTTTTACTTGAAGTCAAAAGAATCATCAAACTATATGTACCAATAACAACTCCCAAAACCAGATAAAACAAATTACCCATAACAATAAGTAAGCTTCAATCCAAAAAAATCACCTTGGTGGAAAAACAAATCTGGTCACGTTGCCAACTTCAAAAGCCGATACAAAAATTTATCCCAACAGATAAAGACTGAATGCACAAATTATTACATTAAACAAGAGGAAAACCTTCTATGCACCAATTCCACCCGCGCTTTCTACAATTTTGTAAACAACAAACAAAAAAACTCAAGGTCCATCCCACCCCTGAAAGGACCTAATGGTAAAGACTGCAACGATGACACCATTAAAGCCAACCTCTTTAAAACATTCTTTGGCTCAGTATTTGTAAACAGCAATGGATCATGCCCAACATTTCCTAGTCAAACCACAGACAACTACAATGATCTAATACATATCGATTTTACAGAACAATGTTGAAAAAGCACTACGCAATCTAAAACCATCTCTATCTATTGGACCAGATGGAATATATGCCTATTTCTTAAAAAAGTTATCCAATGCCATAGCCGAACCTCTAAGCGTAATCTTTGAAAAATCTTTCAGGACCAGCTCCTTGCCAAAATTATGGTCATTAGCCATTCCCATCTTCAAAAAGGGAGATCCCAGCCTATTTGACAATTACAGACCAATCTCTTTATGCTGTGTCACCTGTAAAGTCATGGAATCAATTATTAACCAATCCATTATCCTCCACTTAGAGACAAACAATCTACCCTCTAATAAACAATTTGGTTTCAGAAAAAAACTATCCTGCAATCTGCAACTCTTACACTGCAAAAATATATGGACTACACAACTCGATCAGGGCAAAGCAACAGACACAATTTATATAGATTTATGTAAAGCCTTTGATTCAGTGGTACATGACAAACTACTCCTAAAACTAAAATCTTATGGTATCTCTGGACACCTGCATAACTAGATAGAAGCATTCCTGTCAAACAGACAACAAATGGTCAAAATTGGGAGCGTCCTATCTAATCCTGTACCTGTCAACAGTAGTGTCCCCCAAGGCAATGTTCTAGGACCAACTCGCTTCATACTCTACATAAATGACCTCTGTGATCATATTAAGAGTAACTGCATTCTCTTCGCTGATGATGTAAAGCTATTCAACACTACAGACAATACTGCTACCTTTCAAAAAGACTTCAACTATGTATCAGAATGGTCAAACAAATGGCAACTTCAAATCTCAACAAATAAATGCTCTGTCTTACATATTGGCAAAAAATATCAGAAAATTAAATACAAGCTGAATAGTCAAGACCTTGTTGATGATCCAAACTCTGTCAAGGACCTTGCAGTACTTATCTCTAATGATCTAAGTGCTAGAGCCCACTACATAGCCAAAAAGGCATTAAGAGTTGTTAACCTAATCCTACGTAGCTTTTTCTCTGTTAATATCACACTACTTACTAGAGCATACAAAACATTTGCTAGACGAATACTTGTACACAGCTCATCAGTCTGGAAACTGCATTACATATCTGATATTAACACAGTTGGAAAAGTCCAGAAATATTTCACAAGAGTTCTCCACTCCTCTACTCGTTGCAGAATACCTTATGCCACCAGACTTGAAATTCTAGGCCTAAAAAACTAAAACTACTCCGCCTTCGGTCGATCTAAGTATAGTGTATAAAATCATACATTGCAATGTCCTTCCCGTCAAAGAATACTTCAGCTTCAACCATAACAATCCAAGAGCAAACAATAGATACAAACGCAAGGTTAACCTCACCAAACTTGATTGCAGGAAATATGACTTCAGCAACAGAGTGGTCAATGTCTGGAATACTCTACCTGACTCTGTGGTTTCTTTCCCAAACCCCCAAAACTTTAACCTTAGACTGTCTACTATTGACCTCACCCCTTTCCTAAGAGGTCTGTAGGGAGCATGCATAAGCGCACCCACACCTACCGTCCCTGTCCTATTGTTTCTTTTTATTTTTCTTATATGTATCCATTTCGTGTATTCATAACTGTGTTTATACTTATACCTGTTATCTTATCTAGCTTGACAAATAAAATAAATAAATAAATAAATAGTTTTGATGCAGGCATCTCCTGGAAAGAGGTTTCTCAACGTTTCGCTTAATTCTAAATGGCTACCACCTTTTTGGCGGTCCTGAATTTCCTCCTGGAGGCAACGCAGCCGGACCGTAGCTTTTGATTTCTTCCCTGCCTGGCCCTATAAGTACAGGGGAGGAAGGGGAACATGGGACAAGGGACTCCCCACTTTGCAGGACTCCGTACTTGATGAAGTTTTGCGTCTCGATCCAGCCCGTGGAAGAACAATCCCCCCCACACCCACTTACTGAACTCCGGAGTCAGGTCTTGATCTCCCTCCGTGCAAGGCTTCCTTGCAGCCTCTTCGACTGCTGGAAAGGCTCTGCCTAAGGCTCGCAGCGAGGGAGGGGCGGGTCGAGAGGGAGCAGAATCGGGTACTGTAGAAAGGTCGGACGCACTTCCACCCTTCCCTGCAAAATGCACCGCGAGGCTCTCGGACCTGATAAAAGAGCGCATGCTCAGTTCTCTCCTGAAACGGGTGAAGGTCGACCTGCCTTTCCAACGGCTACCTGGAGAGCCCCCTGGTGGATCCTGCGTGCAACGCCAGGTGGACCCTGTCAGGGCATAGGACAGTTCACCATGTTCCATGCTGGCCTGGGATGATTGGCATTGGAGTAGAAGGAAACGCTCCCTCCAATATTGCCTGACTGCAGCACGTAGCAATTTCTAGACTTTCCTTTAATGGTCTAAGAACCATCTGTGAACTTGTGAGAAAACCTCTATGGAGGCTCAAAGGAAGAGAGGCCTCTCTCTGCAGCCCAGATTTGTGTAAAGTGGTTGTTGGAAAAGTCAGCCCTGAAGTGAGGGAAGTGAAGAGGGCTGGCAGGGTCACAGGGTGGGAAGTGACGGCTTAAGGAAATTTAGATTTGTATGTATGTTTTATTTCCATTATTTCAGCCGCCTTTTCAAATTAATCTTGCTTGAAAAAGGGGCATCTAAAGGAAACAAGTTCCAAAATAGAGAGGAAGCTGAAACTCATGGAAGTTTTAAAAATTTAACCTCAAAATAAGACACCATGGAGAGATGAATGGGAAAATGGTGTCTCATAGGTGACTGGAGAAAAGGTGGTATTACAAAAATAGTGGAAGGCAAATGTTGTGAAGTACAAAGTACTTCAAAACAAAGTACCAATTTTCTTCTAGCCAAAAAAGTGAAAGATTCTCAAGGTTTGAAGAGATTAGTTGTGGATTTGAAGGTGACAGTGCAGGAACAAAGAGATTTCTCTACATTAATGAAAGAGATGGGGAAACAGTTAAGAAGCAATTTAAAAAGAATGGAATTAACACCTCTCGTCAAAAACCTGTTTTTTTGCAATCCATTTTTCTCAGTCTTCTATAATGGAAAAAATTGACTGTGGCTACAAAACCAAAATTGGTGCCCTTTGTTAGGGATAACATTGTTTACCCTAATTGGTTTAGGTAAAATAATAAATATGTTATCATGGTTTATTAGTTAAAGTGTCTGCAACTTTAACTGTAGGAATGTAATTAAGGGAGTGATTGTAATAGCACCATAAAAGAAGCAAGGTACTGCAGCTTGCTCTCTCTGGCTTTATGATCCCTAATTACTGGATGGATTCAAGACTGTGTTTTTCCCCTACTGGAAAGGGAGAGAGAAAGGACTGATTTATTTGTAAGTGAACTGACATTGGATATTCTACATGGACTTTGCTAATTGAATAACCTTGAATGGACTGACTAAAATGATACATGACTAATGGACTGTTATTTTGACTATGCTATAAACTCTAAATGGAATAAACTATATTTTGATAGCACAAGCGTATCTGTTATTTTTACTGTATGTTAACATACAAACTTATCTCACTCATTTATCTGTGTGCCTATCTGACTGACGCTGCACATTCTGTTTAGCTTGTCTCCTTAACACTGGTTATGGGCCCAGGCTTAACACCCTTTTACCAGTTTGTTCCAGAACCATAAATGAGCCCTCTTTGAATAAACAAGCTTCAAACTGGCCTGAGTCTCTGAAAACCTGAAGTGTTCCCCCACTCCAAATCCTTCCAAAAGTTTTCCTGTTTTTAATTTTTAATACACTAGAAAGAATTTTAAATTGTCTATTAATAACCATAGCAGGGATGTTTATTTATACCCACAATTGTTATTCAATTCTAATTAAATCCAATTAACTTCAATTAAATCCAATTTATTTAAATTAAATTTAGAGATTTCCTAATTATGTCATAAAAAAACCAAATAGCAATAGCTATACCATCTAAATTCATATATCGCTTCCTAGTGCTTTACAACACTCCATAAATGGTTTATAGAATCGGCATATTGTCCCCAACAATCTGGGTCCTCATTTTACAGGCCTCAGAAGAAGGGAAGATTCAATCAACCTTGAGCCGATCGGAATCAAGCTCCTGGCAATCAGCAGAATTAGCTTGCAATACTGCATGCTAACCACTGCACCACCATGGCTCTAATGATTCAAAAAGTGTTTTTGAACATGGATTTCACTTTTCATTCTGGTCTCTTTTGTGAGAGGAATTCATCATCCTGAAACTTGATATGTATGTGACTTTGTTCTATTGCTCTTGCTTGAATTATGTTATATTTCCAAGACATATAGTTGTCAACTTGGAACAGTTCGTCTACTGACTGTTCGAAATTACAACAGTATTGAAAAAGCAACTTGACCATTTTTCATACTTATGACCATTGAAGAATGGTCACATGATTTACACATTTGGAGGTTTGACAAGTGACTCACATTTATGATGGTTGCAGTGTCCAAGGGTTACATGATCAGCTTTTGTACCATTCTGACAAGCAAAATCAATGGGGAAGCTAGATTTACTTAACAATGATACTAATTGAATAATTCCACTGATTTACTTAAGAAATGTGACAAAGAAGAGTTGTTAAAATGGGGCCAACCACACTTAACAAATTTCTGACTTAGCAACGTACATTCCTGGCTCAATTGTGGTCTGATGTTGTGGACCACCTTACCATGTAGTCCTTGGTTAAGGAATGGAATTTGGATCAGAACTTCCATCATTAAGTGATGTGGTCATAAAGCATGACATCATATAAGCCAAACCCAATGTTGGTAAGGTGCCAGCAGTTTATCAGCTGTCCATTCATAAAAAAGAAACATAACAGAGGAAACTCCACAGAGCAGTGGTGGGATTTAATTTTTTTTACTACCAATTCTGTGGGATGACTTGGTAGGCATGGCATGGCTTGGTGGGTGTGGCTTGGTGGGCATGGCAGGGGAAGAATACTGCAAAAATCTCCACTCCCTCCCCACTCTTAGGGGAAGGTTACCACCGGTTCTCCGAACTACTCAAAATTTCTGCTACCGGTTCTCCAGAACTGGTCAGAACTTGCTGAATACCACCTCTGCCACAGAGGATTTAAAGACAGACCAGGGTCTGTAAGAGTAAAAATGTTGCTGTATAGTACTATGTCATTGTACAATGAGCTTATGCACCAGAGACAAATTTCTTGTGTGCACAATCACACTATCATTCACACACACCATTCCATTCCATTCCACAAGTATAGTAGCAATATTTAACAATATAGTTGCTATAGAAATGTATAAAATATCATAGGTGCACAATAGTATATAATAAAGTTATATTATATTATAGAGGACATCACATAGTGTCAATTTACTAAATAACTAGCATAAGAGATCAAACATAGTAAGAATTTATATGTGGTTTGTATGTTTCACTTTTGTATCTTGGATATTTTTCAAAATAAAACATCTCCGCAACTCTTATAGGAGACAGAAAGTTTAAATTGTCTAAAATCCAAACTTTTAATGGATCTTTTGAGCAAAAGTCAATCAGGCCGGGTATGGTTTAAAAAGAATCCATGACACATTGGTGGCAGTGGCAGGATCACTTCTGACTCATGGGACTCATTAAGTACTGTGTATGAAAAGAAATGTTAACTGCTGAAAGGAAGGAATTTGGCACTCGCAAACATTGCAAGGAACAGCCAACATTCTGGATGCAGAAATCAGACTTCTCATTCTACCCTTCAAAAGACAAGGGATGAAAAGGTAGAACAGACAGAAAAAGAGCTAAATCCAGAACCTTGGCTGACTACCAGAACTGAAATACTGAGGCATCAGCAAGAGGTATTAGATGTTTTTTTTTAAAAAACCTTGAGGAATAATGTGATAATTGTGTTTGATATTTTGGAATATTTGAAACAATATAATGAAAAACAACCAGGAATATTTCTACATGCAAATAAGGCCTTTGATTAATTGAACCTTGCAAAAACCACAAGCAGGATTAGGGATGCACCTTCTTCTGGTTTGCACTAGAAAGGCGATTTAGGCATGCATATCTAAGGTCTACAAGTTATTTGGATTATTACTCAATTGGTCCTTGCATGGGATTTTAGACAATTATAGGTAGTCCTCAATTTACAACAGTTCATTTAGTGATTATTCAGTCACAGAAGCACTGAAAAAATTGACATGATCATTTTTCATATTTATGACTGTTGCAGCATCCCCATAGTCATCTGATCAAATTTCAGATGCTTGGCAACAGATCCATATTTATGAGAGTTGAGGTGTTCCCGGGACATGTGATCCCCTTTTGTGACTTTCTGACAAGCAAAGTCAATAGAAAAGCCAGATTCATTTCACAACAGACTTACTAACTTACCAAAAGCGATTCACATGGGGCAAAAAAAGGTCATAAAGTGGGGAAAACTCAATAACTGTCTTACTTAGCAACAGAAATTTTGGGCTCAATCGCAGTCATACACGAAGGACAACACGGATTTCTGTGAAACCACTTCTCACGCTTCCCTTTATTGATACGGTTTTTCCCCTGTGTGGATCCTTTTATGTGTGGTAAGAGCATATTTCCTACTAAAGCTCTTTCCACACTCCATGCATTGATATGGCTTCTCTCCTGTGTGGATCCTCTTGTGGCTATGAAGACTACTGCTATGAGTAAAGATCTTTCCACATTCCTCACATTGATATGGTTTCTCTTTCGTGTGAATCCTCTTGTGGGAATTAAGATTACTGCCACAAGTAAAGGTCTTTCCACACTCTATGCATTGATATGGTCTTTCCCCTGTGTGGGTCCTTTTATGGGTGGCAAGAGCACAATTCCACCTAAAGCCTTTTCCACATTCTACACATTTATATGGCTTCTCTCCTGAGTGGATCTTCTTGTGGGAATCAAGATGTCTGCTGCAACTAAAGCTCTTTCCACACTCCATGCATTTATAAGGTCTTTCTTTTTTGTGATTCCTTTGATGTCTTATAAGAGAGTCATAATAACAGAAGGTCTTTCCACATTCCATGCATTTATATGGCTTCTCCTCTGTATGGATAGTTTTATGGTGAATCAGAGCATACTTCGTACTAAAGCTCTTTCCGCACTCCATGCATTGATATGACTTCTCTGGTGTGTGAGTTTTCTTGTGGGAATTAAGACTACTGGTACAAGTAAAGACCTTTCCACATTCCTCACATTGATATGGTTTCTCTTTTGTGTGGATCCTCTTGTGGGAATTAAGACTACTGGTACAAGTAAAGGTTTTTCTACACTCCATGCATTGATATGGTCTTTCTCCTTTGTGAATCCTTTGATGGATTATAAGAGAACGATTATAACAGAAGGTCTTTCCACACTCCACACAATGATATGGCTTCTCTATTATGTGGATCATCTTATGAGTGTTAAGATGACTGGTACAAGTAAAGCTCTTTCCACACTCCATGCATTTATAAGGTCTTTCTCCTTTGTGATTCATTTGATGCCTTATAAAAGATTTAGAATAACGGAAGGTGTTTCCACACTCCATGCATTCATAGGGTTTCTCTCCTGTGTGGATCCTCTTATGGGAGGCAAGATGACTACTACTACTAAAAGCCTTTCCACACTCGATGCATTTGTAAGGTCTTTCTCCTTTGTGATTCCTTTGATGGATTATAAGAGAGCTATAATAAGAAAAGGTCTTTTCACATTCCTTGCATTGATGTGGCTTCTCCCCTGTGTGGATCCTCTTATGGGAATTAAGACGACTGTTACAAGGAAAGGTTTTTCCACACTCCATGCATTGATATGGTTTCTCTCCTGTGTGGATCCTCTTATGGGAATTGAGACTACTACTGCAAGTAAAGGTCTTTCCACATTCCATGCATTTATAAGGCCTTTCTCCTTTGTGATTCCTTTGATGGATTATAAAAGAGTTATGATAAGAGAAGGTCTTTCGACATTCCATGCATTGATATAATTTCTCCTCTGTATGGATAGTTTTATGCTGAATCAGAACGTTTTTCCTACTAAACGTCTTTCCACACTCCATGCATTGATATGGCTTCTCTCCTGTGTGGATCCTCTTATGGGAATGGAGACTACTGCTATGAGTAAAGGTCTTTCCACACTCTATGCATTGATACTGCTTCCCTTTCCCCTCTTTCGAATGGATCGCTTGGCATTCCTCCTTACAATTCGTATTCTTCTGCCCATTATAGCCTTAAAAATAAAAATAAAAACTGTAGCAAAAAATAGGAGAACAATCAAAACTTCCTTTTGAAATTTAGCCAAAGAATCATCAATATATTTTGGCTGCTTTACTGGCAAACATGATGATTCCAAACTACGACTTTAGCAAGAACCCATTTTCAAGAGTATCCCAACTGATCCTCATATAACCAGATTGGATCACATCACAATGAATCTAAGACACAACCTAATCTTTGGTCTGGAACTATTTCATGGGGCCACAAACCCCTAAAGTCCATTGGACACAGTATCATGCTGGGTCAACAATATACCTACCAGCTCCCCAACTTCATTGGAATTCTCATCCCCACTTGTCTGCAGGGCAGAATCTTTGAAAGCTAAGGGAAATTTCTGGATGGCAATAGCTCCCCACCCTCAATTAGGCTGATGCCAAACTTGGTACACAAGTGGGCACATCTCAGAGAAGGGACATCCCACTCTGAACCTATCCAGTCTTGGTTATACTAGCTCGGCCATCGGAGACCTAGAGATCAGATTCAGGAGTAGGAGACCTAGAGATCAGATCGGAGACCTAGAGATCAGATTCAGGAGTAGGTAGAATCTTGCTCAAGAGAGCACACCATCCCTGAAGCCTGTCTCTCAGTTTCTTGCTAATATCTTCTGAAGCATAGAGATGATTATTTTGTAATTTATGACCAGAAAGCATTAAGAAAACACATTTCCTTTATGTAAAGGGAGAGGCTATGCAGTATTCTTAAGTTTTCTTTCAATAAATTTCCTTCTTCCCTGAAGTCAGTTTGGTCAAAGTGTTAAGGCACAAGGCTAGAAACTATGTCAGTGAGTTCTACTTCAGCATTAGGGATGAATGCTGGCTGGGTGACTTTGGGCCAGTCTCCCTCAGCTCAATCCAGGATTGTTGATGTAGGCAAAACAGCAGGAGGAAGGAATATTGAATTTGTCCACTGTTCTTTACAAAAAATAAAGGCAGGAAATAAATAAGTGACCTTTTAATCACTTATTTCAATTACTCTATTTTTAATAACATCTAAGTACCCCATTGCGTGACTTTTCTGTTTCTGAACACATATAAGGATTCTTACCCAGAGAAGCCAGATTCCTGGAATTCTCCAGCATGACTTCTCCATGGAGCGCTTTTTGGTCAGCATCCAGTTGAGACCACTCCTCCTTGGAGAAATACACGGCCACTTCCTCAAAAGACACACCACCCTGAACAACGAAACAAGTTTTCCTTTTAATAGATAATCCCAATTCAAGGAAAGAGATCCAGTGAACCAAATGGGCATCTTCTGCAGAGTTCAGAATGAGATCTCACTGCTTTTGATTAACCGTACAACTGAAGCATATCTGATCATGTTGGAAGTCTGGAATGCCTTTCAATGTAGGCAACTAAAATAGTTTTCTTGGTCAATTGGAAGTTGGGTGTTAAATTCACTAGTTATCAGTGGCTCCAATTCTTCCTAGGTTGGGCAATGCCAAATAGTGGCAAAACCCACCTGGCATTTTTGCCAAGGGCTTACTTTATCCACTGAGGTGCAAATGTAACCCAACTCCACACCTTCATGAAGGTGTTAGAAGAGCTTGTAACTATATATGTCTATGGAGATTTTCAATCATCAGGTCATGGTTGTCCCAAAGATGCTTTTGAAAAGGGAACCCCAAAAAAAGCATTTTTTGTAATGGTATGTGAGAATGACCTGGGGAGGAAGAGTGAAATGAATGACTATTGAATGCTGACAATAGTCTGGTCAAATAAATCTGTGAAGCAGGAATGATGGAGAAAGTGGAAAAAGACCCTTCAGAAGGGAAAAATAGGCTAAGCTAAATATGAATTTTGAATCTAATATCATATTCATATTGCTTAGAAACAGCAATTTATTACATTGAACATTACAACAAAATAAAACCCATCCAAGATTCATGGACCTTTTCTGATGTTTCTCCTCCTTACCTGAAGTAGTGGTTCAGCCAATCCTTCAGTGCCACTATGAAGATGAACTGATTCAAAAATTTCCAAGGACAGCTTTCTACTCTCTGTGAGAAAGAGAAAAATGGTGGAAGGAGATTTGTTACAGACGTTCCAATCAAGAAGAACAGAAGAATAGACTAAATATTGAAATCTCAGATCACATTTTCTTACCTGGAGTGGTGTCCTGGCTTTGATCTTTGTGTAAGGTCCGAA
The DNA here is from genome assembly GCA_033807585.1 of Hydrophis major. Classification (NCBI taxonomy): domain Eukaryota; kingdom Metazoa; phylum Chordata; class Lepidosauria; order Squamata; family Elapidae; genus Hydrophis; species Hydrophis major. The sequence continues at coordinate 43,619,644 of CM066329.1, forward strand.
AAAGGTGTAAGAAAGATATAGAGCAATATGGCATATACAAAGATCAATAGGAATTAGATAAAATATTACAGGGGACAGAAGAAAAAATGATTACTAAAATGTCTAACTATGTCTTAAGATTTCGAATGGAAGAAGAAAGAGTAAAGGAGACCATGATAATTTGGGCAAAAAAATTTCGGATACAGCATTAATTTGGAAGATTGTGGAAATTATGGGAGATAAATTACCAATTAACATTATCAGCAGCCTATAAAGAAAACTTGTATAAAATGTTCTATTACTGGCATTTACCTCTGGCAAGATTGGCTAAAATGTTCCCCAATAGATCGGCAAATTGTTGGAAGTGTGATCATGAACTGGGAACCTTTTTCCATATGTGATGGACCTGCCCTAAAGCTAAGAAATATTGACTCAAAATCAAGAATTGGCTGGAAGAAATTACAAAACAAAAAATTGAATTGAAACTAGAGATATTTTTATTGGGTATATTAAGATATAAAATTAGCAAAAAAAAAAACAATATATCATACTCCATATAATAACTGCAGCAAGAATTGCCTTAGCTCAGAACTGGAAATATGATAATGATCCTTCCGATAATCCATGATAATAAAAAGGGTTTTAGACCCAAAAGTATTGGAAGGAAATCAAAACTTGGTTGGAAGAAATCACCAAAGAGCAGATCGAATACAAACCAGAGTCCTTCCTACTAGGGATTTTTGATAAGCAAAGTTCCAAAAAAGCCAAATACATAACAATACACATTATAACAGCGGCCAGATTAGCCTTCGCTCAACGCTGGAAACAACATCAAATTCCATCAGAAGAAATGATTATTGAAAAAATCTCAAAATGCGCAGAAATGGATAAATTGACTTTGGCACTAAAAAACAAAGACACTTCACTATACGATAGCTGGAATTGTTGGTATAATTGGATTGACCAAAGATAAATTATATATCATAAGGCATAAAAGAAAAGTATCAACCCATAATAACGAGATAGCGATATTAGTTAAAAACAGGTGTGGTTATATAACACAAGTTAAGGTTATGAAAACAAAAGAAGACTGTTAAAGCAAACTGTTAAAATAAGAATACTTTTTATCTTGTAACCTCTTTCTTTCTTCCCCCTTTCTTTTTCTTTCTTTTCTCAAAATTCTTTCCCTCTCTTCCTCTCCTCTCCTCTCTTCTTTCTTTTTCTTTCTTTTGCTTATTTGTGTATGTATTGTGACTAGTTTTAATTGTAAAAATTAATAAACTATATTTTAAAAAATAAAAAAAGGGTTTTAGAGTGCACAGAGATGGATAGGTTATTGATAGAACTGAAAGAGAGAGGAAACAGTACTATGAAATATGGAACCTATTTTACAACTGACTAGAAGGTAGACAGAAAGTAGAAAAATAAAAGGTAGGAGTTATGGTAAGATATAACTATGTAAATAATTATGTAAATAACTGTGAATGTATATATGAACATATTAAATTGAATGTAGGAATAACTGTAACAATAATCTACACATTTAGAAATAAGTCAATGTGAATGAACACCATTGCGAACACACTGTAATAAGTGGAAATGTGTTTTTAATTGTGAAATATTCAATAAAGATTATTTTAAAATTATTCTTTTAAAAAAGATCTTTTCTTACCTGGCGTGGTATCCTGGTTTTGATCTTTGTGTAAGGTCTCCCTCAACAACAGCTCTTGAGAAGACTGGAATGAATCTCGCCTCCCCTTGGGATACTCAGTCATAGCTTCCAAGGATTTCTGGACGTGATGTGAGTCAAGAAACAAAGAAAGAGCACTAAGGAATCATCATACTGGACCTTTAAACTAGCAGACCCCAATGTCCATTTGCCAAAGTCGAAAGAGAATGAAAGAATTACACCAAATATATCCTTTCAAAGAAAAGTGGAAAAACTGGCCTTAGCTATTAATAATCCCAGAAAACTCTGCCAAAAAGGAACTGACAAATTCAGAAAGAATCTTTTTACAGCTGAAATGATAACATTCTCAGACCTGCATCTTTTCCGACTCCTGGGCCAGGAGAAAGCCTTCGGCCAGGGCCACCGCCTGGAAAGTGGTCTCTGCTCCACACTCCCGCACCCATTTCTCCATCTCTGGGGGAAGGACAGCCAGGAACTGCTTCAGGAGCACCAAGTCCAGAATCTGAGCCTTCGTGTGTCTTTCCGGCTGCAGCCATTGACGGCAAAGGCGGTGAAGCTGACTGCAAACATCTCGGGGACTCTTCCCCTCCTGGAACTGCACTTTTCTGAAATGACAGCATTGTCCCTCTATCTTCTCTCTGGTTTCCAATCCAGCTCCAAAATGGATGGATGGATCTCCCATGTTTTACTAATCAGAAGACGTCTGGCCAAGTATCCTAAAGGCTGTTCAGCTCTCTTCCTACACAAGATACTTTGGAATCCAAGTGAACCAGGAAAGATTTCCAACTTATATATCTGAAATGGAAAACAAAAAAAACTTCCAGAAATACAGGCTGACCAACTTATTTTATTTATTTATTTATTTAATTTTATTTGGTTTGTCAATTGCTTACAAGATAATAGGTTTAAGTAAAAACATAGTTATGAATACATGGATACATATAAGAAAAAGAAACAATAGGACAGAGACGGTAGGCATGTTGGTGCGCTTATACATACTTATGCTATACTTAACTGAGCATCCACATAAACCCAAATAAGAAATTTTTATGAACCCGGAACTTCCGGTTTGCCAGCCTTCGGCAGTGGCGGGGTTTCACGATCTTGCGCAATCCCTGTTGCGCTAGCCGTCTTGGTGCCTCCGACCCTGACGGGTCTGGAGGATAAGGCTGCCCCGTAGAGGCAGCCAAAGACAGGGGGGATCCGGACAAGGGCCTGGGGGTTCCACAGACCCCCTCCCCACCCGGCATAACCCCCTTTTCTCAAGGTGGTGGATGGGCGGTCAGCAATGGCCGCCACAAAGAAGCCGGCAGCTGGACAAGATTGTGCTGGAGGAAGAAGGAGAAAGTTTTGAAGCGAAAGTTTTTTGGTTGAACCGGGAGCATAAGATGCATTTAATATCCTGAAAACCTTGATTTTTAAATGATACTTTGTTTCCAGAAGAGATTTATAAGCAGCGAGTGAAAGTGATGAAAGAGAAAGTTTACTCTTCTTCCCTATGGAATCAACAAATGGACATTGAAAACCCTGCTTTTTTATAGCAGGTAAAAATTTAAAGCTCTTTGTGACAAGTGGGGATGGAGAGGACAAAGGAGAAATTTATATTAAGATTTTGTTGGAGGAGATGCCTGGAAGTCTTTGAGATTGGAAGTTAATTGCAATAAGACTTTTAAATACAGACTGGGCTTTTTCTTCCCTTTCCAATTGATATGACCCCAGGAAGAAAAGTGCGAAGGGAAGAATTTTGTGTTCTGTTTAGACTGTTTAATGACTTCGGGAGTTTGGGGAATTGTTCTAAGTTTTGAAATATTTTGGTTGTCTTAAGAAGAAGAAGAGAAAAGAAGAAAAGGTTAAAATGGCTTTATCTGTTGATGAACTAAGAGAAGAATATGGAAAAATAAAGAACGAAGGCAAGGACACTTGGAGAGAAACTATTCGCTTTTTAGAAATGGCGCTTGCTACTTACCAGCAAATACAACAATTGAAGGAGGAGGAGGAGGAGGAGGAGGAGGAGGAAGAAGAAGAAGAAGAAGAAGAAGAAGAAGAAGAAGAAGAAGAAGAAGAAGAAGAAATCTTTAATGAATCCAAAAAGTTGATTAAGAAAGAAAAGAGAAAGAGAGGAAGGAAAAAGGACTTAAGACTTAAAAAAAACATCCAAGAAAGAGAAAAATAAGATGCAAAATCAATACAATGTTAGAAAGCAAAAGAAAAGAGAAATACAACAGAGACGGGAAGCTAGAGGTTTGGAGAAGGGGGGGTAAAAAGACCAGGGGGGATAAAAAAGGAAGGGAAAAGGGGGAAAAAAGCCACAAAGGTATGAAACAAGATGGGAAAAAGACTTTTTTTTTTAGGGATAAAGGGTAATGTAAAATTTTTCTTAAGGATTCTGCAAGGTATTAGAAATAGAAAATTAGAATTTAATAAGAATTAAGTAAAGATTAAAATATTAAATGTTTAACAATGATAGATTTTAAGATTTAATAAATTATTAAAAGGAATGTTTAAAATACTTAGTTTAAGTATAGAGCTTAATTGACTATGTTAGTATAAATTTATTATGGTAGCATTTGACTTTCAAATAGATAATTGGAATGTTATAAGATTTAATGTTTAATTATGTATTTAATTATTTTATAGATTTACGATTTTCTCTTTCTTTTAAAAATTAGTAGGTAGAATGTACTAAGCAGAATCAGATGGGGAAACAGGTGTTACCTTAAATGTTAATTTAGGGGAGCGATGGAAAGGCATCATACTTCGATCAGTGATTTCAGGAGAAATCCTTTTTTTCTACTATAGGGAATGAGATAAATGGGTAATTGGAAAAGAATGGACAAAAGATACAAGTATAATGATGTAAATTAAGACAAAATAAATAAAATAAAATTAAGAAGAATGGAAAGTGTGGAGAAGCTATAATGAAGATATAAAATGGTAAATAAGATAGGAAATGGTATATAAGATGAGCATAAATTTAATTGAAGTCCATATAAAGAGAGGTAATCCGGGGCCAAGCGACTTTCTAAAAAGAAGTTTTATGTTTTTGTGTTTTGTGTATTTATGTTTGTTTGAGATTTAATAAAACCTTGGAGGAAAGCTAGATGAGGATAATTATAAACAAAACAGAGGGAAATATGAATATGATGAGTATAAAATGGATAAATATAGAAAAGAAACGTAATTGAATAAGAGTAAAGAGAAATGAGAAATCTGCTAAAAGATATTTAAGTGGAAATGGGATATATTATAATTATGTTGTATAATTTATGTGTTCAATGTTTAATGATGTTTTGGTTGTTTTTAAAATTAATAAAATTTGTTTGTTTTTTTTTTAAAGAAATTTTTATGAACCCAACACCTGGAAAGAGGAATGAAATCTTATTAGTTGGAAGACTAATGTATCTGTGTGTGGAAAAATATCTGTAGTAACTTTCTGCATCAACTTTGATCAAGGACTAAAAACTTTGGATATATAAATTTAAAACTTGTTTTTGTCTTTTGATTCCTACATATTTATTCAAATAATTTTGATGGCTACTTGATACATTAAAAACAACCTTTGTACAATTCAGATCAAAAATGTCTCGGATCACAAACAGCCATTGAGATGAATGACTATCTAAATCTATTTTATAGGTCAACCAATCAATATTTGAACTTCTGTTGTAATGTTAGATAGCAGAACCCCATTAACCTCTTGGTATATGCAGTATAATGCAGTGAGCCATGTGCTGATCTTTACATTGGGAAAACAAAACAACCATTTCATAAACACATGGAACAATGTAGAACAAACTCATCTGCGCAAGATTCAGCAGCCCATCTGTTTAAAAGATAAAGGCCACTCTTTTGAAGACATGAAAGTATACATTTTGGACAGAGAGGGCTGCTGGTTTGAAAGAGGGGTCAAAGAGGCCATTGATATCAAAATTGAACGGCCCTTTCTCAATAGAGGGAGAGTGATAAGACATAATCTATCTCCAGTTTAAAACATAGTCTTCTCATAACTTCCAGGAAGGTTCCATACCTATTTGTACCACTCAGGTGACTCTGAAATTACAGCTCCAGGTGGCCTTCTTAGGTCTAGCTAAAAGAATGCAAATGATCAGCTGAGTATAAATCCTTCCATTCCCCACTATCCAGTCAGAGCTGAAGAACCTTCTGGGATGAGAAGTGAAATGTCTTCAAAGAAAACCCAGAAAGTCCAGTTGCCTATAAAGTCTTGCCTCTCCAATCTTTCCAAGAACTCAGAACTCTTGAAACCGAAGTCGTTCTAAAAGGAGCTTTTATTGAAAAGGTTATGATAAGAAGAGGTCTAAGCAGGAACTAAATTTCCCACTTAGAAGCAGCAATTTAAAGCAGTGCAAACCAAATCCCTCCCACAGAAGTAGCAATGCAGGAAACAGATATACAAATTCACAACACACAATGCTGGAAACAGAAAGAGAAACTCCATATAGAGATCTCCCCAAGCCTCCTTCTACTACCAGAATGCTACCGTCCCAATAGAAATATATGGGACCTGACAGTTGCCCCTTGAAAAAGCACCTTTGGGACACCCATGACCTGGATGACTGAGAATCTCCACAGACTCTTGGTGCAAACCGCTTGTGGGTATCTGAGAAGTCACAATCAACAAACCACCATTCAATGCAAAGAGCTATTCAAAATACCCGAATCAACAAACCAGGTATGGATTAACACGATGCTTTGATGCAGGCATCTCCTGGAAAGATGTTTCTCACGTTTCGCCTGATCCTGAATGGCTCCGACTTTTCTGGCGGTCCTGATTTTCCCCCTGGAGGTAACGCAGCGGGACCGTAGTTTTTGATTTCTTCCCTGCCTGCCCCGTGCATGCACAGGGGCGGCAGGGGAACATGGGACAAGGGGCTCCCCACTTTCCAGGATTCCGAATTTGAAGTTTTGCGTCACTCCACGCATGGTCCAGCCCGTGGAAGAACAATCCCCCCCACACCCACTTACTCTGGAGTCAGGTCTTGATCTCCCTCCGTGCAAGGCTTCCTTGCAGCCTCTTGGACTGCTGGAAAGGCTCGGCCTAAGGCTCGCAGCGAGGGAGGGGCGGGTCGAGAGGGAGCAGAATCGGGCACTGAAGAAAGGGCGGACGTACTTTCACCCTTCTCTGCAAATTGCCCCGCGAGGCTTTCAGACCTAGTGAAAGAGCGCATGCCCAGTTCTCTCCTGAAGCGGGTGAGGGTCGACCTGCCTTTCCAACGGCTACCTGAGGAGCCCCCTGGTGGATCCTGCATGCAACGCCAAATGGACCCTGAGAGGGCGAAGGGCAGATCATGTTCCATGCTGGCCTGGGATGATGGGCATTGGAGTAGAAAGAAAGGCTCTCTCTGACATTGCCTGACTGCAACAGGTAGCAATTTCTAGACTTTCCTTTAATAGTCTAAGAACCATCTGTGGACTTGTGAATATTGAGAAAACCTCGCTGGAGGCTCAAAAGGAACAGGAGCCTCTTTGAAGCCCAGATTTGTGTCATGTGGTTGTTGACAAAGTTATCCCTGAAGTGAGGGAAGTGAAGAGGGCTGGCAGAGTCACAGTGTGGGAAGTGAAGGCTTTAAAAAATTAAGATTTGTATGGATGTTTTATTTCCATTATTTCAGCTGCCTTTTCAAATTAATTTTGCTTGGAAAAAGGGCATCTAAAGGAAACAAGTTCCAAAATGGGGAGGAAGCTCAAACTCACAAAAGTTTTAGAAATTTTACCTCAAAACAAGGTGCCATGATGGAGATGAATGGGAGAATGATGTCTCATTAGGTGACTGGAGGAAAGGTGGAATTACAAAATGGAGGAAGGCAAATCTTGTGAAGTAAATATAAAGTTCAAATTCCATGCGGTAAAAAAGAAAAATGGCTTTGTTTTGGTTTTTCAGTAGGGAAGACAGCTGAGGAAATATGAGTAGAAAGTTGAAAGACAATGTCAGTCAACTGTTCAAAACAAAGTACCAATTTTTTTCTAGCCAAAAGAGTTAAAGATTGCCAAGGTTTGAAGAGATTAGTTGTGGATTAGAAGGTGACAGTGCAAGAACAAAGAGATTTCTCTACATTAAAGAGATGAGGAAAGACTTAAGAAGCCATTTAAAAAGAATGGGATTAACATCTCTCTCGTCAAAAACATGGTTCTTTTCAGCCCATTTTTCTCAGCCTTCTATAATGGAGAAAATTGACATAATGGCTACAAAACCAAGATTGGTGCCCTTTCACCAATTTGATGCAGAACCATAAATGAGCACTATTCGAATTAACTAGCCTGAGTCTCTGAAAATCTGAAGTATTCACCCCACTCACAAATCCTTCCAAAAGTTTTCCTGTGGGTTTAATTTTTAATATATTAGAAAGAATTTAAAATTCTCACAAATAACCATACCAGTGATATTTAATTTTCTTTATATACAAAATGATTATTCCATTCTGATTAATATCCAATTAAATCCAATTTACTTAAATTGAATAAAGAGATTTCCTAATTATTCTCATGTCTTCGAAAGGCAAAATAGCAATAGCTGTAGCAGTTAAACATATATACTGATTCATAGTGCTTTACAGCACTCCATAAACAGTTTTCAGAATCAGCAGTCCCCATTTTATCGGCCTCAGAAGAATGGAAGGTTGAGTCAACCTTGAGCCAGTTGGAATCGAACTGCTGGCAATCAGCAGAATTAGCTTGTAATACTGCATTCTAAACACTGCACCACCATGGCTCTAATGATTAAAAAAATGTATTTGAACATGGATTTCACTTCTTATTCTGCTTTTTGGGGGAGTGGAATTCTTCATCCGGAAACTCTTTTATATATATATATGTAGGTCTAGGTGTGTTCGGGTCTTTTCCTGTGTAAGATTAAGAGTATCTTGGTGAAGTTTCGGCGAGGTCTGACTCACCATCCTCAGGCTGGTGCTTTCGGCTTCATGCCAGTGCAAGCAGATGGAGACAGCAAGGAGCCTGGGCGTAGCTTAGCTTATCTGTTCTGTCGTAAAGTTGCTTGCTGCTGTGAAAATAAAACTGAAACTCCTCTAACAAGATAATACACAATTTACTCTCAAAAGTTGCTTGTGTGCAACTTCCCTTTTTAAACACTATGTTCCCAGCTGCAGCTAATGAAGGGAATAAGGGTCCTTGCCTTCCCTGTAAGCCACGCAACTCACATTGCTCCCTTCTCCGTTCCTCTCTGCGTGCCCTAGGATAAAGAGGGGGGGGGGTGGAACTGGGTCTTCCTCCGAATTCCCTCTGCCTTGCTTTACCTCTCCGCTGCTCTGCCCAGCCGGACTTTGCCCTTCCCCAGTTTCTTCCACAGCCAACAGAGCCACACTTCCACTCCCTGTCAGCTGCTCAGTCTCCCCCTCAATTCCAACAGGGCCATGACAACTATAATGCTGATCTAGCCCTCAATGAAATGGAGTTTGACAAGCCGCACTTAGGACAATTAAGATTTATAGTGATGTTTTATTTCCATTATTTCAGCTGCCTTTTCAAATTCATGCCTCGGGGCAGCTAACAGCAGTTCAAAATAGCATCTGGTGGCAGCAAAAATGGGAAGAAACGATCTTGCTTGAAAAGGGGGTATCAAAAGGAAACAAGTTCCAAAATGGAGAGAAAGCTCAAACTCATGGAAGTTTTAGAAATTTTACCTCAAAACAAGGCTCCATGATGGAGGGATGAATGGGAGAATGGTGTCTTATAGGTGACTGGAGGAAAGATGGAATTACAAAATGGAGGAAGATTTGCCTTCAAATTCCATGAGGCAAAAAAGAAAAATGGCTTCATTTTGATTTTTCAGTTGAGAAGACAGCTCAAGAAAATATGAGTAGGAAGTTAAAAGACTCATCCAGACTAAAAAAAATACCAATTTTCTTCTAGATAAAAGAGCTGAAGACTCCCATGGTTTGAAGAGATTAGTGTGGATTTCAATGTGACACTGCAAGAACAATAAAGAAATTTATATTAATGAAAGAAAAAAAAAACAGAGAAGTAGAGCTAAGAAGCGATTGAAAAAGAATAAACACCTCTCTCTTGCCCAAAGCCTGGTTCTTTTAGCCCATTTTTCACAGTCTTCTATAATGGAAAACATTGGCTACAAAACCAATGTCATAAAAAAGTGACATTTGCTACAAAACTAAAATTGGTGTCCTTTCAACAGTTTGATACAGAAACGTAATTGAGCAGTATTTGAATAAATAGCTTCAAAGCAGCCTGAGTCTCTGAAAACCTGAAGTATTCCCCCCCCAAATCCTCCCAAAAGTTTTCCTGTGTTTTATTTTTAATTCATTAAAAAGAATTTTTAAAAATGTCTCATAGACAACCATACCAATGATATTTTACTCATATCCAAAATTAATTTTATTCCATTCTAATTAAAATCCAATTAATTTCAATTAAGCCCAATTTATTTAAATTGAATTTAGAGATTTCCTTATTATCATGTCATAGAAAGACAAAATAGCAATAGCCATAGCGCTTAAAGTTATATACTGCTTCATAGTGCTTTACAACACGGGTTGCCAACCTTTTGGACCTCAGGGACTACCAAACTCATAATTTTAGATCCCAGGGACCACTAACTGGTTTGGTGGATGTGGCCTATTTGTGGGTGTGGCTTGGTAGTCATGACTGTCTGAGCATGGCTTGAATGTAAATATAAATATTTATATAAATATTGAATTTTTATTTTTAAAAAAGAGCAACATTTACCCAAAAGCAGGCAAAGCAGGGAGATTGAGTTGCTCACAGAATCATTCAGTGATTTATCTGCCATCGGATAGCTCAGTCTCTCAAATTTGCTTGCCATGAGTCTGCACTGAATTTGCTTGCAAGCAAACCTTCAGTCCTAATGGAGGTTCATCTGTACTTAAAAGCAGAGCTGAAGATCTAAAGACTAGTTAGAAAGCAAGAAATCCAACCATTTCCTGCTTCCTAGCTAATCTAAATCTCCCGGCACAGCAGAACAGATGATGGTCAGAAAAAGGAAAAATAGAAATTTAGCAGACAAGTTTTCCGGGTAAGGAGTGAGTGTGCGGGAAGGGTTCCTGCGGGCCATGTGGGTGGTGCAGCCTTGTGTGTTTGTGCAGCCTGGATTAATTGCTTTGGAGGGAGGTGCTCTGGGGGTGAGATTTCTCTGTGGCCCAGCAAAATTTTCTCACGGCCCACTGGTTGGCGACTGCTGCTTTACAACACTCCATTAATCAGTTTACAGAATCGGCATATTGCCTACAACATTCTGGGTCCTCATTTTACGGGTCTCAGAAGAGTCAAAGGTTCAATCAATCTTGAGCCAGTCAGAATCGAACTCCTGGCAGTCAGCGGAATTAGCTTGCAATACCGCATTGTAACCACTGCACCACCTTGGCTCTATTGCTTCAAAAAGTATCTTTGAACACAAATTTAACTTCTCATTCTGTTTTTTTTTATGAGAGGAATTCATCATTCTGAAATTCTTTTCACATGATATGTTGATATATATGTGATCTTCTATGGCTTTTGGTTGAATTATGTTGAATTCCCAGACAGGTAGTCTCAACTTACAACAGTTCATCTACTACTGTTTGAAGTTAGAATGGTACTGAAAAAAGTGTCTCATGACGATTTTCCACTCTTATGACTGTTGAAACATGGTCACATGATTTACATGAAGATGTTTGACAAGTCACTATATTTATGACAGTTGCAATGTTCTGGGGTCACGTGATCACCTTTTGTAAACTTCTGACTGGAATCAGAAGCAAAATCAATGGAAAAGCCAGATTCCCTTAATGTTAGTAACTTAACCACTGCAACGATTCCTGAACAAATGTGGCAAGAAAAGTTGTAAAATGGAGCACAACTCACTTAACAAATGTTTCACTTAGCAATAGGAATTTTGGGCTCAACAGCAGTAATAAACCTGTATATCTACTGAACCTCTTCCCACACTTCCTTTATTGATATGGTTTCTCCTGCATGTGGATCTTTCTATGACAAGCAAAGAGCTTTACTTTATGCAAAGCTCTTTCCACACTCCATGCATTCATATGGTTTTCCCACATCCACCCAGTTTGGATATTTTCATGGGAAGTGAGATCACAACTCTCTTTAAAGCCCTCTCCACATTGCACATGTGTGTGTGTCTGTGTGTGTATGGCTTCTCTCCTGCATGGATCCTTTTATGGAATTCAGATTACTGCTACAATGAAAAGTATTTTCACATTCCATGCACTGATATGGCTTCTCACCTGTGTGGATCCTCTTATGGGAATCAAGATGACTAGTACACATAAAGGTCTTTCTACAGTCCTTACATTGATATGGTTTCTCTCCTGTATGGATCCTCTTATGGGAGATAAGATTACTACTCTCCCTAAAAGCCTTTCCACATTCAATGCATTCATATGGCTTCTCCCCTGTGTGGTTCAAATTGTGGGAATTAAGACTACTGCTACAAGTGAAGGTCTTTCCACATTCCATGCATTGATATGGCTTCTCTTCATGGTGGGTCTTCTTGTGGTAATCAAGATAGCTGGTAAAAGCAAAGGTCTTTCCACACTCCAGGAATTGATATGGCTTTTCTCCTGTGTGAATCCTTTTGTGGGAGGTAAGAGCAGAATTCCACTTAAAGCCCTTTCCACATTCCACACATTGATATGGCTTCTCTCCTGTGTGGATCTTTTTGTGGGAATTAAGACTAGTGCTACAAGTGAAGGTCTTTCCATACTCTGTGCATTTATAAGGTTTTTCTCCTTTGTGATTCCTTTGATGTATTATAAGAGAATGATTGTAAAGGAAAGTTTTTTTGCACTCCACACATTGATATGGCTTCTCGTCTGTATGGATGCTTTTATGATGAATCAGAGCATATTTACTTTTAAAGCTCTTTCCACATTCCACACATTGATATGGTTTCTCTCCTGTGTGGATCCTCTTGTGGGAATTAAGATTAATGCTATAAGTAAAGGTCTGTCCACACTCCATGCATTTATAAGGTCTTTCTCCTTTGTTTATTCTTTGATGTCTTATAAAGGAGTCATAATAACAGAAGGTTTTTCTGCACTTCATGCATTGATATGGCTTCTTCTCTGTATGGATGCTTTTATGGTGAATCAGAGCATATTTACTACTAAAGCCCTTTCCACATGCCATGCATTGATATGGTTTCTCTCCTTTGTGACTCCTTTGATGCCTTATAAGTGAGTAATTATTAGAAAAGTTCTTTCCACACTCCAAGCATTGATATGACTTCTCACCTGTATGGATCCTCTTATGGGACTTAAGATGACTCAGAGTAAAGGTCTTTCCACACTCCATGCATTTATAAGGTCTTTTTCCCTTGTGACTCCTTTGATGTGTTATAAGAGAGTTATTAAAAGTGAAGGTCTTTCCACACTCTGTGCATTGATATGGTTTCTCTCCTGTGTGGATCCTTTTGTGGGAATTAAGACTACTGCTAGAACTAAAGCTCTTTCCACACTCCAAGCATTTATAAAGTTGTTCTCCCTTGTGATTCCTTTCATGACTTCTAAGAATATGATTTTTACAGAAGGTCTTTTCACACTCCCTCCAAGTATATGCCTTCTCTTCTGAATATATCTTTTTATGAGAAATACGATGATCGGATTTATTAAACATGTTTCCAGATTCCATGCATTTATATGGTCTTTCTCCCGCATTGATGTTTGTACGATTAGGAAGCCAATTGACCCGAGGAAAGCCTTTTTTAATTCTACTTTGTGATTGCTTTGTTTTATCACTCTTTGGTTGAATCTGATCTGCAAATTTCCCTTTTTCCCCTTTCTTATTCTTATTCTCTTGCCCATTAAAGCCTTCAAAAAGAAAAATGAAAATGAAATATAGCAAGAATAGGGGAACAATCACACCTTTTCTTATGAAATTTAGCCAAAGAATAATTAATATATTTTGGATTCTTTGCTGGCAAATATGAAGGTTTTAGCAAACTAAGGTTTTAGCAAAGACCCATTTTCAAGTATATCTCTACTGACACTCATATAACAGGATTAGATCATATCACAATGAATCTAAGCTTTGACCTGGGACTATTTCATGGTGCCACAAACCCCTGAAGTCCATTGGACACAGTATCATACTGGGTCAACAATATACCTACCAGCTTCCCAACTTCATTGGAAGTCTCATCCCCACTTGTCTGCAGAGCAGAATCTTTGAAAGCCAAGGGGAATTTCTGGATGGAAATAGCTTCCCACCCTCAATTAGGCTGATGCCAAACTTGGTACACAAGTGGGCACATTTCAGAGAAGGGACATGGCACTCAAGACCCATCTAGGTCCATTGGGGAGCCAATGACCAGGTGGAGGTATGAACACCGAACCCTAGTAAGCAGAACCTTGCTCAAGAGATGACATCATCCCTATGTGTCCCTCAGATTCTTGCTAAAATCTTCTATGGCATGAAATGTTGCATTTTATGAGCAGAAAGCATTAAAAAAACAATTACTTTATGTAAAAAGAAATTCTATGCAGTTTTCCCATTTTTCTTTCAATAAATTTCCTTCTTCTATAAATTTAGTTTGGTGAAACAGTTAACTAACCCGAGAAACTAAGTGACTGTGAGTACTAGTTCTTTCTTAGGCATGAATGCTGTCTGGGTGACTTTGGGCCAGTCTCTCTCAGCTCAACCCATGTCACAGGGTTGTTGTTGTAGGAAAAACAGCAGAGGAAGGAATACTCGGTTGTCCACTGCCTTTATTATTATTTACCAAAATATAAAGGCTGGATATAAATAAATAAGTGATGTTTTATCAGTAATCACAACTAAGCCCCCCACCCCATGATGTTTGTATGTTTCTGAGCAGAGATAGGGATTCTTACCCAGAGAAAACAGATTCCTGGAAATCTCCAGCATGACTTCTCCATGAAGAGCTTTTTGGCCAGCATCCAGTTGAGACCACTCCTCCTTGGAGAAATATACAGCCACATCCTCAAAAGACACAACACCCGTGTTAAGCCTGGGTTCCCCAACCAGGGTTAAGGAGACAAGCTAAACAGAATGTGCAGTGTTAGTCAGATAGGCACACAGATAAATGTGTGAGATAAGCTTGTATGTTTATTAACATACAGTAAAAATAACAGATACACTTGTGCTATCAAAAATATAGTTTATTCCATTTATAGCATAGTCAAAATAACAGTCCATTAGTCATGTATCATTTAGTCAGTCCATTCAAGGATATTCAGTTAGCAAAGTCCGTGTAGAATATCCTATGTCAGTTCACTTACAAATCAGTCCTTTGTCTTTCCTTTTCAGTAGAGGAAAAAAACGCAGTCTTGAGTCCATGCAGTAATTAGGGATCATCAAAGCCAGAGAGATAGCAAGCTGTCGTCTTGCTTCTTTTAAAGTGCTTTCACAACCACTCCCTTAATTACATTCCTATATTTAAAGTTGCAGACACTTTAACTTATAAACTATGATTACATATTTATTATTTTACCTAAACCAGTGAGGGTAAACAATGTTATCCCTAACAACCCTGAACAAGGAAACAAGTTTTCCTTTTAACAGATAATCTCAAGAATAATTTGCCAGTTTTCTTCCAATTGAGAGAGAACTAGTGAACAAAATAGGCATCTTTTGCAGAATTCACTGTGAGATCACTTTTAATTGTATATATCAGTGATGGAAAACCTATGGCTCGTGTGCCAGAGGTGGCACGCAGAGCCCCCTCTGTAGGCAAATGTGCTGATGCTCCACACACATGCATGTTCCGGTTTGGTCACTTGGTGCCGAAAAGGTTCGCTATAACTATGGAGGTTCTCAATCACCAGGTCACAGTTGCCCCAAATGCTTTTGAAAAGGCAAAAAAGTATTTTTTTTGTAATGGTGTGTGAGAATAACCCTGGGAGACAGAAGGAAGAGCCCCGATGCTGACAACAATCTGGTAAATGAAATCTGATGGCGAAGCAGGAGAAATGGAGAAAGCGTCTCACAAGGGATCCCCTAAGAAGGGAGAGAGAGGCTAGGCTGCATATTGGTTTTGAATGACCGGATATCAGATTCGTATTGCTTAGAAACAGCATTTTATTACAATAAACTCTAGAACAAAATGAAATCCATCCAAGATTCATGGAGATTTTCCAATCTTTTTCCTCCTTACCTGAAGTTGCGGTTCAGCCAACCCTTCAGCCCCACCACAAAGAGGAGGTGATTCTAAAATTTCCAAGGATAGTTTTCTACTCTCTGTAAGGGAAAAATGGTGGAAGCAGATTTGTTCTAAAGAGAGAGATTCCAATCAAGAGAAGCAAAAGAATCAGCTAAATGTTGAAGTCACATTATACAGAAAGAGCTTATCTTACCTGGCGTGCTTTCATTCCTTTGATCTTTGTGTAAAGTCTCCCTGAACAGAAGCTCTTGGGAAGCTCTGAATGAATCTTTCCTCCCCTTGGGAAATTCAATCAAAGTTTCCAAGGATTTCTGGACATGATGTTATACAAGAAACAAAGAAAGAGTACTAAGGAATTATCATACTGCACCTTTAAATAAGCAGATATATATTTATTTGTTCAATATTTATTTCTGAAACACAAAACAGAATGGAAGAACTGCCCCAAATACATAATCTGGAAGAAAAATGGAACAACTGGCCTTAGGTGTTAATAATCCCAGAGAACTCTACAAAAAAGGAATTGACAAATTCAGAGAGTTTCTCTTTAGAGATGAAATGTTTACATTCTCACACCTGCATCTTTTCCGACTCCTGGGCCAGGAGGAAGCCTTCAGCCAGGGCCACCGCCTGGGAACTAGTTTCTGTTCCACATTCCCGCACCCATTTCTCCATCTCTGGGGGAAGGACAGCCAGGAACTGCTCCAGGAGCACCAAGTCCAGCATCTGAGCCGTCGTGTGTCTTCCTGGCTGCAACCATTGATGGCAAAGGCAGTGAAGCTGACTGCAAACATCTCGGGGACTCTTCCCCTCCTTGAATTGCACTTTTCTGAAGTGACAGCATTGAATCTCTGAACTGCTGGCTTCTTCATCTTGGCTCTTCTGCCCAGGACTTGCCCCATTCTTCCCGTATCTCCAAGCCTGAGTAGTTGGAGGGCCTTTTCCAACTCCCGCATGTGCTAGCTTTGTCCATCCATTTTCTCTCTGGTCTCTAATCTAGTTCCAAAACGGATTGATGAATTTCCAAAGTCTTATTCATCACAAGAGGTCTAGCCAAATGTCCGAAGGCCATTCAGCCCTTTTACCACTCAAGATATTTGGACTCCAGAGGAACCAGGAAACATTTTCAATTTACGTATCTGAAATGGACAACACAGAGTTTAATAGGGTAACAAATCTGAATAGTGAGCAACCTCTTCCTCCTCCTCCAAAACAAAGAAAGAAATCTAGCAATATCTGTAAGGAGGGGGCATCTTATTCGGAAGACTGACTACTGCAGTAAATTCAGGATCACCCTTCCAGATAAGCTACAAACAAGGACTGAAAATATTGGATAAATACATTTAGAAAAGTTTTGGACTTCTAGCGTCTGATTATTTACTCTGATAATTTCGCTTCTCTCAGCCTAGGAAAGAGGAGGGGAGGGAATCCCCTTCTGAAAACGGGGCCACGAAACATGCAGGAAACTGTCCAGGAGTCAAGGCTGCTTTGAAAGTAGAAATCTCTGCTTTCCAAAGCTACCCCGCCCCGCAGGGTTGGAGGGTAAACGCATCCCTCGTCTTTGCGGTCCTCATTCCCCCGCCCTCCGAAGCTTGGCTTCGTCCCCGGCCCGTGCATGCACAGGGGCGGCAGGGGAACATGGGACCCCGGGATCTCCCTTTCCCATAACTCCGAACCTGATGAACTTTGGCAGGTTCGCCTCCAATAGCAACGTCCAGATCTCCATCCGTGTAAGATTTCCCTGCAAATTCTTGGGACTTCTGGAGAAAACTCAGCCCGAGGCTCACAGCGAAGGGGAGCCGGATCAGACACGGTAGAAAAGCCAGATGCGCTCGCAGCCTTTTCCGGGGAGGGGGGACGGGGTGGGAACACTTATGACGTGGTTAAAACAAGGCGCATGCTCAGTTTCTTTCGAAAGCGGGAGAGGGAGGGGGTGCTGCCCAGCTCTTCCTCGGGGACCGAGGGAGCCCCCTGGAGGATCCTGCGAGCGATGCCAGAGGACACGCAGGGATTCGGATGATGGGCATTGGACTAGATAAAGGATAGTTGAAGAACAATGTGATACTTGTGTTTGATATTTTGGAATATTTGAAACAACAATGTAAATAATGTATCCTTACAATGTATATTGACTGTTTCCTCGCCTGATTTGATTGCTTATTGTACCCTACCAGGGGTTGGGATTCAAACTTCTTAGCAACCAGTTTTGTGGGCATAGCCTAATTTGTGGGTGTGGCTAAGTGGCCATGTGACTGGGGTGGGTATAGCTAGGTGGCCATGTAACTGGCAAACCAAATATAAGTGGTCCTCACTTAATGGCCAGTTGCTTAGCAAGTGTTCTAATTTATGACTGACTTCCAGAGTTTTTGGTGTTTTGACCTGTTTTTGGTGTTTTGACAGCCATATATAGACACACTTATGACCAGTTACAACATCCCACACAGTCTTGTGATTGAGGTTTTCTGTGTTTTTTGCCAATTTCCAACAATTCCTTCTGGTTTCTGGTTAAAAATGCCCATTGGTGAAAATGGACTTGTTTAACAACTAGTGTTTGCTTAATGACCACAAGGCTCTCTTAACAACCATGGTGTTTGTCTAACTCAGGGGTCTGCAACCTTGGCAGACCAATGGCACTCAAAGAGCTATTTTTCTATTTTCTTTTAAACAGGTATCTCTCTTTCTTTTTCCCTTTCTTTTTCTCATCTCTCTCTCTCTCTCATCTCTTTCTCTTTCTTCCTCATCTCTCTTTCTCCCTCTCTCTCTTTCTCATTTCTCTTTCTCTCTCTCATCTCTAACTGCTAAGACTGGAAGCCGTTTCTTATTTCTTTGCAGTTTTTTTCACACACATTTGTATATATTTATCCAATACTGTTTCTTCCTTTCCACTATGTATTCAAAATGGGCAATGATTTTATGTGTGTATGTGTAGCATGTATATATGTATGTTATGTATGCGTATGTGTGTTTATGTATGTATGTGTGTATGTATGTATGTGTGTATGTATGTATGGTATCTAGGTTTCTTTCGGTATTTTCCCATGTCTTAATATTTGTGCTTTTATTATTGCGACATTTTGGCAGAATCTTATTCTGCCACCCTCAGGCTTGTGTATTAGATTCTTTTTAATCTTATGTATCAGGCTTAGCAGCTGTTTTTTGTTTGAATTTGGTGCTGGCTTTCTGCTTTATTTGAATGGTTTTTTCCTCATCTTGATTGGTTACAGGCTATCAAGTCATTCCCACTGCCAGTTACCACATAGTAGAAGGATAAGGTTCATAATAGTGACTTGTTTTCCTTTAAGTGACTCTTTGAGGTATTTGCTTATTGACATGAAGATAAAATGAAACCAAAATTGCAGCTGTAGAAACATAAATTAGAAAGACTTTCAACGGATGCATGCATCCCAGGCCCCCAATGTCCGTAGCAGACCAGTGGTTCATTTTATTAGCAGATTTTCCCATACCAAAATCTCCCCAAAGGACCTTCCCTGGCAAACAACCCCCTGCATGCTCGCTCTGCCCTGCGTTACTGAGACAGGGAGCTGCTGTAGTTTGGGGCCCTAGCCTTCCAAGGTGCAGCCATAGCCGGGAATGGGAGCTCTGCTTTCCCCCAAAAGCTGACAAACTTTGAGTCCAGCCTCACACCAGGCTGCCTCTGCCCGCATGTTGCTGTGGGTTTCTCCCATGGAGTGGGCTGGCTCGCCCCATTTGGAGGCCAAGAGCACAGCGCCGCTTTGCGGGGGCTTCTCCTGGGGCGAGGGCTCGGCTCGGCACTGGTCCTAAAGCTGGCAGTGGATCCACAGAGCAGGGAGAGGATGCCGGGCCAGATGGAGAAAGTCAGCCAGGAAAAAAGTTGCGCATATCCCCATATTGCTTTCTCTGTTTCTCCTTAAGAAGCCTCGTCCCCTCCTCCTCATTTGTGAAGCACACTAAGTTTAAAGGTGTTCCTCGCGGAGAAAGGAATACGGGGAGATGCACAACTTTTGTCCAAGAGGACTGCTCTCTCTCTCTCTCTCTTCCACTCTTGGCACCGAAAAAACGTCAGTGGGAGCAGCAGTTGAGGCAGGTGATCACCCGTCCAGGAGCTCATGCTCACCATACCTGCAGCGGGTGGGGGATGCAGCAGCAGCGAGGTGGCAATGGTGTTTCCGGTTGCATCGGGGCTTCTGGGACCAGTCTGTGTCTGTGCCTCCCCCGCCATTCATGCAGCTGCATATGTGGTGCATCGGGGCTTCCAGGCTCTGCTCCCCGCAGCTGCTGTCAGCTGTCCTGGACTTGATCAAGGGGTGCCTTGCTGACATGAGCCTCTCCACATGATCTTTCCTGCTTCTGTTTTTGGGTGAACAAAAGTTTCTTTCCTGTCTCATGCACAGAGGTGGATTTATAGCTGTGCAGATGCAGATAGATAAATTACACAAAACATCCATAACCAAGTACATTTATTGGTACTTCAGGTATCTTTATAACTCACATTTGTGATGAAGTTCTTCTATAATGACCAATCCTTTGTATATCAGCCTTGCAGGTAAAAGATGGTTATCTCCTAAGCCATCTCATAGCAAAAGAAAAAGCTGCTATCTGTTCATGAGTCCAGGCAAGAATGGAGGGAAACCTCCCCCAACCCCTCGAGGGTCAATTTAGTGACCAATCTGGATTACAGATGTGGCCACGTGACATGAACTACATTTCCCAGGATACCTTTAACTACATTTACCATGATGCATTCCCTTAAGAGGACAGCTCATAATTCCTAAGTAACTATCCAATTCCCATAGACTGGCTGGGACAGCACACTCCCCGCCTGGAATTGTAAAATTCCACTATTAAGAGAAGAGAAAAAAAATTAAGTATAAACTAAGATAAGCAGTAAACAGTAATACTAACCGAATAGCATATAACTATATAAATAAGAGAAAAACAAGAAACATTTAAAAAGCATCAAACAAAGCAAAACATGCAATGCTTGAGGTTCAATTTTCAAGTTCGGCCTCTTGGTGCAAGTCTGCTGGTCACCTCTGACAGCCTTTTAGGGTGTACAGGTAGTCTTGGAGGCAAAGGTGAAAGTCTGCTGGTCGCTTCTGGCGGCCTTTTAGGATTGGAATGGTACTCTTGCTTCCACGGTGTCAAAGGGCGTCAGGAACGTTGGGAAGCTGTTGGCAAGGGCATTGCGGAGGCATATGCCTGTGTAGAGTGTCTTAGTGGATGTCTGGTGGTTGCTAGTGGCTGTTTAGGGTGTCCTAGCAAAAGTGTACTGATCGGCAGCGGCCTTTTAGGCTAGAATGTCATTCTTGTTTTTGATGGTACCAAAGGGCGTCGTAAGGTTGTTGGAATGGGTGGTGCTAAGGCATTTGCCTGGGTTGGAGTCTGCATCTGAGTGTTAATGACAGTTTCTATAATCCCCCATCCTAGTGGAGATTTGGTGGCCACTGGGCTGTCTACAGGGCTGCTGACTGACTTGGAGAAGAGAAAGGCGCATGGGGCATTATTTCCCAGCAAGAGTAGGATATCAGCCTCCAGATCTAGAGCGGGAAAGTGATGAGCCAGGTGCTGTAGGTGAGGCATGCTACTTTTGACCTCCGGTGCTGCAATCTGACTGCGGTCATTCGGTAGTCCATCGCATTCAAATATGTGTGGTAGTGGGAACGGGGAACTTCTATCCAATGACTCTATTCAGAGTCCAGTAGCTCTCCTCCCCACCGTGCTTCTTGATCCATGGCATGTTGATACAGTGAAGGGAAGTTTGTTCTGTTGCACCTCAAAGAAGTCGAAGAATGCAGGTTTGGCCAGGGTGCAGGTGCTTTGAGTATCTATCCATACGTACATTTTCACAGGGGCGTCCTTCAGGGTACACTTTGGCTAAGCAGATGGGAAGACATGAACGAGGGTGTGGTGCTGTGCAGTTGACACTCATGCTTGGTTTTGGTTGCGATTTGTCAGTCTGCCGAGGAGCCCTGCATGCTTCTGTGTTATGTTGCAGCTCCTTGTCCAAAGGAGGGTTACGAGGTATCTGCCGTGGCGGCTCGGGTGCTGGTCACTTTTGCAGATGTGACATTGCACTTTGGTTGTGCAGTATTTGGGTGAATTTTCGCAACACTTGTAGCAGTATTGGTACTCTCTTAGCCATTCTTTTCATTGGGCCAGTGATTTTGCTGCAAACCCAGTGCAGCTATTCAGCGAGTGATGAGTGCTGTGCATAGGACAAAACTGTATTCTCCTGTGTTCGGAGATCTAAAGTGGGTTGTATCAGATGAGTTCTCTCCCCAACTGTGTGTGGATGAGGAGTCAATCTCAGTGTTATGCGTTGACATTTGGTGATGATCTGTAGAGATGTGCAGTAGAATCTGGAGAGCTCCAGAGTTGCAGTAGAGGTCTCTGTTAGGTTGGTAAACTCTGTGTCTGAGTTGAAGGTTTCTGAAGCTGTTGCAGGACTCTGTTTGCCAGAAAACAAATTCTTGGAGAAAGGCAAAGGATGGGTCTCGTCTGTGGTTTGTGACCAGAAAGGCGTCGGACAAAATAATCCATCGTTCTAATATTTCTTTTGGGAATTTGACGATGATTGCTTCTTGTGTTATGAAGAGATCAAGGCAAGCCAGTCCTGGTAAGTCAGAACATTCTTTGGCTGTTCACAGCTCCGTAAGGATGTTGGAAAAGTCATCTAGTTTTCAGGTTTCATGGATGGCGATACATGGGAAACTGTAAAGTTGTTCTAGGAGTGAGTATTCCATCAATGTGTCTTGATGGATATGTCAGTCTTCAAGATTTTCTTCTTAACTTATGTAGCTAGTTGTTCTGTCTGTGCCTCAGCCAAACGGCCTCCTGGTAAGCCAGCAGGATTGTTACAAAATGTGGCTAGACCAACGGCTCCATGGAAGGAAATCTCTATGGATTTTATAGTGGAATTACCTGAAAGTGGGGGAAATACAGTTATTGGGGTGGTAACTGATTTGTTTTCCAAACAAGTACATTTCATACCTTGTTCGAAGATCCCATCTGCAAAAACGTTGGCTAAACTGTTTATTTTACATGTCTACAGGTTACATGGGGTACCTGAATGCATAATCTCAGACAGGGGTATCCAATTCACCTCAAATTTTTGGAAGGAGTTCCTGAAGTTATTGGGCTCCACCCAGGGCTTAAGCTCCGCCCACCACCCCCAAACTAATGGGGCCTGTGAGAGAACTAACGTGGTATTGGAGCAGTACTTTAGATGTTACATAAATTATCAGCAAGATAATTGGGCTGATCTATTGCCATTTGCTGAATATAACAACTCCATACATAGCAGTACTGGATTTACTTCCTTCAAAGTGACATCGGGACAAGACTTTGTACCCATACCTGAACTTACATGTGAGAAGCCTAATATTCAGTCATTAGATGAATGGATAACACAACTCCAGCTTACCTGGTTGGTTACTCGTAAAGCATTAGATGATGCACATCAAGCTCATAAGAAATTTGCAGACAAAAAGAGGACTCCTCAAAAACCATATAAGGTGGGCGACAAAGTCTTTTTGTCCACCAAATATTTACAAACCACCCAAAAGTCAAAGAAGCTTGGTCCTAAGTATGTTGGTCCTTTCTCAATTGAACGAATTGTAAACCCTGTGGCAGTCCAGTTGAAATTACCAAAAACTCTTCGACGAATTCACCCTGTTTTCCACGTTAGTTTGTTAAAACCTGAACATACTTCCAATTTGAGACCGGCCCAGATTGATCCTCCTGTACCATTGCTGATTGAAGGTGAACAACATTTTGAAGTTAAAGAAATTTTGGATTCTCATATATGGAAGGGTCGACTCTAATATTTGGTTGCTTGGAAGCATTTTCCATCCTCCCAGGCTGAGTGGGTCAATGAGAAGGATGTCGGAGCTCCTACACTTGTCAAAGCATTTTGTACTAAATATCCTGATAAACCCTAAAAATGTGACTATTTCATGTTGCCTGTTTATTAACTATTACCTTTTATGCTTTCCTCTTTTATAGGACTAACTTCCTTTTTCTGGGGTGGGGGAGTGAATGTCAGCCTTCAAGATTTTCTTCCTTTGCTTTGCATCTTTTGGCTGTCATAAGTAACGGGGGGGGAGGGGGGGAAAGTATGGGAAGTGAGCTGGAGGTGTTGTAAACTACTACTTTAAAACTGAGGAGGGGGGAGAGTACATTCTTGCTTAGGTTTCTGTTTCTTGCTTAGCTTTCTCTTTTCTGTGCAGCTGCAAACCTTTATCAAAGTATGCCAAGGTCAACGGACAGAAGCCTCATCATCATCTGAAGATGTCCACATGATGACATTTGCAAATTTTAATTGGAAGAACCATTTGAACTATTGGGGGTGGGAACATTGCCATCACTTTGAAAATGTGATTTACGCGCCTATTTTCTCAGATTCAGAATTCTTTTGTTGCTACCACTTGACTTCCAGTAAAAGATATCTTTTCTCTAATTAAAAGAGTCTAAGTATTTCTTTCTTGGATTTTGAATGGAGCACCAGCTGACACCATATTTCTGGTTCAAATCATCCCACGCTCGTTTTAGGGCAGTGTCTGGGTCATTAAGTAAGCCTATGTAAATTTGTTTCACTGTGTAGCTAGACTGTGGTCCTAGCCATGCCAACAGAAATTCAAGTTCTTCACCAGGAAGCAGCTGTTCACTTTGGGCGGTGCTCGTGAAAATACACTTTCATAGTAGGTATTCTCTGCCTGGCTTGTCGTTGAATTTGTGCACACCGCTGGCTGCTAAGTCTAACTTGCCACATCTTCGTGATGGTTCTCTGTTATTTCTGTGAGAGCAAGTCATCTTTTCATATGACATCATCATAGGCATGGCGTTCTGGCTCGAGGGCATGTGTTATGGATAGTACATGGTTCACCAGAGAGTACTTTATGAGGAGGTCAATTTCCACCCCCACATACATAGGTAGTACCTTGTGAGGTTGGGTGTAGGTTCCACGCTGTGCATCAGAGTTGTTTAGTGATTGTGGTGAGAACTCTTTAGCCTGAGGATTGAGTGTGGCAATTGTGATTGGTTGCAGGTCAACTTGTTGAGAAGTTGTTGTGAGTGCTGGTGGGTTAATTTACTTACCTGGCAGGCCATGAGACGTTGGAGTGGGGTTGCTGGTGCTGGGAAGAGAATCTCGGACCTTATTACATACAACATCAGTTGGGGAAGGTTTGCTGTTGGAGCCCTTGCCAAATGCAAGTTGACTCGGGATCGTCTCTTTCAATGGTCTCATGGAAGACCCTCAAGCAACTCATCCCCACTATCCGGCGCCAAGACCTTCAATTCCAATGGCTCGTGTTAAAGGACTACCAGGGGAACCGAATTCCAGTCGCAGGATCCAGTCAAGTCCAGGTTGCATTCAAGAACCGCACGGCATACTTACCCCTGACGGTGATCGATAAGGACCGGCCTAGTCTGTTAGGCCTGCAATGGTTCGCACCACTCGGCATTGAAGTGGCTGGCATTAACCGAATCGGCGGCAGTGACTGGGAGGAAGACCTTGCCCACGAATTCAGGGATGTCTTCGAGGAAAAGCTAGGTGAGTACAAGGGGACCCCGATATCCTTTAGCCTTAATCCAAAGATAGCTCCCATCTGCCTTAAGCCTCGTCGAGTTCCGTTCGCTCTAAAGCCAAAAATCGACGAGCAGCTTGATAAGTTGATTGCCCAGGGAGTGTTAAAGCCAACTGACCATGGGAAACACCGACACCAATTAAGCCAGACGGCTCCATTAGAATTTGTGGGGACTACTGAGCCACCCTAAACCATGTCCTGCAACAGAACCCATATCCGGTGCCGGTGGTACAATACCTCCTCCATTCCCTGGGGGGGCTGAAAAGTCTTCGCTAAACTAGGCTTAGCTCAGGCTTATCAGCAACTGCCGGTTGATGAAAAAACGGCACAGGCACAGACTATCGTAACACACCGAGGTGCTTTCAAGTGTACGCGGCTTCAATTCGGAGTCAGTGTGGCCCCGGGGATCTTTCAGAGCCTAATGGAGAGACTATTGCAAGGGATCAAGGGCGTTGTCCCCTATTTTGATGATGTGCTCATTGCCGCCCCCACTTCAAAAATCTTACAGGAGCGTTTAAGAGTGGTATTACGAAAATTCCAGGAAGCAGGCTTGAAAGTCAAAAGAAATAAGTGCAAACTGTGTACCAATCGTGTTGAATTTTTAGGGTATTTAATTGACAGTCAGGGTATTCACCCTACCGATAGCAAATTGAGAGCAATAAAAAATGCTCCCAGACCCCAGAACAAGACCGACCTCGAGGCGTTCTTAGGCCTCATCAATTTTTATAATGTATTCTTGCCGCACAAGGCGACTGTTGCTGAACCGTTACATCGTCTATTAGATAAAAAATCGATTTGGGTATGGGGTCACAAAGAAGAGCAGGCGTTCCGTAATGTGAAAAAACTACTGACTTCGGACGCCGTACTAATGCAGTACAATGAGACCTTGCCAATAAACATTACATGTGATGCATCGCCTTTTGGAGTGGGCACCGTTTTGAGCCATGTGTTACCTAACGGTAACGAAGCCCCTGTTGCTTACTTCTCAAAGACGCTCTCGAAAACCGAGCGAAATTACAGCCAGATCGATAAAGAAGCCCTGGCGATCGTATCAGCTGTAAAAAGATTTCATGAGTACGTGTACAGCTGGGTTTTTACCATTGTAACTGACCACAAACCATTGTTGGGGATCATCGCTGGGGACAAGCCAACTCCCTATATACTTTCTCCCAGAATGACTCGCTGGTCAGAATTCTTGGCTGCCTACAATTATTGGCTACAATATCGTCCCGGTAAAGCCATTCCCCACGCCAATGCGCTGAGCCGTACACTACTCCCTGAAACTATCAATGATCCTGCATCAACGATGACAACGTTGCAGATCGAGACACTCCACATGCTGCCATTAATGGCCCATGACATCGCGAGAGAAACAAAATGCGACCCCATCTTAGCACGAGTCCTCACATGGGTGGAACGCGGATGGCCATTGGACCAAGTACCAGACGACTTTGCACCATTCAAAAGTCGTCAAACAGAATTGTTCTCGCAGAAGGGCTGTGTCATCTGGTGTGATAGAGTCGTTACCCCAGAACGACTCCAACAGACATTGCTAAGAACCTTGCACGATGGCCACCCTGGCATCGTGCGCATGAAGGGCCTCACACGAAGCTACGCATGGTGGCCAGGCATCAACAGACAAATCGAATCATGGGTTAAAACTTGCAGGAGATGCCAAGAAGTAAGCAACGCTCCACCAAAGGCAACCCCAACTGAATGGGAGACACCGCGGGGACCCTGGTCCTGCATCCATCTGGACTTTGCCGGGCCGACCAAGGGCCACACGTTTTTGCTAACTGTCGACGCCTACTCGAATTGGCTCGAGATTCACTGAATGAGCAACACGACCACCGACGCAGTCATCAAAAGACTGGAAAGACTGTTTGCAAGCCACGGATTACCAGACGTTCTGGTATCCGACAACGGAGCCCAATTTACCGCGCTGTCTTTTGAGCAGTACCTGGCTGACCGCGGAATCTGACATGCGCTCATTTCACCTGCACACCCTGCTGCCAATGGTAGGGCTGAGCGCATGGTACAATTCGTCAAAAAGACTCTTCAAAATATTGACTACGACAACATCGACGAGAAAATCAACCGGATCCTTTTCTGAAAACACCTCACACCTCACAGCGTCACCAACAAAACTCCCGCCGAGCTGCTAATGGGACGAAAGCTCCACTCCCACCTCGATCAGCTACACCCAGCCTACGAACCGGAAAAACCACTCGGATCCAGCGGCCGATGCCGTACCTTCCAGGTAGGCGATTTAGTATTTGCTAAAAACTTATCGGGCGATCCGCTGTGGGTAGAAGCGATCGTAATTCCATTTAACCGGCCCAAGATCATACCTCGTTCAGTGCCCTGATGACAGACTTTGGAAGTGCCACATAGATCAACTACGATCGTGGCTACCGTCGTGCACTTCCGAACTCCCTTATGACCAAACTGAGGGGGGGGGGAGATACAGAGGAAAGCGAATTGCAATTTGAGGGAAACCTTTTTGAAGAAACTGATAATGGGACTGAAACGCAAGAACAGGAACCAGGGACCGGAGTGAGTTCACCTCAGGGATTATCCAGTGATATTGGTGACGACGGGAACGCGAACTCGGAACCAGAGGCACCCCTACCGATAAACAACGATCTACCTCAGCAGAAGTGCAGCCAACCGCCAGGCACTTTGCAAAAATCGAAAAGACCAACAAAAGAGCCGTCCTACCTTAAGGACTATGTAACCGCGCCCTGTGGGCAGAAGCTGGGGGAAAGGGGTGTTGTGAATGAATAATACCAATAAAGTATATTGAGCTTGAAGTCAAGTGCAAGGGTTCTGGCCCTGCACTTCTGATTGGCTGTTAATGGCAGGATCAGATTGGTCTGTTCAGGAGCATCTGATTGGCCATGAACAGGCCATTCCTATTGGTTAACAGAGCTAGCACTCCAGGTTTGCTGTTGGTTGAACAGTTAATAAGTTGCCTATATAAGGAAGGCTATAGCAGCCCTCGAGTTGAGCTGTCACAATATGTAAATAAAGAGTTTAAAGTTCACTGTTTCTACCGGCTCGTCTCCATCATTCGCACCCATGCTCCAGATTTAACAAGGCCTATTCTTAAGAATGCCGTTAAGGACTGTGATGTTGATGCTATTATATATCTTGGTACAAATGATCTGTCCCTGAAGGATGTATTTTCTGTGCAGAAAGACTGCCAGAGCTTGGGGTATGAACTTAGTTGTATGGGCTTATCTTTCCAGAGGTTCTACCAGTATACAAGGAACAAAAAGGGAAGGGCCAATGTGTAGTGGAGTTTAATGTGTGGCTAAAGGAGTGGTGTAAAAGGGAAGGCTTTGGTTTTCTTAGTCATGATGTCTGCAGCTGGTCCAATGAAAAACTGTACAAAAGAGATGGTTTGCATCCATCAAAGAAAAGGACTGAGTTACTTGGCATTAAATTCACACAATTTTGGATAAACATTTAAACTGAACAGCGGGGACAGAAAATTAATGGATACAGAACATTTCTGCCCCCAGCAACCAAAAATTAATAAGGATACCAGTGTATGTAACATAGATGTTTGTGCAGGTAAGATTATCAACCTTGCTGTCAAGAAAAATCAAGCATTTAATAATGAGTGCCATACCATGTGCATTAATCAAACAGGTGGCAAGAAAGTAGGGGCAGGCAATCACAACACAGGTTATGTAGACAGTAAACACAGCATCAGACATAAAGATAACGTGCCTATATACAAATGCACAGAGTCTAGGGAACAAACAAGGTGAACTCGAACTACGAATACATGAAGGCAGATATGATATAGTTGCAATAACAGAAACTTGGTGGGATTAAACCCATGATTGGAACATACTGGTAGAAGGATACAAACTGTTCAGAAAAAAACCCAGACCCCATAAAAGTGGAAGTGGAGTTGCACTGTATGTAAAGGGTGGCTACATTGCTTCAGAAATACATGAAACCAAAGATGAAAACCTCCTAGAATGCATATGGGTCAATATAAAAGGAAAAAAGAATGACATGGCCATAGGTGTATATTATAGGCCACCCAATCAAGCAGAAAAAATAGATATCCTTTTTTCCAACCAACTAATAAACATATGCAGGAAACACAAAACAATAGGGACTTCAATTATCCTGATATCAATTGGAAAACTAATTTTGCACCAAGTGAGAAATCAAATAAGTTCCTAACCAACCTAGCTGACAACTTTATTGTCCAAAAAGTAGAGGATGGCACCAGAGGGATAGCCATACTGGACTTAATTCTTACAGAGAAGAAGTGATAGGAGGAGTTGGACTGCAGGAATCTTGGGTGAGAGTGACCATGTCATACTAGAATTCAACATAACACAAACACAAGCAATAGAACATAATGACACCAGAGTCTTGGATTTTAAAAGAGCTGATTTTAATAAACTCAGAACTTGGGAAAGTTCCATGGATGAAAATTCTAAAGGGGGAAACAACTCAAGAATCATGGGAAACTCTGAAAAGTATGATCATAGAAGCCCAGACCAGCACAATACCACTGAGAAAGAAAAACAAGAAATCCAAGAAAAAACCATCATGGCTGCACAAAGATCTCTCTGGCAAATTAAAAGAAAAAAAGGACAAGTACAAAAAATGGAAAGAGGGACATACAACTAAGGCAGAATATCAGCACATAGCCAGAATCTGCAAAGACGAAGTCAAGAAAGCAAAGGCTCAGAACGAAGAAAGACTTACAACAAAAGTCAAAGATAATAAAAAAAAAGTTTCTTCCAACATATAAATAAACAAGAAAAAATCAAGGAAACAGTTGGTCCACCAAAGAGAGAAGACAGCAAGGAAGTAACAGGCAAGAGTGAGAAAGCAGAACTGCTTTACTCATTTTTGCATCAGTCCTCATGCAAAAAGAAACTATAGTTCAACCCACCAAAAACGTAACTGTAAAAGACAGACCAGAAAAGTTAAAATAAGCAAAAAAAATAGTAAGAGAACACCTGTCTAACCTTGATGAACCAAGGCCTATGGATTACATCCCAAAGTTTTAAAGGAGCTGCCAGAAGTAATCTCAGAACCACTGCATGATATCTTTCAAAAATCCTGGAGCACCGGGGAACTTCCAGAGGACCGGAAAAGAGTTGATGTGGTTCCCATCTTCAAAAAAGGAGAAAAAAACAGACCCAGGAAACTATAGACCAATCAGCCTAACATCAATACCCAGGAAGATACTGGAAAAGATAATTTAAAAAAACAGATTTGACAACATCTAGAAACAAGTAAAGTAAAAATTAGCACGGGTTTATGAAAAACAGATCATGCCAAACCAATCTTATTTTATTCTTCAACATAGTGACTAAATTAGTAAACCAGCGAAATACTGTGGACATAACATATTTAGATTTCAGTAAGGCATTCGACAAAGTAGACCACAACCTACTTCTTGGTAAGCTAGAAAAAAGTGGAATAGATAGCACCACCACTAGATGGACTCGCAACTGGCTGACAAACCATACTCAACGAGTAGTCCTTAATGGGTCCAAGTCTACATGGAGGGAAGTAAGCAGTGGGTGCCACAAGGTTCTGTCTTGGGCCCAGTAGTCTTCAATATCTTCATTAATGACTTAGATGAGGGAATAGAAGGGGAATTTACCAAATTTGCAGATGATACTAAGCTGGCAGGAATACTAACATCCAAGAAGATAGGCTCAAGATCCAGATGGATCTTGACAGACTAGAACACTGGGCCGTATCTAACAAAATGAAATTCAATGTAGAGAAAAGTAAAGTCCTACATTTAGGCAAGAAAAAACAAAAGTACCCATATAGATTGGGTGAAATCAGGCTCAATAGCAGTAACTGTGAGAGGGATCTTGGAGTCTTAATGGACAACCAGCTAAATATGAGCCAGCAGTGTGCAGCAGCAGCCAAAAAAGCTAATGCAATCCTACATTGCATTAACAGAGGGATACAATCGAGATCAAGGGAGGTACTAATACCCCTCTATAAAGCCTTAGTAAGACTACACCTAGAGTACTGCGGCCAGTTTTGGTCACCACATTATAAAAAAAATGTTGAGACTCTAGAAAAAGTACAGAGAAGAACAACCAGGATGATTAGGGGATTGGAGACTAAAACATATGAAGAACGGTTTCAAGAACTGGGCTTGGCTAGTCTAGTGAAGAGAAAGACCAGGGGAGACATGATAGCAGTCTTCCAATATTTGAGGGGCTGTCACAGAGAGGAAGGGGTCCAGCTATTTGCTAAAGCACCTGAAAGCCAGACAAGGAATAATGGGTGGGAAATGAAGGAGAGATTTAACCTGGAAATAAGGAGAAACTTTCTGACAGTGAGAACAATCCACCAATGGAAAAGAAGTTGCCCTCAGAAGTTGTGGGAGCTTTATCACTGGAGACTTTTAAGAAGAGATTGGACAGCCATTTGTCAGAAATGGTGTAGGGTCTCCCACTTGGGTGGGGAGTTGGACTAGATGACCTACAAGGTCCCTTCCAACTCTGATTATCTGTTAACTGTTAAGTAATCTGGCTTCCCCATTGGCTTTGCTTGTCAGCAGGGGTGGGTTTCTACTGGTTCTATCCACCTCTGTAGAACCAGTAGCTCTGAAGAGCAGCAGACATAGAACCAGTTCTATTTTTTTGCCCACCCACCTACCCGGGCTCATACCTGACCTTTATTTCCTGAATTTTTCAGGAAAAAGGCATAGCTGCAGTTAAAAAAGCAGGAAAAATGCTTTTTGAAAGGTTGCTCCTCTGCACGCAGCATGCTGATGACGATTTACAGGTGCTGCCGAAGCACATTGTAAATCACCGAACCTTGTAAATAACCAAACTGGTAGTTAACCCTGTCGGATTCCACCCCTGCTTATCAGAACATCGCAAAAAGTGATCACACAACCCTGGGACACTGCAACTGTCATAAATATGAGTCATTTGTCAAACATTTGAAATTTTCTCCTGTGATCACACAACCCTGGGACACTGCAACTGTCATAAATATGAGTCATTTGTCAAACATTTGAAATTTTCTCCTGTGACCATGGGGATTCTACAACAGCAGTAAGTGTGAAAAATGGTCATGTCACTTTTTTTCAGTGCTGTGTAATTTTGAACAATCACTAAATGAACACTTGTAAATTGAAGACTACCTGTAATTGTCAAAAATCTCATGCAAGGACCATTTGAGTAATAATCCAAATAAACTGGAGTCCTTCTTAGATCTTCATCCATAAAATGCCTTTCTAGTGCAAACCACAACAAGGTGGATCCCTAATCCTAATCCTGCTTGTGGTTTTTCCAAGTTCACGTAGTTCAAAGGCCCTCTTTGCCTGTGGAAATATTCCTGATTGTTTTTCATTATATTGTTTCAAATATTCCAAAATATCAAACACAAGTATCACATTCTTCTTCAACTATCCTTTAGGTTAATTCTACTCCAATGCCCATCATCCGAGTCCTGCATGGAACATGATGATATTATAGACAAAGCATTATAGACAATGCTTTGTCTATAATAATTGATTTATCAAATAATAGTATAATAATTAAATGTTAAATGATCACTAATTTACTAATTCATTGAACTGATAGAGATTTAATACTGTATCATTGATTATCTAGTCTATTGATTGATTGATTGATTCTTAGTAATAAGTAACCTTACTTTTGTATTTGTTTAGTGTACTATTGTCATTGACCATGCCAGCCAGAAACTCCAGAAACTCCAAATCCTCCACTACCAAACAACAACAAAATAATATCTCTACCAATGGCCTCCCAGACTCCTGTACATGCTTCAGATGTCTTAAAACCATCAATGAAAGCGAAAATAACATCAAATGCTACCTATGTGACAATCAAGCCCACCTTGCCTGCTTAAACTTAAACAAAGACCTACCTGATCTCCTAAAAGCATCAGATATTTTTCCTTGTCTATGTCCATCATGTTTTTCTAAGCTAAACAAACCAAGTACTCTGCCTGACAGAGTTGATAGCATAGAATCACTCATGCACTCAATAGAAAAACACTTTAGCAACACGTTTTGAACCAATTATACAAGAAAGCCTAATTTCTCTTGAAAAAAAAAAATACAGCACTGATAAGCAACTACCTATCAGCTCAAAATCAAATCCCAACCCCACAACCACTACCACAACTGCTACCTCAACTACAATCACAACTACAACTAAAAATAACCACTAAACCACAACCACAAATAATTACTATCCCATCAAATAATTCCACAAATGATATCTCCTTACTCATCAGAGACACCATTGAACATGATCAGAAACATCCAAATGCCATCTTATTTGGTCTTGAAGACACCAATGAATCAGATGACATCACCAAAGTTCATAATATCATAAGCAACTCAAATACAACAAACATATTTCCTGAAGATATCATTGAAGTAACCAGAGATGGCCTTGAGTCCAAATACAATGATGGCTTGGTGGCCCCAAAATTTTGTAGACTTGTTTGCAAAAATGAGTCCAGCACAGCAAACGCATATTCATTCATACAATAAACACCATTGCAAAAACCAATCCCAACCACAAAAAACTTCACTCAAGACCAGACTTATCCATACTGCAAAGAATCCGCTCCCGTGAACTCGGCAAGGAACTCAAAAGTCATCTAAACAAGGGAGAGAAGGATCTCTACATTAACTACTGTGCTGATTTTATCAAAAGTAAGTCACACAACCCACAACTCCACATCCAACCCTATCTCATCCAACCCATCATCACTCAAAACTAGGCATGCACGCCACTAACTACCTCAATTCCAATTACAACTGGCCTTAAATGCAAGCTACTCAATGCAAGAAGCCTTGTGAATAAAATACCTGAATTTTCCTCTTACTAAATATGGCTAAATTCGACATTATATTTGCTTGTGAAACATGGCTCAATGCATCTCTCCCTGACTCCATTACCACAGTAAGAGACTATCATGTTTACAGATCAGATTGTGAAATCTGAAGAGGAGGTGGTGTTGCTATCTTCTATAAAAAATCCTTACATCTAAAAAACATCCAAGTTACCCAAGAGCTTGCTCTTCCTGAGACCATCATCTGTGAACTATCTTTAAATATCACATTTCGATTCTTACTATGTTACAGAGTGCCTGATTATGACATCGAATATGTAAACAAGCTAAATTCACTACTAACATGGGCAACATCCTGCCCACACGCTTTTATCTTTCTTGATGACTTCAATCTACCTCATATTAACTGGACCCTAAACGAATGTACAATTGAACCCATACATTCAACCTTCTACAATGCTGTTACAAATCTGGGACTGGAACAACTAGTCACCAACAATACTGGACTTAACAACTGCCTCAATCTCATCTTCTGCAATAGTTTGAATTCAATTTACGGAATACAAACTAAAGAACCCTTTTCCAACAGTGACCACAGCATGATTGACTTTTGTCTCAACATACGTCCACACAAA
Source organism: Hydrophis major (assembly GCA_033807585.1). Lineage (NCBI taxonomy): Eukaryota > Metazoa > Chordata > Lepidosauria > Squamata > Elapidae > Hydrophis > Hydrophis major. The sequence continues at coordinate 43,654,495 of CM066329.1, forward strand.
AATCAACACAATGACGTGATCCCCAATTATAACTTCAAAAAAGGCAACTATGATCTTATAGACAATGATCTCTCATCCCTTGATTGGCAATTTCTATTCACTGGATGCAATACTGTTGAAGAACATTACAACATATTTTTACTTGAAGTCAAGAGAGTCACCAAACTATATGTACCAATAACAACTCCAAAAACCAGAAAAAAACAGATTACCCATAACAGTAAGGAAGCTTCGATCCAAAAAGAGATCACTTTGGCAGAAAAGCAAATCTGATCACGTTGCCAACTTGAAAAGCCGATACAGAAATTTATGCCACCAGATAAAGACTGAATGCACCAATTATCACATTAAACAAGAGGAAAACCTTCTACGCACCAATTCCACCCGCGCTTTCTACAATTTTGTAAACAACAAACTAAAAGACTCAAGGTCCATCCCACCCCTGAAAGGACCTAATGGTGAAGACTGCAATGATGACACTATTAAAGCCAACCTCTTTAACACATTCTTTGGCTCAGTATTTGTAAACAGGAATGGATCATGCCCAGTATTTCCTAGTCAAACCACAGACAACTACAATGATCTCATACAGTGGTTCTTAATGTTTTTGAAAGAATCGCCCCCTTGAGCCATTGAGGAAGTTATCATCACCCCCCTCCCCCAACATAACTTCTCAATCACAACACAGGGAAATAATTCTTCAATTTATGCAAACACATTTTTTGTTTTCTTTAAAATTGTCATCAGGACATATCGATGCAAATGATTTATTTCCAGTCTTTTTCCCATATCTCAACTGCGTGAAAAATTCTGATGCCACCCATCACTTTACTCCCAAACTTTGTGATACAAGTATTTCATTATTATCTTATTTATTCAAGACACTTAAATGCAATGACCACTGAAAACAAAATTCAATTAAAAGAAAATGAAATGCCCGAAAAAACAGTAATATTTAATTATTTAATTACAAGTGAATTTTAAGATGCAAAAAGACATATAAAAAGAGCATAAGAACAAACCTCAGTGCAGGAACTAAGAATTTCAAGACGAAAACTCTGAAACTAAATTAAGATTTGAGGAAAATATATATTCAATATACTGTAAAAAGGGTTAAAAAGATATAAAGAAAATTTTTACAGAACATTTTAAAACACAGTTCAATCCACTAATAGAGAGTGATCTGATGTGTTTGTATAACAGATATTTTCACTGCACGAAAAAAGTCTCAAAAGTGTCCCCAAAACTTCTCACTCCATCACCTCCATATCACCCCCTCTTCCATTCCTTTGCCCTCGCATTGCCTCTTTTCATTCCATGACCCCCTGAAAAACAATATTGCTCAGGTTAAGAAGCACTGATCTAATACATATCAATTTTACAGAACAATGTTGAAAAAGCACTACGCAATCTAAAACCATCTCTATCTATTGGACTGGACGGAATATGTGCCAACTTCTTAAAAAAGCTATCCACTGCCATAGCCGAATGTCTAAGCATAATCTTCAAAAAATCTTTCAGGACCAGCTCCTTGCCAAAACTATGGTCACAAGGCATGGTCATCCCCATCTTCAAAAAGGGAGACCCCAGCCTAGTTGAAAATTACAGACCAATCTCTTTATGCTGCATCACCTGCAAAGTCATGGAATCAATCATTAACCAATCCATTATCCTCCACTTAGAGGCAAACAACCTACTCTCTAATAAACAATTTGGTGTCAGAAAAAAACTATCCTGCAATCTGCAACTCTTACACTGCAAAAACATATGGACTACACAACTGGATCTGGCAAAGCAATAGATGCAATCTACATAGACTTTTGTAAAGCCTTTGATTCAGTGGTACACGACAAATTACTCCTAAAACTAAAATCTTATGGTATCTCTGGACAACTGCATAACTGGATAGAAGCATTCCTGTCAAACAGACAACAAATGGTCGAAATTGGGAGCATCCTATCAAATTCTGTACCTGTCAATAGTGGTGTCCCCCAAGGCAGTGTTCTAGGACCAATTCTCTTCATACTCTACATAAATGACCTCTGTGATCATATTAAGAGCAATTGCATTCTCTTCAATGATGATGTAAAACTATTCAACACCACAGACAATACTGCTACCCTCAAAAAGACCTCAACTATATATCAGAATGGTTAAATAAATGCTCTGTCTTCCACATTGGCAAAAAACAAAACAAAACCAGAAAGTAAAATACAGGCTGAATAGTCAAGACCTTGATGATGATCCAAACTCTATCAAGGATCTTGGAGTACTCATCTCTAATGATCTAAGTGCTAGAGCCCACTGTAACTACATAGCCAAAAAGGCATTAAGAGTTCTTAACCTAATCCTACATAGCTTTTTCTCTGGTAATATTACACTACTAACTAGAGCATATAAAACATTTGCTAGACCAATACTCAAATACAGCTGTTCAGTCTGGAACCCACATTACGTACCTGATATTAACACAGTTGATAAAGTCCAGAAATATTTTACAAGAAGAGTTCCTTACTCCTCTACTCGTTGTAGAATACCTTATGCCACCAGACTTGAAATTCTAGACCTAGAAAACCTTGAATTACGCCGTCTTCGGTCTGATCTTAGTATGGTATATAAAATCATACATTGCAATGACTTACCAGTCAATGAATACTTCAGCTTCAACCATAACAACACAAGAGCACACAATAGTTACAAACTCAAGGTAAACTTCACCAAACTTGATTGCACGAAATACGACTTCAGCAACAGAATGGTCAATGTCTGGAATACTCTACCTGACTCTGTGGTTTCTTTCCCAAACCCCCAAAACTTTAACCTTAGACTGTATAGTATTGACCTCACCCCTTTGCTAAGAGGTCTATTGGGGACATACATAAACGCACCAACGTGCCTGCCGTCCCTGTCCTATTGTTTCTTTTATTTTTCTTATATGTATCCATGTATTCATAACTATGTTTTGACTTATATGTATTATCTTGTAAGCAATTGACAAACCAAATAAAATAAATAAAAATAAAAATGTTGCCCTCCTTGCCCTCTGGCATCCGTCGCAGGATCCTCCAGGAGGCTCCCTCGGTCCTTTTGGAAGAGATGGGCAGTGCCCCCTCCCACTCTCAAATGAAACTGAGCATGCGCCTTTTTCTTTCGCCTTTCCAAGGGTTCTCAGTGCTGTTCTTTTCCTCCCCTTTTTCACAGAAAAGGCTGTGGGCACATCTGCCTTTTCTACGGTGTCCGATCCGGCTCCCCTTCGCTGTGATCCTCGGCTGAGTTTTCTCCAGAAGTCCCAAGATTTTGCAGGGAAATCTTACACGGATGGAGATCCAGACGTTGTTATTGGAGGCGAACGTGGCGACCTGCAAAAATTCATCAGGTTCGGAGTTATGGGAAAGGGGGTCCCATGTTCCCCTGCTGCCCCTGTGAATGCACGGGCCAGGCCGGAGAGGAACCAAAGCTTCGGAGGGCGGGGGAATGAGGACCGCAGAGACAAGGGATGCCTTTACCCTCCAACCCTGCGGGGCGGGGGAGCTTTGGCAAGCAGAGATTTCTACTTTCCAAGCAGCCTTGACTCCTGGACAGTTTCCTGCATGTTTCATGGCCCCGTTTTCAGAAGGGGATTCCCTTCCCTCCTCTTTCTTTGTTTCTCATATCGCATCATGTCCAGAAATCCTTGGAAACTTTGATTGAATATCCCAAGGAGAGGAAAGATTCAGTCAGATCTTCTCAAGAGCTGCTATTCAGGGAGACTTTACACAAAGATCAAAGGAATGAAAGCACGCCAGGTAAGATAAGCTCTTTCTGTATATTGTGACTTCAACATTTAGCTGATTCTTTTGCTTCTCTTGATTGGAATCTATCTCCTTAGAACAAATCTGCTTCCACCATTTTTCCCTTACAGAGAGTAGAAAACTATCCTTGGAAATTTTAGAATCACCTCCTCTTTGTGGTGGGGCTGAAGGGTTGGCTGAACCGCAACTTCAGGTAAGGAGGAAAAAGATTGGAAAATCTCCATGAATCTTGGATGGATTTCATTTTGTTCTAGAATTTATTGTAATAAATTGCTGTTTCTAAGCAATATAAATCTGACATCCGGTCATTCAAAACCGATATGCAGCCTAGCCTATCTCTCCCTTCTGAGGGGATCCTTTGTGAGAGGCTTTCTCCATTTCTCCTGCTTCGCCATCAGATTTCATTGCCAGATTGTTGTCAGAATCGGGGCTCTTCCTTCTGTCTCCCAGGGTTCTTCTCACACACCATTACAAAAAAATACTCTTTTCTTCCTTTTCAAAAGCATCTTTGGGACTATTACAAGTGATCTCATTTTGAATTCAGCAGAAGATGCCTATTTTGTTCACTGGATCTCTCTCGAGCCTTTTTTCCTTGTTCAGGGTGTTGTGTCTTTTGAGGACGTGGCTGTATATTTCTCCAAGGAGGAGTGGTCTCAACTGGATGCTGACCAAAAAGCTCTCCATGGTGAAGTCATGCTGGAGAATTCCAGGAATCTGTTTTCTCTGGGTAAGAACCCTGTCTATGCTCAAGATAGCAGAGCAGGTATGAGGTGAGAGCCTTAAATGTAATTTCTGGGGGAAAATCATTTATTTATTTATATCCGGGTTAATTTTTGTAAATAATAATAAAAGCAGCGGATAAACCCAGTATTCCTTCCTCTTGCTGTTTTCCCTACAACAACAACCCTGTGACATGGGTTGAGCTGAGAGAGACTGGCCCAAAGTCACCCAGTCAGCATTCATGCCTAAGAAAGAACTAGTACTCACAGTCACCCAGTTTCTAGCATGGTGTGATAACTGTTTTACCAAAGTAAATTTATAGAAGAAGGAAATTTATTGAAAGAAAAATTGGAAAACTGTATAGAATTCCTTTTCACATAAAGGAATTGGCTTTTCTATTTGTGCTCATAAAATGCAATATTTCATGCCATAGAAGATTTTAGAGAGAATCTGAGGTTCAGATAGGGATGATGTCATCTCTTGAGCAAGTTTCTGCCTACCAGGGTTCGGTATTCATACCTGTACGTTGTCACTGGCTCCCCCCCGATGGGCCTGAGTTGCTACAACCAAGACTGGATGGGTCCTGAGTGAGATATCCCTTCTCTTAGATGTGCCCATTTGTGCACCAAGTTTGACCTCGGCCTAGTTGAGGGTAGGGAGCTATTGCCATCCAGAAATTCCTCTCTGCTTTCAAAGATTCTGCTGTGCAGACAAGTGGGGATGAGATTTCTAATGAAGTTGGAAAGCTGGTAGGTATGTAGTTGACCCAGCCTAATATCATGTCCAATGGACTTCAGGACTTTGTGGCCCCATGAAATAGTCCCAGGTCAAAGCTTACATCAGGGTTGTGGCTTACATTCATTGTGATGTAATCCAATCCTGTTATATGAGGATCAGTAGGGATAAATTTGCAATTGGGTCCTTCCTAAAGTCATAGTTTGGAATCTTCATGTTTGCCTACAAAGCAGCCAAAGTATATTAATGATTCTTTGGCTGAATTTCAGAAGAAAAGGTTTGATTGTTCCCTTTTCTTGCTACATTTCATTTTCATTTTTCTTTTTGAAGGCTTTAATGAGCAAGAGAATAAGAATTGCAACGAGGAACGCCATGCAATCCATCTGAAAAAGGAAAAGGGGAAATTTGCAGGTCAGATGCAATCAAACAGTTTTGAAACAAAACAATCACAAAGTGGAATTAAAAAAGGCTTTCCTCGGGTCAGTTGGCTTCCTAACCATACAAACATCGATGAGGGAAAAAGACCATATCAATGCATGGAAACTGGAAAGAGCTTTAAAAAAAACGATGATCGTATTTTTCATAAAAAGACACATTCAGAAGAGAAACGATATATCTGCAAGGAGTGTGGAAAGACCTTCTATAATAATGACTCTCTTACAAGACATCAAAGGAGAAAGACCTTATAAATGCATGGAATGTGGAAAGACCTTTACTTATAGCAATAGTCTTAAACTCCACAAGAGGATCCACACAGGAGAGAAGCCATTCAAATATATGGAATGTGGACAGAGTTTTCCTTACAGCAGTACTCTTAATCACCACAAAAGGACCCACATAGGAGAGAAGCCATATAAGTGTGTGGAATGTGGAAAGAGCTTCACCTGTAGCAGTAGTCTTAATTCCCACAACAGGATCCACACAGGAGAGAAGCCATATAAATGTGTGGAATGTGGAAACAGCTTCACTTCCAGCAGTAATCTTAATGAGCACAAGAGGATCCACACAGGAGAGAAGCCATACAAATGTATGGAATGTGGACAGAGTTTTACTTTTAGCAGTAGTCTTAATTCCCACAAAAGGATCCACACAGGAGAGAAACCATATCAGTGCACACAGTGTGGAAAGACCTTCTCTTTTAATAACTCTCTTATAAGACATCAAAGGTGTCACAAGGGAGAAAGACCGTATAAATGCATGGAGTGTGGAAAGAGCTTTCGTTGTAGCAGTAGTCTTAATGACCACAAGAGGATCCATACAGGAGAGAAGCCATACAAATGCATGGAGTGTGGAAAGAGCTTTGCAAGAAATAAAGCTCTATACTTGCCATAGAAGAATCAACATGCAGGAGAAACCATATTAATAATGGAAGTATGGGAAGAGGTTGAATAGAAATACAGGTTTATTACTGTTGTTGAGCCCAAAATTCCTATTTCTAAGCAAAATAGTTGTTAAGTGAGTTGTGCTCCATTTTACAACTTTTGCCACATTAAGTGAATCACAATGGCTTTTCCATTGATTTTGCTTCTGATTCCGGTTGGAAGGTTACAAAAGGTGATCACGTGACCCCAGAACACTGCAACTGTCATCAGTGTGAGTGACTTGTCAAACATGTTCATGTAAATCATGTGACCATCTTTCAACAGTCATAAGTGTGAAAAATGATCATAAAACACTATTTTCAGTACCGTTCTAACATCAAACAGCAGTAGACGAACTGTTCTAAGTTGAGGACTACCTGTCTGGGAATTCAACATAATTCAACCAAAAGCCATTGGAGAAGATCACATATATATCAACATATCATGTGAAAACAATTTCAGAATGATGAATTCCTCTAAAAAAAACCAGAATGAGAAATGAAATCTGTGTTCGACGACACTTTTTGAAGCCAAAGTGATGCAGTGGTTACAATGCAGTATTGGAAGCTAATTCCGCTGACTGCCAGTTTGATTCTAACTGGCTCAAGGTTGATTGAAACTTCCGCTGTTCTGAGACCCAGAACAATGAGGTAAAATGAGGACCCAGATTGTTGGAGGCAATATGCTGATTCTGTAAACCATTTATGGAGTGTTGTAAAGCGCTATGAAGCAGTGTATAAGTTTAAGTGCTATAGCTATTGCTATTTTGTCTTTCTATGATATGATGATAAGGAAATCTCCAAATTCAATTTAAATAAATTGGGTTTAATTGAAATTGTTTTTAATTCGAATGAAATAAAAATAATTTTGGATTTAAATAAAATTAAATATAATTGATGTGGTATGGTTGTCCATGAGACATTTTTAAAAATTCTTTTTAATTAATTAAAAATAACATCCCACACACTCTTATGACTGAGGTTTTCTATATTTTTTGCCAATTTCCAACAATTCCTTCAAACTGGTATCTCTTTCTCCCCCCCCCTCGCTTTCTCTTTCTCCCTCTCTCTGTTTCTCATTTCTTTTTCTCTCTCTCATCTATAACTGCTAAGATTGGAAGCTGTTTTTTTATAATCCTATTTCTTTACAGTTTTTTTCACACACATTTGTGTATATGTATCCAATACTCTTCCTTTCCGCTATCTATTCAAAATGGGCAAAGATGTGTGTGTGTGTGTGTGTAACATGTACATATGTGTGTTATGTATCTGTATGGATATGTATATATATTTTGCTTTTAATGTTTGTCAGTGTAATTACAGTTAAAAAATGTCAATAAAAGTTATCTTATCCTATCTTCCTTCTTTCCTTCCCAACCCCATTCCTTTATATATTTCGCTTTTAATGTTTGTCAGTGTAATTACAGTTAAAAAATGACAATAAAAGTTATCTTATCCTATCTTCCTTCTTTCCTTCCCAACCCCATTCCTCCCCACACCCTATTTTGTGTTGGCTTCGCAGCCAGGTACTTACCAGGTCTGATCCTGTTTAGCTTTCTAAAATCAGCCTACTGAAATAAATACCAAACTAAACTGTCCAATAATTTAGCTACCATCACTGTCTTACACATGATTTCAATGTAAACAGCCAATCTGTAGTATTACTAAATTTTGCTAGGCATCTGCTGCATGTTACTCTCTTCCTTGATAATCTAGTCCAGAAGAAGTCCCGAAACTTGACAACTTTAAGACTTGTGGACTTCAACTCCCAGAATTCTCCAGCCAGCTATGGGAGTTGAAGCCCACAAGTCTTAAAGTTGCCAAATTTGGAGACCCCTGATCTACACAAAGTAGTAGAAAACGCAGGCCATGTAGAAGTCAAAATTGATTACAGGCTATCAAGTCATTTCCACTGCCAGCTACCACATAGTAGAAGGATAAGGTTCATAAGTGTGATCTGTTTTCTCTTAAGTGACTCTTTGAGGTATTTGCTTATTGACATAAGATAAAATGAAACCAAAATTGCAGCTGTAGAAACATAAATTAGAAAGACTTTCAACGGATGCATGCATCCCAGGCCCCCAATGTCCGCAGCAGACCAGTGACTAATTTATTAGCAGATCTTCCCTTTCTTTCTCTGGCTGATGTTCCAAAATCTTCCCAAAGGCTCTTCCCGCACAAACAACCCCCTGTGCACTCGCTCTGCCCTGCGTTACTGAGAAAGGGAGCTGCCGTAGCTCGGAGCCCGAGCCTTCCAAGGAGCAGCCACAACCGGGAACCGGACCTCTGCTTTTCCCTCAAAGGCTGACAAATTTCAGGTCCGACCTCAGGGCACCGCCTCACACTGGGCTGCCTCTGCCTGCAGGTTGCTGCGGGTTTCCCCCACGGAGAGGGCTGGCTCACCCCATTCAGAGACCAAGAGCGCAGCACCGATTTGCGCGTGCTTCTCCCGAGGTGAGGGCTTGGCTCAGCATCGCTGCTAAGCTGGCAGCGGGTTTGCAGAGCAGGGAGCGGGTGCCTGGCTGGACGGAGCAGCTCAGCACGGAGAAAAGTTATGCATCTCCCCATATTGCTTTGTCCTTGAGCATCCACCTCCTCCGCATTTGTGAAGCATGCTAAGTTTAAAGGTACTCCTCACAGAGAGAGGAATATGGGGAGATGCATGATTTTTCTCCGTACCAAGAGGGCTGCTCTCTCTCTCTCGCCTCCACTCTTGGCACCGAAAAAGTCTGGGAGGTGATTGGTCAACCATCTCGGGGCTCACACTCCACCATATCTGAAGAGGGTGTGGGATGCAGCAGCAGTGAGGCGGCAATGGTGATTCTGGCAACATCAGGGCTTCCAATCTGTGTCCCTCACCCCCCACCATTCATGCAGCCGAACATGTGCATTGGGGCTTCCAGGCTGTGCTCCCAGCTGCCGTCAGCTGTCCTGGACTCAATGAAGGGGTGCCTTGTTGACACAAGCCTCTCCACGTGTTCTTTACAGCTCATGGGCAAGCAGAGAGAAGCAGAATTCAACCTGGCTTGCTTCTCTGGTTGCCCCGGAGCCATTTCTAATAGGAGGGGGGAGACTTGGAATCTTTCTGCTGTGCAGCAGCAGGTGAGAGAAACAGCCGCTGACCTGGCTGGATGCTATACTAGCCTCTCCACATGTTCCTTGGCGGAAGTCAAGTGGGGGCAAAAGTGACCGGTGGCAGCAGCAAAGGGCAAGTGGGAGGGGAAAGGCGGCCAGCGGCAGTGGCAAAAGGCAAGTGATGAGATGAAGGCAACCACGGCTTGCAGAGCCTCACTCACCCAGGGATGATCAATAAAGGCAGGGCCGCAGTGTAAGGCAGGCAACAATGGCTGATATGCAAGAACAGGCTGCAGGCAGCAGTGTCGTGCATGGGTGCAACGTCGTGCATGCATGATAAGGACTGACAGGCAGGCAGTGGAGAAGCGGGTGGGGAGGGGCAGGGCCAGCCAGAGGCCTGATTTACCAGTTCTCCGAACTAACAGTAATGGTAATAACCGGTTCTATAGAACCAGGCCGAACCGGTAGAATCCCACCCCTGCCTATCACTATCATTAAGTGTTGTATGTTATGATTCTTGATTCTTGATGAATGTATCTTTTCTTTTATGTAAACTGGGAATATTTGCACTAAGGCAAATCTGTGTCCAAACACACCTGGCCAATAAAGAATTCTATTCTATTCTATTATGTAAAGCAATCAGAAATATTTCCACGTGCAAATAAGGCCTTTGAACTATTTGAACTTGGAAAAACCACAAGCAGGATTAGGGATCCACCTTGTTGTGGTTTGCACTAGAAAGGCATTTTATGGATGCATATCTAAAAAGGACTCCAATTTATTTGGATTATTACTCAAATGGTCCTTGCCTGAGATTTTTGATAACTATAAGGAGTGTTTATAAAAGTTGATTTAGTGATTGTTCAAAGTTACACAGCACTGAAAAAAAAAAGACTTATGACCATTTCCACACTGATCACCATTGCAGAATCCCCTGGTCACCTGAGGAAACTTCAAATATTTGACAACTGAGTCATATTTATTACAATTACAGTGTCCCAGGGCTGTGTGATCACTTTTTGCATTCTGACAAGCAAAGCCAATGGAGAAGCCAGATTCACTTAATAGTTTTACTAAGTTACCTATCGGATTCCCTTAACAGGTGTAAAAAAAGTAGTAAAATGGGGTATAAAGTCACTTAAGAACTGTGCTGCTTAGCAACAGAAATTTTGGGATCAATTGCAATTATAAACTGAAGACCAGAGGTGGTATTCAGTAGGTTTTGAGCAGCTCTGGAGAACCAGTAGCGGAGATATTAAGTAGTTAATATCTCTGGCAACTGGCAAATGTCACCTCTGACTGGCCCCACCCCAATCTATTATCTGCCTCCTGAGTCCCAGCTCATCAGCTGGTTCTTTTGTTGTCCTACACAAGAGAATGGAGCTGGAAAGCAGGTTAGTGGGGTAGGGGAGGGAATGGAGATTTTACAGTACCTTTCCCCTGCCACATCCACCAAGCCACACCACGCCCTGCCACACCCACCAAGCCATATCCACAGAACCGGTAGTAAAAAAAAATTGAATCCTACCAATGAGAGAAGCCATATCGATGCATGGAATGTAGAAAAACCTTTAGTAGGAAATATGCTCTGATTCACCATAAAACTATCCATACTATCCCTATGAAGAGCCATTACAAGAACTGGGCTTGGCTAGTCTAGTGAAGAGAATGAACAGGGGAGACATGATAGCAGTCTTCCAATATTTGAGGGGCTGCCACAGAGAGGAAGCAGCAAGGTATTTTCTAAAGCACCTGTAGGCTAGACAATGAATAATGGATGGAAGCTGAAGAAGGAGAAATTTAACCTAGGAATAAGATACTTTTTGACAGAACAATCAACAAATGAAACAGCTTGCCCTCGGAAGTTGTGTGAGAGTCATCAGTTGAGACTGGAAGAGATTGGACCGCCATCTGTAAGAAATGGTGTAGGGTGTCCTGCTTGGGCTGGAGGAAGGACTAGATGACCTACAAGGTCCCTTCAATCTCTGATTATCTGGTATCTGTTATCATACACAGGAGTAGCCATATGCATGAAGTGTGGAAAAACCTTCGGTTGTTATGAATCTCTCAGAAGACATCAAAGGAATCACAAGGGAGAAAGACCTGATGAATGCATGGAGTGTGGAAAGAGCTTTAGTTGTAGCAGACATTTTGATTCTCACAAGAACATCGACTCAGGAGAGAAGCCATATGAATGTGTGGAATGTGGAAAGGGTTTTAGGTGGAATTCTGCTCTTACCACCCATAAAAGGTTCCACTCAGGAGAAATCCATATCAATGCATAGAGTGTGGAAAGACCTTTGCTTGTAACAGTAGTCTTAATTCTCAAAAAAGGATGTACACAGGTGAGAGGCTGTAAATAACTGAAAATAAAATGTCAAAGGGATAATGAAGATGTCTGGATGTTTAAAACCTTTTAAAAGCAGGAAAGGAGAGAAAAAGAAAAAAAGGGCAGGATCTGGAAAAAAGGGAGAAGACTTCCTGGAATAAAAGGAATTTACAGTAAAACCTTAGCAAGACTTCTAAAATATACATTTTAACTGAAACCTGGCAACAAAATAGTAGAACCCCAGGAAGAAAAAGTGGAAAAAAGAAGCATGAAGAAACAGCTTGGGAGTATTTGGATTATTTGGTGATCTCTGGATTTTTGGTTATTGCATTTGTATGACTAAAATCAATCGGATAGTTGTTTAAAAGTGTTTAAAATGGCACTACTAGATGAACTGAAAATGGAACTTAAAAAGTACAAAGAAGATGCACAAGAAGGGAGAGGTTCTTTTGGCTTCTTATTTCAATTCTTAAAAATGGAGATCTGGAACTATGAGAAACAACAAGAAATGCCTGCAGAACAAGAAGACTGGGACAAAGAAGAAGCCATCTTTTATGAACAAGTACTTTTATGTGTGGGAAAAAAAGGAAAGGGGGGAAAGAGAATGAAAAGTTTAAGATTTGAAAAAACGACCAAGAAAAGGAAGAATAGCTTGAAAAATAAGTATAATATTAGAAAGCAACAGAAGAGGGAAATACAGAAGAGAGAATTAAAAGTAGAGAGACAAGGGAGTAAAAAGGGGAGGGAGAAGAAGAGAGGGAAAAAGGAAAGGAAAAGAAGTTATAAAGGACAGAAACAAGATATGGAGAAAAAGGGCCTATTTAGAGATAATGGGTGAAAATTTAATTGAAAAAGGGATCCTGCAAAGGTACATAAGATAGTATTGTTATATTAGAAATAGAAATAATTTTAGAAAATATGAAACAATGTATGATTAAAATGATGGATAAAATAGTGATTGTAATCTAGTGAAATGTTTGTTAATAAATAAATGAAATAAAATGAATGAGAGAATTGAATTAGGAAAGCATGGAACATTTTAATTATTTAATATTTTATAAAATATAAGGGAAGAGAAATAGGAGAAAAAAATAATTATGGAAAACTTATAAGTGTTCCCAAGGAAGTATGATATATAATTGAAAATAAATGTTCAAGATGTTAAGACTTTAATGAATATTAATGATAGAACCGAATTGGAATGAGTGTTTTAATTAAATATATTTATAATCACTTTTTAAGAATATAGTGTGTATTTTAAGAATGTACCAAGCAGGGAGAAGACGGAGCTTCGTTTCGGCGATACAGCTGCGATCTCGGGGCTCTTAGATCGCAGCTGATATTTTCACCCCTGGTCGGTCCCAACGGACCTAAACTGTCTTGTAGAGACGGTGATCGTGAAGGGCATAGTCCCAGGATCCCAGGGATATCGCAAAACCCCTGGTTTGATCTGGGAGAAGTCCTTTTGCTGGCGGCGGAGAGGCAGCCTCCATAGCTGCTGAAGTCGGGACAGCTCCAGAAAGGAAGTGGCTGGAAGTGAAAGTGTGTCGGCTGGGTGAGAAATTTCTTTTTTGTTGTAAATTCACTGAGATTTGAAAGGGCACCCTGAATAGAGAAGAAACCTGTGAGATTTTTTTTTGACAAAAACTGTATGAGCGGCGTTTTTTGAAGTGATGTCAAATTGAGGCTTGGTTTTTTTTTTCTTTTTCTTCCTTTTTTTTCTTGGGACTTTAGTATGACTTTGTAGGTAACTGGACTGAATTTTCTCTTATATATATTTTTATGCTCCTTTTGATTTTTTAATTTTCTTTTAGGATAGAGGCTCCCTTTGGCTATTTTTACTTTTTATAAATTATTATTTTTTTCTGGCTGGGGGGGGAAGAGTATTAAGAAACTTTGTAACACTGCCAACTAGAGGCTTGAAAATATTTTAAAAGAATTGGAGAGAACTGTAAGAAGACTCCTCCTCAAGGACATTTCAATGTGATAAGATAGAGGAAGAGCACAGCAAAATATTATTACAGGTGTTCTCCAGGACTCTTATCAATATTTCAACACTTGAGGCTTGGCTTTGAAGCTAGTGGAGAAGAGAGTCATAATAAGAGCCTTGGACAACTGAGTAAAGTGCAGTGTGCTTTCTTGTATGTATGTATGTATGTATGTATGTATGTATGTATGTGGATCTTTGGTTATTCGGGTTTTCTCCTGCGTAAGATTGGAAGTATCTAGGCAACGTTTCGATGAAGTCTCATTCATCATCTTCAGGCTTGGTCTTCAGCTCTGTGCTTCTCAGAGTGATGTGAGCTTGCAGCTGCTTCTTCCTTTTAACTGCTAGTGGGGGTATGACTTGATTGGGTGGGGGCTTGGCTGTGTTCTGATTGGGTGTGGGTGTGTTCTCATCGGTTTGGGCTTTGGCTGTGTTCTGATTGGCTGGAGGCGTGTTCTGTTCAGGTGGGGGCTTGGTTGTGCTCTGGTTAGTCTTAGTTGCTGGGGGATTTGAGCTGGTGAGCTGTGATCTTGCTGTTTGGCTTCGAGTTCGTGGTCATGCTGCATCTTCATGGTGGGGGTGAGTTTGCTTCATGTATAGTTTAGAGGGCTTTGAAGTGGGTAGTGATGCAGCTGCAGTGCGGCTTCTGGTCCGTGGTCGTGTCTCATCTTCTGTGTGGATGTGAGTCTGCTTTCTATGTGGAAGTGTGGTGGTGGCATCTTGTGTGGCTCTCAGGGGTGTGGGTCTGGTGTCATTCTTCATGTTAGGTACTCGTCTGTTCTTGAGGGCGGGTTTCCAAATGGCTGGTAGGCGGGAGGTATCATCTCGTTTATTCATGCTGTGTGGGCGTTTTTCTATCTCTATGGCTTCTCTGATTATTCTGCTGCTGAAGTGTTTGGTTTTGGCGATAGTTCTGGTATTTTTTAAAGTCAATCTCATGTCCTGTGGCTTTGAAGTGTTGGACCAGGGAAGAGGTCGGTTCTTACTTTTTGATTGAGTTCTTTTTTTTTTTTTGGTAAAAGTTTTATTTATTTTAACGACAGACAAAAAACATATAAGACATAAAACATAACCAAAAAAAATTATATAATTCTTCATAAATTTACAGTGTATCGGTTGGTTTACCACTCCCTTTTGTGCATCCATTTCATAGTCATCAAAATAATTATATTATATTATATTACATAATAACTCACATTATCCATCATCAATAAAATATCCCAATATCATTATTGATCAATCATTTGACTATAATTTTACTAATTCATACGTAAGCGAGATAACTATAATTAAATTATTTTATAACAAAACATAGAATCATACCAAATCTATCTTAATAAAATATTCTTAAAAATTATCAAAACCAAGAAAAATTATATATTCATTATTTCCTAAATTTCTAAATATTCTATTATTATATTGTATTATCTAACCATTGATAAAAAAGATCCCAAACTTCATAAAATTGTTTATCTTCTTGTTCTCTAATTTCAAATGTCAATCTACTCATTTCAGCACATTCCAATATTTTCTTAATAATTTCTTCCTCTAATGGTATTTTCTCACTCTTCCAATGTTTAGCAAATACAATCCTAGCTTTACAATCAAATACTTTAAATTTTTATTATATATATCAGGTACGATTCCCAATAAGAAAATCTCTGGTTTCAAATCTATGTGTTTCTTTGTCATTTTTTCCAGCCATATGCAAATTCTAGTCCAGTATTTCCTGGCCTCCTCACAAGTCCACCACATCTGGTAATATGAGCCAGGTATCTGATGACATTTCCAGCACTTTTCAGATTTATTCTTGAACATTCTTGCTATTCTTGTTGGGGGAAAGTGCCACCTGTAAAACATCTTGTACAAATTTTCTTTATATGCTGTTTACATTGTCATTTTATAATTTTGTGACCACAATTTTTGCCATTTTTCTAAATCATTCCCATATCCAAAATTCTTCCCCCAAACAATCATAGTTTCTTTAACTTGTTCTTCCTCTAATTTTATTTCCAACAAATAACTATATAGTTTTTTAATCACTTTTTCATCAGTACCTATCAAAATCCTGTCTAAATCAGTCTGCTTATCATAAAATCCTTCTATTTTAGAATCTTTAAGATACCTTGCATGTATTTGCGCATATGAAAACCAATTCATCTTTATACCTTGTTCTTCTAAATTTTGCATCGTTTTAAGTTCACCCTTTTCATCTAGTAATTCCCCATATCTAACTGTTTGTTCCTTCTTATAAGTTATAGGATACGAAAAAGCTTCAATAGTTGATAACCAAACTGGAATTTTCAAATAACATTGTTTCTTAATTTTCTCCCAATTCAACCATAACGATTCCCGTATATAATGCCTTCTAAAATAACCCTGTGATTTAGTTCCCTTATACCATAAAAAAGCATGCCAACCCAATAATAACTCATGACCTTCTGATGTCAACAATCTAGTCTTTCTTAACGTTATCCATTCTTTAACCCATATTAAGTTTGCAGCTTGATAATACAACTCCCAATTAGGAAAGTTTTAATTTTATTCTCGCTTTCTTGCCTTGCCATACATTCAACACAATTTTATTTAATTTTTCGAAGTAATCCTTACTTAACCTAATTGGTATTGTTTGGAACAAATATAAAATTCTGGGTAAAATATTCATCTTGATTGTTGAAATTCTACCTATCAATGACAATTGTAGGTTTTCCCATTTTTTCAGGTCGGATGCTATCTGCTGTTTAAGCTTAATATAGTTATTCTTTTTCAGTGTAGTACATCTTGACGTCAAATATATCCCCAAATATTTAACTTTGTTCGTAACTTGAATTTTCAATAAATCTGCCAGCTCTTCTCTTTGTCTTAATAACATGTTCTTTGTCAGAATCTTTGTTTTGTCTTTATTTATTTTTAAACCAGCCATCTCACCATACGTCTCTATCTTTTCCAATAGTTTTAAAGCTGTCTCTAAAGGGTCTTCCAAAATAAAGATCAAGTCATCCGCAAAGGCTTGCAATTTGAATTCCTTCACATTACTCTGTTTCACATCACTCTGAGAAGCACAGAGCTGAAGACCAAGCCTGAAGATGATGAATGAGACTTCATCGAAACGTTGCCTAGATACTTCCAATCTTACGCGGGAGAAAACCCGAATAACCAAAGATCCACATACAAATACCCGCGAGAACCTCAGAAAACAAATACTGCACCTCTACGGGGAGGAAACCCACCATCTGCCCAGGACTTATGAAAAACTTGAAGTCCAAAGAGCTTCCATTTTGTGACCTCGCATTCCTATGCAACTGCCAAGATCAAAATTTAATTCCCACAAGCTTCCAATGGAAATTCCACATCAACACAGCAGCCACCAAACGCATCCTAAAAAGAACAGAATTGGCCCTAATTAGAAATGAACTTCATACAAAAAGATTTCTCCTAGACCAAATCAACAAAGATCTCCTCACACTTCACCTCAGACTCAGCAACTAGATTCACCCCTTACTTTGGGAC
Source organism: Hydrophis major (assembly GCA_033807585.1). Lineage (NCBI taxonomy): Eukaryota > Metazoa > Chordata > Lepidosauria > Squamata > Elapidae > Hydrophis > Hydrophis major. The sequence goes on from CM066329.1 coordinate 43,672,002, forward strand.
AAATCCAAACAGCTCGCTGTCTGGATAGCCGAAACACAGACCACCCTCAAGACAGACACACACACCAACAAACTCAGAAAACTACAATGGCAGAAACCAACTCCTCCCCCCTCATAGCCACACATGAAACAAACAGTGCACAACATCTCAGACAAGATCCTCACCAAAGCCGAAACCAAGGTCCTTTCTTTTTTTTGAAAGAGATTTTATTAATTTTCTACAAACAAACAAGACAAACAAAACATTAAAACATCAACTCTCATTTGTACATCCAGCATGTCAGTTGGTTCATCAGTTTTGTGCATTCATTTTGTAGTCTCAATTACAATTATGTTACATAACAACTCACATTGTCAATCCAAACTTATATATCCTAATATCACTAAAAAAAAAGAAATTTTTGACTATACTTTTAATCATTCATGCTTTATGAGATAACAATACTTTAACCGGTTTATTCTGTAACAAATCATATAATCATACCAAATCAATCCTAAAAAACCCTTTATAAATAAAATGTCAAATAACAAAATACTAACAAAATAGCAAAATAAAAATATTCCTTACTGTCTAGCATTCTAAATATTCTATTATCGTATTTTATCATCTAGCCATTGATAAAAAAGATCCCAAATTTCATAAAATTGTTTATCCTCTTGCTCTCTAATTTCAAATGTCAATCTACTCATCTCAGCACATTCCAATATTTTCTTAATAATTTCTTCCTGTAATGGTATTTTCTCATTCTTCCAATTTTGAGCAAATACAATCCTAGCCGCTGTTAATACATTTACGATCAGGTATTTCAAATCTTTACTATATATATCAGGTAAAATTCCCAATAAGAAGATCTCTGGTTTCAAGTCTATGTGTTTCTTTGTCATTTTTTCCAACCACATGCGAATTTTAGTCCAATATTTTCTAGCATCCTCACAAGTCCATCACATATGATAATATGAGCCAGGTATCTGATGACATTTCCAGCATTTTTCAGATTTGTTCTTAAACATTCTTGCTATTATTGTCGGGGGAAAGTGCCACCTGTAAAACATCTTATACAAGTTTTCTTTATATGCTGTTGACATTGTCATTTTATAATTTTGAGACCACAATTTTTGCCATTTCTCTAGATCAATCCCATATCCAAAATTCTTCCCCCAAACAATCATAGTTTCTTTGACTTGTTCTTCCTCCAATTTAATTCCCAGTAAATAACCTTACAATTTTTTAATCACCTTCTCATCAGTACCCATCAAGATCTTATCTAAATCAGTCTGTTTATCATAGAATCCCTCCGTTTTAGAATCTTCATCATACCTTGAATGTATTTGCGCATATGAAAACCAATTCATCCTTATACCTTGTTCCTCTAAGTTTTGGATCGATTTAAGTTCACCCTTTTCATCCAATATTTCCCCATATCTAACTGCTTGTTCCTTCTTATAAATTATAGGATAGAAAAATGCTTCAATAGTCGATAACCAAACTGGAATTTTCAAATAACATTGTCTTTTTATCTTCTCCCAGTTTAACCACAAAGACTTCTGTATATAATGTCTTCTAAAATAACCCTGTGTTTTAGTTCCCTTATACCATAAAAAAGCATGCCAGCCCAACAGCAAATCATGCCCTTCTAATGTCAACAATCTATGCTTTCTTAATGTTATCCATTCTTTGACCCCACATCAAACTTGCAGCTTGATAATACAATTCCCAATTAGGCAGGCCAAAACCTCCTCTAATTCTAGCGTCTTGCAAAAGCTTTAGCTTTATTCTCGCTTTTTTACCTTGCCATATAAACTTCAACATGATTTTATTTAAATCTTCAAAATAGTCTTTTCCAAGCCTAATTGGTATTGTTTGGAACAAAAATAAAATTCTGGGTAAAATATTCATCTTGATTGTTAAAATTCTCCCTATTAATGACAATTGCAAGTTTTCCCACTTCTTCAAATCTGTAGCTATCTGTTGTTTGAGTTTAATAGAATTATTCTCTTTTAATGTGCTACATCTTGCTGTCAAATATATCCCCAGATACTTAACCTTATTTGTAACTTGGATTTTCAAAAGATCTGCCAGTTCTTCTCTCTGTCTCAATAGCATGTTCTTTGTCAAAATCTTTATTTTATCTTTATTTATTTTCAAACCAGCCATCTCATCATATGTCTCTATCTTTTCCAATAACCTTGGAGCTGTTTCTAACGGGTCTTCCAGAATAAAAGCTAAATCATCAGCAAAAGCTTGTAGTTTAAATTCTTCCTTCTTAATTTTCATTCCTTTTATGCTTTTATCATCCCTAATATTTCTATTCAACACTTCCAAGGTCAACACAAATAGCAAAGGAGATAGGGGACACCCTTGTCTTGTGCCTTTTCTCATATTAATAAAATCTGTAAGTTCCCACTCCATCATTACCTTTGCTGTCTGTTTATTATATATGGCTTCTATTGCTCGAGTAAATTTTTAAGCAAAACCCATCTGTTCCAATAGTAATAACATAAATCTCCAGTTCACGTTGTCAAATGCCTTTTGAGCATCGAGGAATATCAAAGCCATTTGCTTTTCAGGATGAGCCTCATAGTATTCCAAAGTATCCAAGATTACTCTTATATTGTCTCTGATTTGTTTCTTTGGCAGAAATCCATTTTGATCTGGGTGAATAAAATTATTTAAATATTTTTTAAGTCTTTCTGCTAAAATTGAAGCAAAGATTTTATAGTCTGAATTCAATAAGGAAATAGGTCTATAGTTCTTAATTTGCAGCGGGTCAGCCTCTTCTTTTGGAATAGGTGTGATATAAGCCTCTGACCATGTTTTGGGTATCATCTTCTTTGACATAACTTCATTCATGACTTCTAACAATGGGATGCTCAATGATTCTTGAAATGTTTTATAGAATTCTACTGGAAGCCCATCTGGACCCAGTGCTTTCCCATTGTTTTGTCTCTTAAATGCTTCATTTAATTCCATCATTGTTATATTGCTTTCTAGCATTTCTTCAGTCTCTTTAGGTATCTTCGGTAAATTAGCATTCTGGAAATACTGTTTGATTTTTTCCTCATCAATATTCTCTTGTTTATATAGTTGCCCATAAAAATCTCGAATAATTTCCTTTTTCTCCTTATTACCATAACAAACTTGGCCTTGATCATCTATTAGCTTCAATATTTTTCTTGATTCCTTCTCCTTTCTCAATTTATATGCTAGCCATCTGTTTAGAATTTCTGATTTTCTGTGCCAGTTCTTCTTTCTCTATTAATTCCATTTTATGTTTAATTACATCCAGCTTCAATTTAATATCTTTTTTCTGTGGCATTTTCTGTAATTCTTTTTCAAGTCTTTTATACTCGTCTTCCAAGGCCTTAGAAACTTGCCTTTTCCTAATATTCTTTTTTCTTGTATAATCTATTATCAGACCTCTAGCATATGCCTTCATTGTATCCCAAACATTCTGCGTTGAAGTATCTTCTTTTTTATTTTCTCTGAAGAAAAAAGCCAATTCCTTCTCCATCCATTGTATAAAATCTTTCTCCTTTAAAATGGTATTATTTAATGTCCATCTCGATCTTTTTTTTTGTCCCTTCCATTTAATTGTCATTGGGCTATGATCTGCCCAAGTACTTGTTTCAATATTTGTTTCTTGAATATTGGATATTAATTCTGTTGAGATCCAAATCATATCTAATCTGGACCATGATAAATGTCTATTTGAATAAAAAGTATATTGTTTAGCTTTAACATTTCTTTCTCTCCAAATATCTTTTAAAGTTAGTTCGTCTGTCATTTTAAAAAAAGATTTAGGGAGAGCCTTTCTATTTTGCTTTGTTGTTGTTGCTATGTAGTCCAATTTATTGTCCACAATTCCATTAAAGTCTCCCATCATCATTATATTAACATAGTCCCGTCCAATTATTTTCATGTGTAGCTTTTTATAAAACTCTTCTTGTTTATCATTCGGAGCATAAATTGCAATCAAGAGTATTTTTATATTATTGTCCATTATTTCCACCATTAATACTCTTCTGTCTTCATCCGTGTAGATCAGTTTTGCTGGGATAGCCTCTTTAATGTATAGAACCACTCCTCTTTTCTTACATTGAGTCAAAGAAGTAAATATTTTCCCCAATTTTGGCTGTACTAACAATTGTTCATGTTGTTTTTTAATATGAATTTCTTGTAGACAAATTACATCAAATTTTAATTTCTCTAATTTATGAAAAGTTTTCCTTCTTTTAACAGCTGAATTAAGTCCATTTATATTCATTGTAATCAGTTTTCTTTCTTCCATGATTATGCTTAATATTTAGGTCTAACAGCTCTCGTGGATCTCACTTCACGCTGTTCTTTGCTGTCCACCTGTCCACCCACAGCTCCTTTCTCTTTTTCAGTCTCCAGTTGTTCCTCTTGAAACTCAATTAATGAGACCTCTTTCTCTGCCTCCTCTCTTCTTCTTCCAAAAAATTCTGCATGGAAAAGTTCTGCTTTCTCAATTGAATCAATTCTATGTCTCTGCTCTTGCCACGTAAACATTAATCCTTCTGGAATCAGCCATCTATAATTCACTTCGTTTTCCAGTCGCATTTTGGTCAGAAATCGATATTCTCTTCTCATCTCTCTCACTCTTCTGGGTATTTGTTTTAAAACCACAATCTCTTTGCCTTTGTATTTCAATGTTTTCTCTCTTACCACTTGTAATATTTGTGTTTTGATGGATTTTTTTGGTAAATCTGATATGGACTTCCTTTGGTAATTTATTTCTCATCGCATATCTTGTATAAACTCGATATACCTCATCTATTCCATCCATCATCTTTTCCTCTGTAATTTCCAAAGCATCTGCCAAAATTTCTATCATTATCGCAGCCAAATTTTCTCCTTTTTCCTCTTCTATATTTTGAAATCTCAGATAAAATTCTGACCTTTCCATCTCCCACCTCAACATCCCACTTTTTTCTTGTTCAACCACTGTTAATCTACTGTCAATATTTCCAATCTTCTCCTCTCTTTGTTTTCCTTCTTCCTCAATTTTTTGGAATCTCTCCTCATACTTCCCCATCATTTGTTTAATATTTTCCACTTTTTCATCAGTCTTCTCTATTCTTTGTTCAATGATGTCTGATTTTATCTTGAGATCTTGGATTCCTTGCATAATCATCTGTAAAGTTACTTTTTCTTGTTCTTTATCTTGCTTCAACATTGTCCAAATTAAACGTTGTCCTCCAGCTGGTGGGGATGCAGAGGTAGAAGTAGAAATGCCAGATGGTATTGGTTTCCTGCTCATTTTAATGCTTCCAAAGCTTCAAATACTTTTTGACTTTTAATCCAACTGGTAGAGTAGCCAATTATAATCCAAAATGGAAAAATCCAATAATAAAAGGCCCAAAACCAAAGAAGAAAAAGGAAAAAAGGAAGAAAGATCTTCAGGTTCTTCTAGACCCTAATCCAATTACGAAGTAGTCCACCATAAAAAGGGAAAAATAGAAAAGAAAAAAACAAACAAACCCAAAAATAATAATATTGATTTAAGAGCAAAAAAAAAGCAAATAGAAAAGAAGAAATTCCTTCAGGTTCTTCACACCTTAATCCAGTTGAGAAGTCTCAATAATCAAAAGAGAAAAACAAAGTGGTCCAAAAACATGGATAGAAAGAGCAAAGAAGTCCCAATTAAAATAAGGAGAAAAAAAGAGAAATAAAGAAAAAACTCTGAGGCTTTCCCTTTAAAATAAAAAGCAAAAATAAGAATATTACTAGAATTGAAATTTACAAAAAAAGCTGGTGAGTGGGGATATCACAAGTAATATATATATATATATGGATCTTTGGTTATTTTAAAAGGAAGAAGCAGCTGCAAGCTCACATCACTCTGAGAAGCACAGAGCTGAAGACCAAGCCTGAAGATGATGAATGAGACTTCATCGAAACGTTGCCTAGATACTTCCAATCTTACGCGGGAGAAAACCCGAATAACCAAAGATCCACATACAAGTACCCGCGAGAACCTCAGAAAATATATATATATATATATATATATATATATATATATATATATATATATATATATATATATATATTTGTTTTCTTAAGTTTTCGTGGGTACTTACATGTCTGGCATTCAGCTTTGTTCGGGTATTTTCCCACGTCATAATATATATATATATATATTCAAAGGAAAGAAAGATTTGCTCTTCGGGAAAGTTTTTTATTTTTTGTTCAGAATTTTCGGATTTGTTATCTCAAGTCCGTCTTCAGTGAACTGTTAGATGGAGATGTGTCCAGGAAGGAGCTTTGGTCGTTATTTTTATCGTTGGTGTCAGCGTTCTGTGGATTGGCAGCACGGGCATCATCGCGTGATTGACTTGTTAGTTGTTTGGATGCGAGTTGGTTTGTTTTTTGATGTTGTTGATCCAATTATCACGTAAACTTTGATAGTTGGGGTCAATGTCTTTGTGGCGATTAATGCAATTGGTGCCAGTATGCCATGCTTCAATAAATTCACGTGCATAACGTGTTTTGCCTGTGCCAATTATTTTGGTTGCATCCCAGTTAAAGTAATGATTTTGGTCTATGCTGTGTGTTGCTATTTGAGATAGTGGGTCTTTTCTTTTGACAGCTAGTGTGTGTTCATGGATTCTTTCGTGGAGTTGTTTTCCAGTTTGGCCAATGTATTTTTGGGGGCATGTTTTGCATGGTATTTCATATATGACGTTTTTCATTGAAGTGATTGGTAATTTGTCTTTGCCTGATATGAGTGTTTTTCTTAATGAAGTTGTTGGTTTGTGTGCAATATTGATGTTGAATGGTTGTAAGTGTCTTGATATGATTTCTGATACACCTTGTATGTATGGAAGTGAGTACCATTTAGGTGGATTTTGTGGGTTTTTGTTGTTTGTGTCTGTTTGTTTGTGTGATTTATGTGGTTTGTGTCTTAGGCAGTTTTTGATGAAGCTTTTTGGATATCCATTGTTTATGAAGAGGTTGTAGAGAAAATTTAGTTCTTCTTTTCGTATTTTTTTGTCTTGGCAATAAGTGTAGGCTCGTTTAAAAAGTGTTGAGATGCAGCTTCTTTTGTGTGTGGTAGGGTGGTTGCTTCTGTAGTGGAGTATAATGTCAGCATTTGTTTTCTTTCTGTATACGCTTGTTTGTAATTTGCCATTTTCAAGAAGTTTTAAGTTGACATCTAGAAATGATAATTGAGTATTATTCATTTCTTCTCGTGTAAATTGTATATCTGGGTGTATTGAATTGATTGCTTTGTGTAGTTGTTCTAATTCAGTGCGTTTGACAATGACAAATGTGTCATCCACATATCGAAGCCATAGTTTTGGTTTGAGATTTGTAAAAACGGATTTTTCTAGATCTTGTAACACTATTTCAGCTATGAAAGCTGAAATAGGAGAGCCCATTGGTGTGCCTTTTTTCTGGAGGTAGAATTTATTGTTAAATTGACAGTAGTTGGTTAAGCAAAGGGTGATTAGCTCCATTACTCTGTCAGTGGGGATATTGATGGGTTTTTCTTCTAATTGTTGTTTAATTATATTTTTGGCATGTTCAAGAGGGATCGATGGAAAGAGTGATATAACATCAAAGGATACCATGCATTCATCTGGTTCTATTTGTATTTCTTTGATTCGTTCAAGAAAGGTGTATGCGTTTGTAATACTGTGTTCAGAGTTTGCAATCAAATGTTTGAGGTGTTGAAGAAGCCATTTGGCTAAGTTGTAAGTGGGGGTTCCGATGAGTGAAATTACCATACGAAGTGGAATGTTCGGTTTGTGTATTTTTGGAAGTCCATATGCTCTGGCAATGGAGGGGCTGGTTATTAGGATGAATTTGCTGTCTTCATTTGAAATTAATTTTTCTTTGGAAAGTCGTTTGATTGTTGAAATTATTGTATTGTTTTGCTTCTTTGTGGGATCATTTTGTAGTTCTGTGTATGTTGTGGTATCTTCTAGTGATGTAGTTGCTTTGGTGATGTAGTCATCTTTATTCATGATGACTGTAGCTCCTCCTTTGTCTGCAGGGAGGATGACTATGGATTTATCTCTTCGTAAGGACTGTAATGCAAGGTTTTCTTTTTTTGTTAAAATGTGATCTGGGTTTTTTGATCTTAGTAAACCTGTAACTTTGTTTCTTATTGTTGATCTGGTGTTATCAGTTATTTCTGGTTTGGAGAGGATTGCTTCCAGGTCAGCCATGTAATCAATGAATTGTGCATCTTTGGTGTTGAATTTTAGTCCATGGGAGAGTAAATTGATTTCTGTTGTTGTTAACTGTCTTTTTGATAGGTTTACAGTTTTTTGATTTGTTTGTGGAGGTGTTGTATTTGATGTAAGTTTTTGTAATTTGGTTTCAAGAGATGCGCGTTTGGTTTGGCTGCTATTTGATGCTGAAGATTTGATTTTGTCATTAAGTTGAGAGAAAAGTTCTGGAATGAGTTTTTTCTCAAATATTGTTTTTAATTGGCTGGCTTCGGCTTTGAACCGATGAAGCCGGTTTTGAGCGTCTTGAATTAAAACGCGCAGTAAGCGGCGGCCGTTCTGAGCGGCTATTTTGTATCCGAACGGCGATTTGACAGGTGGATTGGATTTTACTGACCTTGGCAATACGTTTGTTTCTCTGCATCGATGTAGGAACCAAAGTTGTTGGCGAGTAGTAGCTTCTCTTCTGGCAAGTTTTTCCCATTTTCGGGCTTGTCGGAGCGTTTCACGCTCTTCGGTATTTCGTAGAATTGTGAAGATTTGCATCCCGAGATATAAGTTCAAAGGAAAGAAAGATTTGCTCTTCGGGAAAGTTTTTTATTTTTTGTTCAGAATTTTCGGATTTGTTATCTCAAGTCCGTCTTCAGTGAACTGTTAGATGGAGATGTGTCCAGGAAGGAGCTTTGGTCGTTATTTTTATCGTTGGTGTCAGCGTTCTGTGGATTGGCAGCACGGGCATCATCGCGTGATTGACTTGTTAGTTGTTTGGATGCGAGTTGGTTTGTTTTTTGATGTTGTTGATCCAATTATCACGTAAACTTTGATAGTTGGGGTCAATGTCTTTGTGGCGATTAATGCAATTGGTGCCAGTATGCCATGCTTCAATAAATTCACGTGCATAACGTGTTTTGCCTGTGCCAATTATTTTGGTTGCATCCCAGTTAAAGTAATGATTTTGGTCTATGCTGTGTGTTGCTATTTGAGATAGTGGGTCTTTTCTTTTGACAGCTAGTGTGTGTTCATGGATTCTTTCGTGGAGTTGTTTTCCAGTTTGGCCAATGTATTTTTGGGGGCATGTTTTGCATGGTATTTCATATATGACGTTTTTCATTGAAGTGATTGGTAATTTGTCTTTGCCTGATATGAGTGTTTTTCTTAATGAAGTTGTTGGTTTGTGTGCAATATTGATGTTGAATGGTTGTAAGTGTCTTGATATGATTTCTGATACACCTTGTATGTATGGAAGTGAGTACCATTTAGGTGGATTTTGTGGGTTTTTGTTGTTTGTGTCTGTTTGTTTGTGTGATTTATGTGGTTTGTGTCTTAGGCAGTTTTTGATGAAGCTTTTTGGATATCCATTGTTTATGAAGAGGTTGTAGAGAAAATTTAGTTCTTCTTTTCGTATTTTTTTGTCTTGGCAATAAGTGTAGGCTCGTTTAAAAAGTGTTGAGATGCAGCTTCTTTTGTGTGTGGTAGGGTGGTTGCTTCTGTAGTGGAGTATAATGTCAGCATTTGTTTTCTTTCTGTATACGCTTGTTTGTAATTTGCCATTTTCAAGAAGTTTTAAGTTGACATCTAGAAATGATAATTGAGTATTATTCATTTCTTCTCGTGTAAATTGTATATCTGGGTGTATTGAATTGATTGCTTTGTGTAGTTGTTCTAATTCAGTGCGTTTGACAATGACAAATGTGTCATCCACATATCGAAGCCATAGTTTTGGTTTGAGATTTGTAAAAACGGATTTTTCTAGATCTTGTAACACTATTTCAGCTATGAAAGCTGAAATAGGAGAGCCCATTGGTGTGCCTTTTTTCTGGAGGTAGAATTTATTGTTAAATTGACAGTAGTTGGTTAAGCAAAGGGTGATTAGCTCCATTACTCTGTCAGTGGGGATATTGATGGGTTTTTCTTCTAATTGTTGTTTAATTATATTTTTGGCATGTTCAAGAGGGATCGATGGAAAGAGTGATATAACATCAAAGGATACCATGCATTCATCTGGTTCTATTTGTATTTCTTTGATTCGTTCAAGAAAGGTGTATGCGTTTGTAATACTGTGTTCAGAGTTTGCAATCAAATGTTTGAGGTGTTGAAGAAGCCATTTGGCTAAGTTGTAAGTGGGGGTTCCGATGAGTGAAATTACCATACGAAGTGGAATGTTCGGTTTGTGTATTTTTGGAAGTCCATATGCTCTGGCAATGGAGGGGCTGGTTATTAGGATGAATTTGCTGTCTTCATTTGAAATTAATTTTTCTTTGGAAAGTCGTTTGATTGTTGAAATTATTGTATTGTTTTGCTTCTTTGTGGGATCATTTTGTAGTTCTGTGTATGTTGTGGTATCTTCTAGTGATGTAGTTGCTTTGGTGATGTAGTCATCTTTATTCATGATGACTGTAGCTCCTCCTTTGTCTGCAGGGAGGATGACTATGGATTTATCTCTTCGTAAGGACTGTAATGCAAGGTTTTCTTTTTTTGTTAAAATGTGATCTGGGTTTTTTGATCTTAGTAAACCTGTAACTTTGTTTCTTATTGTTGATCTGGTGTTATCAGTTATTTCTGGTTTGGAGAGGATTGCTTCCAGGTCAGCCATGTAATCAATGAATTGTGCATCTTTGGTGTTGAATTTTAGTCCATGGGAGAGTAAATTGATTTCTGTTGTTGTTAACTGTCTTTTTGATAGGTTTACAGTTTTTTGATTTGTTTGTGGAGGTGTTGTATTTGATGTAAGTTTTTGTAATTTGGTTTCAAGAGATGCGCGTTTGGTTTGGCTGCTATTTGATGCTGAAGATTTGATTTTGTCATTAAGTTGAGAGAAAAGTTCTGGAATGAGTTTTTTCTCAAATATTGTTTTTAAAGCCGAAGCCAGCCAATTAAAAACAATATTTGAGAAAAAACTCATTCCAGAACTTTTCTCTCAACTTAATGACAAAATCAAATCTTCAGCATCAAATAGCAGCCAAACCAAACGCGCATCTCTTGAAACCAAATTACAAAAACTTACATCAAATACAACACCTCCACAAACAAATCAAAAAACTGTAAACCTATCAAAAAGACAGTTAACAACAACAGAAATCAATTTACTCTCCCATGGACTAAAATTCAACACCAAAGATGCACAATTCATTGATTACATGGCTGACCTGGAAGCAATCCTCTCCAAACCAGAAATAACTGATAACACCAGATCAACAATAAGAAACAAAGTTACAGGTTTACTAAGATCAAAAAACCCAGATCACATTTTAACAAAAAAAGAAAACCTTGCATTACAGTCCTTACGAAGAGATAAATCCATAGTCATCCTCCCTGCAGACAAAGGAGGAGCTACAGTCATCATGAATAAAGATGACTACATCACCAAAGCAACTACATCACTAGAAGATACCACAACATACACAGAACTACAAAATGATCCCACAAAGAAGCAAAACAATACAATAATTTCAACAATCAAACGACTTTCCAAAGAAAAATTAATTTCAAATGAAGACAGCAAATTCATCCTAATAACCAGCCCCTCCATTGCCAGAGCATATGGACTTCCAAAAATACACAAACCGAACATTCCACTTCGTATGGTAATTTCACTCATCGGAACCCCCACTTACAACTTAGCCAAATGGCTTCTTCAACACCTCAAACATTTGATTGCAAACTCTGAACACAGTATTACAAACGCATACACCTTTCTTGAACGAATCAAAGAAATACAAATAGAACCAGATGAATGCATGGTATCCTTTGATGTTATATCACTCTTTCCATCGATCCCTCTTGAACATGCCAAAAATATAATTAAACAACAATTAGAAGAAAAACCCATCAATATCCCCACTGACAGAGTAATGGAGCTAATCACCCTTTGCTTAACCAACTACTGTCAATTTAACAATAAATTCTACCTCCAGAAAAAAGGCACACCAATGGGCTCTCCTATTTCAGCTTTCATAGCTGAAATAGTGTTACAAGATCTAGAAAAATCCGTTTTTACAAATCTCAAACCAAAACTATGGCTTCGATATGTGGATGACACATTTGTCATTGTCAAACGCACTGAATTAGAACAACTACACAAAGCAATCAATTCAATACACCCAGATATACAATTTACACGAGAAGAAATGAATAATACTCAATTATCATTTCTAGATGTCAACTTAAAACTTCTTGAAAATGGCAAATTACAAACAAGCGTATACAGAAAGAAAACAAATGCTGACATTATACTCCACTACAGAAGCAACCACCCTACCACACACAAAAGAAGCTGCATCTCAACACTTTTTAAACGAGCCTACACTTATTGCCAAGACAAAAAAATACGAAAAGAAGAACTAAATTTTCTCTACAACCTCTTCATAAACAATGGATATCCAAAAAGCTTCATCAAAAACTGCCTAAGACACAAACCACATAAATCACACAAACAAACAGACACAAACAACAAAAACCCACAAAATCCACCTAAATGGTACTCACTTCCATACATACAAGGTGTATCAGAAATCATATCAAGACACTTACAACCATTCAACATCAATATTGCACACAAACCAACAACTTCATTAAGAAAAACACTCATATCAGGCAAAGACAAATTACCAATCACTTCAATGAAAAACGTCATATATGAAATACCATGCAAAACATGCCCCCAAAAATACATTGGCCAAACTGGAAAACAACTCCACGAAAGAATCCATGAACACACACTAGCTGTCAAAAGAAAAGACCCACTATCTCAAATAGCAACACACAGCATAGACCAAAATCATTACTTTAACTGGGATGCAACCAAAATAATTGGCACAGGCAAAACACGTTATGCACGTGAATTTATTGAAGCATGGCATACTGGCACCAATTGCATTAATCGCCACAAAGACATTGACCCCAACTATCAAAGTTTACGTGATAATTGGATCAACAACATCAAAAAACAAACCAACTCGCATCCAAACAACTAACAAGTCAATCACGCGATGATGCCCGTGCTGCCAATCCACAGAACGCTGACACCAACGATAAAAATAACGACCAAAGCTCCTTCCTGGACACATCTCCATCTAACAGTTCACTGAAGACGGACTTGAGATAACAAATCCGAAAATTCTGAACAAAAAATAAAAAACTTTCCCGAAGAGCAAATCTTTCTTTCCTTTGAACTTATATCTCGGGATGCAAATCTTCACAATTCTATATATATATATATATATATATATATATATATATATATATATGAGCACACTGCACTTTATTTATTTATCCAAGGCTCTTATTATGACTCTCTTCTCCAGCAGCTTCAAAGCCAAGCCTCAAGTGTTGAAATATTGATAAGAGTCTAGGAAAGCACCTGTAATAATATTTTGCTGTGCTGTCCTTCTATCTTATCACGTAGAAATGTCCTTGAGAAGGAGTCTTCTTACAGTTCTCTCCAATTCAAATAAAGTATTTTCAAGCCTCTAGTTGGTAGTGTTGAAAAGTTTCTTAATGCTCTTCCCCCCCCCAGCCAGAAAAAAGGAATAATGTATACAAAAAAAAGAAAAAAAATAACCAAAGGGAGCCTCTATCCTAAAGAAAATCAAAAAATCAAAAGGAGCATAAAAATATATATAAGAGAAAATTCAATCTGGTTACCTACAAAGTCACATTAAAGTCCCCAGAAAAAAAGTAGAAAAAAAAAATAAATCCAAGCCTCAATTTGACATCACTTTAAAAAATGCTGCTCAAACAGTTTTGGTCAAAAAAAAAAATCTCACAGGTTTCTTCTTTGTTCAGGATGCCCTTTCAAACCTCAGCAAATTTACAACACAAAAGAAGTTTCTCACCCAGCCGACACACTTTCTTTCCAGCCACTTTCTTTCCGGAGCTGTCCCGACTTCAGCAGCTATGGAGGCTGCCTCTCCGCCGCCAGCAAAAGGGCTTCTCCCAGATCAAACCAGAGATTTTGCGATATCTCTGGGATCCTGGGACTATGCCCTTCACAGTCACCATCTCTACAGAACGGTTTAGGTCTGTTAGGACCGACCAGGGGCAAAAATATCGGCTGCGATCTCAGAGCCCCGAGATCGTTGCTGTATCGCCGAAACGAAGCTCCGCCTTCTCCCTCAAAACCAAGGTCCTTTCTAAAGGATTCAACTTTGCTGTCACTCCCAAACACATCCCCACAGAAACCATCATATGCGGAGTTGAATACAGCCTGACCAAAACCAACCCTGATGATGCTAATAGAATCAGACTCGAAATCACCAACATCCTCTGCACTAGCAAACCACCCAAAAGCAACTTATCCAAAGAAGAACAAACTGCACTACTTAACCTGAAAGAAGACACCAGCATAATAATCCTACCAGCAGACAAGGGCAACGGTACAGTGGTTATGAACACATCTGACTACCAATCCAAGTTAACCAACCTACTCCAAGACCCCACATACAAACCCCTAAAGACCACCTACCTAGAAAAAACCACCAGATCCAAAATAAAAACCTCCCCCATCAGTGAAGAAATCCAGCAAAGAATCATACCCAGAGAGAAATCATCCAGATGCCTTAAACTTTATGGTCTCCCCAAGATACACAAAGAAGGAACCCCACTTAGACCAATAGTCAGCTCCATAGGCTCACCTTTACAAAACCTAGCCAAATTTCTCACCAAACAACTACAGCCCTATGCAGAATCCATCAAGTCACACGTAAGAAACTCATTCCAGTTCATCGAGATCATAAAGAAACAAAACTTACAACCCAGTGATCTACTAGTGAGCTTCGATGTCATATCCCTCTTCACCCAAGTGCCAATAAAAGAAGCCTTGACAGCCATCCAAAACAAATACAACCCCCCCAAGCACATCCTAGACCTGACCAACCACTGCCTATCCAATACATACTTCACCTACAACGGACAAAAATACAAACAAATAGAAGGAGCACCCATGGGATCACCCCTCTCACCTATCATCGCTAACCTCTACATGGAACACTTTGAAACACAAGCTCTAGAAAAATATGATCACAAACCCAAACTCTGGCTCAGATACGTAGATGACACTTTCATAATCTGGCCACACAGGAAAGAAAAACTGAACAACTTCCTCACAAACCTCAACAGCCTACACCCCAAAATACAATTTACCATGGAAACAGAAGCTAACAACCAACTCCCCTTCCTAGATGTCTTGGTATACAAAAAATCCAATGGCTCCCTAGAACACACCATCTACCAGAAGAAAACACATACAAACTGTTAGGGATAACATTGTTTACCCTAACTGGTTTAAGTAAAATAATAAATATGTTATCATGGTTTATTAGTTAAAGTGTCTGCAACTTTAACTGTAGGAATGTAATTAAGGGAGTGGTTGTAATAGCACCATAAAAGAAGCAAGAACGGCAGCTTTCTCTCTCTGGCTTGAGGATCCCTAATTACTGGATGAAGACTGCATTTTTTCCTTACTCGAACAGCAGAGAGAAAGGACTGTTGATTTATTGTAAGTGAACTGACATTGGATATTCCACACAGACTTTGCTAACTGAATATCCTTGAATGGACTGACTAAAATGGTACATGACTAATGGACTGTTATTTTGACTATGCTATAATTCTAAATGGAATAAACTATATTTTTGATAGCACAAGCGTATCTGTTATTTTTACTGTTTGTTAATAAACATACAAACTTATCTCACTCATTTATCTGTGTGCCTATCTGACTAACGCTGCACATTCTGTTTAGTTTGTCTCCTTAACCCTGGTTGGGGAACCCAGGCTTAACACTGATTATGGGCCCAGAGGCTGCAAAGTCAGTTTAACTAGGATAAAACAGATTTATGTAAAAAGTGAGAGTTTGTGTTGTTACACATTACAGTAAACGGACAGCTGTGTTTTATTAATTATAGTTTTATATCCATATAAGAAAACATGGCACAAGTCAATCTACAAAGTTTGTCCCTTATATCCAAGTTGGATGGAACAAACTATGTATCATGGTGTATGAAATGTAGTCTGCTTCTACGTAGAGAAGGTCTGTGGAACATAATTGAAAATCCACCAAACGTAGAGGAATGGGATCCAGAGATTGAGGAAGATAGACAAAAGATAGAAGAATTTATACAAAAGAATGAACAAGCTATTTGCATAATAGGATTAACATTAACTGACCAGCAACTTGTTCATATCCACGGAGAGCAAACGGCTGTTGGGTGTTGGCAGAAGCTGAAGAGGATTTATGTCCGAGATAACGTTGGTGCTCACATAAATCTAACACGGAAGCTTTTCAGGACGCATCTCCAGACGAATGGTGATATGCTGAGTCATTTGAATTCTATAAGAATCATTTTTCAAGAACTGCATGAGAAAGAGCTTATTTTCTCTGAACTACACCAAGTCTATATAATTCTATCTTCACTAGATGAAAGTTATGACAACTACGTCACTTCCCTTGAAATTTTGCCTAAGGAAAGTTTAACTTTAACTGATATAACTGGCAGATTGATTGAAGAGGCCAGAATAAGACTTGAAAGAGATGAGTCAAGGAGGGAGCAACCTGAAAAAGAAGATATTGAATTTCCTACTGCATACACAATTAAAAAGTGTTTTAATTGTAGAGGAAGAGGACATTTGGCAAGATTTTGTAAAATGGGCGTTGGTTCTTACCTGATACGCCTCTTCTCGTGGAACTGCGTAGAGCATCCAGAGAGTGGGAGGTGCTCCAGTCTCCACTTCTCACAGGCTGAGCTGAAATTGAGGAACGCCCTCCTCCTCCACATGACTCCTCCATGCGTTCCCCCAGTTTTAACGAAGACGAGAGGACAAGAACAACCCTCTAATCTTAAGTATTATACAACTTGAACTACAACACTAGAAATCATTGGCCGAAACAGGTTTTCCCCCCTACCGACGGACCAATTAGGGTGGGGCTGGATGCTCTACGCAGTTCCACGAGAAGAGGCGTATCAGGTAAGAACCAACGCCCATTCTCCGTAGAACTGCTGCGAGCATCCAGAGAGTGGGACATACCAAAGCAAGTGTGTCCTACGGGTGGGAGTCCGTCTGGATTGGAACTTCTCCAGGATCTTTCACCACTTGCTGCAAAATTCGCCTGCCAAAAGATACTTCAGCTGAGGCGTAAACATCAATCTTATAATGTCTTATAAAGGGAGATGGGGAAGTCCAGGTGGCCGCCCGGCAAATATCAAGAATAGACGCCTGAGTAGCCCAGGCTGCCGAAGTAGCTGCACTTCTGGTGGAGTGAGTGGTAACCCCACTGGGAACTGGAATAGCTTGAACTAAATAGGCCTTGGATATGGTAGCCCTAATCCATCTGCCTACCGTGGATGGAGAAACCTTACAGCCTAGTGTCTTTGGCTGAAATGACAAAAATAGAGACTCTGCCTTTCTGATGGACTGCGTACGAGAAATGTAAATACGCAAAGCCCTTCGAACATCAAGGGTGTGCCACTGCCTCTCTTGCTCGCGCAGAGGCTTCGGGCAAAATTAGGCAGGACCAACTCCTGTGCCCTGTGGAACGGTGAATTGATCTTTGGCATAATTGCTGGGTCTGGTCTCAGAACCACCCAATCTGAATGAAAAATACACAGATCTTTTCTCACGGATAGAGCTGCAATTTCAGATATCCTTCTAGCCGAAGTAATAGCCACCAGAAAAACTGTTTTAAATGTAAGAAATTGAAGTGATGCCTCTCTGAGAGGCTCAAAAGGAGATCTAGTCAAGGCCAGGAGAACTTTATTAAGGTCCCATGTTGGGTACCTGTGCACTACTGACGGGCGCAAATTAGAAGCCCCTTTAAGAAAGGCCTTGATTCGAGGATGGTGGGAAAGGGGACCGAAAGGACCACCAGCAACCACCGTTGAGAGCGCTGCTACCTGCCTCCTTAAGGTGTTAGGTGATAAACCTCCATCTGGGCCATCTTGTAAAAAGGCCAGGATCTGTGCAACTGAAGGAGAGCGTGGATCGATGAATGATTTGTGGCACCAGTTACAGAAACTTTTCCAGGTTGCATCATAAATGCGAGTGGTAGAAGACCTTCTAACCACCAAAATGGTGTTAATGACCTGGGCTGATAAGCCTTCCTCAATCATCCTTTCCCGCTCAACCTCCAAATGGCCAACTGTTGCCACTGTGGCTCTGGATGAAGCAGCGGGCCTTGCAACAGCGAAATCTGATCCAATGGAATCCTCCATGGTGGAGATTCCAACAGATTGCGGAGGTCCGCAAACCACGGCCTCCTGGGCCAATAAGGTGCCACCATGAGGATTTCTGCTTTCTTGGCTTTCAATTTTCGAATCACCCTGGGGATTAATGGAAGCGGAGGGAAGGTGTACAGTAGCCCGGGAGGCCACGGGCAATGCAAGGCATCGTGATTCTCTACTCCGCTGGAGGGATAACGGGAGAAGAGCCTTGGTATTTGCGCATTGAGCGGAGATGCAAAAAGGTCTACTAGGGGCTGACCGAACCTGGCTGCTGCTTCTCTGAACAGATGTGGGTGCAGACGCCACTCTGCCTGATCCAGTGTTGCCCTGCTGAGCCAGTCCGTTTGGACGTTGGAGGCCCCGGAGATGTGCTCCGCTCTGATGGATAAAAGATGCGCTTCTGCCCATCGACACAGTCGCTCGGCCTCTCTCATGAGAAGGATGGAATGGGTGCCCCCTTGCCGATTGATGTGGGCTTTGGTTGTAGTATTGTCCGTTAGGATCAGGACATGGCACCCCCTTAGCCGATGAAGGAATGTTCACAGAGCCAGGTACACTGCGCGAAGCTCCAACCAGTTGATGCTCCGACTCGCTCCGCATGAGTCCAAACTCCCTGTGCCGAGAGAGATTGCAGGTGGACCCCCCATCCGGAAAGACTTGCGTCTGTCGTGAGAACAACCCTTTGAGGTTCCTGGAATAGCTGACCTCTGTTGACAGATGGTCGCATCCACCACAGGAGGGAGGCAAGAACTTTCGGCGGGACCTTCACTATAAACCTTGACGTGCTCCTTCCTGAACGCTGATATGGCAGGAGGAACCATTGCAAAGATCTGGAATGCAAGCGAGCCCATGGAATAATGGAAATACAGGAAACTAGCTTCCCTAGCAGTTTGGATAAATCGAGCAACGATGCTTTCCTGGTCCGCCGGATATCCCTGATAGTGGTGCGGATACTAATAAGTCTCACCTGAGAGAGAAAAACCCTTCCTTCAACAGAGTCAATCACAGCCCCTAGATGGGATATACTAGTGGAGGGGGTAAGCTGACTCTTCTCCCAGTTCACTAAGAACCCGTGCGACTGAAGTACCGAGAGGGTAGCACTAGTATCGCTCTCGGCTTGATGTCGGGAAGGGGATACAACCAGGATATCATCAAGGTAACAGTGGATCCGGATGGAAATTTGTCTAAGGTGAGCTGCAAGAGCCGCCAACACCTTAGTGAAAGATCTCGGAGCTGAGGCTAGACCAAAGGGGAGGGCTACATACTGGAAATGCTGATTATTATAACAAAATCTGAGATATTTAGAATATGAGGAATGAATGGGAATATGGAGATAAGCCTCGGAAAGGTCAATTGATGTAAGCCAGTCCCTTTCTCTGATGCCCTGTAAAATCAACTGCAGAGTCTGCATTTTGAATTTATGGCGTACAATAAAACGATTTAACCTCTTAAGATCTAAAATGGGTCTCCAACCCCCGGAATGTTTAGGCACCAAGAATAAAAGTGAATAGAAACCCCTTCCCTGTTGGGATGGGGGTACAGGTTGAATAGCCCTAATATCAGAGAGATGTTTGATGGCAGAAGTCATAAGAGCCCGTTTAGTAGGATTCCCAGAAATGGGTGAAACCGTGAAATGTTCGGGGGGAGGAGTGAGAAACTGCAGGGTCAAGCCAAAGCGCACTGAATTTGTAACCCAAGTATCAGGTGGATTCCTCCCACTTGTCGGCAAAATGCCTGAGGCGGCCGCCTATGGTAAGAAAACTTGCAACGCTACCTGGGCCGGTGGGCCGCCCTATTCCCGGAACCCCTGAAGGGCCTTCTGTAGCTGCCCCCTCTCTTGCTTCTGTCTCCCAAGTCACCCCGGTCCTGGTAGGACAGCCGGAATGAGGGGGAGCCCTGAAATCTAGGAGAGAATGATGACTGGAAAGAGGGACGAAAGGAGCCCCTCCGAAAGGACTGGGAACTCTTGGCTTCCTGCCTACGAAAAAGTGAAGGCAGAAACTTTTTCTTATTTCGGGTTTCCAGGAGCAATGGCTCCAGAGTGGGCCCGAATAATTTCCCTTTTACTATGGGGGCTGAAGCCAACTTGGACTTATTTTTAATATCAGCCTGCCAGTGTCGGAGCCAAAGCAATTGTCTGGCAGAAACATGGGAAGATATAGCTCGGGATGAGAACTTAACCGAATGAAAGGTAGCGTCGGCTGCAAATTCCGCCGCTGCCGTAATCTTTGCAATATCTTGATGGGCTCTGGTATCAGCTGGGGAAATGTGTTGCTTCAGCTGTCTGAGCCACCTGATGGAGGACCGGGTGAAGAAGGAAGCGGCCGTGGCCGACCGGATAGCCCAAGCATCAGCGGTGTGAGCCCGCCAGAGCGCCATCTTCGCTCGCCTATCCTCTGGCTTCAGTGCCTCCAGTGCATCGATAGGATTGAAAGAGGAAGCAAGTCTTACAATCGGATCATCTACTTCCGGGGTGTCTAACATAGCTGAGAAATCCGGATCCAGGGTAAACAACCTCTTGTCCTGACTAGAAGGGGCCGGAGAAGGACCCACTGAGGCCAACTGCTTTGCTACCAGATCTGAGAAGATTGGGGGGGGCGGAATAATGTCTGCTGCCACTGTCGGCTGTCTGAACATAAGGTCATCAGGACCTTCTGGACTCGATGGAGGGGGTTCAGGAGGAGGCTGAGAGGCCAGACCTGAAATGTTCTTTGCCTTAAATAACAAGGACTTAAATAAATGGGGCTTAAAAAGACCCACAACAGTAGGTTGTTCAGGAGAAAGACCCTCATCTTCTGACATTTCTCCCTCCATTAGGTCCCCCTCCATAAAGGGTTCAGAATACTGTAGGGAACCTCTATCAGAACCTTCGTACTCTCTGAACGATTCAAGGCCCACTCCCTCTTCTTCTTGGGTATCCTCCCCCTCTGGGAATGGAACATCCATGTGAGGAGGTACCTGACCATGCAGAAGGAGATCTCCCGGATAAAGCTGGTGCAGAAGGAGATCTCCCGGATAAAGATTCAGCCTTGGGAGTCCTCCCTCGGGAATCCGGTCTAGCCAGCTGCTGCATTCCTTCAACTATGCCTTGACGGATGGCAGACTGCATCCATTCCCTGATGTTCTCAGGTACAATGTTTGGAGCAGGATCCTCAGAGCATAGGCCTGCAGCAGTCGGAGTAAAGGTCACCTCTGGTACACAGGAGGGCTGGCGGCCTCGGGTAGAAGTACCACCCTTAGAGGAAGAGGGTTGGCTCGGCGGGGGGGGGCGTAGGAGGAAAGGCAGGTGTTATAGAGTGTGACTCTTTAGCCCGCTTGCTAAACTCCCTTTCTAGGGCCTTATGACGTCGTAAGGCATCTCTTTGAGAAGCACTGGAAGAATCCTTGTCCCTTTTGCGAAGGTAGTGCGTCTTAGATTTGGCCTTCAGAGAAGAGCCAGTAGGATTAGCCTCTGCCATGGTATTGAAAAGAAAATGGCGGTTGGCACACCTAGGAGTTCGGCCTACAAACGTAAACCGGTTTTTCTAAAATTGGGTCATGTCCCCCTTTTTGAAAGAAATTTTATTCTAGAACTAACTATTATCTATTCAAAAAAATCTCCTTTCTCTTTTTTTTTTTTTTGAACTTTATGCAATAAAAAACAGAAAAAATTCTAGCAAGCTAATTTAAAATCCTGAATATATACACTGGCAATTATATACAAAAAAGGGTCAGATTCAAGTAAGGAAAACCAAATAGACCCAAGAAGGTACAGCAAAAAAACAATTCCAAATAGACCAAATGAATGCTGAGGCCAAGCAAATCTGTAAAAGGCAAGACAAGAAAAAGGGCCTCTGTAGGCAGCCCCCCAACAACATGGAGAGTACGTGCCTGCGCTTCTGAACTAGCTGAGGGCCAAGGAAAAAGCCAACAATATCAAATCTAAGAGAGACAACAGGGCACGGGGCCACAGTGCTCTCTCAGTAAAATCAAAGGCTCCACGCGGCCTGACGGTCCCACTAAAGGGCCTACAAAAGCCTCGCAGCTCACTCTTAAATTCAAAAAAAAAAATTAAGGCCTTACTTGATCAGCAAAACAAAATGGCACCGGCCACGAGGCGTGCCCAAAATGGCCGCCCAGTTCAGAGCGCACAGCACAGAAGCGCACCAGCCTACCGCAACTTCAAGTAGGAGAAGAAAGGAGCTGGGAGAGGAAGTGCTACCTCCTCTGAGGCGTTCTAGGGGGGAAGACGCAATCACTCTTTTTAAAAGTATAGCGCAGGGCCAAGCGGCTGAGCCCAGCATGCTTGGAATGACAGAGGATAGAAGAGGGGGGGGCAAAAGGCTCCAAACCCCTTATTTCCCTCCTGGGAGCGAAATCGCTCCACAACTAATTTTGGGATCGCACTAGCCTTGCAGGGAGAGGAAAAAAATGAAATCAAACCTGATCAAATTCTCAACGATCACCTGAAACGGCCAAGAAATGAGAAAAAGCTGCCTGCTTCTCGAAGGCTGAGCAAAAACTGGGGGAAACGCATGGAGGAGTCACGTGGAGGAAGAGGGCGTTTCTCAATTTCAGCTCAGCCTGTGAGAAGTGGAGACTGGAGCACCACCCACTCTCTGGATGCTCGCAGCAGTTCTACGGAGAAAAGCAAAGTGCCAGAACACTGGCCAGAATACTAAAAGTCATCAAAATAAAAATTTAGAGTTAGCCATGTATATTAACGGAGCTGTAAAAAATAATTTATGGGTGGTTGACAGTGGAGCATCCCACTGTATAACAAATGATAACAGAAATTTTATTAAAATGTCCCAGAGTACACAGCAGATATCGTTAGCCAATGGCTGGAAACTGAAAGCTAAAGGTCAAGGTATAGCATATTGTTCTTTTATAAAAGAGAATGTAAAAATGTTATATGTACCACAACTTCAGTTTAATTTAATTTCAGTTAGAATTTTGGATAAACTAGGATATGTAGTTACCTTTAAAGGAGATAACTGCATAATTGAAAAAGAAGATAAGAAAATTACTGCATCTTTAAGAGGTGAATTATATGTGTTAAATGATAATGGTTTAGAGGTGGCTAACACGGTTTATGATAATAAGAAACCTCATGATGAATGTATTCACTTGTTACACCGATGGCTAGGGCATTTAAATTTTAAAATGCTTAAGAGAACTGTTCAATTATCTAAAGGAATAAGTTTGAAACCTTGTAATAAGTATTTGCAATGTTTTGCTTGCAATCAAAGCAAGGTCAAACCGGCTAATAGAGTTGATGGATTTACTACCAAAGAGCCTTTAGAAGTAGTATTTGCTGATTTAATAGGTCCGAAAAAACCAAGTGTAGGAGGAGTTCGATACATACTAAGTATAATGGACCACTATTCTAGATATGGGTTTTGCTATTTAATGAAGAGCAAAACTGAAACGTATATAAATCTCTTTAATTGGATTAAATTTGCAGAAAGAAAAACTAAAAAGAAATTAGTAACTCTTATAACAGATAATGGTACGGAATTTACAAATAATAAATTCCAGAATAGACTTAGAATGTTAGGTATTCAACATAAAAAGTCTGCACCATATAGGCCACAACATAATGCCTTTATAGAGAGACGAGGCCAAACACTACAATCAATGGCACGTACTATGTTGTCTGACTCAGGATTACCTGACAATTTATGGGGAGAAGCAATAATGTGTGGTAATCATATATTAAATAATGTTGTTAATTCAACAACAGGTGAATTACCATTCACACTGTGGCATGGTACAAAACCTGATTTAAGTTACATGCACACATTTGGAGCACCAGCATGGGTGCATATCCCTTCACAACTCAGACACAAAGGACAGCATAGAGCTAAAAGATTATTTTTTGTAGGATATAAATCTAATCATAGATCTTATAGATTCTGGGAACCAGGTACATCTAGAGTTTACACCAGTGCTAGTGCTAAATTCCTAGAACATGTAGGATGGAATAGATTAGAGCAAGATTTAAATTATGAAGTAATTATTGAACCCTACAAAAGGCAGAAAGAACAGATTAGTTATAAGAAGAGTCCAATTAAAGAAGAAGTCCACGAAGAACAAATAGGACCAGAACAAGAGGAAACAATTGATCAGGAAGAGTTAGATAATCAAGAAGAGTTAGTTAATGAAAGTCCACCTGTAAGTCCTGTAATACCTAGACGTACTACACGTGTAACTAGACCACCTGATAGGTATCAAGCAAGTATAGTTGGCCAAGTAACTAAAGTTCCAACTAGTGTAGATGAACTTAGGACGTATCCTGCTAAGGATCAGGAGAATTGGCAAAAGGCAATGGAAAAAGAACTAAATTTGTTAAAGGTAATGAAAGTATATGAAGATGCCAAATTACCTCCAGGAGAAAAATCCATTGGGTGCAAATGGATATTTAAAGTAAAAACTGGAAATGATGGGACTGTTACCCATAAAACTAGGTTGGTAGCTCAAGGATTTAATCAAACTGCATCGGATTACAATGAAGTTTTTGCACCAAGTCTTAAGGCAACATCTTTGAGAGCAGCATTAGTGTGGGCAGCTAAGAAAAACTATATCATTAACCATTTAGATGTAGAAACTGCTTATTTGCATGCACCATTGCAGCACACTATATATTTGAAAAAGCTAGTTATTATAAAAGACAATAAAGTAAATAGTAATGATTGTTGGAAATGCAAAAAGAGTCTTTACGGGTTGAAACAATCTGGCTTTGAGTGGAACCAATATATTGTGAAAGAGTTAAACAATATAGGTTTTAAATCTGGTTTAGCAGATCCATGTGTGTTTAAAAGAGAAAATAATGGAACGGTGTCATTATTGTTATTATTTACAGATGGTATTGCTTTGATAACTAAGACTAATAATGAAGCTAATGAGATTATATCATTATTAGCCAAAAAGATAAAATTAAAGCATTTAGGTGAAATTAAAAGGTATCTAGGATTGACAATTAACAAAACAAAAAATGGATTTAAGATATCTCAAGAAGATAAAATTTGCCAATTAATTAAAACGTATAAAATGGAACTTTATAAACCGGCAAAAACTCCAATGAGTCAGGAAGTTTGCCAAACTAATGATCAAAGTCCCAAATTTGATAAGTCCATATATCAATCTTTGATTGGTAGCTTATCATATATAAGCAATTGGTCAAGGCCAGATAAAGCTTATAGTGTTAATCAGCTGGCACGTTTTAATTCGGATCCACATCAATGTCATTGGCAACCATTAAAGAGAATTTTAAGATATCTTAAAGGAACAATGAACCATGCATTGTATATAGAACCAAAGGGTGATTTGAGTCAGTGCATATGCAGATGCAAGTTTTGCAACTGACATAAACACTAGAAAATCAACATCTGGGATGGCTATATTATTTGGTAAGACACTAATAGGGTGGAGGTCAATTAGACAACAGCATATTAGCTTGTCCACGATGGAAGCAGAATTTTCATGTCTGTCATTACTATGCACTGACTTAATTTTGTACAAACAGTTATTATTAGACATGGGTATAATTGTTAAAGATTCCATTATTGTGTACGAGGACAAAGAGGCAGCCATAAAGTTGGCTACTAGTATTGCTGTAAAAACTAGATCAAAGCATACTGATTTAAGATACTTAAATGTTAGAGAATCTGCAAAGAATGGGCTAATTAAATTGGAATACTGCATGACAGAAGAAAACATTGCAGACCAATTTACAAAAGCTCAAGGAGTAATTAAGTTTAAAGAGAGTTGTAACAAATATGATTTAAAGATGTAAATAGTTATAGTATTATTATATTTACCTAAAAGGGGAGAATGTTAGGGATAACATTGTTTACCCTAACTGGTTTAAGTAAAATAATAAATATGTTATCATGGTTTATTAGTTAAAGTGTCTGCAACTTTAACTGTGGGAATGTAATTAAGGGAGTGGTTGTAATAGCACCATAAAAGAAGCAAGAACGGCAGCTTTCTCTCTCTGGCTTGATGATCCCTAATTACTGGATGAAGACTGCGTTTTTTCCTTACTTGAGCAGGAGAGAGAAAGGACTGTTGATTTATTGTAAGTGAACTGACATTGGATATTCTACACGGACTTTGCTAACTGAATATCCTTGAATGGACTGAATAAAACGATACATGACTAATGGACTGTTATTTTGACTATGCTATAATTCTAAATGGAATAAACTATATTTTTGATAGCACAAGCGTATCTGTTATTTTTACTGTATGTTAATAAACATACAAACTTATCTCACTCATTTATCTGTGTGCCTATCTGACTAATGCTGCACATTCTGTTTAGTTTGTCTCCTTAACCCTGGTTGGGGAACACAGGCTTAACACAAACCGCTATCTACACGCACTCTCACACCACTACCCAGCACAGATCAATTCCGTAGCCGAGACACTCATCTCCAGAACAAAATGCTGAGCTGACGAACAACACCTAGAGACCGAACTACACACTCTCACCGGCGTGCTGACAGCCAATGGATTCCAAAGAAAGAAGATCTCCCACCTAATCCAAAAAGAAACCCCAACCATAATCCAAGACAGAGAACAAGAGAATGGCAAAGCCCTCCTCCCATATATAAAAGGCACTACAGACAAAATCAGCAAGATCCTCCAAAAACACAACATTACGACAGCATTCTGCACAAACAGAAAGATATCCACCATCCTAAGAAACCCTAAGGACAAAATCGAGTTAGAAAATCAAGGAGTATACAAAATCCCTTGCACTGCCTGCCCCACCACATACATTAGACAAACTAACAGAAGAATAAGTGCACGCATTGAAGAACATAAGAATCAAAAAGGAAGAACCGACCTCTTCCCTGGTCCAACACCTCAAAGCCACAGGACATGAGATTGACTTTAAAAAATACCAGAACTATCGCCAAAACCGAACACTTCAGCAGCAGAATAATCAGAGAAGCCATAGAGATAGAAAAACGCCCACACAGCATGAATAAACGAGATGATACCTCCCACCTACCAGCCATTTGGAAACCCGCCCTCAAGAACAGACGAGTACCTAACATGAAGAATGACACCAGACCCACACCCCTGAGAGCCACACAAGATGCCACCACCACACTTCCACGTAGAAAGCAGACTCACACCCACACAGAAGATGAGACACAACCACGGACCAGAAGCCGCACTGCAGCTGCATCACTACCCACTTCAAAGCCCTCTGAACCATACATGAAGCAAACTGACCCCCACCATGAAGATGCAGCACGACCACGAGCTCAAAGCCAAACAGCAAGATCACAGCTCACCAGCTCAAATCCCCCAGCAACTAAGACTAACCAGAGCACAACCAAGCCCCCACCTGAACAGAACATGCCTCCAGCCAATCAGAACACAGCCAACCCCCCAACCAATCAGAACACAGCCAAAGCCCAAACCAATGAGAACACACCCCCACCCAATCAGAACACAGCCAAGCCCCCACCCAATCAAGTCACACCCCCACTAGCAGTTAAAAGGAAGAAGCAACTGCAAGCTCACATCACTCTGAGAAGCACAGAGCTGAAGACCAAGCCTGAAGATGATGAATGAGATTTCATCGAAATGTTGCCTAGATACTTCCAATCTTATGCGGGAGAAAACCCGAATAACCAAAGATCCACATACAAATACCCGCGAGAACCTCAGAAAACAAATATATAAGTATATATATATGAAATATATATACAAATATATATGAAACGTTGCTACAACTTTAAAAGCACCACTACTATGACGTGGGAAAATACCCGAACAAAGCTGAGTGCCATACATGTAAATACCCGCGAAAGCTTAAGAAAACACACACACACACACACACACACACACACACACATATATATATATATATATATATATGTATGTATGTATGGCATTCAGCTTTGTTCGGTTATTTTCCCGCGTCATAGTAGTGGTGCTTTTAAAGTTGTAGCAACGTTTCAGCAGAATCTCATCTGCCATCATCAGGCTTCTGTATAGTGTTCGTCTATACAGAAGCCTGATGATGGCAGATGAGATTCTGCTGAAACGTTGCTACAACTTTAAAAGCACCACTACTATGACGTGGGAAAATACCTGAACAAAGCTGAATGCCATACATGTAAGTACCCGCGAAAACTTAAGAATATATATATATACATACTTGTGATACCCCTACTTGCCAGCCTCTTTGTAAATTTTAATTCTAGTAATATTCTTATTTTTGCTTTTTATTTCAAAGGGAAAGCCTCAGAGATTTTTCTTTATTTTTCTTTTTTTCTCCTTATCTTTACTGGGATCCTTTTGCTTTTTTATTCATGTTTTTGGACCACTCTGTTTTTTCTTTTTGATTATTGAGACTTCTCAATATTTTTGTTCTTTTTTTTTTTTAATCAATATTATTATTTTGGGGGTTTTTTTCTTTCTATTTTTCATTTTTTATGGTGGACTACTTCGTAATTGGATTAGGGTCTAGAAGAACCTGAAGATCTTTCTTCTTTTTTTAATCCTTTTTCTTCTTTGGTTTTGGGCTTTTTACTATTGGATTTTTCTATTTTGGATTATAATTGGCTATTCTACCAGTTGGATTAAAAGTCAAAAAGTATTTGAAGCTTTGGAAGCATTAAAATGAGCAGGAAAGCAATATCATCTGGCGTTTCTACTTCTACCTCTGCCTCCCCACCAGCTGGAGGACAACGTTTAATTCAGACAATGTTGAAGCAAGATAAAGAACAAGAAAAAGTGACTTTACAGATGATTATGCAAGGAATTCAAAATCTCAAGATAAAAACAGACACTATTGAACAAAGAATAGAGAAGACTGATGAAAAAGTGGAAAATATTAAACAAATGATGGGGAAGTATGAGGAGAGATTCCAAAAGATTGAGGAAGAAGGAAAACAAAGAGAGGAGAGGATTGGAAATATTGACAGTAGATTAACAGTGGTTGTACAAGATAAAAGTGGGATGTTGAGGTGGGAGATGGAAAGGTCAGAATTTTATCTTAGATTTCAAAATATAGAAGAAGAAAAAGGACAAAATTTGGCTGCGATAATGATAGAAATTTTGGCGGATGCTTTGGAAATTACAGAGGAAAAGATGATGGATGGAGTAGATGAGGTATATCGAGTTTATACAAGATATGCGATGAGAAATAAATTACCAAAGGAAGTCCATATCAGATTTACCAAAAAATCCATTAAAACACAAATATTACAAGTGGTAAGAGAGAAAACATTGAAATACAAAGGCAAAGAGATTGTGGTTTTAAAACAAATACCCAGAAGAGTGAGAGAGATGAGAAGAGAATATCGATTTCTGACCAAAATGCTACTGGAAAACGAAGTGAATTATAGATGGCTGATTCCAGAAGGATTAATGTTTACGTGGCAAGAGCAGAGACATAGAATTGATTCAATTGAGAAAGCAGAACTTTTCCATGCAGAATTTTTTGGAAGAAGAAGAGAGGAGGCAGAGAAAGAGGTCTCATTAATTGAGTTTCAAGAAGAACAACTGGAGACTGAAAAAGAGAAAGGAGCTGTGGGTGGACAGGTGGACAGTAAAGAACAGCGTGAAGTGAGATCCACGAGAACTGTTAGACCTAAATATAAAGCATAATCATGGAAGAAAGAAAACTGATTACAATGAATATAAATGGACTTAATTCAGCTGTTAAAAGAAGGAAAACTTTTCATAAATTAGAGAAATTAAAATTTGATGTAATTTGTCTACAAGAAGTTCATATTAAAAAACAACATGAACAATTGTTAGTACAGCCAAAATTGGGGAAAATATTTACTTCTTTGACTCAATGTAAGAAAAGAGGAGTGGTTCTATACATTAAAGAGTCTATCCCAGCAAAACTGATCTACACGGATGAAGACGGAAGAGTATTAATGGTGGAAATAATGGACAATAATATAAAAATACTCTTGATTGCAATTTATGCTCCGAATGATAAACAAGAAGAGTTTTATAAAAAACTACACATGAAAATAATTGGACTGGACTATGTTAATACAATTATGATGGGAGATTTTAATGGAATTGTGGACAATAAACTGGACTATATAGCAACAACAACAAAGCAAAATAGAAAGACTCTGCCTAAATCTTTTTTTAAAATGACAGACGAATTAACTTTAAAAGATATTTGGAGAGAAAGAAATGTTAAAGCTAAACAATATACTTTTTCTTCAAATAGACATTTATCATGGTCCAGATTAGATATGATTTGCATCTCAACAGAATTAATATCTAATATTCAAGAAACAAATATTGAAACAAGTACTTGGGCAGATCACAGCCCAATGACAATTAAATGGAAGGGACAAAAAAAAAAGATCGAGATGGACATTAAACAATACTATCTTAAAGGAAAAAGATTTTATACAATGGATGGAGAAGGAACTGGCTTTTTTCTTTAGAGAAAATAAAAAAGAAGATACTTCAAAGTAGAATGTTTGGGATACAATGAAGGCATATGCTAGAGGTTTGATAATAGATTATACAAGAAAAAAGAATATTTGGAAAAGGCAAGCTTCTAGGGCCTTGGAAGATGAGTATAAAAGACTTGAAAAAGAATTACAGAAAATGCCACAGAAAAAAAGATATTAAATTGAAGCTGGATGTAATTAAACATAAAATGGAATTAATAGAGAAAGAAGAATTGGCACAGAAAATTAGAAATTCTAAACAGAATTACTTTGAAGATGTAAATAAACCTGGTAGATGGCTAGCATATAAATTGAGAAAGGAGAAGGAATCAAGGAAAATATTTAAACTAATAGATGATCAAGGCCAAGTTTGTTATGGCAATAAGGAGAAAAAGGAAATTATTTGAGATTTCAATGGGCAACTATATAAACAAGAGAATATTGATGAGGAAAAAGTCAAACAGTATCTACAGAATGCTAACTTACAGAAGGCACCTAAAGAGACTGAAGAAAAGCTAGAAAGTAATATAACAATGATGGAATTAAATGAAGCACTTAAGAAACAAAATAATGCGAAAGCACCAGGTCCAGATGGGCTTCCGGCAGAATTCTATAAAACATTTCAAGAATCATTGAGCATCCCACTGTTAGAAGTTATGAATGAAGTTATGTCAAAGAAGATGATACCCAAAACAAGGTCAGAGGCTTATATTACACTTATTCCAAAAGAAGAGGCTGACCCACTGCAAATTAAGAACTATAGACGTATTTCTTTATTGAATGCAGACTATAAAATGTTTGCTTCAATTTTAGCAGAAAGACTTAAAAAATATTTAAATAATTTTATCCACCCAGATCAAAATGGATTTCTGCCAAAGAGACAAATTAGAGACAATATGAGAGTAATCTTGGATACTTTGGAATACTATGAGGCTCATCCTGAAAAGCAAATGGCTTTGATATTCCTAGATGCTCAAAAGGCATTTGATAACGTGAACTGGAGATTTATGTTATTACTATTGGAACAGATGGGTTTTGCCAGAAAATTTATTCAAGCAATAGAAGCCATATACAATAAACAGACAGCAAAGGTAATGATGGAGGGAGAACTTACAGACTTTATTAATATTAGAAAAGGCACAAGACAAGGATGTCCCCTATCTCCTTTGCTATTTGTGTTGACTTTGGAAGTGTTGAATAGAAATATTAGGGATGATAAAAGCATAAAAGGAATGAAAATTAAAAAGGAAGAATTCAAACTACAAGCTTTTGCTGATGACTTAGCTTTTATTCTGGAAGATCCGCTAGAAACAGCTCCAAAGTTATTGGAAAAGATAGAGACATATGGTGAGGTGGCTGATTTGAAAATAAATAAAGATAAAACAAAGATTTTGACAAATAACATACTACTGAGACAAAGAGAAGAACTGGCAGACCTGTTGAAAATCCAAGTTACGAATAAGGTTAAGTATTTGGGGATATATTTGACAGCAAGATGTAGCACATTAAAAGAGAATAATTATATTAAACTTAAACAACAGATAGCTACAGACTTGAAGAAATGGGAAAACTTGCAATTGTCATTAATAGGGAGAATTTCAACAATTAAGATGAATATTTTACCCAGAATTCTATTTCTGTTTCAAACAATACCAATTAGGCTTGGAAAAGACTATTTTGAAGATTTAAATAAAATCATGTTGAAGTTTATATGGCAAGGTAAGAAAGTGAGAATAAAGCTAAAGCTTGTGCAAGACGATAGAATTAGAGGAGGTTTTGGCCTACCTAATTGGGAATTGTATTATCAAGCTGCAAGTTTGATGTGGGTCAAGAAATGGATAACATTAAGAAAGCATAGATTGTTGACATTAGAAGGTCATGATTTACTGTTGGGCTGGCATGCTTTTTTATGGTATAAGGGAACTAAAACACAGGGTTATTTTAGAAGACATTATATACGGGAGTCTTTGTGGTTAAACTGGGAGAAGATAAAAAGACAATGTTATTTGAAAATTCCAGTTTGGTTATCGACTATTGAAGCATTTTCCTATCCTATAATTTATAAGAAGGAACAAACAGTTAGATATGGGAAACTATTGGATGAAAAGGGTGAACTTAAATTAATTCAAAACTTAGAGGAACAAGATATAAAGATGAATTGGTTTTCATATGCGCACATACATTCAAGGTGTAATGAAGATTCTAGAATGGAGGGATTCTATGATAAACAGACTGATTTAGATAAAATCTTGATGGGTACTGATGAGGTGATTAAAAAATTATATGGTTATTTACTGGGAATTAAATTAGAGGAAGAACAAGTTAAAGAAACGAGGATTGTTTGGGGGAAGAATTTTGGATATGGGATTGATTTAGAGAAATGGCAAAAATTGTGGTCTCAAAATTATAAAATGACAATGTCAACAGCATATAAAGAAAACTTGTATCTGACTTCCGGTTTTGCGTGGCTTCGGGGCAGCAGGAATTCGCGACAGCTCGCGATTCCTGCTGTGCTAGCCGTCGAGGTACCCCCGATCCAGATGGGTCAGGGGGATATGGCTGCCCTGTAGGGACAGCTGAAGAGAGAGGGGAGTCGGATAGGGAGGTGGGGGTGTCGCAGACCCCCCCCTTCTCCGGGAAAACCCCTTTTTCCCAAGGCGGTGGAGCGGCGGTCAGCAATGGCCGCACGAAGAAGCCAGCAACCGGGTAAGAACTGTGCTGGAGGAAGTGTGAAGAGTGAAAGTTCTGTCTGAGCCGGGTCAAGTAACACCTTTTAAATTGCCTGGAATTGAGCTGCTTGAATTGCTGGAGGATACATTGTATCCCTAAGAAGAGCGAAAAGCGGCGGAGAAGCTGTTAAAGGGAACTTTTTTTTTTTTTTTTTACTCTCCCACCCCTTGGAAATAGCAGAAATATTTGGATATATTAGACATTGAAAGTGGATTGCTTTGAAAGTTGAAGCCAAGAGACAAAGGGATTTTTGGACATTGAAAAATTTAAGAAATTGGAAAATCTTTGCTGGAGGTATGGATTTCTGATTATTTAAAATTGTCATTGCAAGTGGGAAGGGAGAAAAAAAATTGGAGCAGAAGCTGAAAAAGGAGGAGATTGTCTAGAACGTCTTTGTGGATCCCAAAGGAAGATATATGGTAATTGGACCTCTTTGAATAAAAATTAATCCAGAAAGAGAAAGAGAAGAAGGAAGAAAAGTATTAACTTTTGGAATTTTTTTTTTAATTGCTTTTGATTGTCTTTGATTAAAAATACTTGTGGTTGTTTTGGAAAAAGTTTCCCTCTTTATAATGGCATCGTTTGTGGATGAACTAGAGATTGAATATCAAAAATATAAAAAAGAAGATACTTTGGGCGCTTTGTTTCAATTCTTAGAAATGGCGTTATGTTCTGTTGAAAAGTTGATTACGCAGCAGAAGGACTGGGACAAGGAAGAAGAGGAAGAAGAAGCCATCTTTGATGAACAATGGGTCCCTTCCAGAGAGGAGGAGAAAAAGGATAAGAAAAAGGGGATTTTAAGAATTATAAAAACAACCAAAAGAGAGAAAAATGAGCGAAAAGATGGAGGCAAGGTTAGAAAGCAAAGGAAAAGGAGTAAGAAAAGCGAAGGGAAAAAGCAAAGGGGTAGAAAGGGCAAGGAGAAGAATAAGCAAGAGAGAAAGGGGGGGAGGAGAAGCCTTAATGGGGGGAAGCAAGACCTAAAGAAAAAAAGTTTATTTAGAGACAATGGGTGAATTTAATTTAGATTAAAAGAGGGATTCTGGAGGGTATATAAGAGTGTGTTTTTATATGTATATTTAGAATATAAAATTTATTATGTAATTTTAGAATCTTTTAAACAGAATCCCAAGAAAGATTGCTATATGTAGTATTTCTAAGTTAGGGTAATGAGTTATAGATGTTACTCCAATTGGTGTACAGGAGAAGTATGGTAAAAGAAAAAAAAGATGAATGGATAATTGGAAATAGAACAGACAAAGAATGTTGTTGAAAATGGTAATAAGATATGGAAGGATATATATGCTTTTTTTTTTGGATTTTGTATATTGATAAAAGGCAATAAAATTTTAATTAATAAATAATTTGGATGGAAAGGAGAAGTAGGGACAAGATATGAAGTTAATATTATATGAAATATTGATATTATAATCTGGAAATGTTATGCCTTATTGATCTTTTATTATTATTTTTTCTTAGAAAAGAATTTATAAGCTGCTATGCCTTGATTCTTTGTGCATTGTTTTTATAAAACTGATAAAAATGGTTTATATATATATATATATAAAAAAAGAAAATGATAATAAGATATGGAAGGAGATATGGGTTGAATATGATGTTTGAATTTGTGTCTGTGTGAAGAGTTTTAACCCGGGAACAGACAACCTTCAGAAAAGATCTTTTAGTTTTGTTTATGTTTTGTGTTTGTATGTTTGTGTATTGTGTTTATGGTAAAACTAACAAAATTTGTTTTTTATAAAAAAAAGGAAAAAAGAATCAATAAAACCTTGGAGGAATGTTAGATGAGAATAATTTAAACAAGCCAGAAAGAAAAGAATATGATGACTATAAAATGGATAAATATGGAAGAGAAATGAAATTGAATAGGAGTAAAGAGAAATAATGAGAAATTTGCTGAAAGATATTTGTGTGTCCATATGGAGATGGGATAAATTGGAATTATGCTGTATAAAAATAATGTTTTGTTTGACTTGTAAGGATTTACAATGTTAAGAGGTTTTATGTGTTTATGTATTTAATGGTTAATGATGTGTTGTTTTATCTTTAAAATTAATAAAAATTTGTTTCAAAAAAAAAAAAGAAAACTTGTATCAGATGTTTTACAGGTGGCACTTTCCCCTGACAAGAATAGCAAGAATGTTTAAGAACAAATCTGAAAAATGCTGGAAATGTCATCAGATACCTGGCTCGTATTATCATATGTGGTGGACTTGTGAGGATGCTAGAAAATATTGGACTAAAATTCGCATGTGGTTGGAAAAAATGACAAAGAAACACATAGACTTGAAACCAGAGATCTTCTTATTGGGAATTTTACCTGATATATATAGTAAAGATTTGAAATACCTGATCGTAAATGTATTAACAGCGGCTAGGATTGTATTTGCTAAAAACTGGAAGAATGAGAAAATACCATTACAGGAAGACATTATTAAGAAAATTTTGGAATGTGCTGAGATGAGTAGATTGACATTTGAAATTAGAGAGCAAGAGGACAAACAATTTTATAAAATTTGGGATCTTTTTTATCAATGGCTAGATGATAAAATACGATAATAGAATATTTAGAATGTTAGACAGTGAGGAATATTTTTATTTTTTCTTTTGTCTTTGTTATTTGACATTATATTTATAAAGTGTTTTTAGGATTGATTTGGTATGATTATATAATTTGTTACAGAATAAACTGTTTAAAGTATTGTTATCTCATAAAGCATGAATGATTAAAAGTATAGTCAAAAGTTTGTTTGTTTTTTTAATAGCGATATTAGGATATATAAGTTTGGATCGACAATATGAGTTGTTATGTAACATAATTGTAATTGAGACAACAAAATGAATGCACAAAACTGATGAACCAACCGACACGCTGGATGTACATATGAGAGTTGATGTTTTAATGTTTTGTTTGTCTTGTTTGTTTGTCTTGTTTGTTTCTTTTCAAAAAAAAAAAAGAGTTGTTAACCTAATCCTACATAGCTTTTTCTCTGGTAATATCACACTACTAACTAGAGCAGGGGTCCCCAAGCACCGGTCCCCGGACTGGTATCGGTCCGTGGAACAATTTCTACCGGACTGCCGGTTTGCTGGGCGCCGCCATCTTGTTTTGATGAAAAAGTGCTTCCGGTGAGCTTTTCTGGGTAGAAAGTGGCGTTTGGGTGCTGAAAGAATCCTCGCGCCTTAGTTTCATTGAAGGGGGGGCAGCTTTGAACAAAACTAAGGTGCGAGGATTTTTTCAGCACGCATGGCAAGGTGAGCCGAGCGACCATTGTGAAGCTGTCGCGAAGCCCATTGACACAGGTACAAAGGAGGAGTTGAAGGTGGCGGGGAGAAGCGGGGGACGGCTGGCTGGCCAGTCACTCGGCTCGCCTTGCCATGCGTGCTGATGCTGGTACCGGGCTGCGAATGATTTTGTGAAGCCGGTAACGGGCCACGGCACAAAAAATGTTGGGGGCCACTGAACTAGAGCATACAAAACATTTGCTAGACCAATACTCGAATACCACTCATCAGTCTGGAACCCACATTACATATCTGATATTAGCACAATTGAGAAAGTCCAGAAATATTTCACAAGAAGAGTTCCCCACTCCTCTACTCGTTGTAGAATACCTTATGCCACCAGACTTGAAATTCTAGACCTAGAAAACCTTGAATTACACTGTCTTCAGTCTGATCTTAGTATGGAATATAAAATCATACATTGCAATGTCCTACCTGTCAATAAATACTTCAGCTTCAACCATAAGAACACAAGAGCACACAACAGATACAAACTCAAGGTTAACCGCACCAAACTTGATTGCAGAAAATACGACTTCAGCAACAGAATAGTCGATGTCTGGAATACTCTACCCAAACCCCAAAAACTTTAACCTTAGACTGTCTACTATTGACCTCACCCCTTTCCTAAGAGGTCTGTAGGGGGTGTGCATCAGCGCACCAATGTGCCTACTGTCCCTGTCCTATTGTTTCTTTTATTTTTCTTATATGTACCCATTTTATGTATTCATAACTATGTATATACTTATGCCTATTATCTTGTAAGCGATTGACATATCAAATCAATCAATCACTCAATCAATAAAATCGTAAGGATACAAGGGACAAAGTTACAGTCCAACAATCACAAGTAGGAGGGGATGGGTGATAAGGAGTGGTGAGAAG
Organism: Hydrophis major; assembly: GCA_033807585.1. Lineage (NCBI taxonomy): Eukaryota > Metazoa > Chordata > Lepidosauria > Squamata > Elapidae > Hydrophis > Hydrophis major. The sequence goes on from CM066329.1 coordinate 43,709,772, forward strand.
AGTAACGGTAATAGTTGTGTACACTTTGTAAATATTTGGACAGTGTTGAGGGAATTATTTGTTTAGCAGAGTGATGGCTTTGGGGGGAAACTGTCCTTGTGTTTTGATGTTCTGATGTGCAGTGTTGTATAGCATCGTTTTGAGGGAAGGAGTTAAAACAGTTTATGTCCGGGATGTGAGGGGTCTGTAAATATTTTCACAGCCCTCTTTGCATGTGGAAATATTCCTGATTGTTTTTCATTATGTTGTTTCAAATATTCCAAAGTATCAAACACAGGTGTTACATTCTTCTTCAACTATCCTTTAGGTTAAATCTACTCCAATGCCCATCATCCCAGTCCCGCATGGAATACGATGTCCCCCTTCGTGTCCTCTGGCATCGCTCACAGGATCCTCCAGGGGGCTCCCTCGGTAGCCGTTGGAAGAGCTGGGCAGCGCCCCTCCCCCTCCCGATTTCGAAGGAAACGGAGCATGCGCCTTGTTTTCTCCCCGTCCCAAGTGGTGCCTCCTTTTTCCCGGAAAAGGCTGGGATCGCGTCTGGCTTTTCTACCGTATCCAATCCGGCTTCTTTTCGCTGTGAGCCTCGGGCTGAGTTTCCCCCAGAAGTCCTAAGAGTTACACGGATGGAAATCCAGACGTTGCTATTGGAGGCGAGCGTGGCGACCTGCCAAAGTTCGTCAGGTTCGGAGTTATGGGAAAGGGAGATCCCGGGGTCCCATGATCCCCTGCCACCCCTGTGCATGCACGGAGCAGGCCGGGGAGGAAGCCAAGCTTCGGAGGGCAGGGGAATGAGGACCGCAGAGACGAGGGATGCCTTTACCCTCCAAACCTGCGGGGCGGGGGAGCTTTGCAAAGCAGAGATTTCTACTTTCCAAGCAGCCTTGACTCCTGGACAGTTTCTGCATGTTTCGTGGCCCCATTTTCAGAAGGGGATTCTCTCCCCTCCTCTTTCCTAGGCTGAGAGAAGCGACCTGCCGAAGTCGCTCCTGCTGGCCTTGCATGCAAGGCTGCAACTCCGTGTGCAAGAAGTTGGATAGAAGTTATTCAAGGACTGGAACTCGGTTTCCTGGTTTCCAGCCTTTCACCACCAAGTCGTTCTTTCAGCACACATCATGCTCCACATCATGTTAAACAGTTGAAGCATAGATGGTTTATTTATTGAGATGTTAGTTCTGTATGCCTAGGATGATGGTTTCTTAATTCTGCCCTCTGGAGTTTCCCCAGGAGTTTGGGCCAAAGTTGATGAGGTTCTCATCTCAATCACTGTTTATCATTTGTGATTCCGATTGTGCAAAGGTTTTTTACTTTGCAAACAGCCATTGAAATCATTAGACTAAGTAATCAGACACTAGAAGTCGGAAACTTTTCTAAATGTATTAATCCAATATTTTCAGTCCTTGTTCGAAGCTGATCTAGAAGGCAATCCTGAATTTACTGCAGTAGTCAGACTTCCTAATAAGATAATATTAATAATAATCCTCCTTGTATATTCAGCTGGATTTCTTGCTTTCCTTCTTTTTTTTCAGGAGGAGGAAGAGGTTGCTTCAGTATTCAGATTTGTCACCATTTTGAACTCGCAGTGTTTTCCATTTCAGGTATCTAAGTTGGAAATCTTTCCTGGTTCCTCTGGAGTCCAGATTATCTTTTGTGGGAAGAGGGCTAAATCACCCTAAGAGATTTGGCTAGACCTCTTTTGAAATCCATCTGTCCATTTTGGATCTGGATTAGAGACCAGAGACAAGATGGAGGGACAACGCCCAGCAGATGCAGGTGTTGGAAAAATCCTTCCAGCTACTCAGCCTTGGAGCTGTGGGAAGAATGGGGCAAGTCCTGGGCAGAAGAGCCAAGAAAAGGAAGCCAACACTTCAGAGATCCAATACTGTCACTTCAGAAAAGTGCAGTTCCAGGGGGGGAAGAGTCCCCGAGATGTTTGCACTCAGCTTCACCACCTTTGCTGTCAATGGCTGCAGCCAGAAAGACACACAAAGGCTCAGATGCTGGACCTGGTGCTCCTGGAGCAGTTCCTGGCTGTCCTTCCCCCAGAAATGGAGAAATGGGTGCGGGAGTGTGGAGCGGAGACCAGTTCCCAGGCGGTGGCCCTGGCTGAAGGCTTCCTGCTGACCCAGGAGGAGGAGAAATTGGAAGAAGAGTTGCAGGTGTGAGAATGTAATCATTTCAGCTCTAAAGAGGAGTTATGTGAATTTGTTAATTGCTTTTTGGTGGAATTTTCTGGGATTATTAACTCCTGGACAGTTGTTCCATTCTTCTAGGGCCCTGAGGGTGAACCTATGGCACGCATACCGGAAGTGGCACGCAGAGCCATCTCTGGCGGCATGCGAGCTGTCGCCCCAGCTTAGTTCCATTGCGCATACGCATGCGCCTCCCGCTAGCCAGCTGATTTGCGGGTATCTGCGTGTGTGTGTGGGGGCAGGACACCTGCGGGAGATGCGTGCGCATGCGCAGGAAGTAGGGGAGCACAAGGGGGTCACACATGCATTATGGGTGCAGGCACCCAACAACGTAAAGTTTAGCCATCCCTGTTCTAGGGGATTTGTTTGGGGCAATTTTTGTATTCTGTTTCCAGTTTTGCAAGCAGAGATTGGAGTCTGCTGGTTTAAAGGTGCAGTATGATAATTCCTGAGTGCTCTTTCTTTGTTTCTCATATCGCATCATGTCCAGAAATCCTTGGAAACTTTGATTGAATATCCCAAGGAGAGGAGAGATTTAGTCAGATCTTCTCAAGAGCTGCTGTTCAGGGAGACTTTACACAAAGATCAAAGGAATGAAAGCACACCAGGTAAGATAAGCTCTTTCTGTATAATGTGACTTCAACATTTAGCTGATTCTTTTGCTTCTCTTGATTGGAATATATCTCCTTAGAACAAATCTGCTTCCACCATTTTTCCCTTACAGAGAGTAGAAAACTGTCCTTGGAAATTTTAGAATCACCTCCTCTTTGTGGTGGGGCTGAAGGGTTGGCTGAACCGCAACTTCAGGTAAGGAGGAAAAAGATTGGAAAATCTCCATGAATCTTGGATGGATTTCATTTTGTTCTAGAATTTATTGTAATAAATTGCTGTTTCTAAGCAATACGAATCTGATATCCGGTCATTCAAAACCGATATGCAGCCTAGCCTATCTCTCCCTTCTGAGGGGATTCTTTGTGAGACGCTTTCTCCATTTCTCCTGCTTCGCCATCAGATTTCATTGACCAGATTGTTGTCAGCATCGGGGCTCTTCCTTCTGTCTCCCAGGGTTATTCTCACACACCATTGATGTCAGTCTGTGCTCCATTCAAAATCCAAGAAAGAAATACTTAGACTCCATAGATTAGAGAAAAGAATTCTTTTACTGAAAAATAAAGTGGTAGCATCAAGTAGGATTCTGAATCTGAGAATTTAGGCCCGCAGATTACATATACAAAGTGATGAAGTTGTTCCCACCCCTCATAGTTCAAAAGATTCTTCCAATTAAAACTTCTGAATATGATCATGTGGACATCTTCAGGTGGTGATGAGGCCTCTGTCTGTTGACCTTAGCATATTTTGATAAAGGTTTGCAGCTGGGCAGAGAAAAGAAAGCTAAGTGAGAAATAGAAACCTAAAAGCAGGAATTTATACTTCCCCCCTCTCCTCATTTACACAACACACGAATGTAACACCTCCAGCTTTCTTCCCAGACCATTCCCCCCTCCTCCCCCCGTTGCTTACGGCAGACAAAAGATGCAAGGAAGTAGAAAAGATGCAAAGCAGTAGATCTTGAAGTCTGACAATTGCAAAAAAATACTCTTCTTCCTTTTCAAAAGCATCTTTAGGACTATTACAAGTGATCTCATTTTGAATTCAGCAGAAGATGCCTATTTTGTTCAGTGGATCTCTCTCGAACCTTTTTTCCTTGTTCAGGGTGTTGTGTCTTTTGAGGACGTGGCTGTGTATTTCTCCAAGGAGGAGTGGTCTCAACTGGATGCTGACCAAAAAGCTCTCCATAGAGAAGTCATGCTGGAGAATTCCAGGAATCTGTTTTCTCTGGGTAAGAACCCTTGTCCCTGCTCAGTAACATAGAGAAATTATGGGGCGGTATGCTTTGATGTTATTACTGATTAAAACATCACTTATTTATTTATATCCTGCCTCAATTTTTTAATCATAATAAAGGCAGAAGGCAAAGCCACTATTCCTGTCTGTGCTCAGGATAGCAGAGCAGGTATGGAATGAGAGGCTTAAATGGAATTTCTGGGGAAAAATCACTTATTTATTTATATCGGGCCTTTATTTTTTGTAAATAATAATAAAAGCAATGGACAAACCCAGTATTCCTTCCTCCTGCTGTTTTCCCTACAACAACAATCCTGTGACATGGGTTGAGCTGAGAGAGACTGGCCCAAAGTCACCCAGTCAGGATTCATGCCTAAGAAAGAACTAGTACTCACAGTCACCCAGTTTCTAGCGTGGTGTAATAACTGTTTCACCAAAGTAAATTTATAGAAGAAGGAAATTTATTGAAAGAAAAATTGGAAAACTGTATAGAATTCCTTTTCACATAAAGGAATTGCCTTTTCTTTTTCTGGTAATAAAATGCAACATTTCATGCCATAGAAGATTTTAGCAAGAATCTGAGGGTCAGATAGGGGTGATGTCATCTCATGAGCAAGTTTCTGCCTACCAGGGTTCGGTATTCATACCTGAACATTGTCACTGGCTCCCCCCCCCAAGGGGCCTGAGCTGCTACAACCAAGACTGGATGGGTCCTGAGTGAGATGTCCCTTCTCTCAGATGTACCCATTTGTGCACCAAGTTTGGCCTCAGCCTAGTTGAGGGTAGGGAGCTATTGCCATCCAGAAATTCCCCTCCGCTTTCAAAGATTCTGCTGTACAGACAAGTGGGGATGAGATTTCTAATGAAGTTGGAAAGCTGGTAGGTATGTAGTTGACCCAGCCGGAAGTCCAATGGACTTCAGGACTTTGTGGCTCCATGAAATAGTCCCAGGTCAAAGCTTACATCAGGGTTGTGTTTTAGATTCATTGTGATGTCATCCAATCCTGTTATATGAGGATCAGTAGGGATAAATTTGCAGTTGGGTCCCTGCTAAAATCATAGTTTGGAATCTTCATGTTTGCCTACAAAGCAGCCAAAATATATGAATGATTCTTTGGCTGAATTTCAGAAGAAAAGGTTTGATTGTTCCTTTTTCTTGTTACATTTCATTTTCATTTTTTTTGAAGGCTTTAATGAGGAAGAGAATAAGAATTGCAATGAGGAACGCCATGCAATCCATCTGAAAAAGGAAAAGGAGAAATTTGCAGGTCAGATGCAATCAAACAGTTATGAAACAAAACAATCACAAAGTGGAATTGAAAAAGGCTTTCCTCGGGTCAGTTGGCTTCCTAACCATACAAATATCAATGAGGGAAAAAGACCATATCAATGCATGGAAAATGGAAAAAGCTTTAAAAAAACCGATCATCGTATTTCTCATAAAAAGACACATTCAGAAGAGAAACGATATATCTGCAAGGAGTGTGGAAAGACCTTCTATAATAATGACTCTCTTACAAGACATCAAAGGAATCACAAACGAGAAAGACCTTATAAATGCATGGAATGTGGAAAGACCTTTACTTGTAGCAGTAGTCTTAATACCCACAACAGGACCCACACAGGAGAGAAGCCATATCAGTGCATGGAATGTGGAAAGACCTTTACTTATAGCAGTAGTCTTAATCACCACAACAGGGTCCACACAGGAGAGAAGCCATTCAAATGTATGGAATGTGGACAGAGTTTTACTTATAGCAGTACTCTTAATTGCCACAAAAGGATCCACACAGGAGAGAAACCATATCAGTGCACAGAGTGTGGAAAGACCTTCACTTTTAATAACTCTCTTATAAGACATCAAAGCAGTCACAAAGGAGAAAGACCTTATAAATGCATGGAGTGTGGAAAGAGCTTTAGTTGTAGCAGTAGTCTTAATTCCCACAAAAGGATCCACACAGGAGAGAAACCATATCAGTGCACAGAGTGTGGAAAGACCTTCTATAATAATGTCTCTTTTACAAGACATCAAAGGAGTAAAAAACGAGGAAGACCTTATAAATGCATGGAATGTGGAAAGACCTTTACTTGTAACATTAATCTTAATTTCCACAACAGGACTCACACAGGAGAGAAACCATATAAATGTGTGGAATGTGGAAACAGCTTCACTTGTAGCAGTAATCTTAATACCCACAAGAGGATCCACACAGGAGAGAAGCCATACAAATGTCTGGAATGTGGAAAGAAGTTCACTTTTCATTATTCTCTTATGAGACATCAAAGTAGTCACAAGGGAGAAAGACCTTATAAATGCATGGAGTGCGGAAAGAGCTTTAGTTCTAGTAGTAGCCTTAATTCCCACAAAAGGATCCACACAGGAGAGAAACCATATCAATGCCCAGAGTGTGGAAAGGCCTTCTCTTTTAATAACTCTCTTATAAGACATCAAAGGAGTCACGAACGAGATAGACCTTATAAATGCATAGAATGTGGAAAGACCTTTACTTGTAGCATTAAACTTAATTCCCACAACAGGATTCACACAGGAGAGAAGCCTTATAAATGTGTGGAATGTGGAAACAGCTTCACTTGTAGCAGTAGTCTTAATGCCCACAAGAGGATCCACACAGGAGAGAAGCCCTACAAATGTATGGAATGTGGACAGAGTTTTACTTATAGCAGTAGTCTTAATCTCCACAAAAGGATCCACACAGGAGAGAAACCATATCAGTGCACAGAGTGTGGAAAGACCTTCACTTTTAATAATTCTCTTATAAGACATCAAAGGAGTCACAAGGGAGAAAGACCTTATAAATGCATGGAGTGTGGAAAGAGCTTTAGTTCTAGCAGTAGTCTTAATTCCCACAAAAGGATCCACACAGGAGAGAAACCATATCAATGCACAGAGTGTGGAAAGACCTTCACTTTTAATAACTCTCTTTTAAGGCATCAAAGGAGTCACAAGGGAGAAAGACCTTATAAATGCATGGAGTGTGGAAAGAGCTTTAGTTCTAGCAGTGGTTTTAATTCCCACAAAAGGCTCCACACAGGAGAGAAACCATATCAGTGCACAGATTGTGGAAAGACCTTCTCTTATAATTACTCTCTTATAAGACATCAAAAGACTCACAAACGAGAAAGTCCTTATAAATGCATGGAGTGTGGAGAGAGCTTTAGTTCTAGCAGTAGTCTTAACTCCCACAAAAGGATCCACACAGGAGAGAAATCGTATCTGTGCACCGAGTGTGGAAAGACCTACTCTAATAATGTCACTCTTACAAGACATCAAAGGACTCACAAACGAGAAAGTCCTTATAAATGCGTGGAATGTGGAAAGACCTTTACTTGTAGCATTAGTCTTAATTTCCACAACAGGATCCACACAGGAGAGACACCATATTAATGTATAGAATGTGGAAACAGCTTCACTTGTAGCGGTAGTCTTAATACCCACAAGAGGATCCACACAGGAGAGAAGCCATACAAATCTGTGCAATGTGGAAAGGCTTTTCATTGTAGCAGTAATCTGAATTCCCATAAAAAGATCCATGCAGGAGAGGAGCCATCTAAATAAATGTGTGCAGTATGGAGTGGGCTTTAAAAGAAATTGTGATCTCACTTCCCATGAAAGAATCTATACAGGAGGGAAAACCATATGAACGCATTGAGTGTGGAAAGAGCTTTGTAAGAAGAAAAGCTCTATACTTGCCATAGACGAATCAACATGCAAGAGAAACCATATCAATAAAGGAAGTATAGGAAGAGGTTCAGTAGAAATACAGGTTTGTTACTGTTGTTGAATCCAAAATTCCTATTTCTAAGCAAAACAGTGAAGTGAGTTGTGCTCCATTTTACAACTTTTGCCACATTAAGTGAATCACTGCAATAACATTATTATTATTGAATCTGCCTTTTCCATTGATTTTGTTTCTGACTCCGGTTGGAAGGTTACAAACGGTGATCACGTGACCCCCAGAACACTGCAAATGTCATAAATGTGAGTGACTTGTCAAACATCTTCATGTAAATCATGTGACCGTGTTTCAACAGTCATAAGTGTGGAAAATGATCGTAAGACACTTTTTTCAGTACCGTTCTAACTTCAAAGTACCAGATGAACTGTTCTAAGTTGAGGACTACCTGTCTGGGAATTCAACATAATTCAACCAAAAGCCATTGGAGAAGATCACATATATATCAACATATCATGTGAAAACAATTTCAGAATGATGAATTCCTCTAAAAAAAAACAATGAGAAATGAAATCTGTGTTCAACGACACTTTGAAGCTAAAGTGGTGCAGTGGTTACAATGCAGTATTGGAAGCTAATTCCGCTCACTGCCATGAGTTCGATTCTGACTGGCTCAAGGTTGATTGAACCTTCCGCTGTTCTGAGACCCAGAACAATGAGGTAAAATGAGGACCCAGATTGTTGGAGGCAATATGCTGATTCTGTAAACCATTTATGGAGTGTTGTAAAGCACTATGAAGCAGTATATAAGTTTAAATGCTATAGCTATTGCTATTTTGTCTTTCTATGATATGATGATAAGGAAATCTCTAAATTCAATTTAAATAAATCGGGTTTAATTAAAATTGTTTTTAATTCGAATGGAATAAAAATAATTTTGGATTTAAATAAAATTAAATATAATTGATATGGTATGTTTGTCCATGAAACATTTTTAAAAATTCTTTTTAATGAATTAAAAATAACATCCCACACAGTCTTGTGAGTGAGGTTTGCTATGTTTTTTGCCAATTTCCAACAATTCCTTCGGGTTTCCCGTTAAAAGTGCCCATTGGTGAAAATGGACTTGTTTAACAACCAGTGTTTGCTTAATGACCACAAGGTTCACTTAAGAACCATGGTGTTTGCCTAACCCAGGGGTCTGCAACCATAAACACTCAAAGTGGCATTTTTCTATTTTCTTTTAAACTGGTATTTATTTATTTCTCCCCTCCCTCTCTCTGTTTCTCATTTCTCTTTCTCACTCTCATCTATAACTGCTATGATTGGAAGCTGTTTTTTTATAATCCTATTTCTTTGTAGTTTTTTTCACACACATTTGTGTATATGTATCCAATACTCTTCCTTTCCGCTATCTATTCAAAATGGGCAATGATTTTTGTGTGTGTGTTGTGTGTAACATGTACATATGTGTGTTATGTATCTGTATGGATATGTATATATATTTTGCTTTTAATGTTTGTCAGTGTAATTACAGTTAAAAAATGACAATAAAAGTTATCCTATCTTCCTTCTTTCCTTCCCAACCCCATTCCTTCCCACACCCTATTTTGTGTTGGCTTCCCAGCCAGGCACTTACCAGGTCTGATCCTGTTTAGCTTTCTAAAATCAGCCTACTGAAATAAATACCAAACTAAACTGCCCAATAATTTAGCTACCATTACTGTCTTACACCTGATTTCAATGTAAACAGCCAATCTGTGGTATTACTAAATTTTGCTAGGCATCTGCTGCATGTTTCTCTCTTCCTTGATAATCTAGTCCAGAAGAAGTCCCGAAACTTGGCAACTTTAAGACTTGTGGACTTCAACTCCCAGAATTCTCCAGCCAGCTATGGGAGTTGAAACCCACAAGTCTTAAAGTTGCCAAATTTGGAGACCCCTGATCTATACAAAGTAGGAGAAAATGCAGGCCATGTAGAAGTCAAAATTGATTACAGGCTATCAAGTCATTTCCACTGCCAGCTACCACATAGTAGAAGGATAAGGTTCATAAGAGTGATCTGTTTTCTCTTAAGTGACTCTTTGAGGTATTTGCTTATTGACATAAGATAAAATGAAACCAAAATTGCAGCTGTAGAAACATAAATTAGAAAGACTTTCAACGCTTGTAACAGTAGTCTTAATTCTCACAAAAGGATGCACACAGGTGAGAGGCCATATAAATGTATGCACTGTGAGAGGCTTTTGAAGGAATTGTGATCTTACTTCCGATAAAATGATCCATAAATGGGGGGAAAAAACCACATGAGGGCATGAAGTGTGAGAAGAGCTTTTCAAGGAGTAATGATCTTACCTGCTATAGAAGGATCAACACATGGGAGAAACCATATCAACAAAGGAAGTGTGAAAAGAGCCTCAGTATAAATGCAGGTAGTCCTCAATTTATAACTGCAATTGATCCCAGAATATATGTTGCTAGGCAAGTCTGTTGTTAAATGACTTTTGCTTCATTTTACTACTTTTCTTGCCACATCTGTTAAATGAATCCTGTAGGTAACTTAGTAAAACTGGACAGAGAGGCAGTTTGAATTGCTTCCATTGGATTTCAACTTCACAGAACAGTAGTGGGATTCCATTTTTTTTACTACCGGTTCTGTGGATGTGGCTTGGTGGGCATGGCAGGGGAAGGATGCTGTAAAATCTCCAGTCAGAGGTGGGATTTGCTGGTGCTCTGAACTACTCAAAATTTCTGCTGCTGGTTCTCTGGAATTGGTCAGAACCTGCTGAATTCCACCTCTTGTCACAGAGGCTGGTGGGAGGAGCTGCTGGCTGCTTCTGAGGGAGGCAGAGAGTGAATACAAAGGAGAAAGCTAGTAGCCCGCATGCCTAACAGCGCACGAATCATGTAACTATAAACTAAAAATACCAATAATACATTCAGGGTTAATGTACTTGAGATTGTTATTTTATTTTATTTCAAAATTACCGGCTGTCAGGTTACAAGTGATGAAATCCATTTTAAAAGAGAATAACAAAGTCCATCTTGAAAAATATTTCTTTTATTTAGGAAAGCATCAAATTGGCAAAGTCCTTCATAATTTCAGAACTGACCCAACTCAGAATTACCCCACAAGATTAGAAGTTAGAAACACCTCCCAAAAGTCACATTCTCCAATAGAAGTAATTCAACGTTGCTTGATGTCATAAATCTCCACCTCCAGGGGCCCAAGCATGGACAGCTCGTTTCCCACAAGATTACCTAGCCGTAACACTCTATCTCCGCTGCTCCCCCCTTAGGAATGTGTCAAGTCTGAAACCCTTCCCCACATTACTGCCACAGATAAAATAAGAAAAAGAATATATATTAAGACAAACTAAAATGGTTACACTTATGTCAATTTCAGGCTTGACACTGGCTCAGTTCAGTGTAATACTTGTTTTGCAGTGGTCTTTCACACTACTCTTTTCAAATTTGGATACTGTCCTCTTTGTAAACAAATTACTAGCCTACATGGACAGATTACCTATATAGAATCTCTAATCTGTGCTCTCCAAGCAGAAATTAGGTGCCCAATCCAGCCATCTATTGAGTTGCCATGCTACCAGCGCCCACTACCATAAAGATCCTACAGGAAAAGCGGAGGACTTCTGGTTTGAAGGGCTTCGGCGACAGACAGGAATCCGCAATCGTGCACGGTTTCTTCCTGGGCTCGCTGCTGCAGAGCCCTGAGCTGGCTGGTTTCAGGGCTAAGCCATCCCAGAGAGGTGATGAAGAAAGGGGAGACTGCCAGCAGAGTCAAGGAGAGCCACATCTCTCCTCAGCTGGTCAAACTCCCTTTCCCGAAGGCAGTAGGAATGGTGGTCAGAAATGGCCACCTCAAAGAAGTACTCAACTGGAAAAGAATGTGCAGGAGGAAGATAAGAAGCGAAAGTTTTGGCTGACTGGGCTAAGTTGAAAAAGCAATAACTAAGGTACCTTGGAATTTAAATTCTACAAGAAATTAACATCACTCCCAAAGAAGAGTCGGAAGTAGTGAAAGAAAGTGAAAAGGGAAAGGTTTGACTTTTTTTCTTCTCTTTCCTTCCTTATATTGACAATTAAGAATAAGAAATTGGAAAAATCCTCTTTGGCATCAATAGGCAATGAAGCTGAAAATATCTAAATGCCAAAGGGACAATAAAGATTTCTGGACATTAAAAGCTTTTTTTTCTATAAGCAGGAAGGGAGAGAAAAAGAATAAGGGCAGGATCTGGAAGAGGGAGGAGACTACCTGGACTTTAAAAGAATATAAAATAAAATTTCAATAAGACTTCTAAAAGATACATTTTAACTGAAACTTTGCAACTAAATAGTAACCCCAGGAAGAGAAAGTGGAGAAAAAAAAAAAAGAAAGAGCAACAAGAAACAGTTCGTGTGTATTTGGATTACTTGGTAACTTTTGGATTTTTGGCTACTATATTTGAATGACTAAAATCAATGGGGTGGTTGTTTAAAAATTTCTACAATGGCATTACTTTTGGATGAATTGAAAATGGAACTTAAAGACTACAAAGAAGATGCACAAGAAGGGAAGGGTTCCTTTGGCTTCATTTTTCAATTCTTAGAAATGGAGATTTGGAACTATGAGAAACAACAAGAAAAGACTGCAAAACAAGAAGACTGGGACAAAGAAGAAGCCATCTTTAATGAACAAGTAACTCTGTGGGAAGAAAAAGGAAAGGGGGGAAAGAGGATTGAGAATTTAAGACTTAAAAAAACAACCAAAGAAAAGAAAAATAATTCAAAAAATAAGTATAATACTGGAAAGCAACAGAAAAGGGGAATACAGAAAAGGGAATACAGAAGAGGTAGAGAGACAAAGGGGTAAAAAGGGGAGGGAGAAGAAGAGAGTGAAGAAGGAAAGGGAAAGAAGTTACAAAGGTCCGGAGCAAGATGTAAAGAAACAGGACCTATTTAGAGACAATGGGTGAAAATTTAACTGAAAGGGGGATTCTGTAAAGGTACATGAGATTGTGTTGTTATATTTGAAATAGAAATAACTAGAAAATTGGAAACAACATATGATTAGAATAAGGGATAGAATGATTAGTGTAATTTAGTGAAATGTTTGTGAATAAAGTAAATGAAATAAAATAAATGAGAAAATTGAATTAGGAAGGAATGGCAACACTTTAATTAGTCAATGTTTTATAAAATATAAGTGAAGGGGGGGAATTGATTACAGAAAGTTTATAATTGTTCCCATAGAAGTATGATATTTAATTGAAAAGTAATGTGAAAAATCTTAAGACTTTAATGAATATTAATATTAATGATAGAATTGAATTGGAATGGAATGTTGTTTTAACTATATACATTTATAATTTTTTCTTTTTCTTTTCTTTAAGAATACTGTGTGTAGTTTAAGAATGTACCAAACAGAATCCGAATGCAAGCTATATATTATATTGTTATAACTTTAGGGGAAAGATATAAAGGTGTCATACTCCAATCAGTAACTACAGGAGAAATTTTGTTTAATGAGAAAAGATAATAGACAATTAAAACAGGACAGACAAAAAATATAAATATAATGATTTGAATTGAGATGAAATAAATACAATAAAATTGAGGAAATTAAAAGAGGGGAGAAGCTATGTAGAAAATGTAAAATTGTAATAAGATATGGAATAGAATATAAAAATGAGCATAAACCTGAAGTTGTGTCTGCACGAAGAAATGTACCCGGGATTATGCTGCTTTCAAAAAAGATGTTTTAATTGTGTTTCTTTTCTTTTTGTGAAAACTCAAATAAATTTTACAAAAAAAAAAAAAAAGATCCTGCAGGAAAAGGGCAGTATGGACAACCATGGGATCTGACAGGGTGAGCTGTGGTCCATAAACACAAAGCTTTTGCTGTGTCCCAGCATAACAGATACAGTGCCCTTGCTGACTTTAATAGGGACACTAAAGTGACAGGTCAAGGGAGTTGTGATAATGATAACTCAAATAAGCTGGGGATCATAGTCCTAGAAGAACTTACTTTGGAAAGGAGAAAGTGTGAATCAGGTATTACGCATCAGTCACACAAGAAGAGCAAGGCATCCAAAAAGAGAAGCCACCTTCTGGTTGGGAACTCAATTATAAGGGATGTAAATTTAGGAAAGGATACAGAGATTTTGAAAGAGGTCAGGTGTCTGCCAGGTGCTACTGCCAGCAGAGACAAGAAGCATATTCTTAAGATAGCTAAGAATGCCAGCAAGGACTGTGATGTTGATGCTATTATACATCTTGGTACAAATGATCTATCCCCGAATGATGTACTTTCTGTGCAGAAAGACTGCCAGAGCTTGGGGTATGAACTTAGTGGCATGGGCTGTAGGCTTATCTTTTCAGAGGTTCTACCATTATACAAGGAACAAAAAGGGAAGGGCCAATGCGTAGCAGAGTTTAATGTGTGGCTAAAGGAGTGGTGCAAATGGGAAGGCTTTGGTTTTATTAGTGATGATGTCTGCAGCTGGTCCAATAAAAAACTGTACAAAAGAGATGGTTTGCATCCATCAAAGAAAAGGACTGAGATACTTGGTATTAGATTCACAGATTTTCTGGATAAACATTTAAACTGAACAGCAGGGACAGAGAATTAATAGATACAGAACATTTCTGTCCCCAGCAACCTAAAATTAATAAGGATGCCAGTGCATGAAGCATAGATGTTTGTGCAGGTAAGATTATCAACCTTGCTGTCAAGAAAAACCAATCATTTAATAATGAGTGCCATACCATGTGCATTAATCAAACAGGTGGTAAGAAAGTAGGGGCAGGCAGGAACAACATAGGTTGTGTAGACAGTAAATACGGCATCATACATAAAGATCTCAACTTCTGGTTTGAGCCTTTTTGCGGACAGACCGAAACCGCAATCGTGTGCAGTTTCAATCTGTGCTTGCTGCTGGAGCGCCCCGAGCCAGCTGATTTCTGGGCTGAGCCACCTCATAGAGGTGGTGAAGAGGGGGTAGATTGCCAGCAGGGTTGAGGAGAGCCGCATCTCTCCTCCTCAGCTGGCCATTACTCCGTTTCCCAAAGGCGGTTGCAGCGGTGGTCAGAAATGGCCGCCTCAAAGAAGAACTCGACCAGAAAAGAATGTGCAGGAGGAAGATAAGAAGAGAAAATTTTGGTTGAACGGGTTAAACTGCAAAAGCAAGAACTAAGGTTTCCTGGAATTTAAACTAAAAAAAAAAAGTAATATTGTTCCCAAAGAAGACTTTGAAGCAGCGAGGGAGAGAAAAAAGGGAAAGGATTTGGGTTTTTTTCTTCTCTCCCTTTCCCTATACTGACAGCTAAGAGATTTAAATAAGAAATTGGAAAAAAAACCACTTTGACATCAATAGGCATTTAAACTGAAAATAAAATGTCAAAGGGATAATAAAGATTTCTGGATATATAAAACCTTTTAAAAACAGGAAAGGAGAGAAAAAGAAAAAAAGGGCAGGTTCTGGAAAAAAGGGAGGAGACTGCCTGGAATTAAAAGGAATTTACAGTAAAACCTTAGCAAGACTTCTAAAAGATACATTTTTACTGAAACTTGGCAACAAAATAGTAGAACCCCAGGAAGAGAAAGTGGAAAAAAGAAGCATGAAGAAAGAGCTTGGGAGTATTTGGATTATTTGGTGATCTCTGGATTTTTGGTTATTGAATTTGAATGACTAAAATCAATTGGGTGGTTGTTTAAAAGTGTTAAAAAATGGCACTACTTCTAGATGAACTGAAAATGGAACTTCAAAAGTACAAAGAAGATGCACAAGAAGGGAGAGGTTCTTTTGGCTTTGTATTTCAATTCTTAGAAATGGAGATCTGGAACTATGAGAAACAACAAGAAATGCCTGCAGAATAAGAAGACTGGGACAAAGAAGAAGCCATCTTTAATGAACAAGTAATTTTATGTGGGGGGGGAAAAGGAAAGGGGGGAAAGAGAATAAAAAGTGTAAGATTTGAAAAAACAACCATGAAAAAGAAGAATAGCTTGAAAAATAAGTATAATATTAGAAAGCAACAGAAGAAGGGAATTAGAAGTAGAGAGACAATGGGGTAAAACGGGGAGGGAGAAGAAGAGAGGGAAGAAGGAAAGGAAAAGAAGTTATAAAGGACAGAAACAAGATATGGAAAAAAAGGGCCTATTTAGAGATAATGGGTGAAAATTTAATTGAAAAAGGGATTCTGCAAAGGTACATAAGATAGTATTGTTATATTAGAAATAGAAATAATTTTAGAATATATGAAACAATGTATGATTAAAATGATGGATAAAATAGTTATTGTGATCTAGTGAAATGTTTGTTAATAAATAAATGAAATAAAATGAATGAGAGAATTGAATTAGGAAAGGATGGGAACATTTTAATTATTTAATGTTTTATAAAATATAAGGGAAGAGAAATAGGGGGAAAAATTAATTATGGAAAACTTAAAAGTATTCCCAAGAAAGTATGATATATAATTGAAAAGAAATGTTCAAGATGTTAAGACTTTAATGAATATTAATGATAGAACCGAATTGGAATGAGTGTTTTAATTACATATATTTATAATCACTTTTTAAGAATATAGTGTGTATTTTAAGAATGTACCAAGCAGAATTCGATTGGAAGTTATGTATTATATTGAATGTTATAACCTCAGTGTATATATTGAAGCTTAACTAAGAGTTGAATGGATAAAATTAAAAGATATAAAGGTGTTATACTCTAATTAGTAATTACAGGAGAAAATTTGTGTAATGAAAAAAGAAAATATGAAATTGAAACAGGACAGACAAAAGTATAAATATAATGACTTGAATTGATATGAGATAATTAAAATAAAATTGAGAAAATTAAGAGAGAAGAAAAACTATGTAGAAAATGTAAAACAGTAATAAGATATGGAATAGAACATAAAAGTGAGCATGAAATTGAGTTTGGGTCTGTGTAAAGAAGTGTAACCCGGGACCATGCTGTTTTTAAAATTTTCAAAAAAAAAAAAGACATAAAGATCTCAAGTGCCTATATTCAAATGCACAAAGTCTGAGGAACAGGGTGAACTCAAACTACGAATACATGAAGGTAGATATGACATAGTTGCAATAACAGAAACTTGGTGGGATGAAACCTGTTAAGCCTGGGCCCATAACCAGTGTTAAGCCTGTGTTCCCCAACCAGGGTTAAGGAGACAAGCTAAACAGAATGTGCAGCGTTAGTCAGATAGGCATACAGATAAATGAGTGAGATAAGTTTGTATGTTTATTAACATACAGTAAAAATAACAGATACGCTTGTGCTATCAAAAATATAGTTTATTCCATTTAGAGTTTATAGCATTAGTCAAAATAACAATCCATTAGTCATGTATCGTTTTAGTCTGTCCATTCAAGGATATTCAATTAGCAAAGTCTGTGTAGAATATCCAATGTCAGTTCACTTACAAATCAGTCCCCTCTCTCTCCCGTTCCAGTAGGGAAAAAATGCAGTTTTGAATCCATCCAGTAATTAGGGATCATAAAGCCAGAGAAAGCAAGCTGACGTTCCTTGCTCCTTTTATGGTGCTTTCACAACCACTCCCTTAATTACATTCCTATAGTTAAAGTTACAGACACTTTAACGAATAAACCATGATAACATATTTATTATTTTACCTAAACCAGTTAGGGTAAACAATGTTATCCCTAACATTCTCCCCTTTTAGGTAATAATAATAATATAACTAATAACTATTTACATCTTTAAATCATATTTGTTACAACTCTCTTTAAACTTAATTACTCCTTGAGCTTTTGTAAATTGGTCTGCAATGTTTTCTTCTGTCATGCAGTATTCCAATTTAATTAGCCCATTCTTTACAGATTCTCTAACATTTAAGTAACTTAAATCAGTATGCTTTGATCTAGTTTTTACAGCAATATTAGTAGCCAACATTATGGCTGCCTGGTTGTCCTCGTACACAATAATGGAATCTTTAACAGTTACACCCATGTCTAATAATAACTGTTTATACAAAATTCAGTCAGTGCATAGTAATGATAGACATGAAAATTCCACTTCCATCGTGGACAAGCTGATATGCTTTTGTCTGATTGACCTCCACCCTATTAGTGTCTTACCAAATAATATAGCCATCCCAGATGTTGATTTTCTAGTGTTTATGTCAGTTGCAAAACTTGCATCTGCATAGGCACTAAGACTCAAATCACCCTTTGGTTCTATATACAATGCATGGTTCATTGTTCCTTTAAGATATCTTAAAATTCTCTTTAATGATTGCCAATGACATTGATGTGGATCTGAATTAAAACGTGCCAGCTGATTAACACTATAAGCTATATCTGGCCTTGACCAATTGCTTATATATGATAAGCTACCAATCAAAGATTGATATATGGACTTATCAAATTTGGGACTTTGATCATCAGTTTGGCAAACTTCCTGACTCATTGGAGTCTTTGCCGGTTTACAAAGTTCCATTAATTGGCAAATTTTATCTTCTTGAGATATCTTAAATCCATTTTTTGATTTGATAATTGTCAATCCTAGATACCTTTTAATTTCACCTAAATGCTTTAATTTTATCTTTTTAGTTAATAATGATATAATCTCATTAGCTTCATTATTAGTCTTAGTTATCAAAGCAATATCATCTGTAAATAATAACAATAATGACACCGTTCCATTATTTTCTCTTTTAAACACACATGGATCTGCTAAACCAGATTTAAAACCTATATTTTTTAACTCTTTCACAATATATTGGTTCCACTCAAAAGCAGATTGTTTCAACCCATAAAGACTCTTTTTGAGTTTCCAACAATCATTACTATTTACTTTCTTTTATAAAAATTGGCTTTTTCAAATATATAGTGTGCTGCAATGGTGCATGCAGATAAGCAGTTTCTATATCTAAATGGTTAATGACATAGTTTTTCTTAGCTGCCCACACTAAAGCTGCTCTCAAAGATGTTGCCTTAAGGCTTAGTGCAAAAACTTCATCATAATCAGATGCAGTTTGATTAAATCCTTGAACTATCAACCTAGCCTTATGGGTAACAGTGCCGTCATTTCCAGTTTTTACTTTAAATATCCATTTGCACCAATGGATTTTTCTCCTGGAGGTAATTTGGCATCTTCATATACTTTCATTACCTTTAATGAATTTAGTTCTTTTTCCATTGCTTTTTGCCAATTCTCCTGATTTTTAGCAGGATACATCTTAAGTTCATCTATACTAGTTGGAACTTTAGTTACTTGGCAAACTATACTTGCTTGATACCTATCAGATGGTCTAGTTACACGTGTAGTACGTCTAGGTATTACAGGACTTATAGGTGGACTTTCATTTATTAACTGTTCTTGATTATCTATCTCTTCCTGATCAACAGTTTCCTCTTGTTCTGGTCCTATTTGTTCTTCATGGACTTCTTTAATTGGACTCTTCTTATAACTAGTCTGATCTTTTTGCCTTTTGTAGGGTTCAATAATTACTTCGTTATTTAAATCTTGCTCTAATCTATTCCATCCTACATGTTCTAGGAATTTTGCACTAGCACTGGTGTAAACTCTAGATGTACCTGGTTCCCAGAATCTATGAGATCTATGATTAGATTCATATCCTACAAAAAATAATCTTTTAGCTCTATGCTGTCCTTTGTGTCTGAGTTGTGTAGGGATATGCATCCATGCTGGTGCTCCAAATATGTGCATGTAACTTAAATCAGGTTTTGTACCATGCCACAGTGTGAATGGTAATTCACCTGTTGTTGAATTAACAACATTATTTAATATATGATCACCACGCATTAATGCTTCTCCCCATAAATTGTCAGGTAATCCTGAATCAGACAACATAGTACATGCCATTGATTGCAGTGTTTGGCCTCGTCTCTCTATAAAGGCATTATGTTGTGGCCTATATGGTGCAGACTTTTTATGTTGAATACCTAACATTCTAAGCCTATTCTGGAATTTATTATTTGTAAATTCCGCACCATTATCTGTTATAAGAGTTACTAATTTCTTTTTAGTTTTCCTTTCTGCAAATTTTATCCAATTAAAGAGATTTAGATACGTTTCAGTTTTGCTCTTCATTAAATAGCAAAACCCATATCTAGAATAGTGGTCCATTATACTTAATATGTATCGAGCTCCTCCTACACTTGGTTTTTTTGGACCTATTAAATCGGCAAATACTACTTCTAAAGGCTCTTTGGTAGTAAATCCACCAACTCTATTAGCCGGTATGACTTTGCTTTGATTACAAGCAAAACATCGCAAATACTTATTACAAGGTTTCAAACTTATTCCTTTAGATAGCTCAACAGTTTTCTTAAGCATTTTAAAATTTAAATGCCCTAGCAGTCAGTGTAACAAGTGAATACATTCATCATGAGGTTTCTTATTATCATAAACCATGTTAGCCACCTCTAAACCATTATCATTTAACACATATAATTCACCTCTTAAAGATGCAGTAATTTTCTTATCTTCTTTCTCAGTTATGCAGTTATCTCCTTTAAAGATAACTGCATATCCTAGTTTAACCAAAAGTCTAACTGAAATTAAATTAAACTTAAGTTGTGGTACATATAACATTTTTGTTAATTTGAGCATGGGCAAGAAAGAATGGAGACAAGTTTCTGAACAGTGAACTTCAACTCTTTATTTACATCGTGACTTGCTCATTTGATATCAGTAAAAACCCGCCTTATATAGGCAAACCTTGTAACGTTTAACCAATAACAAACTAGGAACGCTAGCTTTTATAACCAATAAGAACTCTCTGTTAAGGACCAATCGGATTCTCCGGAATGGGCCAATCCGGTCCGGCCACTTAACAGCCAATCAGAAGTGCAGGGCCAGAACCCTGCACTTACTCCAAGCTCACACTTTATTAATTATATTGCATACACAACACCCCTTCCCCCTGGTTCCTTAGTTCAGGGCGCAGTTACATAGTCCCTTAAATAGGACGGTTGTCTTTTTAGTCTCTTTGATTTTCGTTGTGTCGGCTGGTTGCAATCTCGGTGAGGTAGATTGTTGTCTGGCAGTGGGGCTGTCTCTGGTTCAGAGTTCACTTCTACGTCATTGCCCACATTTTCCTCGATTCCCTGAGGTGCAGACGTTTCTCCTTCTGGCTCCACTTCCTGAGTTTCAATTAAATCGTCATTTCCTTCGAACGGGTTTCCTAGGGCTTCATCTTCTTCCGTACCTCCCTCCCCCTCAGTTTGGTCATAGGGGAGTTGCGAATTGGCCGCTGCAAGCCGCGACCGTAATTTGTCCATATGCCGTTTCCAAAGTTTATCGTCAAGGCATTGCACGAGGTAGGATCTAGGGCCAGTTACACGTACTACTGTTGCTTCCACCCACAACGGGTCGCCCGATAGGTTTTTTGCATAAACCAGGTCTCCTACCTGTAAGATGCGACAGCGGCTGCTGGATCCTAGTGGTTTCTCTGGTTCATACGCAGGGTGCAACCGGTCAAGGTGGGAGCGGAGCTTTCGTCCCATTAGCAGTTCAGCGGGACTTTTGTTGGTGACGCTATGTGGGGTGATGTGTTGCAAAAAGAGGATTTGGTTGACCTTGTCGTCAATGTTGTCGTAGTCTACCTTTTGCAAGGTTTTCTTTACAAATTGAACCATGTGTTCTGCTCGGCCATTGCTCACAGAGGGCGCAGGCGAGGTGAGTGCATGGCGGATGCCGCAGTCAGCGAGGTACTGCTCGAATGCTAGTGCAGTAAATTGTGGGCCGTTATCGGATACCAGGACGTCTGGTAATCCATGGGTTGCAAAGAGTCTGTTTAGAATCTTGATGACCGCCTCGGAGGTCGTCGTCATGTGATGAATTTTGAGCCAATAGGAGTAGGCATCGACGGTAAGCAGGAAGGTGTGGCCCTTGGTTGGCCCCGCGAAGTCCAGGTGAATTCGGGACCAGGGTCCACGTGGTGTCTCCCATTCAGTAGGCATGGCTTTTGGTGGGGCGTTGCTGACTTCTTGGCATTTGGGACAAGCTTTAACCCACTGTTCGATTTGCTTGCCAGTGCCCGGCCACCATGCGTAGCTTCGTGGAAGGGCTTTCATTCGCACGATGCCGGGGTGGCCATCGTGCAAAGTTCTCAGCAGCGCTTTTCGGAGCTGTTCTGGAATAACGACTCTATCGCCCCAGATGACACAGCCTTTCTGGGAGAAGAGTTCGGTCTGTCGAGTTTTGAATGGTGTGATGTCATCCGATAACTGGTCCAATGGCCATCTGCATTCTACCCAGCCTAGGACTCGTGCTAGGGTGTGGTCGCGTTTGGTTTCTCTCACGATATCTCGGGCGGTCAGTGGCGGCGAGTTGAGCACTTCGATTTGCAACGTGGTTACCGTTGGTGCTGGATCGTCGAGAGTCTCTGGAAGCAGTGCTTGGCTCAATGCGTCGGCGTGGGGAATGGCTTTCCCCGGGCGGTATTGCAGCCGATAGTTATAAGCAGCTAAGAATTCTGACCATCAGGTCATCCTAGGGGATAATATGTAGGGAGTCAGCTTATCTCCGGCTATTATCCCCAACAAAGGCTTGTGGTCAGTCACAATAGTAAAAACCCTACCATACACGTATTCGTGAAATCTTTTCACAGCTGAGACAATTGCGAGGGCTTCTTTATCAATTTGTCCATAGTTCCGCTCCGTTTTTGAAAGAGTCTTTGAAAAATATGCAACAGGGGCTTCGTTCCCACTAGGCAGTACGTGGCTCAAAATGGCGCCCACCCTGAAAGGCGATGCATCACAGGTTATAACTAACGGCAAAGTCTCGTTATACTGCATGAGTACAGAGTCAGAAGTGAGCAGTTTTTTAACATTTCGGAATGCCTGTTCTTCACGGTAACCCCATAACCAATTTGCTCTTTTATCTAACAATCGGTGTAACGGTTCAGCGACAGTTGCTTTGTGCGGTAAAAATACATTATAAAAATTGATGAGGCCTAGGAACGCCTGGAGATCGGCCTTGTTTCATGGCCTGGGAGCGTTTTTGATCGCTTTTAATTTACTTTCGGTAGGGTGAATGCCCTGGCTATCAATCAGGTACCCTAAAAACTCAACACTGTCAGTATACAATTTACATTTGTTTTTTTTAACCTTAAGACCGGCCTCTTGGAATTTTTTTTGGACTAATTTTAACCGGTCCTGTAAGATTTTTTTTTGTAGGGGCTGCAATTAATACATCGTCAAAATAGGGGACCACGGCCTTAATCCCTTGCAATAACCTTTCCATAAGGCTCTGAAAAATCCCCGGGGCTACACTTACTCTGAATTGCAGCTGGGTACATTTAAAGGCGTCTCGGTGCGTCACAATAGTTTGAGCCTGTGCCGTTTTTTCATCTACTGGTAATTGCTGATATGCCTGAGCTAAATCCAATTTAGTGAAAACTTTCCCACCCCCCAGGGAATGGAGGAGGTGCTGCACCACCGGAACTGGATACGCGTTCTGCTGCAGGGTGTGGTTCAAATTGGCCCGGTAGTCCCCACAAATGCGGATTGACCCGTCTGGCTTAATGGGTGTTACAATAGGGGTTTCCCACGGGGAGTGATCGATGGGCTCCAACACCCCCTGAGCTATCAGTTTGTCGAGTTGTTTGTCGATTTTCGATTTTAAGGCAAACGGAACTCGATGGGGCTTTAGGTGAATGGGAGCTATTTTTGGATCTAAGCTGAATGAGATCGGGGTCCCCTTGTACTCGCCTAAGCTGTCCGCAAAGACGTCCTGAACTCATAGATAAGGTCTTCCTCCCAGTCACAGCCACCGACTCGGTTTACGCTGGCCACTTCAATGCTGAGTGGTGCAAACCATTGGAGGCCCAGTAGGCTAGGCTTATCTCTATCGATCACCGTTAAAGGTAAGTACGCTATGTGCTTCTTGAAGGAGACTCGGACTCTACAGGACCCAATGACGGGAATTCGATTCCCCTGGTAGTCCTTGAGGATGAGGCGTTGGCAACGAAGATCTTGGCATTGAATTGTGGGGATGAGTTGCTTGAGTATCTTCCAAGACACCATCGAGAGGGACGATCCCAAGTCGACCTCCATGTGGCAAGGCTGGTTCTTGATGGCTACCGTGACTCGGATTTTCTTAGTGTCCAAGGCTGAGGCGTGACCAATAGTGATAGTATGGTGAGCCTCTTCTCTCTGCAAAGCTCGATTCCTGTAGGAGTGGTTTACTGGCTCTTGCCTTACAGGACGGTTTCCTGTCGATTGGCGATAGTTAGCCCCTTTTGAGGCCTGGCTGGGTCTGGCAAGCTGCAGCAGACCCGTCCGATGTAGCCTCGTTTCCCGCACTCATGGCAGAGTGCGTCGCAGAATTTGCATTCGGATCTGGCATGGTTGGCTCCACAGCCAGCGCAAGGGCATACGGGCTTTAGGTAGTGGTCCCGGTCGGACCTCAGTCGATGGACCCCCTCTTCGTCGCTGTCTGACGACGAAGAGAGGTCTTCATGGTGCATTGTCGCAAGCTGTCCTTCCAACTTGGATAAAATGTCGCTTGTTGTTGGAGGTACCGGAACGCGGTTTCAGCGTAGTTGTGCAGCCGACCTCTTGCTTGCTTCTGCTGCGGTAGCATCGGCGATGGCGTCGGCAAGGCTGATGTCGCCTTTCGCCATCAGCTTGCTTTGGACGCCGGGTGCATCCAGTCCCAGAACTATGTGATCTCTTAGTGCTTCTTCTAGATCGGTGAATCCGCAGAGGCCTCTCAAATTTTGGAGGTCTGCTATGAAGTCGGCCACGCTTTCTCCCTTTCACTGGCTCCCTTTCTTTGATAAAACTCGTGGCGTCTCACGAGCATAGGCACAGTCGGGGCGTAGTGGTCTCGCAGGATAGGTTCGAGGTCGTCCCAATCCATGGCCTTCACTTCTCGGGGTATGGCTAGTGCTTTAGCCATCTTAAATATGGTTGGACCGCAATGCATTAGGAACACCGCCCATTTCTTCCTGGCTGTGGCGTCCTTTAAGTTATTCATCTCTAGGAACATTTGGAAGCAATCCATGTAGGACTCCCAGTCCTCTTGTGTTGGATCGAACGGAATGGGTGGCACGATGCCGCCAGACATGGTTCCGTTGTTGTCGTCGTCTGTCATGTGCTCAGTGTTTTTCAAAGTTTCGTTGGTTCAGATGTCTCCACATCCCACCTTCGTCGCCAGTGTTAGGTTTGAGCATGGGCGAGAAAGAATGGAGACAAGTCTCTGAACGGTGAACTTCAGTATCGTGACTTGCTTGCTTTAACAGCAGTAAAACCCGCCTTATATAGGCAAACCTTGTAACGTTTAACCAATAACAAGCTAGGAACGCTAGTTTTATAACCAATAAGAACTCTCTGTTAAGGGCCAATCGGATTCCCTGGAACGGGCCAATCCAGTCCGGCCGCTTAACAGCCGATCAGAAGTGCAGGGCCAGAACCCTGCACTTACTCCAAGCTCACACTTTATTAATCATATTGCATACACAACAATTACGATGAAGTTTTTGCACCAAGTCTTAAAGCAACATCTTTGAGAGCAGCATTAGTGTGGGCAGCTAAGAAAAACTATGTCATTAACCATTTAGATGTAGAAACTGCTTATCTGCATGCACCATTGCAGCACACTATATATTTGAAAAAGCCAGTTATTATAAAAGACAATAAAGTAAATAGTAATGATTGTTGGAAACTCAAAAAGAGTCTTTACGGGTTGAAACAATCTGGCTATCAATGGAACCAATATATTGTGAAAGAATTAAACCTGGTTTAATTTTAAATCTGGTTTAGCAGATCCATGTGTGTTTAAAAGAGAAAATAATGGCACGGTGTCATTATTGTTATTATTTACAGATGATATTGCTTTGATAACTAAGACTAATAATGAAACTAATGAGATTATATCATTATTAGCTAAAAAGATAAAATTAAAGCATTTAGGTGAAATTAAAAAGTATCTAGGATTGACAATTAACAAAACAAAAAATGGATTTAAGATATCTCAAGAAGATAAAATTTGCCAATTAATTAAAATGTACAAAATGGAACTTTGTAAAAAGGCAAAGACTCCAATGAGTCAGGAAGTTTGCCAAACTGTTGCTCAAAGTCCCAAATTTAATAAGTCCATATATCAATCTTTGGTTTTTTTTTAAAGAAAATTTTATTATTTTCTGTAGAAAATTAATAAAATTTTCTTCATACAAACAAACAAGACAAACAAAACATTAAAATATTCAACTCTCGTATGTACATCCAGTGTGTCAGTTGGTTCATCATTTTTGTGCATTCATTCTGTAGTCCCAGTTACAATTATGTTACATAACAAATCATATTATCAATCCAAACTTATATATCCTATAATCACTAAAAAAAAATAAAAAAAATTTTTGACTATACTTTTAATCATTCATGCTTTATGAGCTAACAATACTTTAAGCAGATTATTCAACAAATCATATAATCATACCAAATCAATCCTTAAAAAACCCTTTATAAATATAATATCAAATAACAAAATAATAGCAAAATAGCAAGATAAAGATATTTCTTACTATCTAAAATATTCTATTATCGTATTTTATCATCTAGCCATTGATAAAAAAGATCCCAAATTTCATAAAATTGTTTATCCTCTTGCTCTCTAATTGCAAATGTCAATCTGCTCATCTCAGCACATTCTAATATTTTCTTAATAATTTCTTCCTGTAATGGTATTTTCTCATTCTTCCAATTTTTAGCAAATACAATCCTGGCCGCTGTTACTACATTTACAATCAGGTATTTCAAATCTTTACTATCTATATCAAGTAAAATTCCCAATAAGAAGATCTCTGGTTTCAAGTTTATATGTTTCTTTGTCATTTTTTCCAGCCACATGTGAATTATAGTCTAATATTTTCTAGCATCCTCACAAGTCCACCACATATGGTAATACGAGCCGGGTATCTGATGACATTTCCAGCATTTTTCAGATTTGTTCTTTAACATTCCTGCTATTATTGTCGGAGGAAAGTGCCACCTGTAAAACATCTGATACAAGTTTTCTTTATATGCTGTTGACATTGTCATTTTATAATTTTGAGACCACAATTTCTGCCATTTCTCTAAATCAATCCCATATCCAAAATTCTTCCCCCAAACAATCATAGTTTCTTTGACTTGTTCTTCCTCTAATTTCATTCCCAGTAAATAACCATATAATTTTTTAATCACCTTCTCATCAGTACCCATCAAGATCTTATCTAAATCAGTCTGCTTATCATAAAATCCCTCCGTTTTGGAATCTTCATCATACCTTGAATGTATTTGTGCATATGAAAACCAATTCATCCTTATACCTTGTTCCTCTAAGTTTTGGATCGATTTAAGTTCACCCTTTTCATCCAAAAGTTCTCCATATCTAACTGTTTGTTCTTTCTTGTAGATTATAGGATAGGAAAATGCTTCAATAGTCGATAACCAAACTGGAATTTTCAAATAACATTGTCTTTTTATCTTCTCCCAATTTAACCACAAAGACTCCCGTATATAATGTCTTCTAAAATAACCCTGTGTTTTAGTTCCCTTATACATAAAAAAGCATGCCAGCCCAACAGCAAATCATGCCCTTCTAATGTCAACAACCTATGTTTCCTTAATGTTATCCATTCTTTGACCCACATCAAACTTGCAGCTTGATAGTACAATTCCCAATTAGGCAGGCCAAAACCCCCTCTAATTCTAGCATCTTGCAAAAGCTTTAGCTTTATTCTCGCTTTTTTACCTTGCCATATAAACTTCAACATAATTTTATTTAAATCTTCAAAATAGTCTTTTCCAAGCCTAATTGGTATTGTTTGAAACAAAAATAAAATTCTAGGTAAAATATTCATCTTAATTGTTGAAATTCTCCCTATTAATGACAATTGCAAGTTTTCCCACTTCTTCAAATCTGTAGTTATCTGTTGTTTAAGTTTAATATAATTATTCTCCTTTAATGTGCTACATCTTGTTGTCAAATATATCCCCAGATACTTAACCTTATTTGTAACTTGAATTTTCAAAAGATCTGCCAGTTCTTCTCTCTGTCTCAATAGCATATTCTTTGTCAAAATCTTTATTTTATTTTTATTTATTTTCAAACCAGCCACCTCTCCATATGTCTCTATCCTTTCCAATAACTTTGGAGCTGTTTCTAGCGGGTCTTCCAAAATAAAAGCTAAATCATCAGCAAAAGCTTGTAGCTTAAATTCTTCCTTCTTAATTTTCATTCCTTTTATGCTTTTATCATCCCTAATATTTCTATTCAACACTTCCAAGGTCAACACAAATAGCAAAGGAGATAGGGGGCATCCTTGTCTTGTGCCTTTCCTTATATTAATAAAATCTGTAAGTTCCCCCTCCATCATTACCCTTGTTGTCTGTTTATTATATATGGCTTCTATTGCTTGAATAAATTTTTTAGCAAAACCCATCTGCTCCAATAATAATAACATAAATCTCCAGTTCACGTTTTCAAATGCTTTTTGAGCATCTAGGAATATCAAAGCCATTTGCTTTTCAGGATGAGCCTCATAGTATTCCAAAGTGTCCAAGATTACTCTCATATTGTCTCTAATTTGTCTCTTTGGCAGAAATCCATTTTGATCTGGGTGAATAAAATTATTTAAATATTTTTTAAGTCTTTCTGCTAAGATTGAAGCAAAGATTTTATAGTCTGCATTCAATAAAGAAATAGGTCTATAATTCTTAATTTGCAGTGGGTCAGTCTCTTCCTTCGGTATAAGTGTAATGTAAGCCTCTGACCATGTTTTGGGTATCATCGTTTTTAACATAACTTCATTCATAACTTCTAACAATGGGATGCTCAATGATTCTTGAAATGTTTTATAGAATTCTGCTGGAAGCCCATCTGGACCCAGTGCTTTCCCATTATTTTGTCTCTTAAATGCTTCATTTAGTTCCATCATTGTTATATTGCTTTCTAGCATTTCTTCAGTCTCTTTAGGTATCTTTGGTAAATTAGCTTTCTGTAAATACTGTTTGACTTTTTCCTCATCAATATTCTCTTGTTTATATAGTTGCCCATAAAAATCTCGAATAATTTCTTTTTTCTCCTTATTCCATTGGTATCGCGAGGTAGGTTTGGAATTATTAAGTTCAGGAATAGTGAAAGCAAAAAGCATTCTATCCTTTTGTGCCAATGGTATGGAAAAGAAGCAATCTTTTAAGTCTATGATGACCAGGTCAAACCCTTCAGGAATAAGATTAGGATTGGGCAGGCCACATTGTAACAGCCCCATGGGTTGAAGTATGGAATTGATGGTCCTGAGATCCTGCAGGAGGCGCCACTTACCGGATTTCTTCTTGATAACAAACACTGGGGTGTTGTAGGGACTAGTAGATGTTTCAATATGACCGTCATCCAACTGCTGCTGAACAAGAAGGTGTAAGGCCTGCAATTTCTCTTTAGTGAGTGGCCATTGATCAACCCATACCGGAATGGGTGTTTTTAGGGAAAGATCAAGAGGAGCAATGTATGTTTGCGTAGCCATGAGTGTGATTATGGCAGTTGGATAGAAGCATGAAATTGAGAAAGCAAGTCACGACCCCACAAATTGCAATGCAAGGGTAAAATGTAGGGTTTCAGATAAGCAGTGATGTTAGAATGCTTAGTGACAGCAGAAAGCCAGTGAGAGCTGACCTTAGCGGCCTGTGCTCCGCCCACACCCTGCACCGAGGATGCTTCCGCAAGGGACCAAGAGGAGGGCCATTCGGCGGAGCGGATGACGGAAACGTCAGCGCCGGTATCAATCAGACCCTCGAAAAGACGACCATTAAACGTGACAGTAAGAGTAGGTTTTGAAGCCTGCACTGGTTGCTGCAAAGCAAACAAGGATGGGGCGTCAGAAGGGGGCAGAAGTATAAGAGTAACGATGATCGTCCCCTTTTTTAGAGAAAAGCATCTATCCCCTATTCCGGCCAAAGAAAGCTGTTTTAAGTCTGATTAATCATACAGAGTCTGATTAATCATACAAAGTCTGATCATACATCATACAGCAGCGACCACGCCCTCAATTGTGAGCGAGGAGTTAGGAATGAGCAAAACAGGGTTAGAGGGAGGAAGGGGTTTAAGAAATGTGACAACAAGGGGAAGAGAAAACACAGCGCCAGGGTCATCATACACAAGATCTTCGGCCAATTCTACCGGGAAGGTGGTGGCGGAAAACTCAGCCTTTGTGGCGGGGTTAGCTGAAAACCCCTCAATTAGTTTCCCGGAGATTGGGGAAGAGGAGGAGGATTGCTGCGGCATTGCGAAGCCCAATGATACCCTTTACGGCATCGGGGGCAGATAGTTTTAGGTTTGGATGGAGGAGGCGGCCCTTTTGCTTGGCCACGAGGCGCACCTCCCCCCCCGGCATTCGACACTGGTTTTTAAAGTGTCCAGGTTTTCCACAATTAAAGCAATTGCCATTGCGCGCTACGGGAAAAGCATCAGGAGCACAATTACCAGAGGTGGAGGGAGTAACAGAGGAAGGTAAAGAGGTAGTGATAGCAGCGGCAACAGCATTCATTTTATGAGAAGTTGTGCCCACAATTCTACAAAGTTGCAAAAATTCAGCCAGGGTTGCTCCTGGTTTGTTGGCCACGGATTGAAGGATTTTTTGGCAATCATGATTAGCGTTGGAAAAGGCAAGTTTCATGAGCAATTCTTGTTTGGCTGTGGAATTATCTATTTGCCTATCCAAGGCTGTTTGCAGGCGGCTGATGAAAGAAGCATATGGCTCATTTGGCTCCTGCATGATTTTTAAGAAAGTTTGGGTAGACTGAGAATCCGAATCATCCACCTGCTTAAGAGCATTCATGGCACACATGTGAATTATGGCAAAACTGCGACGGGGGGAATTTTGTTGTTGGACTAGCGTCGCGGATTGCCCTTTCCCCAATAGTTGATCTGCAGTGACTCCTGCGGGTAAGCCTCTTCGAATTTCTGCTTCTACCCCTTTTTCATATTCAGATTGCCAAACAACATATTGAGCTGGAGTCATGAACATTGAAAAAAGCATTTTCCAGTCATATAGTAACATAACAGTGTTAGTAGTAACTAAGGAATCAAGTATCCCCCTCGTGAAAGGAGAATGTAGACCGTAGGTGGTTACAGCGTCCTTAATCTGTTTCAAAACTTTAAATTTGATGTTGTTATACACATTTCCTCCCGCCGCCCCTGGGACAATGGTCATAGGAAAAGCCGAAGGGCTTTCAACTTCCAGAGAAAGAGGAGAGGAAAGGAGTTCAGTGATAGTGCCTCCGAGAGGTTGATGTGGAGAGAAATCGGACACAGGGGCTGAATGGGAGGGGGAATTGTCAGGGTAGGGAGGAAGAGGTAGAGAAGTGGAGTCAAGATGGGCAGCGAGAGGGGCGGTAGTTTTGGGATCGGAAGTGGAAGAAGAGGATGGTTCTAGAGACGAAGAGGGAGGATAGAGGGTGTTGATGGCTGCCATAACAGCCTTCCAGGAAGTCAGAATATCCACGGGAGCCCGTGGGGTATCATGAAGATATTTTCCTATCCTCTCCCAAGTGGAGGATTTGAGCGTTCCTCCAGAGGGATAGACAGGACAATATTTTTCTATGTAAAGTAAAAGATTAGTCAGGGATTTTTTAGAGATAGAGAAAATTGTAGTGCCATTAGATTTTTGACAAGAATTAGCCTTCTTCACAAGTGCGTAAAGTTCGTCCCTATGTACTGACGAAACTTTGGAAAGTGGGGAGCCCATTACTTACGATTGTACAAAGCCTTTGCCAGGTGCGTAGTAATAGGAGTGAAGGCAGTGTTCCTCTAGACAGAGGCAACACCGTGAGACTAGAAGACCGAAGGACGAAGGATCCCGGACGAGCCCCCAGCTGTCGCGTTGAGCGACCGGCCCGGCAGACCTTCTTCTTCTAGTCCGTTAAGTTTTGGCGGGACCCTCGCGAGGGTGGACCAGAATTTAGGCACCAAGAAAAGACACCAGACATTTAGATGCTTGAATGAGGAAGCACATCGCGCCTGGGGCAGATGGAGTGGTCCCGGCCCCGATTGCTCTGCTACAACCTCCTTTATTGTGTTCTTTAGGTAGGGAGGGGTTAGGAGTACAAAGAACAAAGAAATAAGCAGTTTATGCCATATAAGAATATCTACAGAACAAGGGAATGCATAGCTCATATATCATGACTATATATCACTGACATGTCTCAAGGATTTTTCAAGCTAGCCGGGCGTTATCTATGGCGTGATTAGCTAAAGTTGTCGTGTCCTTGCAAGATAAGTTTTCCTGTATGTCAGGGCATTTTTGTGGTTCTGATTTCCGTGTACGTGTCTTTTAAAAGAACACTAATGGCAACATTTTATAATACATTCACAATTACTGTGGCAAGATTATTATAGGAAGAAAGTTCCTATGAAGGAATGGTTGTTGAAATTGACAGAACTTGCTGAGATGGTAAAACTGACCTTTTTGACATATCAACAAAATTCTCATTGCAGAAGTGACATATTTCAAAAACCTGAGTATGATAACTTAGACTTCAGGTAGGCTAAGGACAGTGGACAAATATTTATTTATTTATTTTATTTCTTTTGGTTTGTCAATTGCTTACAAGATAACAGGTATAAGTAAAAACGTAGTTATGAATACATGGACACATATAAGAAAAATAAAAGAAACAATAGGACAGGGACGGTAGGCACGTTGGTGCGTTTATGAACACCCCCTACAGACCTCTTAGGAAAGGGGTGAGGTCAATAGTAGACAGCCTAAGGTTAAAGTTTTTGGGGTTTGGGGAAGAAACCACAGAGTCAGGTAGAGTATTCCAGACATTGACCACTCTGTTGCTGAAGTCATATTTCCTGCAATCAAGTTTGGTGCGATAAATCTTGAGTTTGTATCTATTGTTTGCTTTTGTATTGTTATGGTTGAAGCTGAAGTATTCATTGACAGGTAGGACATTGCAATGTATTATTTTATCTACTATACTTAGATCGGACTGAAGGCAGCATAGTTTTAGGTTGCCATTTCTTTGACCATTCTGATACATAGTCACGGTCTTTTTGAAGGGTAGCAGTGTTGTCTGTGGTGTTGAATGGCTTTACATAATAAGCGAAAAGAACGCAGATTATGATTACAGAGGTCATTTATGTAGAGTATGAAGAGAGTTGGTCCTAGAAGACTGCCTTGGGGCACAGCACTGTTGGCAGGTAAAGAATTTGATAGTACGCTCCCAATTTTGACCATTTGTTGTCTGTTTGACAGGTATGCTTCCATCCAGTTATGCAGGTGTCCAGAGAAAACATAAAATTTTAGTTTTAAGAGTAGTTTGTTGTGTACCACTGAATCAAAGGCTTTACAGAACTCTATGTAGATTGCGTCTATTGCTTTGCCCAGATCGAGTTGTGTAGTCCATATGTTTTTGCAGTGTAAGAGTTGCAGGTTAGATGATAGTTTTTTTCTGAAACCAAATTGTTTATCAGAGAGTAGGTTGTTTGTCTCTATGTGGAGGATAATGGATTGGTTAATAATTAATTCCATAACTTTACAGGTGACGCAGCATAAAGAGATTGGTCTGTAATTTTCAACTAGGCTTGGGTTTCCATTTTTGAAGATGTGGATGACTGTGGCTTATGACCATAGTTTTGGCAAGAAGGTGGTCCTGAAAGATTTTTCAAAGATTATGCTTAGAGGTTTGGTTATGGCAGCGCATAGCTTTTGTAAAAAGTAGGCACATATTCCGTCCGGTCCAATAGATAGAGATGGTTTTAGATTGTGTTGTGCTTTTTCAACATTGTCTACTGTAAAATTGATATGTATTAGATCATTGTAGTAGTCTGTGGTTCACCTAGGAAATACTGGGCACTATCCATTGCTGTTTGCAAATACTGAGCCAAAGATTGTGCTAAAGAGATTAGCATTAATAGTGTCGTCGTTGCAGTCTTCACCCTTAAGTCCTTTCAGAGGTGGGATGGACCTTGAGTCTTTTCGTTTGTTGTTTACAAAATTGTAGAAAGCGCAGGTGAAATTGATGGCATAAATTTTCATATCGGCTTTTGAAGTTGGTAACGTGACCAGATTTGTTTTTCTGCCAAAGTGTTCTCTTTTATATATATTTTATATATATCTTTTACAGTGCCTTGAGGATTAAAAAAATCACTATCTTCCAAATACCATTTAATGATTTCAAACAAAACCATTGGCCTATTATATATGGAGAATATGTTTGGATCATTTTCTAGGTGTGGCCTATTGGAAAATGTTCAGACTTAAATTTCCTCTGTCTCACATTTCTACATTTCTTTTGGTCGTAAGTTGCTCTTTCGTATTCAGGTGTGGTTTCAGAATGATAATGTAGCATTTGGGGATAAAGATTCAGCCCAGTAGACCAGCACTGGAGGCCAGGATGGAAAAGACCTGCACAGCCACCATGTATTTCCCTTTGGTGCTCAGGTAGGTGGGCACAAAACTCACCCAGACACTGCAGAAGACCAGCATGCTGAAGGTGATCAGCTTGGCTTCATTGAAAGTCCCAGGCAGATTCCTGGCCAGGAAAGCCACCATGAAGCAGATGGCAGCCAAGATACCCATGTAACTAAGGCTGACGTAGAACATGATGACAGACCCTTCGTTGCATTGCAGGATGATCCCACCAGGTTGGGAGTGAAGGTCAGAGTCAGGGTATGGGGGAGAAACTCCCAGCCAAATGAAGCAGATGATAACTTGAACAGCAGAACAAGAAAGGATGATGGAGTTGGCCAAGCTCTTCCCTAACCATCTCTTCATTTGGTTTCCTGGTTTTGTGGCCAGAAAAGCCAGCACCACTGTGATCGTTTTGGCCAGGAGAGAAGAAATTGCAACTGAGAAGATGACGCTGAACACCGCTTGTCGTAGAAGGCAGGTGATTTTCCTTGGTTGACCAATGAAGAAAAAAGAAGACAAGAAGCAAAGCAGGAGGGAGATTAGGAGGATATAAGAGAGGTCCTGGTTGTTGGCTCTGACAATGGGAGTTTCTCGGTATTGAATGAATATGATTAAAATAAGGCCTGTGCTTAGGAACAAAGTTAAGGCAAAAGAGACCAGAGTGATACCCAGATGTTCTTCATAAGACAGGAAGGTTAGAATTTTGGGGATACATAGGACTCAATCCTCATTTGGATATTGATCATCCAGGCACTTGGTGCATTTTTCTGTGTCTGAAAATACCAAAAGGATTATTGATTTTAACAATCTCCCAATTTACATTTTAAGAAGTAGCTTCTTAGGACAACAGTTGACATTTTCAAATGCATTTTTAACACTTTCCCAAAACAAAGATAGCAAGAATATGTCTCCCTCCCTCCCTCCTTCCCACCCTCCCTCCCCTCCCCCTCTCCCTTGTTCCTGTCTCTCCATCTGCCCTGTCTCTCCCTCTGTCTCTCACACAAACTATATGAGTGTGTGTGTGTGTGTGTGTGTGTGTGTGCATTGGGGGGAATTGCTCAACCAAGGTGTAGACACTGCTTACATAAACTTACTACAATTAATATATGAGCCCCCACTGATCTATAGATTTTGGAAACACTTAGGACTGGAAGAATTTCATATTAATGTTCAGAACCTCTATTTGAGCACACAGTACTAGAGGATAATAATAAATTAATCTTTTTAGGTACACTTTCTGAGTCCTGCAATACATCATTTTTTTTAATATACTGGACTCTGTGGATGTCCATCTGATGAAATTTAGAAATCTTGCGGAAAAAGCTAGTCATGAAAATAGTCTGGAATTATCTATCACCGGAGCAGTGGTAAGAGGAACCTGCGATATCAGTGGTTAATAATCAGCTAAACACAATGAAACCAAGAAAAGTAAAGTCCAGATTTGGACTTTAATAGATCTGATTTCAACCAACTTAGAGAGTGCTTGTTGTGGGAAACCGCAGCTTTGATTTTCATGAAAATACTGTTGATGAATCTCTTGAGGTAATTCCCCATTAGGAGAATGAACGCATACAGGGAGATGTATTTGAGAGAAGTGTTTGAATAATACACACACAGAACACAGATACACTGTGCAGTAAATGTAGGTTTTTACTTCCAGAAAGGTTTAAGCAAAGTCCAAAATAAGCAATCCAAAGTCATTCACAAGTAAATCAGTCAGTTTTCAATCCAGGGATAATTCAATAACAAAGGCCAGTGTCAAAAACAGTTTAGTATCAGACTTACATTAAATCCATGAATATCAGTCAATTAGGAAAAATGGAGGAACAGCAATACTTTCCAACAGAAGAAAACAGAGACTGAGACACACTCTCTTCTGAGATTAAGACTAAGACAAACCAGGTTTCTCACTCCATCTTATGGCTGTTTGAGTAACCACTCACAATTGCAATTTTTAGCATGCTCTTAAAGAGACAGAATTTAAATGTCTATCCTGGTTTATATATTTCTAACCTAAATACCTGTTAGGTGACTCATATTCCTAAGAGAATCTACTCCCACAAAACCTGCTCTTTTCTTTGATGTCATCCACCTTCCTGAGTGGAGATGGTCCCTTCCGGACAAGGAATGCAGTCATAGCAGCAAACTGGTTCTCCTTCTCGAGACCGCTTGACAAATCCAGGATGACAATTCCCCACACATTGGGACTGAGGCAGAGACTAACCAGACAAACAATGTGTGCCAAAGAAAATATGTTAGAATTCATCATCCTGGAAAATGGAGGTGAACATGAATATTAATCAGAATAGAGGTGGAAGGGACCTTGAAAATCTTCTAGTCTTGCCCCTGGCTCAAGCAGGAGACCCTATACCATTTCAGACAAGTGACAGTCCAGTCACTTAAAAACCTCCAGTGATGGAGCAACCTACAACATATGAAGTGAAGCTATTGCATGGTTAATTGTCCTCACTGTTCGGAAGTTTCTCCTTTGTTCCAGGTTGCTAAATAGCAGCTTCACCTAGTTAATATAAAACTCTCTAACCAGTTACAAATATTTGCAGGAGATGCAACTATTGACATATTCTGCATTTAGTTAATCCCTTTTGCTTTTGGAATAAAGGACTTTTCTACTTAATTAAATCTGGAGGGATGGAATTAAAATCTTAAGCATTAATTGAAAACCAGTGGGTTTTTTTTCATGATTGTATCAAGATTAATTTTTCCATTCTTCAATGTATCCATGACTTAAAGTATGATATTGTATTCATGTTAAATTTTATAATATTTTTTCCTGAAAGATTTATTAAAGTTTTATTCTGTTAGATTGATAAAAGTAGAATAAAACTGTGGTGAAGAAAGAAACATATGACTGGTAGGATCTGCAAAGGATTCTTAAAGGCTGTAAAACATTGCAAAGCTTCTCCCCTTTGAAAGTGGTCTATAGTAGTCTCCTGGTTAAGATATAACAACACTTATATTTCTCCCACCTTGTTGCGCAATTTCAGCCATGACAGAATATCTCTGTTGAAAATAAATCTCTGTCTTTCAAAACTCCCCAATTGCTTGTCGATTGGATTCAACTGGGGAAGAAGCACCCAACTGATGACATTCAGATCTGCAGCTACATCACCATTTTGGTCCAAGTGCAATTTCCAATGGGAAATATTGCAAAACTCATTCTTCTCCAGAAATGGATGGAACTAGAATAGGAAAAAACCGGGAATTTTGAAAGCAGAAATTTGGTTTCTTATCCCAAGTGATCTTTTCACATTTGAATCTTTCTACAGTTGTCTAATTTGCAAATATGCTGAGTTGGGAGAGCAGGTGCTACCACTATCTTCAAAAGTGAAAAGGACTCAGATAAATTGGTCAATGATATATTGAAAAAAGTATGCATTGACAAAATAGATAATTGACCAAATTTGTCTATTAAAAAGAACATTTAGAACACATCACAAATAAAGAGAGCAAAGAAAGAAATGAAAATATTCTGAATTTTCTTGAAAAAAACAGAGTGATTATCAGAAACTATGACGTTCTCAAGAAGAAAGTTGTCAGGCTAATCTTCCAGGAAGACCAGATGGGAAATATGACAATCTGAGCTTATTCTACATTATTTTAAGGGTACATTAAGAAATGCTTGCAAATCCTATTGTACAAATCTCCCATCAACTATTTTTAAAACCTGGGAAATTAGAGGGATCCTTAAACATTTTTATTTTTATGTGCATGACATTTTTATTATTTATACATATAGCTCAATATTGCTATTTTTTTCTTTCTATTTTGCCTGCAAAATGTACCCTGTATGGTAAGTTGGGCTGACTGTCCAAAGTCCAAAGATTGTGCTCCATGAGGAAGAAGCTGTCCTGAAGAAGGGAAGAGCTGTATCAGGTGTTAAACCAGCCAGGAGGGATGAGTAGGGTATCATTAGGTGCAGCTGGGAGAACAGGATATAAGAAGGGCGTTTTCACACAGCTCTTTGCTGGAAGCAAAGCATGCATTTTCTTCATAGAAGCTTATCTGGGTTTTGGCGTCCTCCTGATTGTGCGTGCTGTGTTCTCCTTTGAAAGTCTTTAATTTATCATCCTCACCTGCCGTGTTAATTACTTCAGTGTGGTTTGTGTTGGTTTTTTTAATTTCTAATTATCTTTACTTTGGGTTCGGACTGCATTTCTGCCCTTCCTAGACTGTTTTTTGAAGAATTTGATATACAGCCGAGTTTAATTGGACATTGGGGCCTGAAAGGGAATTTATTCTACTTTGGTGACTTTGTTATTTTTGTGACACACCCTGGGTTATCATATGGAGTTTCATGGATCCTGGTAGGGACTCCATACCTGCCACGGCTGCAGCCTTGGAGCCTCCAATGTCTTTTCACTCCTCTTGCTTCTCCTCCTGGATCTGGAGGAATATGCAGCTTTCAAGGCATAGATCAGAGTCCTAATAACACTGTGCAGATGGAGGTGAAAAGAGATCCATATCCTTCTCCTTTCCTCTACGGCCCTCAGTAGTGCTCTCTGGCTGCATCTTTTCCGACCTTTGACAGAAAAAACATGCTTTGAAATAGAACATCGAAAATATTTTTTTTGGAATTGTACAAAGAGTTTGGTTCCAAAGGGATCATCTTCTGGCCTTTTCTTTTCCTGAAAAGCAAAGCTCCAAATACTATGGACATATTTGTAAAGTTCCCCCCGTCTCAATACCAAATAATCAATGCTTTCCACTATCCAGACTTTCCCGTCGATAGGTCCTGGAACACCTTCAAATGTCAACTGCAAAGTATGAATTCTGTCCCAAACATTAACATGCTCTATGTGGTTCACAAAAACATTGACTTGTCTCCATTTAGAGACGGCATCCCTGAGCGATGTTGTCTGTCCAGTCGCTGAGAATCGTTGTGATATAACAACACAAATTCCATTGTGGACAAGCATAGGAATAAAAGTCCTCATGAAATTCTCTCCCTCCTCTGTGTCTGAAGCAAAGACACCAATCAAGGTCCACCTGAAATGAAGGAGCAGTTGGACAATTGCTGGATATGTGATTCCTTTTTTCGGGAGAATCCGGTAGAAAAAAGGAAATTGACTTTTATCACTCAGAGTCTCTGAAACAATTGCATCACTGATCTGCAAAAGCAATGAAGAATGCTATGCTGTATTTGGGGTCAGATCAAGTCCAAAATGCTAGATTTTAATAAATCCAACTTGCTACTCATGAACATGTTAGAATAGTATGTTGTTAATTACTCAAACAAAATCAAGATACAGGATACGGAATACAGAATGCAAAATACAGAATACAGAACATTAGCAAGACTGTTCAAAAAAATTAAAAAGAAATTAAAAAAAAAATTAATGGAGCAAATCTTATTTCTGTACCATGTTAGAAGTAAAAGGAAGCCAGGCCACCAAAGAATACAGTGGCTGGACAGTGGACACCATCAAAGATGACACCAGCCATACCATAGAACAACTTAAAGAAGTACTACAAGATCAGATGAAGCGGAGAGATCTGGGCCCAAATCATACTCTCACTCATGTGCTTCTAAAAAGGGCTTGGATCAGAGGCAGCCATTGTAGTAACATTTTAAGAACAATCCTCCATAATAGTTCTATGTTTATTTTGTTGGATGCTGCAGTGACATTTATAAAGGCAGCAAATCAGTGTTTCCCCTGATTGACATATTTTGCAATTGTGTGGTTCAAGACAAAACAATTGTGAGCAGTGGATTGACTCCAAAGTTTACTTGTTCTTCTGCAAAAGAATGAGCTTTCTAAAATATCTAGTCTCAGTTCTATTCAGGAGGACCCTAACATATACTTTAGCCACAGTATCTATTAGATGAATGGGCCAGTAGCTGCTATGTTCTTTTTTATTCCTCACTGTCACATGTGTGTAGCAGAAGCCCCCAAAGTAATGAGGAAGGTGTCATAAGAGGATATTGATGATTTCCACCCCTCCCCACATTGTATTTCAATCCATGCCCATAACACCTATAAAGGCCATGGTGGAAAGCAGTTCTTCAATTCCATAGACAGAATATGGTTGGATCTATTGCTCAGTCACAACCTCCATATTCACTTTACCAGATAGAGAAGCACACACACACACACACACAAACCTGTGGGACTTTGTAGGGGCCTACTAATGTTGACATCTGAATGGAGGTTTCCCTCTTTGCTCCATCAACAAGAGCCAAAAGGTTCTCCTTCCTTCCACAGCTGTAGTTGGGGACATTGGCTTGTCCAGTGGAGAGCATGTCCAGCAAGGCTTCTGAAGTAGCAAGGGTGCTGGCATAGTTGTCATGGATGTTGTAGCCAAGTGTGAGATTGTGCAGGAGCTGGGGATTCTTATTGACTGACTGAATGGCAAAAATCAAGACTAGTTGTTTAAAATAATTTGTCCTACTGTAAAAAAAAAAGTTCATATTATTAACATCATCATGAAGAGAAACCACAAAACTCTTTTTTTCAGTTTACTGCTCTTTGTCTCCACAAGCCTATTGTGTCTTAAGCCAACATAGATCCAAAGCTAAAGGCAAATGATAGCTGCACATTAGCAAATAATTTTTATCAGCATTGAGAAGATGGGATAGAGAGAGTCAGTGGTGGGATTCAAATAATTTAACTACCGGTACTCTGCCCGAATGATTTTTTCCAACAACCACCAAACTGCTCAGAAAGTTAACAACTATTTCTCATGAACTGATGCGAACTGGCTGAATCCCATCACTGGAGAGAGTTCTCCACCACAGTTAAGAATACACAATTATTTGCAGCAGTCCTAATTTTTAATTTTCCCAGTAACCTGTATTCAAAACCATTCAGTTATTAAAGTAGAAGTACCATAAAATGACGAGGAAGTTCCATAAGTGACCCATGAAGTAAAGATCAAGTGTTGAATATAGCATCAATCAGTGGTTACATAAACATGGAAATGAGGTGGGCAGAGAACCCTACAACCCTTCCAATCATTCTTTTAAACCAAACTCAGTGTTCAAGTGATGAAGTCAGTATTGAATGAGAATGGATAAATAATCTGGACTTGTTTCAGGTTTTATTTGTCTCACATTTGGTTTCTGAGTCTCTTTCATAAAAGAAGACAAAAGCAGAAAGCCATGAAAATAAGGATGATTCAAGGAATTAGACAGGTCCTGCAATATATAGGAGTCAGTGAAATAAAGAGTATTAGGAACTCAAATCGAGGGCATGCAACCTCATCAGAATAGAATAGAATAGAATTCTTTATTGGCCAAGTGTGATTGGACACACAAGGAATTTGTCTTGGTGCAAATGCTCTCAATGTACATAAAAGAAAAGATACATTCATCAAGAGTCAAGAATCATAAGGTATAAGACTTAATAATAGTCATAGGGTACAAATAAGCAATCAAATCATTCTAGGAAACAGTCAATATAAATCATAAGGATACAAAGAACAAAGTTACAGTCATACAGTCACAAGTGGGAGGGGATGGGTGATAAGGAGTGACGAGAAGATTAATAGTAATAGAAGTGCAAACTTTGTGAATAGTTGGACAGTGCTGAGGGAATTATTTGTTTAGCATTTGGGAAAAAACTGTCCTTGTGTCTAGTTGTTCTGGTGTGCAGTGCTCTATAACGTCATTTTGAGCGAAGGAGTTGAAAGAGTTTATGTCCAGGATGTGAGGGGTCTGTAAATATTTTCACATCCCACTTTTTGAGTCGTGCAGTATACAGGTCCTCGATTGAATCATACTGAATAACTTACGAGCAAGACTGACAAGAAGGAGCCATGTCGAAAGGCAGCGTTCTAGATGATGATGTTGTTTCAGTGGTGACTATACCAACAAAATGGTCACCTGCCCTATAAAAGTTCCACGGTTTTTTCTCATCCCAGGTATCAAAATTCAGCAGGCATTTCATTCGAAGCTTCTCAGAGACTACATGAGACACCAGCAGCATTAAAAGCAGAAGATTCATAATGTATAGGACTGAATCAATCCCCTTCCTGTTTCTAAACAAGAACAAAAAGAATTCTATTGAATTCAAACCACCCTCACTTTCCTGATTCGGACAGAGACAAATCAATCTTTGTTGGAAAGGAGAAAAAAGTACATTCAAGAGCACAATTGCTGCCTCTCCCAAAATGTTTGCCACATAGAGTGTGAGCTGTGGCATTTATCCTTTTCTGATGTTCGATAGCTTTTTGGTTCCTTCAATCTGATGTTCACATCAAAGGCAGTCACTGTAGCAGAATATGTCTCAAAGACCAGGGTGGTGATAATTACAGTGAGAAATAATTTCTCCTCTGGGGATCCTGAAGTTCTTCCAAGACTCCAAGTGCAGAGGGTCAGCTGGAGAATAGCATTTAAGTGGAAAATGACAAATATACTCCTGAAGGTGTTGTAGGCCCTCCTGTCAGGACGTGCCTAGAAAGTGATGCTGGAGGAAATTAGTTCAAAACCCAGGTAATTGACTTCTGCTGCTCTTCATTATGGAGTCTTCTCTCCAGAGGCTTCTGGAGAAAGTCACCCAGAGCTATGGAGTTTGATTAAACTCTCGGTTCATGACGCAACTTTAATCCTGCCTTTCTTCTCATGCAAACCCTGCCTAATATTAACAGTAGGGTCTTTTTCTGATTTTTCTTTTCTATTAGATCTCCATTTTTCAATCCTACATTGGAACTGATTTTAAATTTTCATTTCCCATCAGTTGCGGAAATGTCAGTTGTTGGATAAGAGCCGAGTAAGAGGCAGGAAAGTGACAGCTTGTGGACCAAATCATTGGGTATGTTAAGTTCTGCGCATGGGCGCAAGGATTGGAGACCAGACGATGAATAGTGAACTTCAACTCTTTATTTAACATTGTAGAACAGAGCAAATACTACGGCAGCAACAGCCCTTTTTATCGGCAAGCTGCTGATCAAATAACCAATAAAAACTGGAATTGTTATTTCCCTTAACCAATGAGAGAGGCCTGCTAATAGCCAATCAGATTCTCCTGAATGGACCAATCAGATGTCGCTATTATCGGCCAATCAGAATTGCAGAGTCAAAACCCTGCACTGTTCTAAAGGTTTTAATAATCTTTATTAAGCACTTTTATTCATTCACTTTTATTAATTCACAACACCCCTTCCCCCCGGGTTCCGTTTAAGGGGTGCGGTGACGTAATCTTTGAGGTAGGCCGGTTGTTTAGATTGTCTGTTAATTTTTCGCTGTCCCCCCGGAACTTGTTTATAATATTGTTTGGGCAGGACGTTTTCTGGTGAGTAGGTTACCTCCGGTCCTTCATTAAAAAACTCGGTACCGCTAAAGTCTTCGTTGTCCTCTTGCCTTTGTGGGCTTGCTTCTGACGAGATGTTTCTTTGAGGCAAGTCCACCACCCTCTCTGATTCCTCCGAATGCTCACTTCTTCCACTCATGCTTTTTGTCGTTTCGAACTCGGTCTCCTCGGCATCTCCTCCCCCCTCAGTTTGGATGTTACTGGAGTCACAGAAACGAGGTTGCAGCCTCGAACGCAGCTGATCAATATGGCGCATCCATATTCTTCCATCGCGACTTTTTACTCGGTACGACCTGGGTCCTGTGACTTGGATTACAGTTGCCTCGACCCACAACGGATCGCCCGAAAAGTTTTTAGTGAAGACTAAGTCACCTATCTGGAATTCGCGGCATTTCCCACTGGATCCGTGTGGTTTTTCTGGTTCGTACAATGGGTGTAGTCGGTCAAGGTGTTTTCGTCCCATTAACAATTCGGCCGGAGTTTTGTTGATGACGCTGTGTGGAGTGATGTGTTGAAGGAGGAGTATCCGGTTAATCTTATCTTCGATATCGCCATAGTCCATTTTATGTAGGGTTTTTTTGACGAATTGTACCATGCGCTCGGCTCTTCCATTGGTCGCAGGATACACCAGCGAAGTTAGTGCATGGCGAATACCATGGTCCGCTACTGTTCAAAAGAAAGCATGGTAAACTGGGGTCCGTTGTCGGATACCAGAACGTCTGGCAGTCCACGGGTTGCGAACAGTCTATCCAATTTCCTGATGACCGATTCCATTGTGGTACTTTTCATTTCATGGATTTCAAGCCAGTTTGAGTAGGCATCCACCGTTACTAGGAATGTGTGTCCTTTAGTAGGTCCCGCAAAGTCAATATGAATACGGGACCATGGTCCCCTGGGTGTTTCCCACTCTGTTGGGGTTGCTTTCGGTGGGGCATTGCTAACTTCCTGGCATTTGCAACAAGTCTTTACCCAGGCCTCAATTTGTTTGTCGATACCCGGCCACCATGCATAGCTTCGTGCGAGCGCCTTCATGCGCACTATGCCGAGGTGGCCTTCATGCAAGGTTTTCAATACCACTCGTTGCAGCCGGTCTGGGACAACGACTCTATCCCCCCAAATTATGCAGCCTTTCTGTGAAAACAGTTCCATCTGTCAATTCTTGAAAGGACTGAAGTTGTCAGGGATTTGATCCAATGGCCATCCTCACTCTACCCAGCTAAGAACTCGCGCCAAAACGGGATCGCGTTTGGTTTTGATCGTGATATCTCGAACTGTCAGTGGTGGTGATTGAAGTGTTCCATTTTTGGAGCGTCGTGACGGTTGGAGCTGGGTTGTCAATGGTTTCAGGAAGTCGTGCACGGCTTAGTGTGTCAGTGTGGGGGATGGCTTTCCCCAGGCGATGTTGCAGTTTATAATTATATGCAGCCAAGAATTCCGACCAGCGAGTCATTCTGGGAGATAAGATATAAGGGGT
Source organism: Hydrophis major (assembly GCA_033807585.1). Lineage (NCBI taxonomy): Eukaryota > Metazoa > Chordata > Lepidosauria > Squamata > Elapidae > Hydrophis > Hydrophis major. Next base: position 43,754,656 of record CM066329.1, read on the forward strand.
TGGCTTACCCCCCACTATAATCCCCAGCAAAGGTTTGTGGTCAGTAACTATAGTAAAAACTCACCCATAAATATATTCATGAAATCATTTAACAGCAGAAACGACAGCAAGAGCCTCTTTATCGATTTGACTATAGTTACGTTCAGCTTTTGATAGCGTTTTTGAAAAGTAGGCAATAGGGGCTTCACTACCGTTTGGTAACACATGGCTCAAAATGGCACTCACTCTGAATGTGATGCATCACATGTAATTGTTAAAGGCAAAGTCTCATCGTACTGCATCAAAACAGCATCTGAAGTCAATAAGTTTTTTACTTTTACTTGCATGTTCCTCTCGTTGTCCCCAGACCCAGGTTGGTCTCATTCAGACTGGAGCCGGTTGACCTCTTCTACATCACTTTCTGATGATGATTCGAGGTCCTCGTGGTGGGCTGTCATTGCCTGTCCCTCCAGGTGAGGCAAGATTTCACCGGCGAGTTGGCGGAGCGGGGTGTGGGTTACGGATAACATTGTTTACCCTAACTGGTTTAGGTAAAATAATAAATATGTTATCATGGTTTGTTGGTTAAAGTGTCTGTAACTTTAACTGTAAAGAATGTAATTAAGGGAGAGGTTGTGAGATCACCATAAAAGAAGCAAGGCACGGCAGCTTGCTCTCTCTGGCTTTATGATCCCTAATTACTGGATGGATTCAAGACTGCGTTTTTCTCCTACTGGAAAGGGAGAGAGAAAGGACTGATTTACTGTAAGTGAACTGACATTGGATATTCTACACGGATTTTGCTAATTGAATATCCTTGAATGGATTGATTAAAATGATACATGACTAATGGACTGTTATTTTGACTATGCTATAATCTCTAAATGGAATAAACTATATTTTTGATAGCACAAGCGTATCTGTTATTTTTACTGTATGTTAATAAATATACAACCTTATCGCACTCATTTATCTGTGTGCCTATCTGACTAACGCTGCACATTCTGTTTAGCTTGTCTCCTTAACCCTGGTTGGGGAACCCAGGCTTAACACCAGGCTTAACAGAGGCTGCAAAGTCAGTTTAACTAGGATAAAACAGATTTATGTAAAAAGTGAGAGTTTGTGTTGTTACACATTACAGTAAACAGATAGCTGTGTTTTATTAATTATAGTTTTATATCCATATAAGAAAACATGGCACAAGTTAATCTACAAAGTTTGTCCCTTATATCCAACCTGGATGGAACAAACTATTTATCATGGTCTATAAAATGTAGTCTACTTCTACAAAGAGAAGGTCTGTGGAATATAATTGAAAACCCACCAAACGTAGAAGAATGGGATCCAGAGGTTGAGGAAGATAGACAAAAGATAGAATTTATACAAAAGAATGAACAAGCTATTTGCATAATAGGATTAACATTAACTGACCAGCAACTTGTTCATATCCACGGAGAGCAAACGTCTGTTGGGTGTTGGCAGAAGCTGAAGAGGATTTATGTCCGAGATAACGTTGGTGCTCACATAAATCCAACACAGAAGCTTTTCAGGATGCATCTCCAGACGAATGGTGATATGCTGTCATTTGAATTCTATAAAAAGCATTTTTCAAGAACTGTATGAGAAAGAGCTTATTTTCTCTGAACTGCACCAAGTCTACATAATTCTATCATCACTAGACCTAAGTTATGATAACTACGTCACTTCCCTTGAAATTTTGCCTAAGGAAAGTCTAAATTTAACTGATATAACTGGCAGATTGATTGAAGAGGCCAGAAGAAGACTTGAAAGAGATCAGTTAAGGAGGGAGCAACCTCAAAAAGAAGATAATGAATCTCCTACTGCATATGCAATTAAAAAGTGTTTTAATTGTGGAGGAAGAGGACATTTGGCAAGATTTTGTAAAAAAGCAAAGTGCTAGAACGCTGGCCAGAATACTAAAAGTCATCAAAAGATAAATAAAAATTTAGAGTTAGCCATGTATATTAACGGAGCTGTAAAAAATAATTTATGGGAGGTTGACAGTGGAGTATCCCACTGTATAACAAATGATAACAAAAATTTTATTAAAATGTCCAAGAGTACACAGCAGATATCGTTAGCCAATGGCTGGAAACTGAAAGCTAAAGGTCAAGGTATAGCATATTGTTCTTTTATAAAAGAGAATGTAAAAATGTTATATGTACCACAACTTCAGTTTAATTTAATTTCAGTTAGAATTTTGGTTAAACTAGGATATGTAGTTATATTTAGGGGAGATAACTGCATAATTGAGAAAGAAAATAAGAAAATTACTGCATCTTTAAGAGGTGAATTATATGTGTTAAATGATAATGGTTTAGAGGTGGCTAACACGGTTTTTGATAATAAGAAACCTCATGATGAATGTATTCACTTGTTACACTGACGACTAGGGCATTTAAATTTTAAAATGCTTAAGAGAACTGTTCAGCTATCTAAAGGAATAAGTTTGAAACCTTGTAATAAGTATTTGCAATGTTTTGCTTGTAATCAAAGCAAAAGCAGGGTCATACTGGCTAATAGAGTTGATGGATTTACTACCAAAGAGCCTTTAGAAGTAGTATTTGCTGATTTAATAGGTCCGAAAAAACCAAGTGTAGGAGGAGCTCGATACATATTAAGTATAATGGACCATTATTCTTGATATGGGTTTTGCTATTTAATGAAGAGCAAAACTGAAACGTATCAAAATCTCTTTAATTGGATAAAATTTGCTGAAAGGAAAACTAAAAAGAAATTAGTAACTCTTATAACAGATAATGGTACGGAATTTACAAATAATAAATTCCAGAATAGACTTAGAATGTTAGGTATTCAACATAAAAAGTCTGCACCATATAGGCCACAACATAATGCCTTTATAGAGAGACGAGGCCAAACACTACAATCAATGGCACGTACTATGTTGTCTGATTCAGAATTACCTGACAATTTATGGGGAGAAGCAATAATGTGTGGTAATCATATATTAAATAATGTTGTTAATTCAACAACAGGTGAATTACCATTCACACTGTGGCATGGTACAAAACCTGATTTAAGTTACATGCACACATTTGGAGCACCAGCATGGGTGCATATCCCTACACAACTCAGACACAAAGGACAGCATAGAGCTAAAAGATTATTTTTTGTGGGATATGAATCTAATCATAGATCTTATAGATTCTGGGAACCAGGTACATCTAGAGTTTACACCAGTGCTAGTGCTAAATTCCAGAACATGTAGGATGGAATAGATTAGAGCAAGATTTAAATAACGAAGTAATTATTGAACCCTACAAAAGGCAAAAAGATCAGACTAGTTATAAGAGGAGTCCAATTAAAGAAGAAGTCCACGAAGAGCAAATAGGACCAGAACAAGAAGAAACAGTTGATCAGGAAGAGTTAGATAATCAAGAACAGTTAATAAATGAAAGTCCACCTGTAAGTCCTGTAATACCTAGACGTACTACACGTGTAACTAGACCACCTGATAGGTATCAAGCAAGTATAGTTTGCCAAGTAACTAAAGTTCCAATTAATATAGATGAACTTAAGATGTATCCTGCTAAGGATCAGGAGAATTGGCAAAAGGCAATGGAAAAAGAACTAAATTCATTAAAGGTAATGAAAGTATATGAAGATGCCAAATTACCTCCAGGAGAAAAATCCATTGGGTGCAAATGGATATTTAAAATAAAAACTGGCAATGATGGGACTGTTACCCATAAGGCTAGGTTGGTAGCTCAAGGATTTAATCAAACTGCATCTGATTATGATGAAATTTTTGCACCAAGTCTTAAAGCAACATCTTTGAGAGCAGCTTTAGTGTGGGCAGCTAAGAAAAACTATGTCATTAAACCATTTAGATGTAGAAACTGCTTATTTGCATGCACCATTGCAGCACACCATATATTTGAAAAAGCCAGTTATTATAAAAGACAATAAAGTAAATAGTAATGATTGTTGGAAACTCTAAAAGAGTCTGTACGGGTTGAAACAATCTGGTTTTGAGTGGAACCAATATATTGTGAAAGAATTAAACAATATAGGTTTTAAATCTGGGTTAGCAGATCCATGTGTGTTTAAAAGAGAAAATAATGGAACGGTGTCATTATTGTTATTATTTACAGATGATATTGCTTTGATAACTAAGACTAATAATGAAGCTAATAAGATTATATCATTATTAGCCAAAAAGATAAAATTAAAGCATTTAGGTGAAATTAAAAAGTATCTAGGATTGACAATTAACAAAACAAAAAATGAATTTAAGATATCTCAAGAAGATAAAATTTGCCAATTAATTAAAACGTATAAAATGGAACTTTGTAAAAAAGCCAAAGACTCCAATGAGTCAGGAAGTTTGCCAAACTGATGATCAAAGTCCCAAATTTGATCAGTTAATATATCAATCTTTGATTGGTAGCTTATCATATATAAGTAATTGGTCAAGGCCAGATATAGCTTATAGTGTTGATCAGCTGGCTCGTTTTAATTCAGATCCACATCAATGTCATTGGCAATCATTCAAGAGAATTTTAAGATATCTTAAAGGAACAATGAACCATGCATTGTATATAGAACCAAAGGGTGATTTGAGTCTTAGTGCCTGTGAAGATGCAAGTTTTGCAACTGACATAAACACTAGAATATCAACATCTGGGATGGTTATATTATTTGGTAAGACACTAATAGGGTGGAGGTCAAACAGACAACAGCATATTAGCTTGTCCACGATGGAAGCGGAATTTTCATGTCTGTCATTACTATGCACTGACTTAATTTTGTACAAACAGTTATTATTAGACATGGGTATAACTGTTAAAGATTCTATTATTGTTTATGAGGATAACCAAGCAGCCATAAAGTTAGCTACTAATATAGCTGTAAAAACTAGATCAAAGCATACTGATTTAAGATACTTAAATGTTAGAGAATCTGTAAAGAATGGTCTAATTAAATTGTAATACTACATGACGGAGGAAAACATTGCAGACCAATTTACAAAAGCTCAAGGAGTAATTAAGTTTAAAGAGAGTTGTAACAAATATGATTTAAAGATGTAAATAGTTATAGTATTATTATTTCCTAAAAGGGGAGAATGTTAGGGATAACATTGTTTACCCTAACTGGTTTAGGTAAAATAATAAATATGTTATCATGGTTTGTTAGTTAAAGTATCTGCAACTTTAATTGTAAAGATTGTAATTAAGGGAGTGGTTGTGAGAGCACCATAAAAGAAGCAAGGCATGGCAGCTTGCTCTCTCTGGCTTTATGATCTCTAATTACTGGATGGACTCAAGACTGTGTTTTTCTCCTACTGGAAAGGGAGAGAGAAAGGACTGATTTATTGTAAGTGAACTGACATTGGATATTCTACACAGACTTTGCTAATTGAATATCCTTGAATGGATTGACTAAAATGATACATGACTAATGGACTGTTATTTTGACTATACTATAATCTCTGAATGAAATAAACTATATTTTTGATAGCACAAGCGTATCTGTTATATTTACTGTATGTTAACAAACATACAAACTTATCTCACTCATTTATCTGTGTGCCTATCTGACTAACGTGCACATTCTGTTTAGTTTGTCCCCTTAACCCTGGTTGGGGAGCGCAGGCTTAACACACCGCATTTGTGCAGCCAATTTCCTGGTTGCTTCTGCTGCAGTAGCATCAGCGAAGGCTAATGTCGCCTTTTGCCATCAGCTTACTCTGCACGTGGGGTGCATCTAATCCCAGAATTATTCGGTCTCTCAGGGCCTCTTCAAGGCTGGCGAACCCGCAGAGGCGTCCCAAATTCCGGAGATCCGCTATGAAATCTGCAACGCTTTCTCCCTTCCGCTGGTCTCTTTGATAAAATTCATGCCTTCGAACAAGCGTTGGTGTGGTTGGTGCGTAGTGGGTCCGTAGAAGGGGCTCGAGGATGTCCCAGTCCATGGACTTCACCTCAGCCGGTTTGGCTAGTGCCTTGGCCATCTTAAACATGGTCAGCCTGCAGTGAGTTAGGAATACCGCTTGCTTCTTTCCGGTAGTGGCATCCTTCAAGTTGTTGGTCTCCAGAAACATCTGGAATCGGTCCATATATGAGTCCCAGTCTTCTTGTGCCGGGTTGAATGGAGCGGGTGGTATGGCGCTGCTAGACATGGTTCAGCCGTTGGTGCGTCTTCAGCCACGTGCTCTGTTTGGCGCCCTGTAGTGCTCAGTCAGCTCTGACGTCTCCAAATCCCATCCTCGTCGCCAGTGTTAAGTTCTGCGCATGGGCGCAAGGATTGGAGATGAGACGATGAACAGAGAACTTCAACTCTTTATTTAACATTGTGGAACAGAGCAAAAACTACGGCAGCAACAGCCCTTTTTATCGGCAAGCTGCTGATCAAATAACCAATAAAAACGGGAAGCGTTAGTTCCCTTAACCAATGAGAGAGGCCCGCTAATAGCCAATCAGATTCTCCTGAACGGACCAATCAGATGTCGCTATTATTGGCCAATCAGAAGTGCAGGGTCAGAACCCTGCACTTTTCTAAAGGTTTTAATAATCTTTATTAAGCACTTTTATTAATTCACAACAGTGTATATAAAGAAAAAGTTATAGAATGGAATTGTTTTCCTTTCCCCTGCCCTTAACATCTCTGTTGTCCTTCCACATTCATATTAGCTACTGGGTATCTTTATATTTTGAAGTTTCTTAATTATCAAACAAAACATGGTTTTGTGAGATCTGCAGCTGGGACACTGGCAGTGCCCACTGTGTAGTGGATGGCACAACCTGATTTTTTTTTGTCATGCCCACCAGAAATTGGCTTGGAGGTAATCTGTTGGTCCCCCTTGTTTTTTGGGGAACACGGTGGAGAGGAGCCGCTTTGGCCTTCCAATCTCTGAGACTGTGAGTAAACTCTCCCCAAAATACTGCCAAGGGGTTGGTAGGTGTGTTTAGGTGTACCTATATTCCTGATGCATCCAGTCAGGGGAGAATAATACCAAAGGTGCTTTTTCAAGAGGCAACTGGATTTGACCTCTTTTTGGTTTTTCTCTGAAGATGTTTCGTTTCTCATCCAAAAAGCTTCTTCAGCTCTGAGCGGATAATGGGGAATGGAAGGATTTATACTCCTTGCAGACTCCTTGTTTATACTAACAGATAATCAGAATTGGAAAGGAAGTTTCTCCACTGCATTGACTTGCTTAATGATGAGAAAAATGTCATAAAATCAGATCTGGTCATATGGGTGCATTAAGTTATGACTAACAAACCTTTTTCCAACTGAGATTATGAGTTATGATTGTAACAAACTCTTTTCCAATTGAGATTCTAAATTAAGGACTACCTGTACCCTATAACTACACTGCCCAACATTTGTAAATCTTTGGTCTTGTGCAATGACTCTGGTAAGTTACTACTGCTGCAGCTTTGTGAGCAAAATTCACTCCAACATTTGTGCTCTTTTGCTAGATTATGGTATTTAAGATTACTTGACTGGGAAAAGTATTTTTCCCCACACCAAACAATTGTATGATTTCCCTTCTGTCTCTGTGAAGTTCCGGGAAAACATAAAGATGTGACTTTTGAAAAAAAAAAACTTTCCTATATTGTTCACAACTGAAGGGGTTTTATCTCTGCTATGGACTTTCTGATGCATTTTTAGCTTTGATTTGCAATGAAAAGGTTTCTGACATTCCACACACCCATAAGGCCACTCACCTTTGTGGTTTCTGGTGTACATGTGAAGCACTACATATCAGTAGTGAGATTTAATTTTTTTTACTACTGGTTCTATGGGCATGGCTTGATGGGTGTGGCAGGGGAAGGATATGGTAAAATCTCCAGTCAGAGGTGGTATTTGCCAGTTCTCCGAACTACTCAAAATTTCCACTACTGGTTCTCCAGAACTGGTCAGAACGTTCTGAATACCACCTCTGATAAATATATCCTATATATCCTAGTTACAACTATCATACGGCATAATCTCTTTTGACTACACCGTGTTATACATCCAAATTTTAACTATTATTTGTTTAATTCCACCATCATACACTATTACAGTTCTTATTTTGTGCACATCATACTATATTCAAGTACAATTCAATAATAATATTTCTTACATTGTTTATTTTTACATATTTCCCTAACTCTCAATTTATTTTTATTTGGTTGATCTTCTTTCATTTTTCAACCCTAATCTCTGTATCTATTATATGTACAATTATACAGTTTGTCCCATGTTAGGTAGAACTCTGATTCCTCTTTGTCCTCCAGTTCCATTGTAAGTCTGTCAGTTTGGCACATTCTAATTTTTTTTTATTACCTCCTCATCTGTGGGAGTCCTTTCACTTTCCTAGTTTTATGCGTATAGGATCCTAGCTGCAGTTATTACACGTATGATGAAATATGTGACTCTTTTATTGTATTTCCCTGCAATTATCCCTAATAAAAATAGTTCTGGTTTCAGGTCTGTTTGTTGTTTTGTCATCCCTTCCAGCCAATTCTATATTTTCAATTTTGAACCATCCAATGATAAACAATGTGAATCAGGAGAAAAAGTTGTTTGTTACCCTTACAGAACTTAGTTAGACACACTAACCAAAGAAATATTACAGAGGAAATTGATTATTCTTGAAATGGAAGTCAGACTGTTGGCCCGAGTTAAAATGCCATCTAAGATAGTTTCAATATATCATTACTGTGGCAAGATTATTATAGGAAGAAAGTTCCTATGAAGGAATGGTTGTTGAAATTGACAGAACTTGCTGAGATGGTCAAACTGACCTTTTTGACATATCAACAAAATTCTCATTGCAGAAGTGACATATTTCAAAAACCTGAGTATGATAACTTCGACTTCAGGTAGTCTAAGGACAGTGGACAAATATTTATTTATTTATTTTATTTCTTTTGGTTTGTCAATTGCTTACAAGATAATAGGTATAAGTAAAAACGTAGTTATGAATACATGGACACATATAAGAAAAATAAAAGAAACAATCGGACAGGGATGGTAGGCATGTTGGTGCATTTATGCACACCCCCTGCAGACCTCTTAGGAAAGGGTCAATAGTAGACAGCCTAAGGTTAAAGTTTTTGGGGTTTGGGGAAGAAACCACAGAGTCAGGTAGGGTATTCGAGACATTGACCACTCTGTTGCTGAAGTCATATTTCCTGCAATCAAGTTTGGTGCGATAAATCTTGAGTTTGTATCTATTGTTTGCTTTTGTATTGTTATGGCTGAAGCTGAAGTATTCATTGACAGGTAGGACATTGCAATGTATTATTTTATCTTCTATACTTAGATCGGACTGAAGGCGGCATAGTTTTAGGTTTTCTAGGTCTAGAATTTCAAGTCTGGTGGCATAAGGCATTCCGCAACAAGTAGAGGAGTGGAGAACTTTTCTTTTTTTTAAAAAAAAAAAAAAGATTTTATTAATTTTCTGCAGACAAACAAGACAAACAAAACATAAAAACATCAACTCTTACATGTGCATCCAGTGTGTCAGTTGGTTCATCATTTTTGTGCATTCATTCTGTAGTCTCAATTACAATTATGTTACATAACAACTCATATTGTCAATCCAAACTTATATATCCTAATATCACTAAAAAAAAAAAAGTTTTTGACTATATTTTTAATCATTCATGCTTTATGAGCTAACAATACTTTAAACCAGTTTACTCTATAACAAATCATATAATCATATCAAATCAATCCTAAAAAACCCTTTATAAATATAATGTCGAATAACAAGATAATAGCAAAATAGCTATTATAAAGATATTCCTTACTGTCTAGCATTCTAAATATTCTATTATCGTATTTTATCATCTAACCATTGATAAAAAAGATCCCAAATTTCATAAAATTGTTTATCTTCTTGCTCTCTAATTTCAAATGTCAATCTACTCATCTCAGCACAAACCAATATTTTCTTAATAATTTCTTCCTGTAATGGTATTTTCTCATTCTTCCAATTTTTAGCAAATACAATCCTAGCCGCTGTTAATACATTTACAATCAGATATTTCAAGTCTTTACTCTATGTATCTGGTAAGATTCCCAATAAAAAGAACTCCGGTTTCAAATCTATACGTTTCTTTGTCATTTTTTCCAGCCACATGTGAATTTTAGTCCAAATTTTAGTGCTAAATTTCAGAAGAAATGGTTTGATCATTCTCCTAGTTTACTACATTTTACATTTTCTTTTTCAAGGCTATAATGAGCATGGGAATAAGAATTGTAAGGAACAATGTCAACCAGTCGATCCAAACGAGCAAAACAGGAATTTTGCAGATCAGATGCAAACAAAGATTGATGAAACAAACCAATCCCAAAGTGAAGTTGAAAAAAGCTTTCCTTCCGCCCGTCGTCTTCTTAGCCATACAATCATCAATATGAGAGAAATACCATATCAATGCATGGATTATGAAAAGAGCTTTAATAAACACGAGCATTTCATTCCCCATAAAGAGACAGATTCAGAAGACAAACAATATACCTGCATGGAATTTGGAAAGACCTTCTGTTATTATGACTCTTTTACACTCCATCAAACGAATCTCACAGAAAAACCTTATAAATGCATGGAGTGTGGAAAGGCCTTTAGTTGTAGCAGTAGTCTTAATGTACACAAGAGGATCCACATAGGAGAGAAACCATATCAATGTCTTGAATGTGGAAAGAGTTTTAAGTGGAATTGTCATCTTACATCCCATAAAAGGATCCACACAGGAGAGAAGCCATATAAATGTATGGAATGTGGAAAAGACTTTGGGAAGAACTGTGATCTTATATTCCATAAAAGGATCCACACAGGAGAGAAGCCTTATCAATGCATGGAGTGTGGAAAGACCTTTAGGTGTAACAGTAGTCTTTATTCCCATAAGAGGATCCACACAGGAGAGAAACCATATCAATGTCTTGAATGTGGAAAGAGTTTTAGGTGGAATTGTCGTCTTATGTCCCATAAAATGATCCATACAAGGGAAAAAACCTTATGAACACATAGAGTATGGAAAGAGCTTTTCAAGAAGCTCTTACTTGCCATAGAAAGATCCATGAATAGGAGAAGCCATAACAATACAGGTGATGAAAATAACTGAATTTAGATATACTCATGTGAGATGGTGACTAGAGATACCAATAGAAATGAGAAAATAGTTTTCAGTCTAAAACCAGTCGTGTCACTGGTTCCTCCCAATAAACATGAACACATATATATTTTATGTAAGTAAGTTCAGATGAAGTGCTCTGAAAGGAAGCCACAACTGTGGGATGTCCTATAAGCACATATGCAGAAGTTTTTCTCCAGTGAAAGTGCCAAATTCCTTTTTTCCTGTGAAGTGACAAAGTCTCAAACAAAAGCTAAATTTGTGGTATATTTTTGGTACATGTACCTGTAGCCTTAGATTAAATTAAAGAAATACAGTTGGTGTGATTATTCAACAGAATGGTCAAAGGAAAAGGGAAACTCAAAGTATTCTGGCATCAAAAGCTGTTCAGCATCAACTGAGGAAAGGGACTTTTGAAAACTGCAGAGCCTGAAATAAAGTTAGGATGATAGCTGCAGGAATTGTTGGTAGAGAGCTGCCACATTATCAATGCATGGAGTATGGAAAGAGCTTTAGTCAAAGAAGTAGTCTTAATTCTCACAAGAGTATCCACACAGGAGAGAAGCTTTATCAATGCATGGAGTGTGGGAAGGCCTTTACTCGTAATAATCATCTTATTACCCACAAGAGGATCCACACAGGAGAAAGACCTTATAAGTGCATGGAATGTGGAAAGGCCTTTTTTCATAGCAGTTCTCTTAGTTCCCACAAGAATGTCCACACAGGAGAGAAGATTTATCAATGCATGGAGTGTGGAAAGACTTTTACTCATAACAGTTATCTTAATACCCACAAGAGGGTCCACACAGGAGAAAGACCTTATAAATGCATGGAGTGTGGAAAGACCTTTACTCGTAGCAGTCGTCTTAATTCCCATAAAAGAACCCACACAGAAGAGATATCCATGTCTTGAATGTGCAAAGAATTTTATGTGGTATTGTGGTCTCATCTCCCATAAAAGGATCCACACAGGAGAGAAGCCATATAAATGCATGAAATGTGGAAAATGCTTTAAGAATCATGGTGATCTGGCTTACCATAAAATAAGCCATACAGGGGATAAACCATATGAATGCATGGAGTGTGGAAAGAGCTTTCCAAGAAGGTACACTCTTACTTTCCATAGAAATATCCACGAATAAAGTTAGGACAATCACTGCAGGTATTGTTGGTAGAGATCTGCCACATTGGGACATGCTGCAATTCACTAGGGAATTACTACTACCTTGGGTTTGGGAATCTCACTCCATCTTGAAATTATTTACTCAAAAGAGAGCTCCTCAATATGCTGTCAGATCTCTGAGGTAAGCCAGACAGGAATCACGGCCAGACAGGCTAATTCTATTGTAAGGTTATTTGTACTACTACTATTCATACTCTGTTGTAAGGCTTTATGAATAGAATTGTGCAAGTCTGAAAGTACAGATCTGCTATTGCTTAAAGTTGCTTCCAACTTTGAGATTGAGGGCATATGCACTGAACAAATAACTAATAAATAAGAATCTAATATATCAATAGACATTGTTTTTAAGATTCCTTCCCTGCCAGTTATGCAGTTGCATACTCCTCTGTTAGGGATAACATTGTTTTACCCTAACTGGTTTAGCTAAATAATAATATGTAATCATAGTTTGCATGTTAAAGTGTCTGCAACTTTAACTGTGGGATAGTAATTAAGGGAGTGGTTGTGTAAGCACTTTAAAAGAGGCAAGACTGCAGCTTGCTCTCTCTCTGGCTTTGATGATCCCTGATTACTGCAAGGACTCAAGACTGCATTGCTCGAACGGGAGAGAAAACAAAGGACTGACTTGTAAGTGAACTGACATAGGATATTCTAAATGGACTTTGCTAACTGAATATCCCTGAATGGACTGAATAAATGATACATGACTATTGGACTGTTATTTGACTATGCTATGAACTCATAATGGAATAAACTATATTTTTGATAGCACAAGCGTATCTGTTATTTTTACTGTATGTTAATAAACATACAAGCTTAGCTCACTCATTTATCTGTGTGCCTATCTGACTAACGCTGCACATTCTGTTTAGCTTGTCTCCCTAACCCTGGTTGGGGAAACCAGGCTTAACATCCTCCATTTTTAATTAATATTTCCCTGAGTAGCATGTTTTCTCTTTTCCCTCTGAGTGATTCCCACAAACGTTTACAAGTTGCTAATGCTGTGGAAAGATCCATACATTTAAATTTATTAGCTGTGTCCAAAGGCAGAAACAGTCAAGGAAGGTTCTTGAGAGGAAAATGATTGACTGCCCAAGCATTCAAGAAGAAGCAAGATGAATCATACACAGATTTTATAGAACTACATGACATACTGAATACATATGGGAGAATATGAGGGGTCCTTGGTGCAGACATTTCGTTGGCCAAAACTAGGTGACATCATCAGTTCTAGTAATAGTTGCTTTTGTTCTCCATTTTATATTTTAGTGGCTTGCAGTTTCACGTTTGGTGGGGTTGATCTTAGGAAGTTCTTTGGGCTGCTTAATGTTAGCTTGCTTGGCAGTTCCTTATTTCAGGAAGTTACTTCTTGATTGTTGACCTGGAGTTAATCTGTGGTCATCTAGGTGGTGATTGCTGGTGAGGAAGTATTTTGGTCCTTTTGTTTTCTTCTTGGCTTGTTGATTGACACTTTTGCACAGAGTGTAGATATTGTTTATATCTACTGTATGTATCTACTGATGGTTTATTTGTTAGAGTGACAGTCTTCTAGAGATTCCCTAGCCTAGCGTTTTTGGACTTGGCTTGGTCCAGGGTGATCAGAGTTTCACAGTTCAAATTATGGTTAAGTCTATCCACATGTAAGATTAAAGAGTTTTCATCATGTGTTCTGACTGGTAGTTGGGGTTTATGGATGTGCTCTGCCTGTTTGTCCTACATAGTGGCTGTTGCAGTCATTACAGTGTATGTTATTTATGTCACTGATTCCTCATCATAAACTTGTATGTATACTGTATGGAAGAAGCTTCAGATGAAGCATTCTGAAAAGAAGCCACAACTGTGGGAAGTCCTATAAACCCACATGCAAAAAATTTTCTCTAGTGAAGATACCAAATTCTGTTTCCCAGACAAAAACTAAAATAGGTTTTTTGAGGGGTACATTTACCTGTAGCCTTAATTTAAATTAAAGAAGTACAGTTGATATGATTTATTTCCAGTTATATAAATGAATTTGCCTTCAACTCTGAGATGGGCAGTATACAGTAAATGTCGTGTCCGCGAAAAAAGGTTCTGAGTCGGTGACTTTCGTTAACAGCTCTTTATTTCTAATAGTTGAACCGAACCGGCAAAAGGCAAAAAGCCTCCGGCTTTTATACCTTTTGCCGCAGCGGCCGCGGCCAATGGCAGCGATTCAAGTCTCCCGCTCTTGGTTTGAACCAATCGCGGGAGACTTCAATCGGGCCAATCGGCGCGGCTCGCCTGGCCAATCAGAAATCCCCGCGCCTTAGCCAATCAAGGCGCAGGGATTTCGAGTAGTCCATTTTAATACATAACACCCCTCCCCTCTTGGTACGGTCCTTCACGTGGTGTAGTCGCGCAGGTAGGCGGGGCTCCGTCGGGTCCTAGTTGACCTGCGCAACTCACTTCCTTGTTGTAACTCGGCCGGAGCGGTCATCTTTTTGGCTGCTCCTGGCTCTGTGAGAACCGGCTGGATGATCGGGCCGGTTCTCTCGCCGTGGCTCCCGCCTGGGCCTACCGGGTCGGTTGAGTCACGGATTTCGCCGCTCCCGCTTGGCTTCTCCGAGTCGGTAGAGTTGGCCGGACGGCTCTTCTCCGGATGGGACTCGCGAAGGCTGCGTTCCGGTGAGTTTTTAAATTTAATTTTCTCCTGCGTTTGTCTTACCGGGTATTCCCTCCCCCCTTGGTTCGTGTCTTGGGGGTTGAGGTCAGTCATAGCTCGTGACCGGAGCTGGTCGATATGTCGTTTCCAGGCTCGCCCATCGATGGTTTGGAGCCGGTACGACCGTGGGCCAGTGATTTGGGTTATGACGGCTGGGATCCATAGGGGGTCCCCCGTCATGTTTTTGGCGTAGACCAAGTCGCCTGGTTCAAAAGTCCGGTACCTGGAGCTTGAGTCTGGGGGTCGCTCTGGGTTATAGGTTGGGTGCAGACAATCGAGTGGGGACCGCAGCTTTCTGCCCATCAGGAGCTCTGCAGGGCTTTTGTTGGTTGTGGTATTGGGTGTGATGTGCTGTATGAAAAGTAGTTTGTTGATTTTTTCGTTGATCTCCCCGTGGTCCATTTTCCGGAGGGTCTTTTTTGTAAACTGGACCATCCGTTCCGCCCTACCGTTCGCCGCCGGATGCGCCGGTGCTGTCAATGCGTGGCGGATACCTCTCTCGGCCAGGAACCGTTCGAATTCGATGGAGGTGAATTGGGGCCCGTTGTCTGAGACAATGACGTCTGGGAGGCCATGTGTGGAGAACAGTTTACACAGCTCTTTAATGACAGCCTCTGTGGTGGTGGATTTCATGTCAGCCACCTCTAACCAATTTGAGTATGCATCGACTGTGATTAGAAAAGTGTGTCCATTTGTGGGGCCAGCAAAGTCTAAGTGGATTCTGGACCAGGGTCCCCGTGATATTTCCCAGTCCCGGATAGGTGCTGTGGGTGGGCTGGATCTGGTTTCCTGGCACCGGTGGCATTTGGCGACCCATGCTTCAATTTGTTTGTCCATCCCTGGCCACCAAGCGTAACTCCTGGCCAGGGCTTTTGTCCTGACGATGCCAGGATGACCCTCGTGTAACATCTCTAGGACCCTGTTTTGCAATTTGCCTGGAATTACCACCCGATCACCCCACAGGATGCAACCTCTTAACAGTGAAAGTTCAGTCTGGCGCTGCCGGAATGTTTTAAAAGTCTCGTCAATGTCTCTTTCCGGCCAGCCTTTTTCTAACCAATGTAAGATTTGCGCCAAATGTCTGTCCCTAATGGTTTCTCTGGCAATATCAGATGCGGTTATGGGCAAACTCTCGATACTCAGGGTGTTTGTTGTTGGTGCGGGGTCAGGGTCAGAGTCCGGCAAGGGCGAGCGGCTTAAAGCGTCCGCATGCGAAATTTTCTTACCTGGCTTGTGTAACAGTTCGTAGCTGTAGGCTGCCAGGAATTCAGACCATCTTGTCATGCGGGGTGACAAGATGTTTGGTGTAGCACGGTTTCCAGCGAGAATGCCCAGCAGTGGTTTATGATCAGTGACTATTTTGAATGGGCGGCCGTACAGGTACTCGTGGAAACGCTTAACGGCGGCAACTATAGCCAAAGCTTCTTTGTCCAGCTGGCTATAGTTCCGTTCCGGTTTAGTCAGAGTTCTGGAAAAAAATGCGATAGGTGCTTCTCTCTGGTCTGGGAGGGTATGGCTGAGGACAGCGCCGACGCCGAAAGGTGATGCGTCGCAAGTGACAGCTAAGGGCAAAGTCTCACTGAATTGCATCAGGACGGCGTCGGAGGTGAGGAGGTCTTTGGTTTTCTGAAAGGCGGCTTGTTCTCGTCTCCCCCAAGTCCATGCTGCCTTTTTGTCCAGGAGTCTATGTAAAGGTTCCGCCGCCGTTGCCTTCTGAGGTAGGAAGACATTATAAAAATTTAGTAAGCCTAGGAATGCTTGTAGTTCTGTTTTAACAGTTTGCACTAGAATGGCATTTTATGGATGCACATCTAAAAAGGACTCCAATTTATTTGGATTATTACTCAAATGGTTCTTGCCTGAGATTTTTGACAACTATAAGGAGTGTTTATAAAAGTTGATTTAGTGATTGTTCAAAGTTACACAGCACTGAAAAAAAGTGACTTATGACCATTTCCATACTGAACACCATTGCAAAATCCCCATGGTCAACTGAGGAAACTTCAAATGCTTGACAACTCAGTCATATTTATGACAATTGCCGTGTCCCAAGGTTGTGTGATCACTTTTTGTGTTTTGACAAGCAAAGCCAATGGGGAAGCAAGATTCACTTAATAGTTTTACTAAGTTACCTCTCGGATTCCCTTAATAGATGTAAGAAAAGTAGTAAAATGGGGTAAAAAGTCACTTAACTGTCTTGCTTAGCAATAGAAATTTAGGGATCAATTGCAATTATAAACTGAGGACCAGAGGTGGTATTCAGTAGATTCTGACCAGTTCTGGAGAACCGGTAGTGGAGATATTGAGTAGTTCGGAGAACTGGCAAAAATCACCTCTGACTGGCCCCACCTCAATCTATTATCTGCCTCTAGAGTCCCAGCTGATCAGCTGGTTCTTCTTTGTTCTCCTGAAGAAGAAAATGGATCTGGAAAGCGGGTTAGTGGGGTATGGAGGGAATGGAGATTTCACAGTATCCTTCCCCTGCCACACCCACCAAGCCACGCCCACAGAACTGGTATTTAAAAAAATGGAATCCTACCACCAAGAGAAGCCATATTGAAGCATGGAGTGTGGAAAAAGCTTTAGTAGGAAATATGCTCTGATTCACCATAAAACTTTCCATACTATCCCTATGAAGAGCCATTACAGGAACTGGGCTTGGCTAGTCTAGTGAAGAGAATAAACAGGGGAGACATGATGGCAGTCTTCCAATGTTTGAGGGGCTGCCACAGAGACGAAGGGTCCAAGCTATTTTCTAAAGCACCTGTAGGCTAGACAAGGAATAATGGATGGAAGCTGAAGAAGGAGAAATTTAACCTAGGAATAAGATGCTTTCTGACAGAACAATCAGCAAATGAAACAGCTTGCCCTTGGAAGTTGTGTGAGCATCATCAGTTCAGACTGGAAGAGATTGGACTGCCATCTGCCAGGAATGGTGTAGGGTGTCCTGCTTGGGCTGGGGGTAGGACTAGGTGACCTACAAGGTCCCTTCAATCTCTGATTGTTATCATACACAAGAGTAGCCATATGCATGAAGTGTGGAAAAACCTTCGTTTTTTATGAATCTCTTATAAGACATCAAAGGAATCACAAGGGAGAAAGACCCGATGAATGCGTGGAGTGTGGAAAGAGCTTTAGTTGTAGCAGACATTTTGATTCTCACAAGAAGATCCACTCAGGAGAGAAGCCATATAAATGTGTGGAATGTGGAAAGGGTTTTAGGTGGAATTCTGCTCTTACCACCTATAAAAGGATCCACACAGGAGAAAGGGATATCAATGCATAGAGTGTGGAAAGACTTTGCTTGTAACAGTAGTCTTAATTCTCACAAAAGGATGCACACAGGTGAGAGGCCATAAAAATGTATGCACTGTGAGAGGTTTTTGAAGGAATTGTGATCTCACTTCCGATAAAACGATCCATAAGTGGGGTAAAAAAAAACCATATGAGGGCATGAAGTGTGGTAAGAGCTTTTCAAGGAGTAATGCTCTTACCTGCTATAGAAGGATCGACACATGGGAGAAACCATATCAACAAAGGAAGTGTGAAAAGAGCTTCAATATATATGCAGGTAGTCCTCAATTTATAACTGCAATTGATCCCAGAATTTATGTTGCTAGGCAAGACTGTTGTTAAGTGACTTTTGCTCCATTTTACTACTTTTCTTGCCACATCTGTTAAATGAATCCTGTAGGTAACTTAGTAAAACCGGGCAGAGAAGCAGTTTGAATTGCTTTCATTGTATTTCAACTTCACAGAGGCTGGTGGAAGAAGCTGCTGGCTGCTTGTGAGGGAGGCAGAGAGTGAGTACAAAGGAGAAAGCTAGTGGCCCGCACGCCTAACAGCATGCGAATCATATTACCATAAACTAAAAATACCAATAATGCATTCAGGGTTAATGTGCTTGAGATTGTGATTTTATTTTATTTCAAAATTACCGGCCGACAGGATTGCAAGTGATGAAATCCATTTTAAAAGAAAATAACAAGTCCATCTTCAAAAAGATTTATTATTTAGGAAATCATTTGCAAAGTCCATGATAATTCCGGATCTAACCCAACCCAGATTTAACCCACAATATTAGAAGTTAGAAACACCCCCAAAAGTCACATTCTCCAATAGAAGCAATTCAATGTTGCTTGATGTCATAAATCTCCACCTCCAGGGGCCTACTGCTCCCCCCCTTAAGAATGCGTCCAGTCTGAAACCCTTCCCCACATTACTATCACAGAGAAAATGAGAAAAAGAATATATACTAAGACAACCTAAAATGGCTATACTTGTGTCAATTTTAGGCTTGACAGGCTGCCCTCCCTCATTGAAAAAGAAACCCCTGCAACGACATAAAATACACTAAGATTGAAATTAGGGTAAACACAATCATACTATGCACATTTTTAAACTCCTCTGCCACCCTCAGAATTCAGTTTTGGATTGTGTGGATATTTTTCATGGAATTTCCCCCCAATCTATCAGCATTTACTTTCCAGCTGTTCACCCAAGTCGATTGTGAAATTGGATAGCCTTTCCAATAAATGAAATATTGTAATTCCCTCTGAAAATCCTAGAATCCAAAATTTTCTTAACTTCATAATGTTCATGGCCTGCAATGAATAAAGACTTCAGGGATGCCTGTTCTGCTGGCCTCAAGGAAGAATTAACAACTGGCTTTAATAAACTACTGTGAAACACTGGATGCACCTTCCCCAACAACCTAGGGCGATTAAGTTTCACAGTTACTGGGTTTATTACTTTAATTATCTGAAAAAGCCCTATAAATTTTGGAGTTAATTTTCTAGAAGGTAAATAAACTTGAAATATTAAGTTAACCAATAAACTTTATCCTCCACTTTAAATTGTGGCTGCTGGGAACAGTGTTTGTCAGCTTATATTTTTTGGATCTGTGCTGCCTTATTCAAAGCCTTTTTTGTGTTTTCCCAAGAGTCCTTATGGAAGTGAATCTGGCTTCCCCATTGGCTTTGCTTGTCAGAACGCAAAAAGTGATCACACAATCCTGGGACACTGCAACTGTCATAAATATGACTCAGTTGTCCAGCATTTGAAGTTTCCTCAGGTGACCATGGGGATTCTGCAACGGCATTAAGTGTCATTTTTTTTCAGTGTTGTGTAACAGTTGAAACAATCACTAAATGAACGCTTGTAAATTGAAGACTACCTATAATTGTCAAAAATCTCATGCAAGGACCATTTGAGTAATACTTGAGTCCTTCTTAGATGTTCATCCATAAAATGCCTTTCCACTGCAAACCACAACAAGGTGGATCCCTAATCCTAATCCTGCTTGTGGTTTTTCCAAGGTAACATAGTTCAAAGGCCCTTTTTGCCTGGGGAAATATTTCTGATTGTTTTTCATTATGTTGTTTCAAATATTCCAAAGTATCAAACACAAGTATCACATTCTTCTTCAACTATCCTTTAGGTTAAATCTACTCCAATGCCCATCATCCCAGTCCCGCATGGAATACGATGTCCCCCTTTGTGTCCTCTGGCATCGCTCACAGGATCCTCCAGGGGGCTCCCTCGGTAGCCGTTGGAAGAGCTGGGCAGCGCCCCTCCCCCTCCCGCTTTCGAAGGAAACGGAGCATGCGCCTAGATCTTACACGGATGGAAATCCAGACGTTGCTATTGGAGGCGAGCGTGGCGACCTGCCAAAGTTCGTCAGGTTCGGAGTTATGGGAAAGGGAGATCCCGGGGTCCCATGTTCCCCTGCCGCCCCTGTGCATGCACGGGCCAGGCCGGGGAGGAACCAAAGCTTCGGCGGGCGGGGGAATGAGGACCGCAGAGACGAGGGATGCCTTTACCCTCCAACCCTGCGGGGCGGGGGAGCTTTGGCAAGCAGAGATTTCTACTTTCCAAGCAGCCTTGACTCCTAGACAGTTTCTGCATGTTTCCTGGCCCCATTTTCAGAAGGGGATTCCCTCCCCTCCTCTTTCCTAGGCTGAGAGAAGCGACCTGCCGAAGTCGCTCCTGCTGGCCTTGCATGCAAGGCTGCAACTCCGTGTGCAAGAAGTTGGATAGAAGTTGTGCAAGGACTGGAACTCGGTTTCCTGGTTTCCAGTCTTTCTCCACCAAGTGGTCCTTTCAGCACACATGATGCTCCACATCATCTTAAACAGTTAAAACCATAGATGGTTTATTTGTTGAGATGTTAGTTCTGTATGCCTAGGATGATTCTGCCTTAATTCTGCCCTCTGGAGTTTCCCCAGGAGCTTGGGCCAGAAAATTGATGAGGTTCTCATCTCAATCACTGTTTATCATTTGTGATTCCGATTGTGCAAAGAATTTTTACTTTGCAAACAGCCATTGAAATCGTTAGATTGAATCAGACACTAGAAGTCGGAAACTTTTCTAAATGTATTTATCCAATATTTTCAGTCGTTGTTCAGAGCTGATCTAGAAGGTAATCCTGAATTTACTGCAGTAGTCAGACTTCCTACTAAGATAATAACAATAATCCTCCTTGTATATACAGCTGGATTTCTTTCTTTCCTTCTTTTTTTTGTAGGAGGAGGAAGAGGTTGCTTCAGTATTCAGATTTATCACCATTTTGAATTCGCTCTGTGTTCAATTTCAGATATATAAGTTGGAAATCTTTCCTGGTTCCTCTGGAGTCCAGATTATCTTTTGTGGGAAATCACCCTAGGAGATTTGGCTAGACCTCTTTTGAAATCCATCCGTCTATTTTGGATCTGGTTTAGAGACCAGAGAGAAGATGGAGGGACAATGCCCAGCAGATGCAGGTGTTGGAAAAGGCCTTCCAGCTACTCAGCCTTGGAGCTGTGGGAAGAATGAGGCAAGTCCTGGGCAGAAGAGCCAAGAAAAGGAAGCCAACACTTCAGAGATCCAATACTGTCACTTCAGAAAAGTGCAATTCCGGGAGGGGAAGAGTCCCCGAGATATTTGCACTCAGCTTCACTGCCTTTGCTGTCAATGGCTGCAGCCAGAAAGACACACGAAGGCTCAGATACTGGACCTGGTGCTCCTGGAGCAATTCCTAGCTGTCCTTCCCCCAGAGATGGAGAAATGGGTGCGGGAGTGTGGAGTGGAGACCAGTTCCCAGGCGGTGGCTCTGGCTGAAGGCTTTCTGCTGACCCAGGAGGAGGAGAAATTGCAAAAAGCATTGCAGGTGGGAGAATGTAATCATGGCATCTCTAAAGAGGAGTTCTGTGAATTTGTCAATTGCTTTTTGGTAGAATTTTCTGGGATTATTAACTCCTTTGGACAGTTGTTCCATTCTTCTAGGGCCCTGATGGTGAACCTATGGCACGCATACCGGAAGTGGCATGCAGAGCCATCTCTGGCAGCATGTGAGCTGTCGCCCCAGCTTAGTTCCATTGCGCATAAGCATGCGCCTCCCGCTAGCCAGCTGATTTGCGGGTATCTGTGTGTATGTGGGGGGGGCAGGGCGCCTGCGGGAGATTTGTGCACATGTGCAGGAAGTGGGGGAGCACAAGGGGGTCACACATGCATTATGGGTGCAGGCATAAAGGTTAGCCATCCCTGTTCTAGGGGATGTGTTTGGGGTAATTCTTGTATGCTGTTTCCAGTTTTGCAAGCAGAGATTGGAGTCTGCTAGTTTAAAGATGCAGTATTATAATTCCTGAGTGCTCTTTCTTTGTTTCTCATATCGCATCATGTCCAGAAATCCTTGGAAACTTTGATTGAATATCCCAAGGGAAGGAAAGATTCAGTCAGATCTTCTCAAGAGCTGCTGTTCAGGGAGACTTTACCCAAAGATCAAAGGAATGAAAGCACACCAGGTAAGATAAGCTCTTTCTGTATAATGTGACTTCAACATTTAGCTGATTCTTTTGCTTCTCTTGATTGGAATATATCTCCTTAGAACAAATCTGCTTCCACCATTTTTCCCTTACAGAGAGTAGAAAACTATCCTTGGAAATTTTAGAATCACCTCCTCTTTGTGGTGGGGCTGAAGGGTTGGCTGAACCGCAACTTCAGGTAAGGAGGAAAAAGATTGGAAAATCTCCATGAATCTTGGAGGGATTTCATTTTGTTGTAGGGTTTATTGTAATAAATTGCTGTTTCTAAGCAATACGAATCTGATATCTGGTCATTCAAAACCGATATGCAGCCTAGCCTATCTCTCCCTTCTGAGGGGATTCTTTGTGAGACGCTTTCTCCATTTCTCCTGCTTCGCCATCAGATTTCATTGACCAGATTGTTGTCAGCATCGGGGCTCTTCCTTCTGTCTCCCAGGGTTCTTCTCACACACCATTACAAAAAATACTCTTTTCTTCCTTTTCAAAAGCATATTTGGGACTATTACAAGTGATCTCATTTTGAATTCAGCAGAAGATGCCTATTGTGTTCACTGGATCTCTCTCGAACCTTTTTTTCCTTGTTCAGGGTGTTGTGTCTTTTGAGGACGTGGCTGTATATTTCTCCAAGGAGGAGTGGTCTCAACTGGATGCTGACCAAAAAGCGCTCCAAAGAGAAGTCATGCTGGAGAATTCCAGGAATCTGTTTTCTCTCGGTAAGAACCCCTGTCCCTGCTCAGAAATATAGCGAAATTATGGGGCTGTGTGTTTAGATGTGATTACTGATAAAACATCACTTATTTATTTATATCCGGTCTTTATTTTTTGTAAATAATAATAAGGCAGTGGACAGACCCAATATTCCTTCCTCCTGCTGTTTTCCCTACAACAACAACCCTGTGACATGGGTTGAGCTGAGAGAGACTGGCCCAGAGTCACCCAGCCAGCCTTCATGCCTAAGGCAGAACTAGTACTCACAGTCACCCAGTTTCTAGCGTGGTGTGTTAACTGTTTCACCAAACTGAATTTATAGAAGAAGGAAATTTAATTGAAAGAAAATTTGGAAAACGGATAGCAATCAGAGTTGGAAGGGACCTTATACATCATCTAGTCCAACCACTCACCCAAGCGGGAGACCCCACACCATTACTGACAAATGGCAGTCCAATTTCCTCTTGAAGGTCTCAAGTGATGGTGCTCCCACAACTTCTGAGGGCAAGGTATTCCATTGGTTGATTGTTCTCACTGTCAGAAAGTTTCTCCTTATTTCCCGGTTAAATCTCTCCTTGTTCAGTTTCCATCCATTATTCCTTGTCTGGCCTTCAGATGCTTGAGAAAATAGCTTGACCCCCTCCTCTCTATGTCTCCCCTGGTTCTTCTCTTCACTAGACTATCCATGCCCGTAACTGTTCTTCATATGTTTTAGTCTCCAGTCCCCTAATCATCCTGGTTGCTCTTCCCTGCACTTTTTCTAGGGTCTCAACATCTTTTTTATAATATGGTGACCAAAACTGGCTGCAGTACTCTAGGTGTGGTCTTACTAAGGCTTTATAGAATTGTATTAGTACCTCACTTGATCCCTCTGTTAATGCAATTTAGGATTGCATTAGCTTTTTTGGCTGCTGCTGCACACTGCTGGCTCATACTTAGCTGGTTGTCCACTAAGACTCCAAGATCCCTCTCACAGTTACTGCTAGTGAGCCTGGTTTCACCTAGTCTATATGGGTACTTTTGGTTTTTCTTGCCTAAGTGCAGGACTTTACTTTTCTCTACATTGAATTTCATTTTGTTCGATACGTGTTGAGGTAATTCCCCGTTAGGAGAATGAGCGCATACAGGGAGACATATTTGAAAGGAGTGTTTGAATAATACACACACAGCACACGGATACACTGTACAGTAAATGTAGGTTTTTACTTTCAGAAACGTTTAAGCAAAGTTCAAGATAAGCAGTCTAAAATCATTCACAGGTTAAATCAGTCAGTTTTCAGTCCAGAGATAATCCAATAACAAAGTCCAGTGTCAAAAACAGTTCAGTATCAGACTTACATCAAATCTATGAATATCAGTCAATTAAGAGGAACGGCAACACTCTCCAACAGAAGGAAACAGAGACTGACTCACACTCTCTTCTGAAACTAAGACTGAGACAACCCAGGTTTCTGGCTCCATCTTATGGCTGTTTGAGAAACCACACCCAATTACAATTTTATGATTCTCTTCAAGAGACATTATTAAAATGTCTATCCTGGTTTATATATTGTCCAACCCAAATAGCTGTTAGGTGACTCATATTCCTAACATTCTCCCCTTTTGGGTAAGACAATGTATACAACCTTACATTCTAAGTCCATAATCCTCACAGCAGTCCTTATGCTTTATAGAGCCTTGGGCCTTTGTAAAATGATCTGCTCTATTTTTTGACATATAGTATTTCAGCTTAATCATTTTACTTTGCACACATTGTCTCACATTTAAATATCTTAAATCTGTGTGTTTTGTTCTTGTCTTAACAGCAATATTTGAAGCCATCTGAATTGCTGATTTATTATCTTCATAAACAACAATAGAATCTGTTACATCAATTCCCATGTCAATTTTGCTTATACAAAACTAAATCTGTACATAGTAAAGACAAACATGAGAATTCAGCCTCCATTGTTTGACAAACTTAGATGTTTCTGTCTAATAGACCTCCATCCAATCAATGTCTTTCCCAATAATACTACAGTACCCGATGTAGATTTTCGTGTATTTATGTCTGTACCAAAACTTGTATCAGCATATGCAGTTAAACTCAGTTCATCTTTAGGCTCCAAATACAATGCATAATGCATTGTTTGTTTCAGATAACTTAACACACGTTTAGCAGCTTGCCAGTGCCTTTCAGTTGGCTCAGCATTAAATCTAGTTAATTGATTAACACTGTATACTATATCTGGCCTTGACCAATTATTGAGATAAGATAAACTACCAATCAAGGACTGATAAATGTTTTTATCAAAAATAGGACTTTGAACATCACTATGGCTAAACTCCTGGCTCATTGGTGTTTTAGCCAGTTTACAAAGTTCCATTTTAAAACTTTTTAGTAATTGGTTAATTTTATTTGCCTGTGAGATTTTGTATCCTTCCCTAGTTCTATCTATCTATAAACCAAGATATTGTTTGATTTCACCTAACTGTTTTATCTTAAATTTCTCCTCTAACAGTGAGATTATTTTAGTAGCTTCTTGTTCAGTTTTGGTGATAAATGCTATGTCATCAGTAAATAATACCAACAATGAAATTACACCATTACTTTCTCTTTTAAACAAACATGGATCAGCCATGCCAGCTACAAAGCTTATCTTAGTTAATTCTTTAACTATACATTGGTTCCACTCATATCCTGATTTAAGCCATAAAGACTCTTTTTCAATCTCCAGCAATCAGTTGTATTATCATTTTTGAGACCTAAAGGTTTCTTTAAATATATGTGTGTTGCAACGGTGCATGCAGATATGCTGTCTCTACATCCAAATGATTTATAATGTATTTCTCCTTAGCTGCCCACACTAATGCTGCCCTTAATGTAGTAGCCTTCAGACTAGGTGCAAACACCTCATCGTACTCATTTGCTGTCTGATTGAATCCTTGTGCTACTAACCTGGCTTTATGGGTAACAGTCCCATCTACACCTGTCTTCAGTTTATAAATTCATTTACATCCTATGGCATGTTTACCTGGTGGTAACTTAATGTTTTCGTACCTCCAGTCTTTTTAATGATTCCAGTTCCTTATCCATTGCTTTCTGCCAAGCAGCCTGATCTTTAGCAGGATACAGTTCAGTTCACCATAGTTACTTGGAACTGTATTCACTTGGCATACAACACTAGCCTGATATCTATCAGGTGGTCGTGTTACTCAGGTTGAACATCTTGGTAATACAGGGCTAACTGGTGGAATTTCCTGTGCCACCTGCTCCTGTTCTTCTACCTCCTCCTGTGCCTGTTCTACTACTTCCTCCTGTGCTTCCTCTTTAATGGCTATTCATGGTTTACTGATTTTATCTTTAGGGACTATTTGGGTATCAATAATAATATCATTGCTGGATTCCTGTTCCAGTTTATCCCACTGAACGTGCTCGAGAAATTTTGCACTAGCACTACAATAAACATGAGCTGTGCCTTGATCCCAGAATCTAAACGATGTATGGTTGGCCTCATAGCCCACAAAAAATAACTTCTTAGCTCTATGTTGCCCTTTCAGTCTTACTTGTGAGAGAATATGCACCCATGCTGGAGCTCCAAATGTGTGTAGGTAACTTAAATTTGGTTTTCTGCCATGCGAATGAGTGAATGGCAATTCACCAGTTGTTGATTGCTACACATTATGGCCTCGCCCCACAGCGTTTCAGGCAAACCTGAATCAGATAACATAGTGCAAGCCATGGCTTGTAATGTTTGCCCTCTTCGTTCTACAAACGAGTTATGTTGTGGTCTGTAAGGTGCAGAACGTTTATGCTCAACACCAGCCAATTTCAACATAGTTTGGAATCTCTTGTTAACAAACTCAGTCCCATTATCAGTAACTAAAGTAATTAGTTTACTTTTCATTTTTCTGTCTGCAAACCATAGCCAGTTAAAGAAATGTTGGAATGTTTCTGTTTTGTTTTTCATAAGATAGCAGAAACCATATCGTGAGTAATGGTCCATAATACTCAAAATATAACAGACACCTCCTAGAAGTGGCTTCTTAGGACCAAATATGTCAGCAAACACAACCTCTAAAGGTACTTTGGTCTTAAACCCATTAAGTCTGTTTGCAGGAGTAACCTTACTTTTCTCTTGGCTACAAGCATTACAGTTTAAATACTTGCTACATGGTTTCAATTTTACTCCCTCTGACAATTTAACAGTTTGAGCATTTTGAAATTTATGTGCCCTAGATGTCTATGCAGTAAATGTGTACATTCATCATGTGGCTTATCATTGTTACACACTTAGCCATCTTCAACTATCACACATAAATCATTTGCTAATGTAGCAGTAACACCTTTACACTCTTTCTTTATTACACAGTTATCTCTCTTAAAGGTTACTACATAACCAAGATTAACTAAAGCCCTTACTGATAGCAAATTAAATTTTAGTTTAGGTACATATAACATAGTTAAATGTTCATTTATACAAGAACAATATGCAGTACCTTCACCTGATGCTTTAAACTTCCATCCATTTGCCAATGATACATGTTGTTTACTTGTGGACATCTTTACAAACCTTTCCTTATCTTCAGTAATGCATTGCGATGCTCCACTATCAACAACCCACAAATCATGGTTTACAGTTGAATTGCTAGACATAGCTACACTAACATTCTTCTTAGCCTTCTGGTGTTTACTAGTATTCTGTTGTTTTCCTTTCTTACAGAATCTAGCTATATGTCCCCTAGCCCCACAAGAAAAACATTTCCTCACAGTATAGACAGTTGAGAACAAATCCTTTTCTTGTGGTTGTTCCTTCCTCAGTTTGTCCCTATCCAGCCATCTTCTTGCTTCCTCTAACAAACTTCTGGTTATGTCAGTCAATGTCAGTTTATCTTTGGGCAGGACTTCCAGTGAAGATACATAATCACCATACCTTTCATCCAATGAGGAAAGAATGATGTAAACTTGATGCAGCCCTGAAAATAACAGTTCTTTTTCATGTAGCTCTTGAAAAGTTCTTTTCATGAAGTTCAAATGAGCTAACATATCTCCACCTTTCAGAAGACATGGTCTAAACAGTTTACGTGTAAGATGTATGTGTGCACCCACACTGTCACAAATATAAATCTACAAATTCTCCCAACACCTAGCAGCAGATTCTTCTCCACGAATATGGACTAGCTGCTGGTTACTCAGTGTTAGTCCAGTTATACAAAGAGCTTGTTCATTGTTCTGTTTAAAGTCAGCAAGCTTCTTGGCATTGTCCTCATTTTCTGGATCCCAAGCATTTACATCCGGTGGATCTTGAACTACATTCCATAACGCTTCTCTATGCACTTCATAGACCAGGAAACATAGTTTGTTCTATCCAACCGGGTTATCAATGATAGACTTGTTGAAATGTCTTGCGCCATTTTTACCAGGATAGTAACCCACAATTAAACAGTAAACAGCTGTCTGTATACAGTACTGTGTGTTAAGCCTGTGTTCCCCAACCAGGGTTAAGGAGACAAGCTAAACAGAAGGTGTAGCATTAGTCAGATAGGCACAAAGATAAATGAGTGAGATAAGTTTGTATGTTTGTTAACATACAGTAAAAATAACAGATACGCTTGTGCTATCAAAAATATAGTTTATTCCGTTTAGAGTTTATAGCATAGTCAAAATAACAGTCCATTAGTCATGTATCATTTTAGTCAGTCCATTCAAGGATATTCATTTAGCAAAGTCCATGTAGAATATCCAATGTCAGTTCACTTACAATAAATCAGTCCTTTATCTCTCTCCCTTTCCAGTAGGGAAAAACGCAGTCTTCATCCAGTAATTAGGAATCATCAAGTCAGAGAGAGCAAGCTGACATTCCTTGCTTCTTTTATGGTGCTCTCACAACCACTCCTTTAATTACATTCCTACAGTTAAAGTTGCAGACACTTTAACAAACAAAACATGATAACATATTTATTATTTTACCTAAACCAGTTAGGGTAAACAATGTTATCCCTAACACTGTGTATTCACACTAACTCTCAGTTCACTGAGCCTGGTATGGCCTGGGCCCATAACCAGTGTTGAGGTAATTTCCCGTTAGGAGAATGAGCGCATACAGGGATACGTATTTGAGAGTAGTGTTTGAATAATACACACACAGCACAGAGATACACTATAAAGTAAATGTAGGTTTTTACTTTCAGAAACGTTTAAGCAAAGTTCAAGATAAGCAGTCCAAAATCATTCACAGGTTAAATCAGTCAGTTTTCAGTCCAGAGATAATCCAATAACAAAGTCCAGTGTCAAAAACAGTTCAGTATCAGACTTACATCAAATCCATGAATATCAGTCAATTAAGAGGAACGGCAACACTCTCCAACAGAAGGAAACAGAGACTGACTCACACTCTCTTCTGAGACTAAGACTAAGACAACCCAGGTTTCTGGCTCTATCTTATGGCCGTTTGAGAAACCACACCCAATTGTAATTTTATGATTCTCCTAAAGAGACATTATTAAAATTTCTATCCTTTTTTATATATTGTCCAACCCAAATAGCTGTTAGGTGACTCATATTCCCAACAATATGGCCCAGTGTTCTAGTCTGTCAAGATCCATGTGGATCTTGAGCCTGTCTTCTTAGGGGTTATCTTGTCTTGCCAGCTTGGTATCATCTGCAAATTTGGTAAGTTGCATTTCTATTCCCTCATCTAAGTCGTTTATGAAAATATTGAAGAGTATTGGGCCTAAGACAGAACCTTGTGGCACCCCACTGCTTACTTCCCTCCATATAGACTTAGACCCATTCAGGAATACTCATTGAGTACTGTTTGTCAGCCAGTTGCGAGTCCATCTAGTGGTGGTGCTATCTATTCCACTTTTTTCTAGCTTGCTAAGAAGTAGGCTGTTCTACTTTGTCGAATGCCTTGCTGAAATCTAAATATATTATGTCCACCATATTTTGCTGGTCTACTAATTTAGTTACTATGTTGAAGAATGAAATAAGATTGGTTTGGCATGATCTGTTCTTAACAAATCCATGCTGACTGCTAGTTATTACTTTACTTGTTTCTACTGTGTTTCTCCAACAATATGGCCTTCACCAATAGGAAGGCCCAGCATGATTTCTAGGCATGAGGTGAAATTTAGCTCCACCCCCAAAATTTAGGCCTATTTAATCCATGCATTTCCCCATCATTTCTCACATCGTTCGTTAAAACTACACAAGGTGAAGAGAAATGGGTTGAAGGGGGGGAGAAAACTTGCCTTTAGGAGTGCCCTGCAGGTAGCCTAGGCTAGAATACCCTGATCTACTACCGATAGAACATTGGCCAATAGAAGCTTCCCAGAGGCAGACTTACCAGCCGCTTCTGTCGGCTGGTAGAAGCAGCCTTGGAGCAAGTGCCCACGCGCACTCGCCTCGCCATGAGGCTGTTTCTATGAAGGCAGCATCACCAGCTGCTTCGGGGCGAAGCATGGCTGCCTGGGAGCGCTCCTGACAGGAGCACCCCACGCACACTCCCCTCACCATGAAGCCATTTCTTTTGGTGGATGGAAGCTTCCCAAAGGCAGAGTCACCAGCAGCTTCTATTGGCCGGTAGAAGCGGCCTTGGGGTGAGCGCCCCACGTGCACTCCCCTCACCATGAGGCCGTTTTTATCAGCCGATGGAAACTCCCCAAAGGCAGAGTCACCAGCCACTTCTACCAGCCGATAGAAACGGCTGGTGACTCTGCCTTTGGGGAGTTTCCATCGGCCGATAGAAGTAGCTTCGTGGCAAGGGGAGTGTGCATGTGTCGCTCCTGTCAAGAGCCCTCCATGGGCAACCATGCCTCTCCCCGAAGTGGCTGGTGGCGAGGGGAGTGTGCGTGGGGTGATCATGCCGAGGCCACTTCTACCGGCCGGTAGAAGCGGCTGGTGACTCTGCCTTCGGGGAGCTTCCATTGGCCGATAGAAGCGGCCTTGTGGAGAGGTGAGTGCGCATGGGGCGCTCTAGGTGGGGGTGCGTGTGGGGGAGGAAATTAAGTCACCCCCGAAAAGACGTCATTTTTTTCTGGGGCTCAAAAACAAATAAGACCCGGACTTATTTTATGAGAAACACAGTAGAAGTTGGCAGATCTTTTTGTTTATTATCTTTTCTAGTATCTTCCTGAGTATTGATGTTAGGCTGATTGGTCTATAGTTTCCTGGGTCTGTTTCTTTTTCCATTTTTGAAAATGGGAGCCACATCATCTCTTTTCCAGTCCTCTGGTAGTTCTCCGGTGCTCCAGGATTTTTGAAAGATATGGTGCAGTGGTTCCGAGATGACTACATAGCATTCCTTATCACATAAAGGAATTGGATATTTTTTTATGCTTTCTGCTCATAAAATGCAACATTTCATGCCATAGAAGATATTAGAGAGAATCTGAAGGTCACATAGGGATGATGTCATCTCTTGAGCAAGGTTCTGCCTACCAGGGTTCGGTATTCATACCTGAACATTGTCACTGGCTCCCTCCCCCGATGGGCCTGAGTTGCTGTGACCAAGACTGGATGGGTCTTGAGTGGGATGTCCCTTCTCTCAGATGTGCCCATTTGTGTACCAAGTTTGGCATCAGCTTAATTGAGGGTGGGGAGCTATTGCCATCCAGAAATTCCCCTCCGCTTTCAAAGATTTTGCTCTGCAGAAAAGTGGGGATCAGACTTCCAGTGAAGTTGGGGAGCTGGTAGGTATGTAGTTGACCCAGCATGATACAATGTCCAATGGACTTCAGGACTTTGTGACCCCATGAAGTAGTCCCAGGTCAAAGTTTAGATCAGGGTTGTGTCTTAGATTCATTGTGATGTGATACAATCCTATTATATGAAGATCAGTAGGGATAAATTTGCAATATGGGTCTTTGCTAAAATGTTAGTTTGGAATCTTCATGTTTGCCTACAAAGCAGCCAAAATATGTTAATGATTCTTTGGCTGGATTTCAGAAGAAAAGGTTTGATTGTTCCCTTTTCTTGCTACATTTCATTTTCATTTTTCTTTTTGAAGGCTTTAATGAGCAAGAGAATGAGAATTGCAACGAGGAACACCATGCAATCCATCTGAAAAAGGAAAAGGGGAAATTTGCAGGCCAGATGCAACCAAAGAGTGATGAAACAAAACAATCACAAAGTGGAATTAAAAAAGGCTTTCCTCGCATCAGTGGGTTTCCTAACCATACAAATATTGATGCGGGAGAAAGACCATATCAATGCATGGAAACTGGAAAGAGCTTTAAAAAAACCGATCATCATATTCCTCATAAAAAGACACATTCAGAAAAGAAACCATATACCTGCAGGGAGTGTGGAAAGACCTTCTGTAATAATGACTCTCTTATAAAACATCAAAGGAATCACAAAGGAAAACAACTTTACAAATGCATGGAATGTGGAAAGAAGTTTACTCTTAAGGGTAATCTAAATTCCCATAAGAGGATCCACACAGGCGAGAAACCATATCAGTGCATGGAGTGTGGAAAGAACTTTAATTACACCAGTTATCTTAATGTGCATAAGAGGATCCACACAGGTGAGAAGCCATATCAATGCATGGAATGTGGAAAGACCTTCTCTAGTAATAAGTCTCTTAAAAGACATAAAAGGATTCACAAAGGAGAAAGACCTTATAAATGCTTGGAGTGTGGAAAGACCTTTACTCGTAACACTGATCTTAATATCCACAAGAGGATCCACACAGGAGAAAGACCTTATGAATGCATGGAGTGTGGAAAGACCTTTACTTATAGGTCTAATCTTAATTCCCATAAGAGGATCCACACAGGAGAGAAACCATATCATTGCAGGGAGTGTGGAAAAACCTTTATTTATAAAAGTCATCTTAATTCCCACAAAAGGATTCACACAGAAGAGAAAACATATAAATGTGTGGAATGCGGGAAGGGCTTTAAGTTGAATTCTTCTCTTACCTCCCACAAGAGGATCCACACAGGAGAGAAACCATATCAATGTAAGGAATGTGGAAAGAGTTTTAGGAAAAATGGTACTCTTAATACCCACAAAATGATCCACACAAAAGAGAAACCATATGAATGCATTGAGTGTGGAAAGTCTTTTAGTCACAGTAGTAATCTTACTTCCCATAAGAGGATCCACACAGGAGAGAAGCCATATCAATGCCTGGAGTGTGGAAGGACCTTTGCTTTTACCAGTAATCTTGATTACCATAAGAAGACCCACCATGAAGAGAAACCATATCAATGCATGGAGTGCAGGAAAACCTTCTGTTCTTATGAATCTCTTATAAGACATCAAAGTAATCACAAACGAGAAAGACCTTATAAATGCATGGAATGTGGAAAGACTTTTGCTTATAGCAGTAGTCTTAATTCCCACAACTTGATCCACACAGGAGAGAAGCCATATGAATGCACGGAGTGTGGAAAGAGTTTTAGGAAGAATGGTAATCTTAATTCGCACAAGAGGATCCACACAGGAGAGAAACCATATCAATGTAGGGAATGTGGAAAGAGCTTTAATCAGAGCAATCATCTTAATTCACACAAGAGGATCCACACAGGAGAGAAACCATATCAATGTAAGGAGTGTGGAAAGAGTTTTAGGAAAAATTGTACTCTTAATACCCACAAAATGATCCACACAAAAGAGAAACCATATGAATGCATTGAGTGTGGAAAGTCTTTTAGTCACAGTAGTAATCTCACTTCCCATAAGAAGATCCACACAATATAACTAAAATGATTAAGTACGAAAATTTATTAGACCCATAAGGAAAACTGAAAACACGACAAGAATTACAAGAGCAAGGATTTATAATTGATCAGTGGGTGTACCTTCAAATTCATAGTAGATACAAACAAGATATTAAGGAATTTGGAATCTACAATAAATTACAGACATTAGACAAAATTCTATTAGGACTGAACAAAAAAAAATATATCTAAATTTTACAAACATTTATTAGAAACTGAACTAGAACAAGAAATTGTCAAAGGAAATATGATTGCATGGAGCAGAAACGTGGGACGGAGCATTACCCTAGCAGAATGGGAAAGGAGCTGGAACAGGAACATTAAGATCATGAAATCAGCAGCTTATAAAGAAAACTATATAAAATGTTTTATAGATGGCACCTACCCCCTTCGAGATTGGCAAAGATGCACCCCAACACGAGCCCCAATTGTTGGAAATGCCAAAACATAGAAGGTACCTTCTTCCATATGTGGTGGTCATGCAAGGAAACCCAGAAGTACTGGCAAAAAATTAGGCGCTGGCTAGAGGAAATAACCAAGGAACAAATTGAGTACAAACCAGAGTCCTTCCTTCTAGGAATTTTCGATAAACAAATACCCCAAAAATCGAAGTATATTATAATTCATATCTTAACAGCAGCCAGACTGGCATTCGCCCAATGCTGGAAATTACCTTCCATTCCCACTGAACATAGGGTTATTCAGAAAATTTTACAATGCGCCGAAATGGACAAACTAACCCAAGCATTAAAAAATAAAGAATCCTCATCCTATTACAACAATTGGAATCCTTTGTATAATTGGCTAAACCAAAGATAGATCACCTCTAGGAAAATTATGGCTGAGGGCCTCCGAAGCAGAGATAAAGAAAAGCACCACCAACGATATTTTGGAAGAAGAAAGGATCCTAGAGACAGTCACAAAATATGGTTTTATTTTAACTCTTTTCCCTACTCTACCCTTCCCCTCCCTTACTCTTCCCTTTTTCCTCTCTTAGGCTTTCCTCTCTTTCCCTCTTGGCCTATGCTAAGGCCTGTTTGTCTTTTTGTTGTACATAACTTGTAGTTGTGTTGTACTTTTAAAGGTAAAACTAATAAAGTATTTTTCCAAAAAAAAAAAAAAGAAGAAGATCCACACAGGAGAGAAGCCATATCAATGCCTGGCGTGTGGAAGGACCTTTGCTTTTACCAGTAATCTTGATTACCATAAGAAGACCCACCATGAAGAGAAACCATATCAATGTATGGAGTGCAGGAAAACCTGTTCTTATGAATCTCTTATAAGACATCAAAGTAATCACAAATGAGAAAGACCTTATAAATGCATGGAATGTGGAAAGACTTTTGCTTATAGCAGTAGTCTTAATTCCCACAACTTGATCCACACAGGAGAGAAGCCATATGAATGCACGGAGTGTGGAAAGAGTTTTAGGAAGAATCTTAATTCGCACAAGAGGATCCACACAGGAGAGAAACCATATCAATGTAGGGAATGTGGAAAGAGCTTTAATCAGAGGAATCATCTTAATTCGCAGAAGAGGATCCACAAAGGTGAGAAGCCATATCAGTGCATGGAGTGTGAAAATACATTTCATTGTAGCAGTAATCTGAATTCCCATAAAAGGATCCATGCAGGAGAGAAGCCATATTTGTGTGTGCAGTGTGGAAAGAGCTTTAAAAAGAGTTGTGATCTCATTTCCCATGAAAGAATTCATGGGGGTGGGGGGGACAGACCCTATGAATGCATGGAATTTGGAAAGAGCTTTGCAAGAAGCAAGAAGGATCCACACGCAGGAGAAACGATATCAATAAAGGAAGTATGGGAGGAGGTTCAATAGAAATACAGGTTTATGACTGCAGTTGAGCCCAAAATTCCTATTGCTAAGCAGAACAGTTGTTAAATGAGTTGTGCTCCATTTTACAACTTTTCTTGCCACGTTAGTGAATCATTGCGGTAGTTAAATTAGTAACACTATTTGTTAAGGGAATCTGACTTTTGCATTGATTTTGCTTCTGCTTCTGATCAGATTCTGGTACTCTTATTTTGGTCAGACAGTTACAAAAGGTTAACCCCAGACTGACTTGTCAAACATCTGAATATAAATCATGTGGCCATGTTTCAACAGTCATAAGTGCGAAAAGTGGTCGTAAGACATTTTTTTCAGTACCGTTCTAACTTCGAACAGTAGTAGATGAACTTTTCTAAGTTGAGGACTACCTGTCTGGGAATTCAACATAATTCAACCAAAAGCCATAGAACAAGATTACATATATATCAACGTATCATGTGAAAATAATTTCAGAATGATGAATTCCTCTATCAAAAGAAACCAAAATGAGAAGTGAAATCCGTGTTCAAAAACACTTTTTGAAGCAATAGAGCCAAGATAATGCAGTGGTTAAAATGCAGTACTGCAAGCTAATTCCACGGACAGCCAGGAGTTCGATTCTGACTGGCTCAAGGTTGATTGAACCTTCTACTCTTCTGAGACTAGTAAAATGAGAACCCAGATTGTTGGAGGCAATATGCCAATTCTATAATCTGTTTATGGAGTGTTGTAAAGCGGTATATCAGTTTAAGGTCTACAGCTATAGCTATTTTGTCTTTCTATGACATGAATACGGAATATCTCTAAATTCAATTTAAATAAATTGGGTTTAATTGAAAGTAATTGAATTTTAATTAGAATGGAATAAAATTAATTTTGGATATAAATTAAATATCATTGGTATGATTTGATTGTCCATGAGACATTTTTTAAAATTCTTTTTAATGAATTAAAAATTAAATCCACAGGAAAACTTTTGGAAGGATTTTGGGGAGGAGGAATACTTCAGCTTTTCAGAGACTTAAGCTGCTTTGAAGCTATTTATTCAAATACTGCTCAATTATGGTTCTGGATCAAATTGGTGAAAGGGCATCAATTTTGGTTTTGTAGCCACTGTGTCACATTTTTCCATTGTAGAAGAATTAGAAAAATGGGCTCAAAACAAACAGGCTTTAGGCAAGGATGTTAATTCTATACTTTTTCAGTCGCTTCTTAGCTCTATTTCTCTGTTTTTTTCTTTCATTAATGTAGATAAATCTCTTTGTTGTTCTTGCAAGGTAACCTCCGAATCCACACTAATCTTTTCAAACCCTGGGAGTCTTCAGCTCTTTTGGCTTGAAGAAAATCCTTACTTTGTTTCATCTAGATGATTTACATTGTCTTTCAACTTCCTACTCATATTTCCTGAGCTGTCTTCCCTACTGAAAAACTGAAAGGAAGCCATTTTTCTTTTTTGCCTCATGGAATTTGAACTTTATGTGTATCTCTCAAGATTTGCCTTCCTGTATTTTGTAATTGCACCTTTCCGCCAGTCACCTATGAGACACCATTCTCCCATTCATCTCTCCATCATGGCGCCTTGTTTTGAGGTAAAATTTCTAAAACTTCCATGAGTTTGAGCTGTCTCTCCATTTTGAAACTCGTTTCCTTTTGATGTGGCTTTTTCAAGCAAGATTGTTTCTTCTGGATTCTTCCCATTTTTGCTGCCGCCATTTCCTATTTTGAACTGTTGTTAGCTGCCTAGAGACATGAATTTAAAAAGGCAGCTGAAATAATGGAAATAAAACATCAATACAAATTTGTGTGTGTGTGTTTTTAAATGTTTTTTATGTTTTAAAGACAATCACTAACAAACAGAAACATAAAACATCAACATAAAACCATCTTCCAAAATATAGCATGTCGGTTGGTACATTTCTTTCGTGCAATGTCACAATATCAACAGTATCCCCTTCCAAACATACGTTCATATTACAAAAGTCAACTATGCCTATTATATTGTATTATTATTGTATCATTATTAGACTCAATTATAAATTTACATAGTTCTTATTGAGCAAATCTTAAGTTTCAACGAATCTGGGAACATACAATTCATTTCATTATGTTCAATTATATAATATTGCATCATATCTTATACTATTCCTTTTTATAACATAGTTTATTTCTTTATTTTCTTATCTAACCATTGATAAAATGAATCCCAAATTTTATAATATGCTTTATCTTCTTACTCTCTAATTGCTAATGTCAATTTACTCATTTCTGCACATTCTATCATTTTCTTAATCACTTCTTCCTCTATTGGAATTTTTTCACTTTTCCAATTTCTAGCAAATGCAATTCTAGCCGCTGTTAACACATTTATAATCAAATACATCAATTCTCTATTGTATCCTTCAGGCAAAATACCCAATAAAAATATCTCTGATTTCAAGTCTATATGCTGTTTTGTCATTTTTTCAAGCCATTTATCAATTTTAGCCCAGTATATCTTAGCTTCCACACACGTCCACCGCATATGATATGATCCAGGTATCTGATGACACTTTCAACATCTCTCCAATTTGTTCTTAAACATACTTGCTATTCGTTCTGGGGGTAAGTGCCACCTGTAAAACATCTTATACAAATTATCTTTATATGCTACCTACATTGTCAATTTATAATTTTGAGACCATAATTTTTGCTATTTATCTAGATCTATCCCATATCCAAAATTCCTCCCCCAGGCAATCATTGTTTCTTTAACTTGTTCTTCCTCCAATTTAATTCCAAGTAGATAACCATAATTTTTTTGAATCATTTTTTCATCAGTACCTGTTAACATTTCATCCAATTCTGTAAGTTCATTATAAGATCCCTCTGTTTTACAATCTTTATCATACTTAGAATGTATTTGCATATATGTATACCAATTCATCTTAATTTCTTGCTCCTCTAGTTCTTGTTTAGATTTGAGTTGATCAGTATCAGCTGGAAGACCATCCGGGCCTGGAGCCTTCCCAATATTTTGTCTGTTCAACGCTTCTGTCAGTTCCATTGTTATTTTCCCTTCTAACATTGCCTTAATGGCTTCAGGTATTTCAGGTAGCTCTGCTTTTTGTAGATATTGTTTAACTTTTTCTTCTTCAATATTCTCTTGCTTATATAATGTCTCATAGTACTTCTGTACAATCTCTTTTCTTCATTTCCATTACAGCTCACACCTTGATCATCAATCAACTGTATTATCTTTTTCATTTCTCTCTCTCTTTTCAGTTTATATACTGCTGATCCAGTTCTACAGAGGAATGATTGAGTCTGTCATCTACACCTCTATAATTGTCTGGTTTGGTTCTGCAACCCAACAGGACAGGCACAGACTTCAGAGGATAATTAGGACTGCAGAAAAAACAATTGCTACCCACCTGCCTTCAGTTGAGGATCTGTATACAGCATGAATCAAAAAGAGGGCTGTGAAAATATTTACAGACAGCTCACATCCTGGACATAAAGTGTTTCAACTCCTTCCCTCAAAGTGACACTATAGAGCACTGCACTCCAGAACAACTAGACACAAGGACAGTGTTTTCCCGAACGCCATCACTCTGCTAAACAAATAATTCCCTCAACGCTGTTCAACTAATACAAAGTCTGCACTACTGCTAATCTTGTCATTACTCCTTATCACCCATCCCCTCTCTCTTGTGATTGTATGACTAACTTTGTCATTTGTATACTTATGATTTATATTGACTGTTTCCTTTTATCTTTTATGTATACTGAGAGTATTTACACCAAGACAAATTCCTTTGTATGTCCAATCACACTTGGCCAATAAAGTATTCGATTCGATTCGATTCTATGCCAGCCATCTACCAGGTTATTCGCATTTTCAAAGAAATTTTGCACTTCTAATTTTTTGAGCTAATTATTCTTTTTCTGTCAACCCTATTTTGTGCGAGTATTTTGTCATTCTTTCTCAAGTTTTCGGTATTCATCCTCTAATATCTGTTGATTCTTTCTTTTCTTAGTATTTCTTCTTGTATAATCTATAATCAGA
Source organism: Hydrophis major (assembly GCA_033807585.1). NCBI lineage: Eukaryota > Metazoa > Chordata > Lepidosauria > Squamata > Elapidae > Hydrophis > Hydrophis major. Next base: position 43,794,708 of record CM066329.1, read on the forward strand.
CCTCTAGTATAGGTCTTCATAAGTTCTGCAGTGAAGTTTCCTCCTTTTTATTCTCCTTAAAGAAGAACACCAATTCTTCCATTTTCTGTAAAAATTCTTTTTCTTTCAATATTATTGTTAAGCCTGGTTTCCCCAACCAGGGTTAGGGAGACAAGCTAAACAGAATGTGCAGCGTTAGATAGGCACACAGATAAATGAGTGAGCTAAGCTTGTATGTTTATTAACATACAGTAAAAATAACAGATACGCTTGTGCTATCAAAAATATAGTTTATTCCATTATGAGTTCATAGCATAGTCAAAATAACAGTCCAATAGTCATGTATCATTTAGTCAGTCCATTCAGGGATATTCAGTTAGCAAAGTCCGTTTAGAATATCCTATGTCAGTTCACTTACAAGTCAGTCCTTTGTTTTCTCTCCCGTTTGAGCAATGCAGTCTTGAGTCCTTGCAGTAATCAGGGATCATCAAAGCCAGAGAGAGCAAGCTGCAGTCTTGCTTCTTTTAAAGTGCTTTCACAACCACTCCCTTAATTACTATCCCACAGTTAAAGTTGCAGACACTTTAACATACAAACTATGATTACATATTATTATTTACCTAAACCAGTTAGGGTAAAACAATGTTATCCCTAACATTCTCCCCTTTTAGGTTAAATAATAATATAACTATTTACATCTTTAAATCATATTTGTTACAACTCTCTTTAAACTTAATTACTCCTTGAGCTTTTGTAAATTGGTCTGCAATGTTTTCTTCCGTCATGCAGTATTCCAATTTAATTAGCCTATTCTTTACAGATTCTCTAACATTTAAGTATCTTAAATCAGTATGCTTTGATCTAGTTTTAACAGCAATACTAGTAGCTAACTGTATAGCTGCTTGGTTATCCTCATACACAATAATGGAATCTTTAACAGTTATACCCATGTCTAATAATAACTGTTTGTACAAAATCAAGTCAGTGCATAGTAATGACAGACATGAAAATTCCGCTTCCATCGTGGACAAGCTGATATGCTGTTGTCTGATTGACCTCCACCCTATTAATGTTTTACAAAATAATATAGCCATCCCAGATGTTGATTTTCTAGTGTTTATATCAGTTGCAAAACTTGCATCTGCATAGGCACTTAGACTCAAATCACCCTTTGGTTCTATATACAATGCATGGTTCATTGTTCCTTTAAGATATCTTAAAATTCTCTTTAATGATTGCCAATGACATTGATGTGGATCTGAATTAAAACGTGCCAGCTGATTTACACTATAAGCTATATCAGGCCTTGACCAATTGCTTATATATGATAAGCTACCAATCAAAGATTGATATATGGACTTATCAAATTTGGGACTTTGATCATTAGTTTGGCAAACTTCCTGACTCATTGGAGTCTTTGCCGGTTTACAAAGTTCCATTTTAAACGTTTTAATTAATTGGCAAATTTTATCTTCTTGAGATATCTTAAAACCATTTTTTGTTTTGTTAATTGTCAATCCTAGATACTTTTTAATTTCACCTAAATGCTTTAATTTTATCTTTTTGGCTAATAATGATATAATTTCATTAGCTTCATTATTAGTCTTAGTTATCAAAGCAATATCATCTGTAAATAATAACAATAATGACACCGTTCCATTATTTTCTCTTTTAAACACACATGGATCTGCTAAACCAGATTTAAAACCTATATTGTTTAACTCTTTCACAATATATTGGTTCCATTCAAACCCAGATTGTTTCAACCCATAAAGACTCTTTTTGAGTTTCCAACAATCATTACTGTTTAATTTATTGTCTTTTATACCTACTGGTTTTCTTAAATATATAGTGTGCTGCAATGGTGCATGCAGATAAGCAGTTTCTACATCTAAATGGTTAATCACATAGTTTTTCTTAGCTGCCCACACTAATGCTGCTCTTAAAGATGTTGCTTTAAGACTTGGTGCAAAAACTTCATCGTAATCAGATGCAGTTTGATTAAATCCTTGAGCTACCAACCTAGCCTTATGGGTAACAGTCCCATCATTTCCTGTTTTTACTTTAAATATCCATTTGCACCCAATGGATTTTTCTCCTGGAGGTAATTTAGCATCTTCATAAACTTTCATTACCTTTAATGAATTAAGTTCCTTTTCCATTGCCTTTTGCCAATTCTCCTGATCCTTAGCAGGATACATCTTAAGTTCATCTACACTAGTTGGAACTTTAGTTACTTGGCAAACTATACTTGCTTGATACCTATCAGGTGGTCTAGTTACACGTGTAGTACGTCTAGGTATTACAGGACTTACAGGTGGACTTTCATTTATGAACTCTTCTTGATTATCTAACTCTTCCTGATCAACTGTTTCCTCTTGTTCTGGTCCTATTTGCTCTTCATGGACTTCTTCTTTAATTGGATTCTTCTTATAACTAGTCTGATCTTTCTGCCTTTTGTAGGGTTCAATAATTACTTCATTATTTAAATCTTGCTCTAATCTATTCCATCCTACATGTTCTAGGAATTTAGCACTAGCACTGGTGTAAACTCTAGATGTACCTGGTTCCCAGAATCTATAAGATCTATGATTAGATGTATATCCTACAAAAAATAATCTTTTAGCTCTATGCTGTCCTTTGTGTCTGAGTTGTGAAGGGATATGCACCCATGCTGGTGCTCCAAATGTGTGCATGTAACTTAAATCAGGTTTTGTACCATGCCACAGTGTGAATGGTAATTCACCTGTTGTTGAATTAACAACATTATTTAATATATAATTACCACACATTATTGCTTCTCCCCATAAATTGTCAGGTAATCCTGAATCAGACATCATAGTTCGTGCCATTGATTGTAATGTTTGGCCTCTTCTCTCTATAAAGGCATTATGTTGTGGCCTATATGGTGCAGACATTTTATGTTGAATACCTAGTCTGTTCTGGAATTTATTATTTGAAATTCCGTACCATTATCTGTTATAAGAGTTACTAATTTCTTGGGGGAAGGCGGAGCTTCATTCCGGCGATACAGCTGCGATCTCAGGGCTCTGAGATCGCAGCCGATATTTTCGCCCCTGGTCGGTCCTAACGGACCTAAACCGTCCCGTAGAGACGGTGATCGTGAAGGGCATTGTTCCAGGATCCCAGAGATATCGCAAAATCTCTGGTTTGATCCGGAAGAAGCCCTTTTGCTGGCGGCGAAGAGGCAGCCTCCATAGCTGCTGAAGTCGGGACAGCTCCGGAAAGAAAGTGATTGGAGTGAAGTGTGTCGGCTGGGTGAGAAAAACTCTTTTGTGCTGTAAATTCGCTAAGGTTGGAAAGTTCATCCGATATAAAGAAGAAAGCTGTGAGATTTTTTTTTGACTGAAATTGTTTTGAGCGGCGTTTTTTAAAGTGATGTCAAATTGAGGCTTGGTTTTTTTTTCTTTTCTTTATACTTTTTGGGAAAGATTTTACCGTGACTTTGTAGGTAACCGGATTGAATTTTCTCTTATATATATTTTTATGCTCCCTTTGATTTTATGCTCCCTTTGATTTTTTAACTTTTTTTAGGATAGTGGCTCCCTTTGGCTATTTTTTCTTTTTTTTCTGTATATATTATTACTTTTTTCTGGCGGGGGGGGAGAAAGAGCATTAAGAAACTTTGTAACACTGCCAACTAGAGGCTTGAAAGTATCTTTATGTGAATTGGAGAGAATTGCAAAAAGACCTCATCTCAAGGACTTTTTAACATGATAAGATAGAGGGAGAGCACAGCAAAATATTATTGCAGGTGCTTTCCTGGACTGTTATCAACAACACTTGAGGTTTGGCTTTGAAGCGGCTGGAGAAGAGAGTCATAACAAGAGCCTTGGATAAATAACAAAGTGCAGTGTGTTTTCTTATATATACCCCATTCGCTAGCCTTTTTCTAAATTTTAATTTTAGTAATATTTTTATTTTTGCCTTTTATTTTAAAGGGAAAGCCTCAGAGTTTTTTTTTTCTTTTCTTCTTTATTTTTCTTTTCTTTTTTAATGGGACTTTTTTGCTTTTCATATTTATGTTTTTGGACTACTTTGTTGTTGAGGTTGTTTTTTTTTTTTGTTTTTTGTTTTGGATTATTGAGATTTTTTAATTGGATTAAGGTGTGAAGAATCTGAAGGAACTTTTTGTTTTTTGTTTTTCTTTTTTCTCTTTTTGCTTTTTCTTTTTTCCTTTTTCTTTTGCTCTTAATCAATATTATTATTTTTGGATTTGTTTGTTTTTTCCTTTCTATTTTTTCCTTTTTTATGGTGGACTATCTCGTAATTGGATTAGGGTCTAGAAGAACCTGAAGATCTTTCTTCTTCCTTTTTTTCTGTTTCTTCTTTGGTTTCGTGTTTTTTACTATTGGAGTTCTCCATTTTGGATTATAATTGGCTGCTCTACCAGTTGGATTAAAAGTTAAGAAGAATTTGAAGTTTTGGAAACATTGAAATGAGCAAGAAACCAATACCATCTGGCATTTCTGCTTCTACCTCTGCTTCCCCACCAGCTGGAGGACAACGTTTAATTCAGACAATGTTGAAGCAAGATAAGGAACAAGAAAAAATAACTTTACAGTTACAGATGATTATGCAAGGAATCCAAGATCTCAAGACAAAATCAGATATCATTGAACAAAGAACAGGAAATATTGAACAAAGAACAGAAAATATTGAACAAAGAATAGAAAATATTGAACAAAGAGCAGAAAATATTGAACAAAGAATAGAGAAGACTGATGAAAAAGTGGAAAATATTAAACAAATGATGGTTAAGTATGAGGAGAGATTCCAAAAAATTGAGGAAGAAGGAAAACAAAGAGAGAAGAAGATTGGAAATATTGACAGCAGATTAACAGCGGTTGAACAAGAAAAAGGTGGGATGTTGAGGTGGGAGATGGAAAGGTCAGAATTTTACCTCAGATTTCAAAATATAGAAGAGGAAAAAGGAGAAAATTTGGCAGCGGTAATGATAGAAATTTTGGCAGATGCTTTGGAAATTACAGAGGAAAAGATGATGGATGGAATAGATGAGATATATCGAGTCTATACAAGATATGCGATGAGAAATAAATTACCCAAGGAAGTCCATATTAGATTTACCAAAAAATCCATTAAAACGCAAATATTACAAGTAGCAAGAGAGAAAACACTGAAATACAAGGGTAAAGAGGTTGTAGTTTTTAAACAAATACCCAGAAGAGTGAGAGAGATGAGAAGAGAATATCGATTTCTGACCAAAATACTATTGGAAAACGAAGTGAATTATAGATGGCTGATTCCAGAAGGACTAGTGTTTGGGTGGCAAGAGCAGAGATATAGAATTGATTCAATTGAGAAAGCAGAACTTTTTCATGCAGAATTCTTTGGAGGAAGAAGAGAGGAAGCAGAGAAAGAGGCCTTATCAATTGAGTTTCAAGATGAACAACTGGAGACTGAAAAAGAGAAAGGAGCAGCAGGGGGACAGATGGATAATAAAGAACAGCGTGAAGTGAGATCCACGAGAGCTGTTAGACCTAAATATAAAGCATAATCATGGAGGAAAAAAAACTGATTACAATGAATATAAACGGACTTAATTCAGCTGTTAAAAGAAGGAAAACTTTTCATAAATTAGAGAAATTAAAATTTGATATAATTTGTTTACAAGAAGTTCACATTAAAAAACAACATGAACAATTGTTATTACAGCCAAAATTAGGGAAAATATTTACCTCTTTGACTCAATGTAAGAAAAGAGGTGTGGTTTTATACATTAAAGAGGCTATTCCAGCAAAATTGATTTACACGGATGAAGATGGAAGAGTATTAATGGTAGAAATAATGGACAATAATATAAAAATACTCTTGATTGCAATTTATGCTCCGAATGATAAACAAGAAGAGTTTTATAAAAAGCTGCACATGAAAATAATTGGACTGGACTATGTTAATATAATTATGATGGGAGATTTTAATGGAATTGTGGACAATAAACTGGACTATATAGCAACAACAACAAAGCAAAATAGAAAGGCTCTCCCAAGGTCCTTTTTTAAAATGACAGATGAATTAACTTTAAAAGATATTTGGAGAGAAAGAAACGTTAAAGCTAAATAATATACTTTTTATTCAAATAGACATTTATCATGGTCCAGATTAGATATGATTTGGATCTCAACAGAACTAATATCTAATATTAAAGAAACAAATATTGAAACAAGTACCTGGGCAGATCATAGCCCAATGACAATTAAATGGAAGGGACAAAAAAAAAGATCGAGATGGACATTAAATAATACTATTTTAAAGGAGAAAGATTTTACACAATGGATGGAGAAGGAATTGGCTTTTTTCTTCAGAGAAAATAAAAAAGAAGATACTTCAATGCAAAATGTGTGAGACACTATGAAGGCATACGCTAGAGGTTTGATAATAGATTATACAAGAAAAAAGAATATTAGGAAAAGGCAAGCTTCTAAGGCCTTGGAAAATGAGTATAAAACTCTTGAAAAAGAATTACAGAAAATGCCACAGAAAAAGGATATTAAATTGAAGCTGGATGTAATCAAACATAAAACGGAATTAATAGAGAAAGAAGAACTGGCACAGAAAATTAGAAACTCTAAACAGAATTATTTTGAAGATGCAAATAAACCAGGTAGATGGCTAGCATATAAATTGAGAAAAGAGAAGGAATCAAGAAAAATATTGAAGTTAATAGATGAACAAGGCCAAGTTTGTTATGGGAATAAGGAGAAAAAAGAAATTATTCGAGATTTTTATGGGCAATTATATAAACAGGAGAATATTGATGAAGAAAAAGTCAAACAGTATTTACAGGAAGCTAAGTTATCAAAGATACCTAAAGAGACTGAAGAAATGCTAGAAAGCAATATAACAATGATGGAACTAAATGAAGCATTTAAGAGACAAAATAATGGGAAAGCTCCGGGTCCAGATGGGCTTCCAGTAGAATTTTATAAAACATTTCAAGAATTATTGAGCATCCCATTGTTAGAAGTTATGAATGAAGTTATGTTAAAAAAGATGATACCTAAAACATGGTCAGAGGCTTATATTACACTCATACCAAAGGAAGAGACTGACCCATTGCAAATTAAGAATTATAGACCTATTTCTTTATTGAATGCAGACTATAAAATCTTTGCTTCAATCTTAGCAGAAAGACTTAAAAAATATTTAAATAATTTTATTCACTCAGATCAAAATGGATTTCTGCCAAAGAGACAAATTAGAGACAATATGAGAGTAATCTTGGACACTTTGGAATACTATGAGGCTCATCCTGAAAAGCAAATGGCTTTGATATTCCTAGATGCTCAAAAAGCATTTGACAACGTGAACTGGAGATTTATGTTATTATTATTGGAGCAGATGGGTTTCGCTAAAAAATTTATTCAAGCAATAGAAGCTATATATAATAAACAGACAGCAAGGGTAATGATGGAGGGGGAACTTACAGATTTTATTAATATAAGGAAAGGCACAAGACAAGGATGCCCCCTATCTCCTTTGCTATTTGTGTTGACCTTGGAAGTGTTGAATAGAAATATTAGGGATGATAAAAGCATAAAAGGATTGAAAATTAAGAAGGAAGAATTTAAGCTACAAGCTTTTGCTGATGATTTAGCTTTTATTTTGGAAGATCCGCTAGAAACAGCTCCAAAGTTACTGGAAAGGATAGAGACATATGGAGAGGTGGCTGGTTTGAAAATAAATAAAGACAAAACAAAGATTTTGACAAAGAATATGTTATTGAGACAGAGAGAAGAATTGGCAGATCTTTTGAAAATTCAAGTTACAAATAAGGTTAAGTATTTGGGGATATATTTGACAACAAGATGTAGCACATTAAAGGAGAATAATTATATTAAACTTAAACAACAGATAACTACAGATTTGAAGAAGTGGGAAAACTTGCAATTGTCATTAATAGGGAGAATTTCAACAATTAAGATGAATATCTTACCTAGAATTTTATTTTTGTTTCAAACAATACCAATTAGGCTTGGAAAAGACTATTTTGAAGATTTAAATAAAATTATGTTGAAGTTTATATGGCAAGGTAAAAAAGCGAGAATAAAGCTAAAGCTTTTGCAAGATGCTAGAATTAGAGGAGGTTTTGGTCTGCCTAATTGGGAATTGTATTATCAAGCTGCAAGTTTGATGTGGGTCAAAGAATGGATAACATTAAGGAAACATAGGTTGTTGACATTAGAAGGGCATGACTTGCTGTTGGGTTGGCATGCTTTTTTATGGTATAAGGGAACTAAAACACAGGGTTATTTTAGAAGACATTATGTACGGGAGTCTTTGTGGTTAAATTGGGAGAAGATAAAAAGACAATGTTATTTGAAAATTCCAGTTTGGTTATCGACCATTGAAGCATTTTCCTATCCTATAATTTACAAGAAGGAACAAACAGTTAGATATGGGGAACTTTTGGATGAAAGGGGTGAACTTAAATCGATCCAAAACTTAGAGGAACAAGGTATAAGGATGAATTGGTTTTCATATGCACAAATACACTCAAGGTATGATGAAGATTCTAAAACGGAGGGATTTTATGATAAACAGACTGATTTAGATAAGATCTTGATGGGTACTGATGAGAAGGTGATTAAAAAATTATATGGTTATTTACTGGGAATGAAATTAGAGGAAGAACAAGTCAAAGAAACTATGATTGTTTGGGGGAAGAATTTTGGATATGGGATTGATTTAGAGAAATGGCAGAAATTGTGGTCTCAAAATTATAAAATGACAATGTCAACAGCATATAAAGAAAACTTGTATAAGGGGAGAAGGCGGAGCTTCGTTCCCGCGATACAGCTGCGTTCTCAGGGCTCTGAGATCGCAGCCGATATTTTCGCCCCTGGTCGGTCCTAACGGACCTAAACCGTCCCGTAGAGACGGTGATCGTGAAGGGCATTGTTCCAGGATCCCAGAGATATCGCAAAATCTCTGGTTTGATCCGGAAGAAGCCCTTTTGCTGGCGGCGGAGAGGCAGCCTCCATAGCTGCTGAAGTTGGGACAGCTCCGGAAAGAAAGTGATTGGAGTGAAGTGTGTCGGCTGGGTGAGAAAAACTCTTTTGTGCTGTAAATTCGCTAAGGTTGGAAAGTTCATCCGATATAAAGAAGAAAGCTGTGAGATTTTTTTTTTGACTGAAATTGTTTTGAGCGGCGTTGTTTAAAGTGATGTCAAATTGAGGCTTGGTTTTTTTTTTCTTTTCTTTGTACTTTTTGGGAAAGATTTTATTGTGACTTTGTAGGTAACCGGATTGAATTTTCTCTTATATATATATTTTATGCTCCCTTTGATTTTATGCTCCCTTTGATTTTTTAACTTTCTTTAGGATAGTGGCTCCCTTTGGCTATTTTTTCTTTTTTTTCTGTATATATTATTACTTTTTTCCGGCGGGCGGGGAGAAAGAGCATTAAGAAACTTTGTAACACTGCCAACTAGAGGCTTGAAAGTATCTTTATGTGAATTGGAGAGAATTGCAAAAAGACCTCATCTCAAGGACTTTTTAATGTGATAAGATAGAGGGAGAGCACAGCAAAATATTATTGCAGGTGCTTTCCTGGACTGTTATCAACAACACTTGAGGTTTGGCTTTGAAGCTGCTGGAGAAGAGAGTCATAACAAGAGCCTTGGATAAATAACAAAGTGCAGTGTGTTTTCTTATATATACCCCATTCGCTAGCCTTTTTCTAAATTTTAATTTTAGTAATATTTTTATTTTTGCCTTTTATTTTAAAGGGAAAGCCTCAGAGTTTTTTTTTTCTTTTCTTTTTTATTTTTCTTTTCTTTTTTAATGGGACTTTTTTGCTTTTCATATTTATGTTTTTGGACTATTTTGTTGTTGAGGTTGTTTTTTTTTTGTTTTTTTTTTGGATTATCGAGATTTTTTAATTGGATTAAGGTGTGAAGAATCTGAAGGAACTTTTTGTTTTTTGTTTTTCTTTTTTCTCTTTTTGCTTTTTCTTTTTTCCTTTTTCTTTTGCTCTTAATCAATATTATTATTTTTGGATTTGTTTGTTTTTTCCTTTCTATTTTTTCCTTTTTTATGGTGGACTATCTCGTAATTGGATTAGGGTCTAGAAGAACCTGAAGATCTTTCTTCTTTCTTTTTTTCTGTTTCTTCTTTGGTTTCGTGTTTTTTACTATTGGAGTTCTCCATTTTGGATTATAATTGGCTGCTCTACCAGTTGGATTAAAAGTTAAGAAGAACTTGAAGTTTTGGAAACATTGAAATGAGCAAGAAACCAATACCATCTGGCATTTCTGCTTCTACCTCTGCTTCCCCACCAGCTGGAGGACAACGTTTAATTCAGACAATGTTGAAGCAAGATAAGGAACAAGAAAAAATAACTTTACAGTTACAGATGATTATGCAAGGAATCCAAGATCTCAAGACAAAATCAGATATCATTGAACAAAGAACAGGAAATATTGAACAAAGAACAGAAAATATTGAACAAAGAATAGAAAATATTGAACAAAGAGCAGAAAATATTGAACAAAGAATAGAGAAGACTGATGAAAAAGTGGAAAATATTAAACAAATGATGGTTAAGTATGAGGAGAGATTCCAAAAAATTGAGGAAGAAGGAAAACAAAGAGAGAAGAAGATTGGAAATATTGACAGCAGATTAACAGCGGTTGAACAAGAAAAAGGTGGGATGTTGAGGTGGGAGATGGAAAGGTCAGAATTTTACCTCAGATTTCAAAATATAGAAGAGGAAAAAGGAGAAAATTTGGCAGCGGTAATGATAGAAATTTTGGCAGATGCTTTGGAAATTACAGAGGAAAAGATGATGGATGGAATAGATGAGATATATCGAGTCTATACAAGATATGCGATGAGAAATAAATTACCCAAGGAAGTCCATATTAGATTTACCAAAAAATCCATTAAAACGCAAATATTACAAGTAGCAAGAGAGAAAACACTGAAATACAAGGGTAAAGAGGTTTTGGTTTTAAAACAAATACCCAGAAGAGTGAGAGAGATGAGAAGAGAATATCGATTTCTGACCAAAATACTATTGGAAAACGAAGTGAATTATAGATGGCTGATTCCAGAAGGACTAGTGTTTGGGTGGCAAGAGCAGAGATATAGAATTGATTCAATTGAGAAAGCAGAACTTTTTCATGCAGAATTCTTTGGAGGAAGAAGAGAGGAAGCAGAGAAAGAGGCCCTATCAATTGAGTTTCAAGATGAACAACTGGAGACTGAAAAAGAGAAAGGAGCAGCAGGGGGACAGATGGATAATAAAGAACAGCGTGAAGTGAGATCCACGAGAGCTGTTAGACCTAAATATAAAGCATAATTATGGAGGAAAAAAAACTGATTACAATGAATATAAATGGACTTAATTCAGCTGTTAAAAGAAGAAAAACTTTTCATAAATTAGAGAAATTAAAATTTGATATAATTTGTTTACAAGAAGTTCACATTAAAAAACAACATGAACAATTGTTATTACAGCCAAAATTAGGGAAAATATTTACCTCTTTGACTCAATGTAAGAAAAGAGGTGTGGTTTTATACATTAAAGAGGCTATTCCAGCAAAATTGATTTACACGGATGAAGATGGAAGAGTATTAATGGTAGAAATAATGGACAATAATATAAAAATACTCTTGATTGCAATTTATGCTCCGAATGATAAACAAGAAGAGTTTTATAAAAAGCTATATATGAAAATAATTGGACTGGACTATGTTAATATAATTATGATGGGAGATTTTAATGGAATTGTGGACAATAAACTGGACTATATAGCAACAACAACAAAGCAAAATAGAAAGGCTCTCCCAAGGTCCTTCTTTAAAATGACAGATGAATTAACTTTAAAAGATATTTGGAGAGAAAGAAATGTTAAAGCTAAACAATATACTTTTTATTCAAATAGACATTTATCATGGTCCAGATTAGATATGATTTGGATCTCAACAGAACTAATATCTAATATTAAAGAAACAAATATTGAAACAAGTACCTGAGCAGATCATAGCCCAATGACAATTAAATGGAAGGGACAAAAAAAAAGATCGAGATGGACATTAAATAATACTATTTTAAAGGAGAAAGATTTTACACAATGGATGGAGAAGGAATTGGCTTTTTTCTTCAGAGAAAATAAAAAAGAAGATACTTCAACCCAAAATGTGTGGGACACAATGAAGGCATACGCTAGAGGTTTGATAATAGATTATACAAGAAAAAAGAATATTAGGAAAAGGCAAGCTTCTAAGGCCTTGGAAGATGAGTATAAAATTCTTGAAAAAGAATTACAGAAAATGCCACAGAAAAAGGATATTAAATTGAAGCTGGATGTAATCAAACATAAAACGGAATTAATAGAGAAAGAAGAACTGGCACAGAAAATTAGAAACTCCAAACAGAATTATTTTGAAGATGCAAACAAACCAGGTAGATGGCTAGCATATAAATTGAGAAAAGAGAAGGAATCAAGAAAAATATTGAAGTTAATAGATGAACAAGGCCAAGTTTGTTATGGGAATAAGGAGAAAAAAGAAATTATTCGAGATTTTTATGGACAATTATATAAACAGGAAAATATTGATGAAGAAAAAGTTAAACAGTATTTACAGGAAGCTAATTTACCAAAGATACCTAAAGAGACTGAAGAAATGCTAGAAAGCAATATAACAATGATGGAACTAAATGAAGCTTTTAAGAGACAAAATAATGGGAAAGCTCCGGGTCCAGATGGGCTTCCAGTAGAATTTTATAAAACATTTCAAGAATTATTGAGCATCCCATTGTTAGAAGTTATGAATGAAGTTATGATAAAAAAGATGATACCCAAAACATGGTCAGAGGCTTATATTACACTTATACCAAAGGAAGAGACTGACCCATTGCAAATTAAGAATTATAGACCTATTTCTTTATTGAATGCAGACTATAAAATCTTTGCTTCAATCTTAGCAGAAAGACTTAAAAAATATTTAAATAATTTTATTCACTCAGATCAAAATGGATTTCTGCCAAAGAGACAAATTAGAGACAATATGAGAGTAATCTTGGACACTTTGGAATACTATGAGGCTCATCCTGAAAAGCAAATGGCTTTGATATTCCTAGATGCTCAAAAAGCATTTGATAACGTGAACTGGAGATTTATGTTATTATTATTGGAGCAGATGGGTTTCGCTAAAAATTTTATTCAAGCAATAGAAGCTATATATAACAAACAGACAGCAAGGGTAATGATGGAGGGAGAACTTACAGATTTTATTAATATAAGGAAAGGCACAAGACAAGGATGCCCCCTATCTCCTTTGCTATTTGTGTTGACCTTGGAAGTGTTGAATAGAAATATTAGGGATGATAAAAGCATAAAAGGAATGAAAATTAAGAAGGAAGAATTTAAGCTACAAGCTTTTGCTGATGACTTAGCTTTTATTTTGGAAGATCCGCTAGAAACAGCTCCAAAGTTACTGGAAAGGATAGAGGCATATGGAGAGGTGGCTGGTTTGAAAATAAATAAAGACAAAACAAAGATTTTGACAAAGAATATGCTATTGAGACAGAGAGAAGAATTGGCAGATCTTTTGAAAATTCAAGTTACAAATAAGGTTAAGTATCTGGGGATATATTTGACAACAAGATGTAGCACATTAAAGGAGAATAATTATATTAAACTTAAACAACAGATAACTACAGATTTGAAGAAGTGGGAAAACTTGCAATTGTCATTAATAGGGAGAATTTCAACAATTAAGATGAATATCTTACCTAGAATTTTATTTTTGTTTCAAACAATACCAATTAGGCTTGGAAAAGAATATTTTGAAGATTTAAATAAAATTATGTTGAAGTTTATATGGCAAGGTAAAAAAGCGAGAATAAAGCTAAAGCTTTTGCAAGATGCTAGAATTAGAGGAGGTTTTGGTCTGCCTAATTGGGAATTGTATTATCAAGCTGCAAGTTTGATGTGGGTCAAAGAATGGATAACATTAAGGAAACATAGGTTGTTGACATTAGAAGGGCATGACTTGCTGTTGGGTTGGCATGCTTTTTTATGGTATAAGGGAACTAAAACACAGGGTTATTTTAGAAGACATTATGTACGGGAGTCTTTGTGGTTAAATTGGGAGAAGATAAAAAGACAATGTTATTTGAAAATTCCAGTTTGGTTATCGACCATTGAAGCATTTTCCTATCCTATAATTTACAAGAAGGAACAAACAGTTAGATATGGGGAACTTTTGGATGAAAGGGGTGAACTTAAATCGATCCAAAACTTAGAGGAACAAGGTATAAGGATGAATTGGTTTTCATATGCACAAATACACTCAAGGTATGATGAAGATTCTAAAACGGAGGGATTTTATGATAAACAGACTGATTTAGATAAGATCTTGATGGGTACTGATGAGAAGGTGATTAAAAAATTATATGGTTATTTACTGGGAATGAAATTAGAGGAAGAACAAGTCAAAGAAACTATGATTGTTTGGGGGAAGAATTTTGGATATGGGATTGATTTAGAGAAATGGCAGAAATTGTGGTCTCAAAATTATAAAATGACAATGTCAACAGCATATAAAGAAAACTTGTATAAGGGGAGAAGGCGGAGCTTCGTTCCCGCGATACAGCTGCGTTCTCAGGGCTCTGAGATCGCAGCCGATATTTTCGCCCCTGGTCGGTCCTAACGGACCTAAACCGTCCCGTAGAGACGGTGATCGTGAAGGGCATTGTTCCAGGATCCCAGAGATATCGCAAAATCTCTGGTTTGATCCGGAAGAAGCCCTTTTGCTGGCGGCGGAGAGGCAGCCTCCATAGCTGCTGAAGTTGGGACAGCTCCGGAAAGAAAGTGATTGGAGTGAAGTGTGTCGGCTGGGTGAGAAAAACTCTTTTGTGCTGTAAATTCGCTAAGGTTGGAAAGTTCATCCGATATAAAGAAGAAAGCTGTGAGATTTTTTTTTTGACTGAAATTGTTTTGAGCGGCGTTGTTTAAAGTGATGTCAAATTGAGGTTTGGTTTTTTTTTTCTTTTCTTTGTACTTTTTGGGAAAGATTTTATTGTGACTTTGTAGGTAACCGGATTGAATTTTCTCTTATATATATTTTTATGCTCCCTTTGATTTTATGCTCCCTTTGATTTTTTAACTTTCTTTAGGATAGTGGCTCCCTTTGGCTATTTTTTCTTTTTTTTCTGTATATATTATTACTTTTTTCCGGCGGGCGGGGAGAAAGAGCATTAAGAAACTTTGTAACACTGCCAACTAGAGGCTTGAAAGTATCTTTATGTGAATTGGAGAGAATTGCAAAAAGACCTCATCTCAAGGACTTTTTAATGTGATAAGATAGAGGGAGAGCACAGCAAAATATTATTGCAGGTGCTTTCCTGGACTGTTATCAACAACACTTGAGGTTTGGCTTTGAAGCTGCTGGAGAAGAGAGTCATAACAAGAGCCTTGGATAAATAACAAAGTGCAGTGTGTTTTCTTATATATACCCCATTCGCTAGCCTTTTTCTAAATTTTAATTTTAGTAATATTTTTATTTTTGCCTTTTATTTTAAAGGGAAAGCCTCAGAGTTTTTTTTTTCTTTTCTTTTTTATTTTTCTTTTCTTTTTTAATGGGACTTTTTTGCTTTTCATATTTATGTTTTTGGACTATTTTGTTGTTGAGGTTGTTTTTTTTTTGTTTTTTTTTTTGGATTATCGAGATTTTTTAATTGGATTAAGGTGTGAAGAATCTGAAGGAACTTTTTGTTTTTTGTTTTTCTTTTTTCTCTTTTTGCTTTTTCTTTTTTCCTTTTTCTTTTGCTCTTAATCAATATTATTATTTTTGGATTTGTTTGTTTTTTCCTTTCTATTTTTTCCTTTTTTATGGTGGACTATCTCGTAATTGGATTAGGGTCTAGAAGAACCTGAAGATCTTTCTTCTTTCTTTTTTTCTGTTTCTTCTTTGGTTTCGTGTTTTTTACTATTGGAGTTCTCCATTTTGGATTATAATTGGCTGCTCTACCAGTTGGATTAAAAGTTAAGAAGAACTTGAAGTTTTGGAAACATTGAAATGAGCAAGAAACCAATACCATCTGGCATTTCTGCTTCTACCTCTGCTTCCCCACCAGCTGGAGGACAACGTTTAATTCAGACAATGTTGAAGCAAGATAAGGAACAAGAAAAAATAACTTTACAGTTACAGATGATTATGCAAGGAATCCAAGATCTCAAGACAAAATCAGATATCATTGAACAAAGAACAGGAAATATTGAACAAAGAACAGAAAATATTGAACAAAGAATAGAAAATATTGAACAAAGAGCAGAAAATATTGAACAAAGAATAGAGAAGACTGATGAAAAAGTGGAAAATATTAAACAAATGATGGTTAAGTATGAGGAGAGATTCCAAAAAATTGAGGAAGAAGGAAAACAAAGAGAGAAGAAGATTGGAAATATTGACAGCAGATTAACAGCGGTTGAACAAGAAAAAGGTGGGATGTTGAGGTGGGAGATGGAAAGGTCAGAATTTTACCTCAGATTTCAAAATATAGAAGAGGAAAAAGGAGAAAATTTGGCAGCGGTAATGATAGAAATTTTGGCAGATGCTTTGGAAATTACAGAGGAAAAGATGATGGATGGAATAGATGAGATATATCGAGTCTATACAAGATATGCGATGAGAAATAAATTACCCAAGGAAGTCCATATTAGATTTACCAAAAAATCCATTAAAACGCAAATATTACAAGTAGCAAGAGAGAAAACACTGAAATACAAGGGTAAAGAGGTTTTGGTTTTAAAACAAATACCCAGAAGAGTGAGAGAGATGAGAAGAGAATATCGATTTCTGACCAAAATACTATTGGAAAACGAAGTGAATTATAGATGGCTGATTCCAGAAGGACTAGTGTTTGGGTGGCAAGAGCAGAGATATAGAATTGATTCAATTGAGAAAGCAGAACTTTTTCATGCAGAATTCTTTGGAGGAAGAAGAGAGGAAGCAGAGAAAGAGGCCCTATCAATTGAGTTTCAAGATGAACAACTGGAGACTGAAAAAGAGAAAGGAGCAGCAGGGGGACAGATGGATAATAAAGAACAGCGTGAAGTGAGATCCACGAGAGCTGTTAGACCTAAATATAAAGCATAATTATGGAGGAAAAAAAACTGATTACAATGAATATAAATGGACTTAATTCAGCTGTTAAAAGAAGAAAAACTTTTCATAAATTAGAGAAATTAAAATTTGATATAATTTGTTTACAAGAAGTTCACATTAAAAAACAACATGAACAATTGTTATTACAGCCAAAATTAGGGAAAATATTTACCTCTTTGACTCAATGTAAGAAAAGAGGTGTGGTTTTATACATTAAAGAGGCTATTCCAGCAAAATTGATTTACACGGATGAAGATGGAAGAGTATTAATGGTAGAAATAATGGACAATAATATAAAAATACTCTTGATTGCAATTTATGCTCCGAATGATAAACAAGAAGAGTTTTATAAAAAGCTATATATGAAAATAATTGGACTGGACTATGTTAATATAATTATGATGGGAGATTTTAATGGAATTGTGGACAATAAACTGGACTATATAGCAACAACAACAAAGCAAAATAGAAAGGCTCTCCCAAGGTCCTTCTTTAAAATGACAGATGAATTAACTTTAAAAGATATTTGGAGAGAAAGAAATGTTAAAGCTAAACAATATACTTTTTATTCAAATAGACATTTATCATGGTCCAGATTAGATATGATTTGGATCTCAACAGAACTAATATCTAATATTAAAGAAACAAATATTGAAACAAGTACCTGAGCAGATCATAGCCCAATGACAATTAAATGGAAGGGACAAAAAAAAAGATCGAGATGGACATTAAATAATACTATTTTAAAGGAGAAAGATTTTACACAATGGATGGAGAAGGAATTGGCTTTTTTCTTCAGAGAAAATAAAAAAGAAGATACTTCAACCCAAAATGTGTGGGACACAATGAAGGCATACGCTAGAGGTTTGATAATAGATTATACAAGAAAAAAGAATATTAGGAAAAGGCAAGCTTCTAAGGCCTTGGAAGATGAGTATAAAATTCTTGAAAAAGAATTACAGAAAATGCCACAGAAAAAGGATATTAAATTGAAGCTGGATGTAATCAAACATAAAACGGAATTAATAGAGAAAGAAGAACTGGCACAGAAAATTAGAAACTCCAAACAGAATTATTTTGAAGATGCAAACAAACCAGGTAGATGGCTAGCATATAAATTGAGAAAAGAGAAGGAATCAAGAAAAATATTGAAGTTAATAGATGAACAAGGCCAAGTTTGTTATGGGAATAAGGAGAAAAAAGAAATTATTCGAGATTTTTATGGACAATTATATAAACAGGAAAATATTGATGAAGAAAAAGTTAAACAGTATTTACAGGAAGCTAATTTACCAAAGATACCTAAAGAGACTGAAGAAATGCTAGAAAGCAATATAACAATGATGGAACTAAATGAAGCTTTTAAGAGACAAAATAATGGGAAAGCTCCGGGTCCAGATGGGCTTCCAGTAGAATTTTATAAAACATTTCAAGAATTATTGAGCATCCCATTGTTAGAAGTTATGAATGAAGTTATGATAAAAAAGATGATACCCAAAACATGGTCAGAGGCTTATATTACACTTATACCAAAGGAAGAGACTGACCCATTGCAAATTAAGAATTATAGACCTATTTCTTTATTGAATGCAGACTATAAAATCTTTGCTTCAATCTTAGCAGAAAGACTTAAAAAATATTTAAATAATTTTATTCACTCAGATCAAAATGGATTTCTGCCAAAGAGACAAATTAGAGACAATATGAGAGTAATCTTGGACACTTTGGAATACTATGAGGCTCATCCTGAAAAGCAAATGGCTTTGATATTCCTAGATGCTCAAAAAGCATTTGATAACGTGAACTGGAGATTTATGTTATTATTATTGGAGCAGATGGGTTTCGCTAAAAATTTTATTCAAGCAATAGAAGCTATATATAACAAACAGACAGCAAGGGTAATGATGGAGGGAGAACTTACAGATTTTATTAATATAAGGAAAGGCACAAGACAAGGATGCCCCCTATCTCCTTTGCTATTTGTGTTGACCTTGGAAGTGTTGAATAGAAATATTAGGGATGATAAAAGCATAAAAGGAATGAAAATTAAGAAGGAAGAATTTAAGCTACAAGCTTTTGCTGATGACTTAGCTTTTATTTTGGAAGATCCGCTAGAAACAGCTCCAAAGTTACTGGAAAGGATAGAGGCATATGGAGAGGTGGCTGGTTTGAAAATAAATAAAGACAAAACAAAGATTTTGACAAAGAATATGCTATTGAGACAGAGAGAAGAATTGGCAGATCTTTTGAAAATTCAAGTTACAAATAAGGTTAAGTATCTGGGGATATATTTGACAACAAGATGTAGCACATTAAAGGAGAATAATTATATTAAACTTAAACAACAGATAACTACAGATTTGAAGAAGTGGGAAAACTTGCAATTGTCATTAATAGGGAGAATTTCAACAATTAAGATGAATATCTTACCTAGAATTTTATTTTTGTTTCAAACAATACCAATTAGGCTTGGAAAAGAATATTTTGAAGATTTAAATAAAATTATGTTGAAGTTTATATGGCAAGGTAAAAAAGCGAGAATAAAGCTAAAGCTTTTGCAAGATGCTAGAATTAGAGGAGGTTTTGGTCTGCCTAATTGGGAATTGTATTATCAAGCTGCAAGTTTGATGTGGGTCAAAGAATGGATAACATTAAGGAAACAGGTTGTTGACATTAGAAGGGCATGACTTGCTGTTGGGTTGGCATGCTTTTTTATGGTATAAGGGAACTAAAACACAGGGTTATTTTAGAAGACATTATGTACGGGAGTCTTTGTGGTTAAATTGGGAGAAGATAAAAAGACAATGCTATTTGAAAATTCCAGTTTGGTTATCGTCCATTGAAGCATTTTCCTATCCTATAATCTACAAGAAGGAACAAACAGTTAGATATGGGGAACTTTTGGATGAAAAGGGTGAACTTAAATCGATCCAAAACTTAGAGGAACAAGGTATAAAGATGAATTGGTTTTCATATGCACAAATACACTCAAGGTATGATGAAGATTCTAAAACGGAGGGATTTTATAATAAACAGACTGATTTAGATAAGATCTTGATGGGTACTGATGAGAAGGTGATTAAAAAACTATATGGTTATTTACTGGGAATGAAATTAGAGGAAGAACAAGTCAAAGAAACTATGATTGTTTGGGGGAAGAATTTTGGATATGGGATTGATTTAGAGAAATGGCAGAAATTGTGGTCTCAAAATTATAAAATGACAATGTCAACAGCATATAAAGAAAACTTGTATAAGATGTTTTACAGGTGGCATTTTCCTCCGACAAGAATAGCAAGAATGTTTAAGAACAAATCTGAAAAATGCTGGAAATGTCATCAGATACCCGGCTCGTATTACCATATGTGGTGGACTTGTGAGGATGCTAGAAAATATTGGACTATAGTTCGCATGTGGTTGGAAAAAATGACAAAGAAACATATAGATTTGAAACCAGAGATCTTATTGGGAATTTTACCTGATATATATAGTAAAGATTTGAAATACCTGATTGTAAATGTATTAACAGCGGCCAGGATTGTATTTGCTAAAAATTGGAAGAATGAGAAAATACCATTACAGGAAGAAATTATTAAGAAAATATTGGAATGTGCTGAGATGAGTAGATTGACATTTGAAATTAGAGAGCAAGAGGATAAACAATTTTACGAAATTTGGGATCTTTTTTATAAATGGCTAGATGATAAAATACGATAATAGAATATTTAGAATGCTAGATAGTAAGGAATATCTTTATTTTGCTATTATTTTGCTATTTGATATTATATTTATAAAGGATTTTTTAGGATTGATTTGATATGACTAGATGATTTGTTATAGAGTAAACTGGTTTAAAGTATTGTTAGCTCATTAAGCATGAATGATTAAAAATATAGTCAAAAACTTCTTTTTTTAGTGATATTAGGATATATAAGTTTGGATTGACAATATGAGTTGTTATGTAATGTAATTGTAATTTGAGACTACAGAATGAATGCACAAAAATGATGAACCAACTGACACACTGGATGTACATATAAGACTTGATGTTTTTATGTTTTGTTTGTTTTGTTTGTTTGTAGAAAATTAATAAAAACTTTTTTCAAAAAAAAAAAAAAGAAAACTTGTATAAGATGTTTTACAGGTGGCACTTTCCTCCGACAAGAATAGCAAGAATGTTTAAGAACAAATCTGAAAAATGCTGGAAATGTCATCAGATACCCGGCTCGTATTACCATATGTGGTGGACTTGTGAGGATGCTAGAAAATATTGGACTATAATTCGCATGTGGTTCGAAAAAATGACAAAGAAACATATAGATTTGAAACCAGAGATCTTCTTATTGGGAATTTTTCCTGATATATATAGTAAAGATTTGAAATACCTGATTGTAAATGTATTAACAGCGGCCAGGATTGTATTTGCTAAAAATTGGAAGAATGAGAAAATACCATTACAGGAAGAAATTATTAAGAAAATATTGGAATGTGCTGAGATGAGCAGATTGACATTTGAAATTAGAGAGCAAGAGGATAAACAATTTTACGAAATTTGGGATCTTTTTTATAAATGGCTAGATGATAAAATACGATAATAGAATATTTAGAATGCTAGATAGTAAGGAATATCTTTATTTTGCTATTATTTTGCTATTTGCTATTATATTTATAAAGGATTTTTTAGGATTGATTTGATATGACTAGATGATTTGTTATAGAGTAAACTGGTTTAAAGTATTGTTAGCTCATTAAGCATGAATGATTAAAAATATAGTCAAAAACTTCTTTTTTTAGTGATATTAGGATATATAAGTTTGGATTGACAATATGAGTTGTTATATAACATAATTGTAATTGAGACTACAGAATGAATGCACAAAAATGATGAACCAACTGACACACTGGATGTACATATAAGAGTTGATGTTTTTATGTTTTGTTTGTCTTGTTTGTTTGTAGAAAATTAATAAAAACTTTTTCAAAAAAAAAAAGAGTTACTAATTTCTTTTTAGTTTTCCTTTCAGCAAATTTAATCCAATTAAAGAGATTTTGATACGTTTCAGTTTTGCTTTTCATTAAATAGCAAAACCCATATCTAGAATAATGGTCCATTATACTTAGTATGTAACGAGCTCCTCCTACACTTGGTTTTTTCAGACCTATTAAATCAGCAAATACTACTTCTAAAGGCTCTTTGGTAGTAAATCCATCAACTCTATTAGCCGGTGTGACCCTTGCTTTGCTTTGATTACAGATATTACATTGCAAATACTTATTACAAGGTTTCAAACTTATTCCCTTAGATAATTCAACAGTTTTCTTAAGCATTTTAAAATTTAAATGCCCTAGCCTTCGATGTAACAAGTGAATACATTCATCATGAGGTTTCTTATTTTCATAAACCGTGTTAGCCACCTTTAAACCATCATCATTTAACACATATAATTCACCTCTTAAAGATGCAGTAATTTTCTTATCTTGTTTTTCAATTATGCAGTTATCTCCTTTAAAAGTAACTACGTATCCTAGTTTAACCAAAATTCTAACTGAAATTAAATTAAACTTAAGTTGTGGTACATATAACATTTTTACATTCTCTTTTATAAAAGAACAATATGCTATACCTTGACCTTTAGCTTTCAGTTTCCAGCCATTGGCTAACGATATCTGCTGTGTACTCTGGACATTTTAATAAAATTTCTGTTATCATTTGTTATACAATGGGATGCTCCACTGTCAACCACCCATAAATTATTTTTTACAGCTCCGTTAGTATACATGGCTAACTCTAAATTTTTATTTATCTTTTGATGACTTTTAGTATTCTGGCCAGCGTTCTGGCGCTTTGCTTTTTTACAAAATCTTGCCAAATGTCCTCTTCCTCCACAATTAAAGCACTTTTTAATTGCATATGCAGTAGGAGATTCATTATCTTCTTTTTGAGGTTGCTGCCTCCTTAACTCATCTC
The DNA here is from genome assembly GCA_033807585.1 of Hydrophis major. NCBI lineage: Eukaryota > Metazoa > Chordata > Lepidosauria > Squamata > Elapidae > Hydrophis > Hydrophis major. The sequence goes on from CM066329.1 coordinate 43,817,817, forward strand.
TTTCAAGCCTTCTTCTGGCCTCTTCAATCAATCTGCCAGTTATATCAGTTAAAGCTAGGCTTTCCTTTGGCAATATTTGAAGTGAAGTTACGTAGTTGTCATAACTTTCATCAAGGGAAGATAGAATTATGTAGACTTGGTGTAGTTCAGAGAAAATAAGCTCTTTCTCGTGCAGTTCTTGAAAAATGCTTTGCATAGTTTTCAAATGATTCAGCATATCACCATTTGTTTGGAGATGTGTACTGAAAAGCTTCCGTGTTAGATTTAGGTGAGCACCAACATTATCTCGAACATAAATCCTCTTCAGCTTCTGCCAACACCCAACAGCCGTTTTCTCTCCGTGGATATAAACAAGCTGTTGATCAGTTAAGGTTAAAGCAATAATGCAAATAGCGTGTTCATTTTTATGCATAAATTCTTCTATCTTTAATTTATCTTCCTCATCCTCTGGATCCCATTCTTCTACGTTTGGTGGATTTTCAATTATGTTCCAAAACCTTCTCTTCGTAGAAGCAGACTACATTTCATAGACCATGATACATAGTTTGTTCCATCAAACTTGGATATAAGGGACAAACTTTGTAAATTGACTTGTGCCATGTTTTCTTATATGGATATAAAAATATAATTAATAAAACACAGCTGTCTGTTTACTGTAATGTAAAACAACACAAACTCTCACTTTTACATAAATCTGTTTTATCCTAATTAAACTGACTTTGCAGCCTCTGGGCCCATAACCAGTGTTAAGCCTGGTTTCCCCAACCAGGGTTAGGGAGACAAGCTAAACAGAATGTGCAGCGTTAGTCAGATAGGCACACAGATAAATGAGTGAGCTAAGCTTGTATGTTTATTAACATACAGTAAAAATAACAGATACGCTTGTGCTATCAAAAATATAGTTTATTCCATTATGAGTTCATAGCATAGTCAAAATAACAGTCCAATAGTCATGTATCATTTAGTCAGTCCATTCAGGGATATTCAGTTAGCAAAGTCCGTTTAGAATATCCTATGTCAGTTCATTTACAAGTCAGTCCTTTGTTTTCTCTCCCGTTCGAGCAATGCAGTCTTGAGTCCTTGCAGTAATCAGGGATCATCAAAGCCAGAGAGAGAGCAAGCTGCAGTCTTGCCTCTTTTAAAGTGCTTTCACAACCACTCCCTTAATTACTATCCCACAGTTAAAGTTGCAGACACTTTAACATACAAACTATGATTACATATTATTATTTACCTAAACCAGTTAGGGTAAAACAATGTTATCCCTTACAATTATATTATTTAAAGTCCATCTAAATCTTTTCCTTTGTCCTTGCCATTTTACCTATATTGGATTGTGGTCCACCCAAGTACTTGCTTCAATATTAATTTCTTGTATATTAGAGATTTCCGATCATATCAATTCTCAACAAGGATAGGTGTCCTTAGATTAGAATGTATATTTTCTACTTTTAGAGTTCATTTCTCTCCAAACATCTCTAATACTAAGTTCTTCCACCATATTAAAAAAGGATTTTGGGTGTGTATTTCTGCTCTTTTTGTTAAGTTTCTGTGTTTTATAGTCCAATTTTGTGTCTACTATAGCATTAAAACCTCACAACATGCAAATATTGTCATATTCCAATTCTACTTTCTTCTCATGCAACTTTTTATAAAGTGTGGAAAGACCTTCACTTGTAGCACTAGTCTTAATTCCCACAAAAAGACCCACATAGGAGAGAAGCCATATCAATGTGTGGAATGTGGAAAGGGCTTTGAGTGGAATTCTGCTCTTACCTCCCACAAAAGGATCCACACGGGAGAGAAGCCATATCGATGCCTGGAGTGTGGAAGGACTTTTGCTTTTACCACTCGTCTTGATTACCACAAGAAGACCCACCACGAAAAGAAGCCATATCAATGCCTGGAGTGTGGAAAGAGTTTTAGGAGGAGTGGTAATCTTAATAACCACAAGAGATCTCATTTCCCATGAAAGAATCCATGCAGGGGGGAAAAACTATATGAATGCATGGAGTGTGGAAAGAGCTTTGCAAAAAGTAACACTCTTTTCTTGCTATAGATTCCACACGTAGGAGAAACAATATCAATAAAGGAAGTGTGGGAAAAGGTTCAATAAAAATGCAGGTTTATGACTTGTGTTGAACCCAAAATTCCTATTGCTAAGCGAAATAGTTGTTAAGTGAGTTGTGTTCCATTTTACACTTACTTTCGGCCAAATTGGCTCCAAATTATTTAGATGGAGATTGCTCATGAGAATGTTATTACTTTGTTTAATAGAGCACAGCAAGTTGTAAAAGATAGTCAAGTGTTGTTTCTCTCAACAAAATATTGCTGGAGATATTTCTCAAATTTGCTGGAACCTCAGAATCACACTGTAGAAGGCTGCAATATTGGGTCATACAAATGACTATATCTCCTCAAGTATTGCATCGGCAAATGCAACACTTTACCAATGTTCATGGATTACACCACTTCTAGTTATATAAATGTACTGAAATGCTCTCTATAATTGGTGATCAGCCTGACATGTTGTGTCAAAATGTGGGGGCATTCCTCCATAGTGAATTGACAGTAACATTTCTCCAATCTAACCCAAGCAATCACAATAAACAACAAATATTATGGAGCTGATTCCTGGCAACTTTTTAATGAGATTTTATCAGTATAAACTGAAATTCAGATTTTTTTTAAATGGTTAATTTGGTTTTCATTGTGTTCCAATATTAAGTTTTAATTACACTCCTTTGAGGAGAGGCAATCTCTTAAGTTTCCATGAATGTGTAACTATGCATCCATCCATCAACTTTGGTGTTTCTATGGAATGTGTTTGATGGGTGTGATTATGATTAATTCCTTCACTTAAAAATCACTTGCAAAGGAGTAAGAATTTGCATAAGGCAAATACATACATGCTTTAAATAAAAACCTACAATTTACTTTGGCTTGCGATCTTTGTTATTCATATGACAATGGGTTATGTATAATTTAGAGTAGAAGATTAGATTAGAATTCTTTATTGGCCAAGTGCGATTGGACACACAAAGAATTTGTCTTGGGGCATATATTCTTAGTGCACAATCCCCAAAAAAGTCTGCAGGAAAATTCCCCACCCCATTTTCCTATCAATTGACCATTCTTTATTTGAGATCGCAGGATACCGTCTCCAGCTCCATTCTCAGGGGGAGAGAGAGAGACTTTTGGCTTCATGGAAGGAAATCAGTAGAAGCAACAAAGAGACTTGAGACTTGTCCTGCCTGCACAGCTTCTTGGAGCAGGATGCCTTGCAGGGTCCCAAAGATTCCTTTCTTTTGGGGGAGAGAAAGACTTTTGCTGCTTTTGGCATGCAGCCAAAAGCAGAAGAAAGAAGCAGCCTGGTGGCCAAGCAAGGAGCGTGGGGTGAGTGGGGCAAGTCATCCCCCCGCCCTTTCCCCCCTCCCCTCACTACCTCGTGTTGTTCGTAATGCAAGGGACGCAAGCCTTGTGTTCCTACGGGCCATGTGGGCAGCGCAGCCTTGTGTTGCCGTGCAGCCTGGACTGCTTTGGGGGTGACATTTATCTGCGGACCACCAAAATTTCCTTGCGGACCACCAGTAGTCCCTGGCCCACTGGTTGGCAACCACTGAAATAGAGGATGTCTATCCCTCCCCCAATTATAGAGAAATGATGGGGAATTATCCTGCAGACTTTGGGGGGGATTTTTCCAGGGTCTCTGGTCTGCGGGATTTAAAATTATGAGTTTGGTGGTCCCTGAGGTCCAAAAGGTTGGCGACCCCTAGTCTATCTCAAGTCTAATAACACAATCTTCTCAACACTTGCAGGAAGGCTCCACACCCATTTGTACCACTCCAGAGACTCTGAAGACACAGCTCCAGGTGGCCTCAGGATTAGTTACAAGAAGGCAAATGACCAGCTGTCTGCAAGGAGTATAAATTCTACAATTCCTCATCATCCAGTCAGAGCTGAAGAAGCTTCTTGAATGAGAGTCTTTTGAGAAAAACAAGGAAATCCAGTTGCCTCTTGAAAAAGCACCTTTGGGACACCCATGACTTGGATAGCTGATAATCTCCATAGACTCCATAATCTCCTGGCGCAAACCACTATCAGCCAACAAACCACCATTCCCTGCAGAGAATAATATCTGTATCAACAAACCATTTAAGGCTTTACATGATATTTTGATTCAGGCATCTCCTTGAAAGAGATTTCTCACTTTTTGCCGAATTCTAAATGGCTCCGACATTTTTGGCGGTCCAGATTTTACTCCCAGAGACAACACAATAGTATCCTAGCTTTTGATTTCTTCATGGGAACATGGGAGAAAGGGCGCCCCACTTTCCAATGTTGGAAGAGTTTTTTTTTCTGGGTTGTTTCAAGTGGGGAAAAAGACACTGGAAACATGGAGGCTGTTTGGAAAGATGGTTTAATGATAGACGGGACTTGGAGATCCTGGGCAAAAAAGGGTGGAGATTCTGAGAATCTCTGGGTTTTATGCCCTCTCTGGCTTTGAACTTCCTGGGGCATAGGAGGAGTATCCTGATTGTTTGCTATCAGAGGTCACAGCTAGCTTTCTAGGCTGTCTGTGTACTAAGTTTGGTTGAAACTTGGTGGGTGGTGCATTGAAGGGTAATACTTTGACTCTGCCTGGAGGTAGATCTTTGTTATGTAGAATAGATTGGCCCAGGCCTTAATGGCCCATTAACAAAGGTGGAGGGAGGGCTGAGTTTCTGTCTCTCTGATTTTCTACTTCTCTTTAAGGGGAAATATTCTGCCCTTTTAATATCTCCTAAAATATTTCATTTTTCTAGGACATAGGTCGGTTTTAACTTCCAACAATCTGTCCTCCTTTTTTTTTTCTTTTGCCAAATCATTTTTCTGGCACTAAATTAAAAATTGATCCGATCAGGGAGACTTGATGGGTGCTTTTAATTTTTCTGATGCAAAGGGGAAGGCATTGATCGAGGCAACAGAAAAGGATTCCTGCAGTGGGTCCCAAAAGTTTTCAAACATGAAGGTCCAGTTCTAGCAGCTCATCTGGTATGCCGAGACGTTGACCTTGGCTGGGCAAAGATAAGTCCATGCAGCTGCATTGTAAGCAGGAAAGCATCCCCCTCCTTCTTGATTCACACAGAAGACATCTCCCCTTTCCAGCATATTTCCCCTCCCAAATACTAACTTTCCCCTCCCCCAGATTCTATGGCAGCTGACAGTAAGCAATCAGCATGAGGGCTCATGAAAGCATCATGGAGGCTGACAGGATGGTTAATCCCCATTCGTAGCGCAAGAGAGAAAGCAGAAGTCTATCTCCAGCAGCAGACCAGACCAGCCTGGCGGGGTGGAGTGGGAAACCAAGTGGCGCCGAAAGCAGCTGAAGGCACAACCGCTGTAGTTGCCCCACCTCACCTCATCCCACAGGACCAGCCTCCTGCTCCCCAACCCAGCCAATGGAGGCCCCTGGATTATGTCCCCAAACCTGCGCGGCCCACACAGGCACCACCCACGAGAGCAATGTCATGTTGGCCATACCCCCTCCCCCCCCAGTGGACAACCGCCATGCTGATCCGGACCTCAATGAAATTGAGTTTGATACTCCTGGCTTAGGATAATTAAGATTATAAAAAGGAATATTATAATATATAAGATAATATGATGCAATATTATATAATTGAACATAATGAAATGAATTGTATGTTCCCAGATTCGTTAAAAAACTTAGATTTGCTCAATAAGAACTATGTAAATTTATAATTGAGTCTAATAATGATACAATAATAATACAATATAATATAATAGGTATAATTGACTTTTGTAATATGAATGTATGTTTGGAAGGGGATACTGTTGATATTGTGACATTGCACGAAAGAAATGCACCAACCGACATGCTATATTTTGGAATATGGTTTTATATTGATGTTTTATGTTTCTGTTAGTGATTGTCTTTAAAACATAAAAAACTTACACACACACACACATTTGTATTGATGTTTTATTTCCATTATTTCAGCTGCCTTTTCAAATTCATGTTTCTGGGCAGCTAACAACAGTTCAAAATAGCAAGTGGCAGCAGCAAAAATGGTCAGAAGCCAAAAGAAACGATCTTGCTTGAAAAAGCCACATCAAAAGAAAACAAGTTCCAAAATGGAGAGACAGCTCAAACTCATGGAAGTTTTAGAAATTTTACCTCAAAACAAGGTGCCATGATGGAGACACGAATGGGAGAATGGTATCTCATAGGTGACTGGCGGAAAGGTGCAATTACAAAATACAGGAAGGCAAATCTTGAGAAATACACATGAAGTTCAAATTTCATGAGGCAAAAATGAAAAATGGCTTAGTTACATTTTTTTCAGAAGCTAAGACAGCTCAGGAAATATGAGTAGGAAGTTGAAAGACAATGTAAATCATCTAGATTAAACAAAGTAAGGATTTTCTTCAAGCCAAAGGAGCTGAAGACTCCCACGGTTTGAAGATATTAGTGTGGATTTGAAGGTGACCCTGCAAGAACAACAAAGAGATTTATCTACATTAATGAAAGAAAAAAACAGGGAAATAGAGCTAAGAAGTGATTGAAAAAGAATAGAATTAACTCCTCTCTCTTGCCCAAAGCCTGGTTGTTTTGAGCCCATTTTTCTCATTCTTCTATAATGGAAAAATGTCACACAGTGGCTACAAAACTAAAATTGGTGCCCTTTCAACAGTTTGATACAGAAACGTAGTTGAGCAGTATTTGAATAAATAGCTTCAAAGCAGCCTGAGTCTCTGAAAACCTAAACTATTCCTTCCCCCCTCCAAATCCTTCCAAAGGTTTTCCTGTGGGTTTAATTTTTAATTCATTAAAAAGAAATTAAAAATGTCTCAGGGACAACCATACCATATCTATGATATTTAATTTTATTTATATCCAAAATTAATTTTATTCCATTCTAATTAAAATCAATTTCAATTGAACCCAATTTGTTTAAATAGAATTTAGAGATTTCGTTATTATCATTTCAAAGAAAGACAAAATAGCTACAGCTGTAGCACTTAAACTGATGTATCGCTTCATAGTGCTTTACAACACTCCATAAACGGACTATAGAATGGGCATTTTGCCTCCAACAATCTGGGTCATTTTACCGGACTCAGAAGAGTGAAAGTTTCAATCAACCTTGAGCTGGTCAGAATCAAACTCCTGGCAGTCAACGGAATTAGCTAGCAATAGCGCATTGTAACCGCTGTACCACCATGGCTCGAATGCTTCAAAAAGTGTTTTTGAACATGGATTTCACTTCCCATTCTGGTTTCTTTTGTGAGAGGAATTCATCATTATGAAAAAATTTTCACATCATACATTGATATATATGTGAACTTCTTCTATGGCTTTTGATTGAATTCCCAAACAGGTAGTCCTCAACTTACAACAATTTGTCTACTGCTATTCGAAGTTAGAACGGTACTGAAAAAAGTGTCTTATGACCATAGTCACATGATTTACATTCATATGTTTGACAAGTCACTCACATTTATGACACTTGCAGTGTTCTGGGGTCACGTGATCACCTTTTGTAACCTTCTGACCGGAATCAGAAGCAAAATCAATGGAAAAGCGATTCCCTTAACAATAATATTACTAACTTAATCACTCACTTAACTGTTTCACTTCGCAATAAGAATTTTGGGCTCAACTGCAGTCATAAACCTGTATTTCTATTTAACTTCTTCCCACACTTCCTTTATTGATATGGTTTCTCCCACGGGTGGATCCTTCTTTCCACACTCCATGCATTCATATGGTTTCCCCCTGTGTATGGATTCTTTCATGGGAACTGAGATCACAACTCTTTTTAAAGCTCACTCCACATTGCACACATTTGTATGACTTCTCTCCTGCATGGATCCTTTTATGGGAATTCAGATTACTGCTACAATGAAAAGCCTTTTCACATTCCACACATTTGTATGGCTTCTCTCCTGTGTGAATCCTCTTGTGGGTATTAAGACTACTGCTACAAGTGTAGCTGTTTCCACATTCCACACATATATATGGCTTCTCTCCTGTGTGGATCCTTTTGTGGGAATTAAGATTACTGCTATAAGTAAAGGTCTTTCCACATTCTGTGCATTTATACGGTCTTTCTTGTTTGTGACTCCTTTGATGTCTTGTAAGAGAGTCATTATTATAGAAGGTCTTTCCACACTCTGTGCACTGATATGGTTTCTCTCCTGTGTGGATCCTTTTGTGGGAATTAAGACTACTGCTAGAACTAAAGCTCTTTCCACACTCCATGCATTTATAAGGTCTTTCTCCTTTGTGACTCCTTTGATGTCTTATAAGAGAGTAATTAAAAGAGAAGGTCTTCCCACACTCTGTGCACTGATATGGTTTCTCTCCTGTGTGGATCCTTTTGTGGGAATTAAGACTACTGCTAGAACTAAAGCTCTTTCCACACTCCATGCATTTATAAGGTCTTTCTCCTTTGTGACTCCTTTGATGTCTTATAAGAGAGTAATTAAAAGAGAAGGTCTTTCCACACTCTGGGCACTGATATGCTTTCTCTCCTGTGTGGTTCCTTTTGTGGCAATTAAGACTACTGCTATAAGTAAAACTCTGTCCACATTCCATACATTTGTATGGCTTCTCTCCTGTGTGGATCCTGTTGTGGAGATTAAGACTACTGCTACAACTAAAGCTCTTTCCACATTCCTTGCATTGATATGGTTTCTCTCCTTTGTGGATCCTCTTATGGGAATTAAGATGAGTGCTACAAGTAAACATCTTTCCACATTCCAGGCATTTATAAGGTCTTTCTCGTTTGTGACTCCTTTGATGTCTTGTAAGAGAGTTATTATTATAGAAGGTCTTTCCACACTCTGTGCATTGAGACGGTTTCTCTCCTGTGTGGATCCTTTTGTGGGAATTAAGACTACTGCTATAAGTAAAACTCTGTCCACATTCCATACATTTGTATGGCTTCTCTCCTGTGTGGATCCTATTGTGGAGATTAAGACTACTGCTATAAGTAAAACTCTGTCCACATTCCTTGCATTGATATGGTTTCTCTCCTGTGTGGATCCTTTTGTGGGAATTAAGACTACTGCTGTAAGTAAAACTCTGTCCACATTCCATACATTTGTATGGCTTCTCTCCTGTGTGGATCCTGTTGTGTAGATTAAGACTACTTCTATAAGTAAAACTCTGTCCACATTCCTTGCATTGATATGGTTTCTCTCCTGTGTGGATCCTTTTGTGGGAATTAAGGCTACTGCTAGAAGTAAGGGTCTTTCCACATTCCATGCATTTATAAGGTCTTTCTCGTCTGTGAGTCCTTTGATGTCTTGTAAGAGAGTCATTATTATAGAAGGTCTTTCCACACTCTGTGCACTGATATGATTTATCTCCTGTGTGGATCCTTTTGTGGGAATTAAGACTACTGCTAGAAGTAAAGCTCTTTCCACACTCCATGCATTTATAAGGTCTTTCTCCTTTGTGACTCCTTTGATGTCTTATAAGAGAATTATTAAAGGTGAAGGTCTTTCTACACTCTGTGCACTGATATGGTTTCTCTCCTGTGTGGATCCTTTTGTGGGAATTAAGACTACGGCTAGAACTAAACCTCTTTCCACACTCCATGCATTTATAAGGTCTTTCTCCTTTGTGACTCCTTTGATGTCTCATAAGAGAGTTATTAAAAGTGAAGGCCTTTCCACACTCTGTGCACTGATATGGTTTCTCTCCTGTGTGGATCCTTTTGTGGCAATTAAGAGTACTGCTATAAGTAAAACTCTGTCCACATTCCTTGCATTGATATGGTTTCTCTCCTGTGTGGATCCTTTTGTGGGAATTAAGACAACTGCTGTAAGTAAAACTCTGTCCACATTCCATACATTTGTATGGCTTCTCTCCTGTGTGGATCCTGTTGTGGAGATTAAGACTACTTCTATAAGTAAAACTCTGTCCACATTCCTTGCATTGATATGGTTTCTCTCCTGTGTGGATCCTTTTGTGGGAATTAAGATTACTGCTGCAAGTAAAGGTCTTTCCACATTCCATGCATTTATAAGGTCTTTCTCGTTTGTGACTGCTTTGATGTCTTGTAAGAGAGTCATTATTATAGAAGGTCTTTCCACACTCCTTGCAGGTATATCGTTTCTCTTCTGAATTTGTCTTTTTATGAGAAATACAATGATCGGTTTTTTTAAAGCTTTTTCCAGTTTCCATGCATTGATATGGTCTTTTTCCCTCATCGATGTTTGTATGGTTAGGAAGCCAACTGGCCCGAGGAAATCCTTTTTCAATTCGACTTTGTGATTGTTTTGTTTCATAACTGTTTGATTGCATCTGACCTGCAAATTTCCCCTTTTCCTTTTTAAGATGGATTGCATGGCATTCCTCATTGCAATTCTTATTCTCTTGCTCATTAAAGCCTTCAAAAAAAATGAAAATGAAAGGGAACAATCAAAACTTTTATTCTGAAATTCAGCCAAAGAATCATTAATATATTTTGGCTGCTTTGTAGGCAAACATGAAGATTCCAAACTATGATATTAGCAAGGACCTAATTGCAAATTTATCCCTACTGATCCTCATATAACAGGATTGGATTACATCACCATGAATCTAAGATACAACCGTGATGTAAGTTTTGACCTGGGACTATTTCATGGGGCCACAAAGTCCATTGGACATGGTATCAGGCTGGGTCAACTACATACCTACCTGCTTTCCAACTTCATTGGAAGTCTCATCCCCACTTGTCTGCACAGCAGAATCTTTGAAAGCGGTGAGGAATTTCTGGATGGCAATAGCTCCCAACCCTCAACTAGGCTGAGGCCAAACTTGGTGCACAAATGGGCACATCTGAGAGAAGGGACATCTCACTCAGGACCCATCCAGTCTTGGTTGTAGCAACTCAGGCCCATTGGGGGGGGGGAGCCAGTGACAACGTTCAGGTATAAATACTGAACCCTGGAAGGCAGAACCTTGCTCAAGAGATGACATCATCCCTATGTGACCCTCAGATTCTCTTTAAGATCTTCTATGGCATGAAATGTTGCATTTTATGAGCAGAAAGCATTTAGAAAAGCAAATTCCTTTATGTGAAAAGGAATTCTATACAGTTTTCCAATTTTTCTTTCAATAAATTTCCTTCTTCTATAAATTTACTTTGGTGAAACAGTTATTACACCATGCTAGAAACTGGGTGACTGTGAGTACTAGTTCTTTCTTAGGCATGAATGCTGACTGGGTGACTTTGGGCCAGTCTCTCTCAGCTCAACCCATGTCACAAGGTTGTTGTTGTAGGGAAAACAGCAGGAGGAAGGAATACTGGGTTTATCCGCTGTTTTTATTATTATTTACAAAAAATAAAGGCCGGATATAAATAAATGAGTGATTTTTTCCCCAGAAATTACATTTAAAGCTCTCATCCCATACCTGCTCTGCTATCCTGAGCACAGACAGGGTTCTTACCCAGGGAAAACAGATTCCTGGAATTCTCCAGCATGACTTCACCATGGAGAGCTTTTTGGTCAGCATCCAGTTGAGACCACTCCTCCTTGGAGAAATACACAGCCACATCCTCAAAAGACACTACACCCTGAACAAGGAAAAAAGGTTCGAGAGAGATCCAGTGAACAAAATAGGCATCTTCTGCTGAATTCAAAATGAGATCACTTGTAATAGTCCCAAAGATGCTTTTGAAAAGGAAGAAAAGAGTATTTTTAATAACCCTGGTAGACAGAAGGAAGAGCCCTGATGCTGACAACAATCTGGTCAATGAAATCTGATGGCGAAGCAGGAGAAATGGAGAAAGCGTCTCAGAAAGGATCCCCTCAGAAGGGAGAGATAGGCTAGGCTGCCTATCAGTTTTGAATGATCGGATGTCAGATTTATATTGCTTAGAAACAGCAATTTATTACAATAAACTCTGGAACAAAATGAAATCCATCCAAGATTCATGGAGATTTTCCAATCTTTTTCCTCCTTACCTGAAGTTGCGGTTCAGCCAACCCTTCAGCCCCATCACAAAGAGGAGGTGATTCTAAAATTTCCAAGGATAGTTTTCTACTCTCTGTAAGGGAAAAATGGTGGAAGCAGATTTGTTCTAAAGAGAGAGATTCCAATCAAGAGAAGCAAAAGAATCAGCTAAATGTTGAAGTCACATTATACAGAAAGAGCTTATCTTACCTGGCGTGTTTTCATTCCTTTGATCTTTGTGTAAAGTCTCCCTGAACAGAAGCTCTTGAGAAGATCTGACTGAATATTTCCTCTCCTTGGGATATTCAATCAAAGTTTCCAAGGATTTCTGGACATGATGCAATATGAGAAACAAAAAAAGAGCACTCAAGAATTATCATACTGCACCTTTAAACTAGCAGACTCCAATCTCTGCTTGCAAAACTGGAAACAGAATACAAAAATTGCCCCAAACACATCCCCTAGAACAGTGATGGCTAACCTTTACATTGTTGTGTGCCTGCACCCATAATGCATGTGTGACCCACTTGTGCTCCCCCACTTCCTGCGCATGTGCATGCATCTCCCGCAGGCGCCCTGCCCCACCGCACATACTCGCAGATACTCGCAAATCAGCTGACTAGCGGGAGGCGCATGCGTAAACGCAATGGAACTAAGCTGGGGCGACAGCTCGCATGCCGCCAGAGATGGCTCTGCGTGCCGCCAGAGATGGCTCTGCGTGCCACTTCCAGTATGCGTGCCATAGGTTCACCATCAGGGCCCTAGAAGAATGGAACAACTGTCCATAGGAGTTAATAATCCCAGAAAATTCTACCCAAAAGCAATTGACAAATTCACAGAACTCTTTAGAGATGCCATGATTACATTCTCACACCTGCAACTCTTCTTCCAATTTCTCCTCCTCTTGGGTCAGCAGGAAGCCTTCAGCCAGGGCCACCGCCTGGGAACTGGTCTCCGCTCCACACTCCCGCACCCATTTCTCCATCTCTGTTGGAAGGACAGCCAGGAACTGCTCCAGGAGCACCAGGTCCAGCATCTGAGCCTTTGTGTGTCTTTCTGGCTGCAGCCATTGACAGCAAAGGTGGTGAAGCTGAGTGCAAACATCTCGGGGATTCTTCCCCCCCTGGAACTGCACTTTTCTGAAGTGACAGTATTGGATCTCTGAAGTGTTGGCTTTCTCTTCTTGGCTCTTCTGCCCAGGACTTGCCCCATTTTCCCCACAGCTCCAAGGCTGAGTAGCTGGAAGGATTTTTCCAACACCTGCATCTGCTGAGCGTTGTCCCTCCATCTTCTCTCTGGTCTCTAAACCAGATCCAAAATGGACGGATGGATTTCACAAGAGGTCTAGCCAAATCTCCTAGGGTGATTTAGCCCTCTTCCCACAAAAGATAATCTGGACTCCAGAGGAACCAGAAAAGATTTCCAACTTAGATATCTGAAATGGAAAACACAGGGAGTTCAAAATGGTGACAAATCTGAATACTGAAGCAACCTCTTCCTCCTCCTACAAAAAAAGAAGGAAAGAAAGAAATCCAGCTGTATATACAAGGAGGATTATTATTAATATTATCTTATTAGGAAGTCTGACTACTGCAGTAAATTCAGGATTGCCTGCTGGATCAGCTTCGAACAAGGACTGAAAATATTGGATAAATACATTTAGAAAAGCTTCCGACTTCTAGTGTCTGATTATTTAGTCTTATGATTTCAATGGCTGTTTGCAAAGTAAAAAACCTTTGCACAATCAGAATCACAAATCATAAACAGTGATTGAGATGAGAACCTCATCAACTTTCTGGCCCATAATCCTGGGGAAACTCCAGAGGGCAGAATTAAGAAACCATCATCCTAGGCATACAGAACTAATACCTCAATAAAAAAAACCATCTATGCTTTAACTGTTTAAGATGATGTGGAGCATGATGTGTGCTGAAAGAACGACTTGGTGGTGAAAGGCTGGAAACCAGGAAACCGAGTTCCAGTCCTTGCACAACTTCTATCCAACTTCTTGCACACGGAGTTGCAGCATTGCATGCAAGGCCAGCAGGAGCGACTTCGGCAGGTCGCTTCTCTCAACCTAGGAAAGAGGAGGGGAGGGAATCCCCTTCTGAAAACGGGGCCACGAAACATGCAGCAAACTGTCCAGGAGTCAAGGCTGCTTTGAAAGTAGAAATCTCTGCTTTCCAAAGCTCCCCCGCCCCGCAGAGTTGGAGGGTAAACGCATCCCTCGTCTCTACGGTCGTCATTTCCCCGCCCGCCGAAGCTTTGGTTCCTCCCCGGCCTGGTCCGTGCATGCACAGGGGCGGCAGGGGAACATGGGACCCCGGGATCTCCCTTTCCCATAACTCCGAACCTGACGAACTTTGGCAGGTCGCCACGCTCGCCTCCAATAGCAACGTCTGGATTTCCATCCGTGTAAGATTTCCCTGTAAACTCTTGGGACTTCTGGAGGAAACTCCGCCCGAGGCTCACAGCGAAGGGGAGCCGGATCGGACACGGTAGAAAAGCCAGAGGCGATCCCATCCTTTTCCGGGAAAAAGGAGGCACCACTTGGGACGGGGAGAAAACAAGGCGCATGCTCCGTTTCCTTCGAAAGCGGGAGGGGGAGGGGCGCTGCCCGGCTCTTCCAACGGCTGCCGAGGGAGCCCCCTGGAGGATCCTGTGAGCGATGCCAGAGGACACGAAGGGGGACATCGTATTCCATGCGGGACTGGGATGATGGGCATTGGAGTAGATTTAACCTAAAGGATAGTTGAAGAAGAATGTGATACTTGTGTTTGATACTTTGGAATATTTGAAACAACATAATGAAAAACAATCAGGAATATTTCCACAGGCAAAGAGGGCTGTGAAAATATTTACAGACCCCTCACATCCCGGACATGAACTGTTTTAACTCCTTCCCTCAAAACGATGTTATACAGCACTGCACATCAGAACATCGAGACACAAGGACAGTTTTCCCCTGAAAGCCATCACTTTGCTAAACAAATAATTCCCTCAACACTGTCCAACTATTTACAAAGTGTACACTCCTATTACTGTTAATCTTCTCACCACTCCTTATCACCCATCCCCTCCTACTTGTGATTGTAGGACTGTAACTTTGTCCCTTGTAGAGGAGTGGAGAACTCTTCTTGTGAAATATTTCTGGACTTTCTCAACTGTGCTAATATCAGATACCTAATGTGTGTTCCACACTGATGAGCTGTATTCAAGTATTGGTCTAGCAAATGTTTTGTATGCTCTAGTTAGTAGTGTAATATTACCAGAGAAAAAGCTACATAGGATTCGGTTAAGAACTCTAAATGCCTTTGGCTTTGTAGTTACAGTGGGCTCTTGCACTTAGATCATTAGAGATCTATTCCAAGGTCCTTCACAGAGCTTGGATCATCAACAAGGTCTTGACTATTCAGCTTGTATTTTATTTTCTGATATTTTTTGCCAATATGTAAGACAGACCATTTATTTTTGAGATTTGAAGTTGCCATTTGTTTGACCATTCTGATACATAGTTGAAGTTTTTTTGAAAGGTAGCAGTATTATCTGTGGTATTGAATAGTTTTACATCATCAGTGAAGAGAACGCAGTTGTTCTTAATATGATCACAGAGGTCGTTTATGTAGGGTATTGTTAGGGATACACACCCTAGCAGAACGTGCAACGGCAGTCTAGCAGGCAGGCAAATTATGTGAGATAAACATTGTTGTAGTTTACATTCAGTAAGACAGATACACTGTGCCAGTTAAATAGTTTTTTATTCCAGCAAGAGTTATAGCATAGTCAAAAACAATCCATATGTTATACACTAGTTCAGTCCATCCAGGGATTAATCAGTTGCAAAGTCCAATGTTGAAAATAGAGGTCAGTAAACTTACAAATAATCAGTCCAGCAATATATCTCTTTTGCAGTCAGAGATATGAAGAAAATCAAACCCCTTTTCTTCTCTCAGCAACAGCAGGGAAAACTCCCAGTTATCATCATCAATCCAACATTGTCAACTACTGCAGTAAAAGCCAGCAAACAGTGAGCTCTCTTGCTCCCTCTTATGGTGATTTTACAACCGCACCCAAAATACATGTTTTAATAGTTAAAGTGATACATACACTTAAACTCACTAACATAGTTTATATATTATTTTTACCCAAAGTTAGGTAACCAATGTTATCCCTAGCAAGTATGAAGAGAGGTGGTCCTAGAACACTGCCTTGGGGGACACCACTATTGGTGCAGAATTTGATAGGACACTTCCAATTTTGACCCTTTGTTGTCTGTTTGGCAGGAATGCTTCTATCCAGTTATGCAGTTGTCCAGAGATATCATAAGATTTTAGTTTTAGGAGTAGTTTGTCATGTACCACTGAATCAAAGGCTTTACAGAAGTCTATGTAGATTGCATCTATTGTTTTGCCTTGATCGAGTTACGTAATCCCCATGTTTTTGCAGTGTAAGAGTTGCAGATTACAGGATAGTTTTTTTCTGAAACCAAATTGTCTATTAGAGAGTAGGTTGTTTGTCTCTAAGTGGAGAATAATGGGTTGATTAATGATTGATTCCATGACTTTCAGGTGACGCAGCATAAGGAGATTGGTCTGTAATTTTCAACTAGGCTGGGGTCTCCCTTTAGAAGATGGGGATGGCCGTGGCTTGTTGTTCTGTTCTGTCGCCAGTAAAGAGACACACCGGAGTTGAATTCAGCTCTTTAATAATAACAGTAACTTCAACTGCAGTCGAACCGCAGCAGCCCTTTTTATAGCGGCTGCTCCATGGCTCGCAACCAATGACATTTAGTTAAACTTCCTGCTGCTATTGGCAACCAATCAGATACTAACATTACTAACCAATCGTATCGTTGCTTCTGTTAACCAATAGGAACATCGCCCTAGAAGCCTCTATTTAAATACACTACATCCCTCCCCTCTTCGTTCATTCCAATGTAACATAGTCATGCAGGTAGGCGGGGCTTTTGTGAGTCCTTGTTGACCTGCCCAGTTCAGTCCCTTTGTTGGTCTCTGCCAGGCCAGCTGTCTGTTCTTCTCTTCCCTCTGGAATCTCCTGGAAGGGTGCCTTGACCATGCCACTTCGGTCGTGTCTTGGGATTGTTGGTCTTACTCTGCAGTCTGGGCTTGCTGGATGGGCAGCGTAGTCTCCTCACTGTGTGTGTGGGCAGGTCAAGTCGGCCTGGCTGCTTCTCCCCTGAGGCTCCTTCAACTCCTCTTGTTGCTCAAAGTCTTCTAAAGGTAAGTGATTTTTATTTTCTTTATTAATTTGTTCCCCCCTCCCCTCTGGATTTTTCATTATTGTCTGGGGGTGTTTGGAAAAATGTTTGTTCTGCATTTCTGGGAATGTTGGTGACCATAGGTTAGGCAAGGAGCTGGTCCTGAAAGATTTTTCAAAGATTATGCTTAGAGGTTCGGCTATGGCAGTGGATAGCTTTTTTAAGAAGTAGGCACATTTTCCATCCGGTCCAATAGATACAGATGGTTTTATATTGCATAGTACTTTTTCAACATTGTCTTCTGTAAGATCGATATGTATTAGATCACTGTAGTTTTCTGTGGTTCGGCTAAGAAATACCGGGCATGAGCCATTGCTGTTTACAAATACTGAGCCAAAGAATGTGTTAAAGAGGTTGGCTTTAATGATGTCATCGTTGCAGTCTTTACTATTAGGTCCTTTCAGGGGTGGGATGGACCTTGAGTCTTTTAATTTGTTGTTTACAAAATTGTAAAAAGCGCGGGTGGAATTGGTGCATAGAAGGTTTTCCTCTTCTTTAATGTGATAATTGGTGCGTTCAGTCTTTATCTGGTGGCCTAAATTTTTGTATCGGCTTTGGAAGTTGGCAACGTGACCAGATTTGTTTTTCTGACAGAGTGATCTTTTTTTGGATTGAAGTTTCCTTATTATTATGAGTAATCTGGTTTTTTTTGTTTTTGTTTTGGGAGTTGTTGTTGCTTGATGACTCTTTTGACTTCAAGTAAAAATATGTTGTAATGGTCTTCAACAGTATTGCATCCAGTGAATAGAGACTGCCAATCAAGGGATGAGAGATCATTGTCTGTAAGATCATACTTGCCTTTTTTGAAGTTATAATTGGGGATCACGTCGTTGTGTTGATTTTTGTGTGGTCGTATGTTGAGACAAAAGTCAATCATGCTGTGGTCACTGTTGGAAAAGGGTTCTTTAGTTTGTATTCCGTAAATTGAATTCAAACTATTGCAGAAGATGAGATCGAGGCAGTTGTTAAGTCCAGTATTGTTGGTGACTAGTTGTTCCAGTCCCAGATTTGTAACAGCATTGTAGAAGGTTGCATGTATGGGTTCAGTTGTACATTCGTTTAGGGTCCACTTAATATGAGGTAGATTGAGGTCACCAAGAAAGGTAAAAGCATGTGGGCAGGATGTTGCCCATGTTAGTAGTGAATTTAGCTTGTTTACATGTTCAATGTCATAATCAGGTGCTCTGTAACATAGGAAGAATTGAAATGTGATATTTAAGGATAGTTCACAGATGATGGTCTCAGGAAGAGGAAGCTTCTGGGTAACTTGGATGTTTTTTTTAGATGTAAGGACTTTTTATGGAAGATAGCAATACCACCTCCTTTATGAATTTCATGATCTGATCAGTAAACATGATAGTCTCTTACTATGGTAATAGAGTCAGGGACAGATGCGTTGAGCCAAGTTTCACAGACAAATATGATGTCAAATTTAGCCATATTTAGTAAGTGACACTTATCACCGTTGCAGAATCCCCATGGTCACCTGAGGAAACTTCAAATGCTTGAAAACTGAATCATATTTATGACAGTTGCAGTGTCCCAGGATTGTGTGATCACTTTTTGCGTTCTGACAAGCAAAGCCAATGGGGAAACCAGATTCACTTAACAGTTAACAGATAATCAGATTTGGAAGGGACATTGTGGGTCATCTAGTCCAACTCCCCACACAAGTGGGAGAACGTACACCATTTCTGACAAATGGCAGTCCAATCTCTTCTTGAAGGCCTCAAGTGATGGCCCTCCCACAACTTCTGAGGGCAAAGTATTCCATTCCATGGTTGATTGTTCTCACTGTCAGAAAGTTTCTCCTTATTTATTGGTTAAATCTCTCCTTGTTCAGTTTCCATCCATTATTCCTTGTCTGGCCTTCAGATGCTTGAGAAAATAGCTTGACCCCCTCCTCTCTATGTCTCCCTTGGTTCTTCTCTTCACTAGACTATCCATGCCTAGTTCCTGTAACTGTTCTTCATATGTTTTAGTCTCCAGTCCCTTAATCATCCTGATTGCTCTTCCCTGCACTTTTTCTAGGGTCTCAACATCTTTTTTATAATGTGGTGACCAAAACTGACTGCAGTATTCTAGGTGTGGTCTTACTAAGGCTTTATAGAATGGTATTAGTACCTCATTTGATCCCTCTGTTAATGCAACTTAGGATTGCATTAGATGTTTTGGCTGCTGCTGCACACTGCTGGCTCATATTTAGCTGGTTGTCCACTAAGACTCCAAGATCCCTCTCACAGTTACTGCTATTGAGCCTGGTTTCACCCAGTCTATATGTGTACTTTTGGTTTCTCTTGCCTAAGTGTAGGATTTTACTTTTCCCTACATTGAATTCATTTCGTTAGATATGGCCCAGTGTTCTACTCTGTAAAGATCCATCTGGATTTTGAGCCTATCTTCTTGGGTGTTAGCTATTCCTGCCAGCTTAGTATCATCTGCAAATTTGATGAGTTCCCCTTCTATTCCCTCATCTAAGTTGGTAATATTGAAGAGTACTAGACCTAAGATGGAACCTTGTGGCACCCCACTGCTTACTTCCCTCCATGTAGACTTAGACCCATTAAGGACTATGTTAGGGATATACCCTAGCAGAATGTGCACAACAGTCAGGCGAATATGAGAGAAAGTGTTTTTTTAGTTTACACACTCAGTAAAAGCGGATACACTGTCTTAGTTGAAATAGTTTATTCCATTAAGAATTTTGCAGGGTCAAACAGTCCAAATATCATTCACTAGTGTTCAGTCAGTTCAGTCCGGAGATTGTTCAATTGCAAAAATCCAGTTTCAAACAAAATCAATTAACGTACAATGTCAATCCATAAATCAGTCCAGTAAATATCTTCTCACAGTAGATTAGATATGCAGCATTTTAAAAATCTTTTCTCCTTCGACGTCAGCAACAGGGAACACGCAAAACAATCAACCATCAATCCAGTAGCTCTAGCTCCCTTTATGGCAGTTTCTCAACTGCACCCAAATTATATCATTTAGAGTTTAAAGTGAAAAACACATTTAAACTTTGCTATCATGGTTTATATATTATTTACCCAAACAACATAGTTAGGTAACTATGGTTATTCCTAACAGACTACTCGTTGAGTACGGTTTGCCAGCCAGTTGCAAATCCATCTAGTGGTGGTGCTATCTATTCCACTTTTTTCTAGTCTACTTTATCGAATGCCTTGCTGAAATCTAAATATATTATGTCCACAGTATTTTGCTGGTCTACTAATTTAGTCACTGTGTTGAAGAATGAAATAAGATTAGTTTGGCATGGTCTGTTTTTAACAAACCCGTGCTGACTGCTAGTTATTACTTTATTTGTTTTTAGATGTTGGCAGATCTGTTTTTTTTTTTAATCTTTTCCAGTATCTTCCTGGGTACTGATGTTAGGTTGATTGGTCTATAGTTCCCTGGGTCTGTTTTTTTTTTCCTTTTTTGAGGATGGGACACATCAGCTCTTTTCCTTTCCTCTGGTAGTTCCCCGGTGCTCCAGGATTTTTGAAAGATATGATGCAGTGGTTCTGAGATGACCTCTGCCAGCTCCTTTAAAACTCTGGGATGTAATCCATCAGGCCCCGGCGATTTCTTTTCATCAAGATCAGACAGGTGTTCTCTTACTATTTTTTTGCTTATTTTAACTTTTATTTCTGGTCTGTCGTTTACAGTTATGTTTTGGGTGGGTTGAGCTATAGTTTCTTTATGCGTGAAAACAGAGGCAAGGAATGAGTTAAGCAGTTCTGCTTTCTCTCTGTTGCCTGTTACTTCCTTGCCATCTTCTCTCTTTAGTGGACCGACTGTTTCCTTGGTTTTTTTCTTGTTATTTATATGTTGGAAGAAACTTTTTTTTATTATCTTTGACTTTTGTTGCAAGTCTTTGTTTGTTCTGAGTCTTTGCTTTCCTGACTTTGTCTTTGCAGATTCTGGCTATCTCAAGGGTGGGATCCGACCAGTGTAATTACCAGTTCAGTGATTTTACGTTATGTTCTCTGCCTGCTGCTCTTCAGAGCTACTAGTTCTAAAGAGGTGGACAGAACCTGTGCTGTCAAGACAGTTTAGAGTTAATGGGATTTGGAATAGTTAGTTAGGAATTGAGAGCTGTTCCCTAAAGAGAATGCATCATGGTACATGTAGTTAAGGTATCCTGGGAAATGTAGTCCATGTCTTGTGGTCACATCTATAATCCTGATTGGTCACTATATTGACCCTTGTTGGGTTGCGGGAGGCTCCCTCACTCTTGCCTGAACCCATTACCATGCAGCTGCTTCAATCATCATGGGGATGAGAGTTTATTATCTTTCTACATCATAATGCAGATATGCAAAGGATTGGACATTAAGAAGAACCTTGTCATAACTGTGAGTTGAGAAGGATGCCTGATGAACCAATAAAAAAGATTTTGTATGGATGCTTTGTGGAGTTGCTCTGTCTGTTTTATACCCATCCAGGGAGTAATAAGCTGAAGAGAACCGGTAGAATCCCACCCCTGGGCTCTCTGCTGATATTCTGCCTTAGTTGTATGTCCTTCTTTTCATTTTTTTTGTACTTATCCTTTTTTCTTTCAATTTGCCAGAGAGATCTTTGTGCAGCCATGATGGTTTCTTCTTGGATTTCTTGTTTTTCTTTCTCAATGGTATTGTGCTGGCCTGGGCTTCTATGATCGTACTTTTAAGAGTTTCCTGAGATTCTTCAGTTGTTTTCCCCTTTAGGATTTTCACCCATGGAATCTTTCCCAAGTTCCCTCTGAGTTTATTAAAATCAGCTCTTTTAAAATCCAAGACTCTGGTGATATTATGTTCCATTGCTTGTGTTTGTGTTATGTTGAATTCTAGTATGACATGGTCACTCTCACCCAAGGTTCCTGCAGTCCAACTATCTCTATCACTTCTTCTCTGTTTGTACGAATTAAGTCCAGTATGGCTGTCTCTCTGGTGCCATCCTCTACCTTTTGGACAACAAAGTTGTCAGCTAGGTTGGTTAGGAACGTATTTGATTTCTCACTTGGTGCAAAATTAGTTTTCCAATTGTATCAGGATAATTGAAGTCCCCCATTACTATTGTTGGGTGTTTCCTGCATATGTTTATTAGTTGGTTGCAAAAAAGGATATCTATTTTTTCTGCTTGATTGGGTGGCCTATAATATACACCTATGGCCATGTCATTCTTTTTTCCTTTTATATTGATCCATATGCATTCTAGGAGGTTTTCATCTTTGGTTTCATGCATTTCTGAAGCAACCCTTTACATACAGTGCAACTCTACCTCCACTTTTATGGGGTCTGTTGTTGGTTTTTTTGAATAGTTTGTATCCTTCTACCAGTATGTTCCAATCATGGGTTTCATCCCACCAAGTTTCTGTTATTGCAACTATATCATTTCTACCTTCATGTATTCATAGTTTGAGTTCACCCTGTTCCTCCTTTGTGCATTTGAATATAGGCACTTGAGATCTTTATGTCTTTTTTTTTTTTTGAAAAATTTATTTGGGTTTTCACCAAAAAAAAAAAAAAACATAATACAAATAAAACATATTTTTTTGAAAACAGCATGGTCCCGGGTTACACTTCTTCATACAGACAAAAACTCAATTTCATGCTCACTTTTATGTTCTATTCCATATCTTATTACTGTTTTACATTTTCTACATAGTTTTTCTTCTCTCTTAATTTTCTCAATTTTATTTTAATTATCTCATATCAATTCAAATCATTATATTTATACTTTTGTCTGTCCTGTTTCAATTTCATATTTTCTTTTTTCATTACACAAATTTTCTCCTGTAATTACTAATTGGAGTATGACACCTTTATATCTTTTAATTTTATCCATTCAACTCTTAGTTAAGCTTCAATACATACCTTGAGGTTATAACATTCAATATAATACATAACTTCCAATCGAATTCTGCTTGGTACATTCTTAAAATACACACTATATTCTTAAAAAGTGATTATAAATATATGTAATTAAAACACTCATTCCAATTTGGTTCTATCATTAATATTCATTAAAGTCCTAACATCTTGAACATTTCTTTTCAATTATATATCATACTTCCCTGGGAACACTTATAAGTTTTCCATAATTAATTTTCCCCCCTATTTCTCTTCCCTTATATTTTATAAAACATTAAATAATTAAAATGTTCCCATCCTTTCCTAATTAAATTCTGTCAGCTGGTGCTCCATTCAAAATCCAAGAAAGAAATACTTAGACTCTTTTAATTAGAGAAAAGATATCTTTTATTGGAATTCAAGTGGTAGCAACAAAAGAATTCTGAATCTGAGGAAATAGGCACGTAAATCACATATACAAAGTGATGGCAATGTTCCCTCCCCCAATAGTTCAAATGGTTCTTCCAATTAAAAGTTGTGAATGTCATCATGTGGACATCTTTAGGTGGTGATGAGGTTTCTGTCCATTGACCTTGGCATAATTTGATAAAAGTTTGCAGCTGCGCAGAGAAGAGAAAGCTAAACAAGAAATAGAAACCTAAGCAAGAATGTGCTCTCCTCCCCCTCCTCAGTTTATACAGTGCTAGAATGTAACACCTCCAGCTCACTTCCCATACTTTCCCCCTCCTCCCCCTGTTACTTATGACCGCCGAAAGATGCAAAGCAAAGGAAAATGAAGAAAATCTTGAAGGCTGACATTCGGCCCTCCTAGAAAAAAGACGTTAGTCCTATAAAAGAGGAAAACATAAAAGGTACTAGTTAATAAACAGTTAACATAAAATAGTCACATTCTTAGGGTTTATCAGGATATTTAGTACGAAATGCTTTGGCAAGCATAGGAGCCCTAACATCCTTTTCATTGACCCACTCAGCTTGGGAAGAAGAAAAATGTTTCCAAGCAATCAAATATTGAAGTTGACCCCTCTATTTCCGAGAATCCAAAATTTCTTTAACTTCAAAATGTTGTTCGCCTTCAATCAGCAATGGTACAGGAGGATCAATCTGGGTCAGTCTCAAATCAGAAGTATGTTCAGGTTTTAAAAGACTAACATGGAAAACAGTGGATTTGTTGAAGAGTTTTTGGTAATTTCAATTGGACTGCCACATGGTTTACAATTCGTTCAATTGAGAAAGGGCCAACATACTTAGGACCAAGCTTTTTTGACTTTTGAGTAGTTTGCAAATATGTGGTGGACAAAAAGACTTTGTCACCCACCTGATATGGTTTTTGTGCAGTTCTCTTCTTGTCTGCAAATTTCTTATGAGCTTGATGTGCATCATCTAATGCTTTACGAGTAACTGGCCAGGTAAGCTGGAGTTGTGTTATCCATTCATTGAACGACTGAATGTTAGGCTTCTCACGTGGAAGTTCAGATATGGGTACAAAGTATTGCCCCGATGCCACTTTAAACGGGGTAAACCCAGTACTACTATGTATGGAATTGTTATACGCCACTTCAGCAAATGGCAATAGGTCAGCCCAATTATCTTGCTGATAATTTATGTAACATCTAAGATATTGTTCCAATACCACATTAGTTCTCTCACAAGCTCCGTTAGTTTGGGGATGGTGAGCAGAGCTTAAACCCTGGGCAGAACCCAGTAACTTCAGGAACTCCTTCCAAAAGTTCAAGGTGAATTGGACACCCCTGTCTGAGATTATGCATTCAGGAACCCCATGTAACCTGTAGACATGTAAAATAAACAGTTTAGCCAACGTTTTTGCAGATGGGATCTTCAAACAAGGTATGAAATGTACTTGTTTGGAAAACAAATCAGTTACCCCCCAAATAACTGTGTTTCCCCCACTTTCAGGTAATTCCACTATAAAATCCATAGAGATTTCCTTCCATGGAGCCGTTGGTCTAGCCACATTTTGTAACAATCCTGCTGGCTTACCAGGAGGCCGTTTGGCTGAGGCACAGATAGAACAACTAGCTACATAAGTTTCAATGTCCTTCTTCAAGGTAGGCCACCAAAATTGCCGCTTAACCAAGTGTTTTCACAAATCCAAAATGACCAGTCGCTTTAGAATCATGAGCTTGTTATAATATTTGGCTCCTCAGTTTCTCTGGCACATATAACTTGGCTCCCACCCAGGCCAATCCATCTCTAACCGTACAGCTATTCGAGTGAGCAAGGAACCAGTCATCAAGTTTTAGAGCATCTTTTAATTGTGCAGTCAAATCATTCGATAGATCCACTTCCTTCTTTTTCTTTTGGGCTCTGGTAACTACTGGAGCTGCCAACTGTTTGGTTGGGACAATTGGCCATACCACTTCATGGCGAACACTATTATATTGCAGTAGTCTAGATAGAGCATCCGCCATGAAGTTTCTCCCCCCTGGGATGTACTTCAGTGAAAAATTAAAATGCTTAAAGTACTGTGCCCAGTGAATTTGTTTGGGGGACAGCTTCCGAGGCATTTTCAAGGCCTCCAAATTCTTATGATCAGTCCACACCTCAAATGGGTGTTTTGCTCCTTCCAAGAAATGTGTTATGTCTCACCTTTCCAAGGAAGATCTGACAAATACAAGCAGGCAAGAAGATTCAGTATTTACAGAGTTAATTCCTTTATACAGACAGTGTTCTTGGCATTATAACCAACACTGCCTGCCAAGTTCGACAAGATAACCAGAAGAATTAATCACTAAAGCTTCCAACGCAGACCACAAGAAACAAAACACACCGAAGCCTGACAGAAAAGTAACACTTTGTCCCATACGGAGTTTCCAGAGAAAACACATCCACTTTTATCCCCTGTGGGGTGTGTCTCAATGACTCAGATCACTCTCTGATTCGCCCACGCCTCCTACATTGCAGCTCATACTTTTTCCTGTGACGCTGCCTAGGATCAAGCCAACATTTGTCTGCTTGATTCCCTGTCAGAGGCTGCTCCGATATGCCCTCCTCCTCCTGATTAGTCTCAGGCTATCCCTCTCGGTTATCTGCTGAAACCTGAGGTATTATCAGGGAGGAAGGCATTGCTGAAGAGGAAGGTCCTGGGGAGGAAGGCATTCCCAATTCCTCCTCCTCATCTTCCGAGTCCTCTTCGTCTAACAACGCAGGCTCAGGAATTGGAGCCACAACACTATCCCTCACTGCAGGGCACTTCCCCCAAGTTTGATGGTCAGGATGTGGTCTCAAGGGGAACTGGTCATGGAACCTCCGAAAAGGTCTGGGACGTGGAACGTGGAAGCATCCACCCAGGAAAGGGCCTCCGGTCCATCCCCCTGCCTCTCGATCAAATACTGGAACCGTCCTTTCAACCAGCGGGAATCCCGAATGTTGACCACTGTGCCGTCAACTGCATTATCATCATTGGATACAGGTGATGAATCATCAGCTGCGGGAGGTCAGAGATCACACGAAGGGGCATCTGGGACCAAAAGGGAATGATGGAAGACAGGATGAATTCACATGGAGCGCGGTAGAGTCAATCGATAGGCTACGGTGTTGATGTCCGCCTCGATGGGAAAGGGGCCGATAAACTGATGGTCCAGCTTCTTTATTGGGCGGTCGACCCGAAGATGTTTTGTGGACAACCACACATGGTCTCCCACAGCCAGCTGAGGCGTCGCCTGTTGAGAGCGATCTGTGAACCTCTTATAGCCTACCTTGGCCCATATCAATTTCTGTCAAATTAATTGCTGAACAGAATGTAGTTCCAACACGAATTCCTGAGTCTCGGGAACAGGGGAATCCTAGAGTGTCAATGGAAAGAACCACGGATGGAAGCCCACATTCACATAAAATGGTGTCATTTGGGTGGAGGTGTGCTGGGAGTTGTTGCAGGCAAACTCCGCCAGAGGGAGATAAGCAACCCAATTGTTCTGTCATTGATTGACAAAACAATGCAAATATTGTTCAAGAATGCCAATAACCTTCTCCGTCCCACCATCAGTTTCTGGATGGTGCGCTGACGACAAGCAGACCTGTGTCTGTAACGCGGTCATCAGGCTCTTCCAAAATTGGGCTGTAAATTGGACACTGCGATCAGAAACTACCCTGTCTGGCAGACCATGGAGAAGAAAAACATGCTGAAAGAACAGCCAGGCAATAGTATGGGCCGAAGGCAATTTATGATACGGAATGAAGTGGGCCATTTCGGTTAACATGTCGACCACCACAAGCACAGTCGTAAATTCCAAAGATGATGGCAAATGAGTCAAGAAGTCCATGGAAATTGCTCCCCATGGTCTTTCCGGAGTCAGCAGAGGTTGGAGAAGACCCAGGAGGCGCACCCGTCGCAGCTTTCGCTTGCCTGCACAGTACACAGGACGTGACATAGGCATGGACATCATGCCATACTCGAGGCCACCAAAAAGTCCGTGTGACAAGATAGAGGGTCTTAAAAAACCCAAAATGGCCGGCTGCAGGGTTGTCATGACACTGAGTCATAGTAAGGGCTCGAAGCGGCCCCATGGGTTCATACAACCGGCCCCGATGCTTGAGTAAGCTCTCCTCCAAAGTCCATGGGGATTTGGGTCCAATCTCCCCCATCCTCTGCTGCAACCAAGCATCTAGGCACTGCGCCTCTCACACCTGAGTCTGCAAATCCACTGGTTCCTGGACTATGGCCAATGATTCTTCTGGCAGCACCGTCCGTGGAGGAAGGGGGTCCTTGGGGCAAAGGTATTCAGGTTTGTGGGACAGGGCATCTGCCCTCCGATTGTGACCACTGGGAATATAGGTCACAAAAAAGTTGAACCAGGCAAAAAACAATGACCACCGGATCTGCCGCTGGTTCAACTTTTGTGCCATTGACAAGTGTTCTAAATTCCGATGGTCTGTCCGGACCTCCACCTTGTATCGGCCCCCCTCGAGATGATGTCGCCAAGTCTCAAATGCAGCCTTGATAGCCAGCAACTCTTTTTCCCAGATGGTATAATTGCGTTCGGGAGTGAGTTTCCGGGAATAGTACGCACAGGGAAAAAGAGTGATGCTATCCATCAGGGCTTGCAACAACACAGCCCCAATAACCACGTTGGATGCATCCATCTCCACCACAAAAGGATGATGCGGATCAGGATGCCTCAGGACGGGTTTTGCAATGAAGGCCTTCTTGAGAGCCTCAAAAGCCTGTTGCTGTGGGGGGGAGCACTGGAAAGGGACTTTCTTTCGAAGGAGCTGGGTTATTGGACCTATCAGCTTGGCAAAACCCAGGATGAAGGTCCGGTAATAGTTAGCGAACCCCAATAGCTGTTGAACGTCCTTCACATGACGAGGGGATTCCCAACTACACAAGGCCTCCACTTTACATAGGTCCATGGTGATGCTTTTGGGAGAAATGATGTGCCCAAGGAACTCTATGGAAGTCTGGAAGAAGAGACATTTCTCCAGCTTTGCATAAAGTTGGTGCTCCTGAAGGCATTGCAAGAGCAAACGAACATGGTGAAGGTGGCTGTCCCTGGACCCGGAATAGATCAGAATATCAACCAGGTACACCACCACGAACCGATCTAACATGTCCTGAAACACGTCATTCATCAGATGCTGGAAGACCGTGGGGGCATTGGTCAACCCAAACGGCATCACAGTGTACTCAAAATGGCCGTATCGGGTGCCAAATGCTGTCTTCCATTCGTCCCCCTCTCGCATCCGCACCAGGTTGTAGGCCCCTCGAAGATCGAGCTTCGTGAAGATAATAGCCTCCCCCAACCTCTCCAACAACTCCGGAATAAGCAGCAAAGGGTAGCTATTCCGCACCGTGATGGCGTTTAATTGGCGGTAATTGCAGCACAAGTGTAAGTCTCCCGTCTTCTTCTTGACAAAGAGAACTGGGGCTGAGAGAGGGGACGATGAAGGCCGGATGAACCCTCGGGCCAAGTTTTTGTCCAAAAAGTCCTGTAGGGCGGCCAGCTCGGGCTTGGACATGGAGTACAAATGTCCCTTTGGCAGTGGTACATTGGGCAGAAGGTCCACTGGGCAATCATAGGGCTAATACGGGGGTAACCGGTCTGCCTCCTTCTCACTGAACACATCCGAGAAGTCCGACAGTTCAGAAGATA
The DNA here is from genome assembly GCA_033807585.1 of Hydrophis major. Classification (NCBI taxonomy): domain Eukaryota; kingdom Metazoa; phylum Chordata; class Lepidosauria; order Squamata; family Elapidae; genus Hydrophis; species Hydrophis major. The sequence goes on from CM066329.1 coordinate 43,847,022, forward strand.
TGGAGACGGCAGGGGTGGTGATGTCCTGGCCAGCACAGGTGTGGCATAAGTGGTCCATGCACTGCAGACTCGGAAAAGAAATGGCGCTCCGCGACCATGCCACTGAGGATCATGAATCCGAAGTCAAGCCATGCCGAGGACTAATGGGAAATGGAGGTCCGCGGTGACATAAAAGCGGATTGCCTCCTCATGGTCTCCAATGACCAGACGCAAAGGCTGGGTAGTGAATTTAATGGGTCCTGCAATAAGTTCCTCCCCATCAATAGTCTCGACCCTCATTGGAGGGTCTACCGTAACCAAGGGGACATCAAAATGGGCCACAAAGGACTGGTCCATAAAGTTAGTCATGGCCCCCGAGTCCACCAGCACAGTTGCTGAAATCCCTTCTGACTGGTTAGCCAAGAAAACCCGACTGTCCAAAAGCAGATGCCAAGGGGCCCCAGAGTCAACCTCCACTAATTAGGCGGGTGTTTGATACGTGCCCGGCCGAGGGTTTCTCCCCAGGTCAGGCCTGCCTTGTTTCCCAACTGATCAGGCCGAGATTCAGGCACAGCCTTCAGTGCCCCCCTTCGCTTTATAGGACAAAAATTAGCGAAATGTCCTGCCACCCCCACAATACAAGCACAAACCTCCTTGGCATCTCTGCATTTGCTCCTGGGCAGTCAGGTGAGGTCTGACCGCTCCCAACTCCATTGGCTCCTCGGCCATTGCCACAACACATTGGGTGACCCGGGGCGCTGGTTGCATAGTGTGCTGTGGTACAGATGTGGATGGCTGCTCCTGGACGGTGCGACAGGTCTTTCGCTATTGGAGTCATGCGTCGATGCACAAGTATTGCATCACCAGAGCATCGAGGGTTGGAGCTGGTTCCACTCGAACAAACTCATCCTGCAGCTCATCTGACAGGCCATCCTGGAAGGCGTCCATTAAGGCTGCATCATTCCAATTGGAACCCAGACATACAAGCTGAAATTCTGAAATAAATTCCTGCAGGGGGCGCTTCCCTTGGTGAAGTTCCCTAAGATGCCTGGCTGCTGTCTGCACTCATATGGGGTCTTCATACATGTGGCGCATGTGTTGCCAAAACCCCTGGTAATCTGTTAATAACGGGCTGTTCTGGAACATCAAAGGTGTTGCCCATCTGGCAGCTGAGCCAGAAAGGAGGCTTATCACAAACCCCACCCGAACCCGGTCATCTGGGAAATCCTCTGGCCTCATAGCCATAAACAACTGGCACCATCCCATGAAAGCCGGGAACGTCTCAGGCTGCCCAGAAAACTTATCCGGCACAGCCACCGTGCATTTCCGACGGGGAGAGGCAGGAGGAGCAGCATGAGCCTGCAGCAAAGCAAGTTGAGTTGTTAATTGAGCCACCTGCTGTTGCAGAGCCTGATTTTCATTCTGCAGCTGTTGGTGAAACTGCTGCTGCTGGTGGTCCATCTTGGGTAAAAGATGGTTTAAGTCAGGTACGGGACAAAAATGGTATGTCTCACCTTTCCAAGGAAGATGAAGAGTCCAAAATCCGACAAATACAAGCAGGCAAGAAGATTCAGTATTTACAGTGTTAATTCCTTTATACAGACAGTGTTCTTGGCATTATAACCAACGCTGCCTGCCAAGTCCGACAAGTTAACCAGGAGAATTAATCACTAAAGCTTCCAACGCAGACCACAAGAAACAAAACACACTGAAGCCTGACAGAAAAGTAACACTTTGTCCCATACGGAGTTTCCAGAGAAAACACACCCACTTTTATCCCCTGTGGGGTGTGTATCAATGTCTCAGCTCACTCTTTGATTTGCCCATGCCTCCTACCTTGCAGCTCATACTTTTTCCTGCGACGCTGCCTAGGATCAAGCCAACATTCATCTACTTGATTCCCTGTCAGAGGCTGTTCCGATATGCCCTCCTCCTCCTGATTAGTCTCAGGCTGTCCCTCTCGGTTATCCGCTGAAACCTGAGGTATTATAAGGGAGGAAGGCATTGCCGAAGAGGAAGGTCCTGGGGAGGAAGGCATTCCCAATTCCTCCTTCTCATCTTCTGAGTCCTCTTTGTCTAACAACGCAGGCTCAGGAATCGGAGCCACAACAAAATGTCTCCAAGTTAACAGGGCCAGCGAACGGCAAAAGCTTCTTTTTCCCAAATGGCCCACCTCCTTTCAGTTTCAGATAATTTACAGGAGGTATATGCACATGGTTGTAAAATCCCTGTCTCACTGGTTTGCAGTAACACCACTCCAACTGCTGCGTCACTCGCATCGGCTTGGATCACAAAAGGAGCATCCATGACCGGGTGCTTGAGCACTGGTTTAGCAGCAAACAGTCATTTCAGCTTTTCAAAGGCAGCTTGACATTCCATAGACCACTCCAGTGGCTTACTAGGCTTTGGTTTCGCCTCCCCTTTGGTTTTTAGGAGGTTTGTGATAGGCAGTGCTATCTTTGCAAAAGCCGGGATAAATTGTCGGTAAAAATTGGCGAATCCCAAGAAACTCTGAAGTTGTTTTCTGGTGCGTGGGGGGGTCCATTCCAACACTGCATACACCTTCCCTGGATCCATTTCTTTTTTTTTTAAAAAAAAAAACAACCCACAATTTTATTGATTTTCAAAGACAATACACAAACAAACAAAACATAAAAACATAGAACATCTTTTCTGAAAGCTGCTTGATCCCGGGTTACAACTCTTCGTACAGACACAAATTCAAATTCATATTCATTTTATATACCATTCCATATCTTATTACCACTTTCAATTTTCTATATAACTTCTCACCTCTTTTAACTTTCTTAGTATTATTTTATTTATCTCATCTCAGTTCAAATCATAATACTTATTATTCTTTGTCTGTTCTATTTCCAGCTATGCATTTATCTTTTCTCTTTAAACAAAACTTCTCCTGTACACTGATTGGAGTATGACGCCTTTAACTCTTTCCCCTAAGTTTATAATACTTAATATAATACATAACTTGCATTGGGATTCTGTTAAGTACATTCTAAAATTACACACTGTATTCAAAAAAAAAAGAAAAAATTATAAATGTATAATATAATGAAAACAATCCATACTACTTCAATTTTATCATTAATATTTTTTTTGAAAAGAATTTTATTAATTTTCTACAAACAAACAAGACAAACAAAACATTAAAACATCAACTCTCATATGTACATCCAGCGTGTCAGTTGGTTCATCAGTTTTGTGCATTCATTTTGTTGTCTCAATTACAACTATGTTACATAACAACTCATATTGTCAATCCAAACTTATATATCCTAATATCGCTATTAAAAAGAAAAAAGAAATTTTTGACTATACTTTTAATCATTCATGCTTTATGAGATAACAATACTTTAAACAGTTTATTCTGTAACAAATCATATAATCATACCAAATCAATCTTAAAAACCCTTTATAAATATAGTGTCAAATAACAAAGGCAAGAAAAAAAATAAAGATATTCCTTACTGTCTAACATTCTAAATATTCTATTATCGTATTTTATCATCTAGCCATTGATAAAAAAGATCCCAAATTTCATAAAATTGTTTATCCTCTTGCTCTCTAATTTCAAATGTCAATCTACTCATCTCAGCACATTCCAATATTTTCTTAATAATTTCTTCCTGTAATGGTATTTTCTCATTCTTCCAGTTTTTAGCAAATACAATCCTAGCCGCTGTTAATACATTTACAATCAGGTATTTCAAATCTTTACAATATGTATCAGGTAAGATTCCCAATAAAAAGATCTCTGGTTTCAAGTCTATGTGTTTCTTTGTTATTTTTTCCAACCACATGCGAATTTTAGTCCAATATTTTCTAGCGTCCTCACAAGTCCACCACATATGGTAATATGAACCAGGAATCTGATGACATTTTCAGCATTTTCAGATTTATTCTTAAACATTCTTGCTATTCTTGTCAGGGGAAAGTGCCACCTGTAAAACATCTTATACAAGTTTTCTTTATATGCTGTTGACATTGTCATTTTATAATTTTGAGACCACAATTTTTGCCATTTCTTTAAATCAATCCCATATCCAAAATTCTTCCCCCAAACAATCATAGTTTCTTTAACTTGTTCTTCCTCTAATTTAATTCCCAGTAAATAACCATATAATTTTTTAATCACCTTCTCATCAGTACCCATCAAGATCTTATCTAAATCAGTCTGTTTATCATAGAATCCCTCCATTTTAGAATCTTCATCATACCTTGAATGTATTTGCGCATATGAAAACCAATTCATCCTTATACCTTGTTCCTCTAAGTTTTGGATTGATTTAAGTTCACCCTTTTCATCCAATAGTTCCCCATATCTAACTGTTTGTTCCTTCTTATAAATTATAGGATAGGAAAATGCTTCAATGGTCGACAACCAAACTGGAATTTTCAAATAACATTATCTTTTTATCTTCTCCCAGTTTAACCACAAAGACTCCCGTATATAATGTCTTCTAAAATAACCCTGTGTTTTAGTTCCCTTATACCATAAAAAAGCATGCCAGCCCAACAGCAAATCATGCCCTTCTAATGTCAACAATCTAGCCTTTCTTAATGTTATCCATTCTTTGACCCACATGAAACTTGCAGCTTGATAATACAATTCCCAATTAGGCAGGTCAAAACCTCCTCTAATTCTAGCGTCTTGCAAAAACTTTAGCTTTATTCTCGCTTTTTTACCTTGCCATATAAACTTCAACATGATTTTATTTAAATCTTCAAAATAGTCTTTTCCAAGCCTAATTGGCATTGTTTGAAACAGAAATAGAATTCTGGGTAAAATATTCATCTTGTTAGGGATAACATTGTTTACCCTAACTGGTTTAGGTAAAATAATAAATATGTTATCATAGTTTGTTCGTTAAAATGTCTGCAACTTTTACTGTAGGAATGTAATTAAGGGAGTGGTTGTAAAAGCACCATAAAAGAAGCGAGACAATGGCAGCTCTCTCTCTCTGGCTTGATGATCCCTAATTACTGGATGAAGACTGTGTTTTTCCCCTACTGAAAGGGAGGGAGAAAGGACTGATTTATTTGTAAGTGAACTGATATTGGATATTCTACACGGACTTTGCTAATTGAATATCCTTGAATGGACTGACTAAAACGATACATGACTAATGGACTGTTATTTTGACTATGCTATAAACTCTAAATGGAATAAACTATATTTTTGATAGCACAAGCGTATCTGTTATTTTTACTGTATGTTAACAAACATACAAACTTATCTCACTCATTTATCTGTGTGCCTATCTGACTAACGCTGCACATTCTGTTTAGCTTGTCTCCTTAACCCTGGTTGGGGAACACAGGCTTAACACTGGTTATGGGCCCAGAGGCTGCAAAGTCAGTTTAACAAGGATAAAACAGATTTATGTAAAAAGTGAGAGTTTGTGTTGTTACACATTACAGTAAACAGACAGCTGTGTTTTATTAATTATAGTTTTATATCCATATAAAGCAAACATGGTACAAGTCAACCTACAAAGTTTGTCCCTTATATCCAAGTTGGATGGAACAAACTATGTTTCATGGTCTATGAAATGTAGTCTACTTCTACGAAGAGAAGGTCTGTGGAACATAATTGAAAATCCACCAAACGTAGAGGAATGGGATCCAGAGGTTGAGAAAGATAGACAAAAAATAAAAGATTTTAAACTGAAGAATGAACAAGCTTTTTGCATAATAGGACTAACACTGTCTGACGAGCAACTTGTTCATATCCGTGGAGAGCAAATGGCTGTTGGGTGTTGGCAGAAGCTGAAGAGGATTTATGTACGAGATAATGTTGGTGCTCACATAAATCTAACACGGAAGCTTTTCAGAACGCATCTCCAGACAAATGGTGATATGCTGAGTAATTTAAATTCTATCAAAAGCATTTTTCAAGAACTGCAAGAGAAAGAGCTTATTTTCTCTGAACTACACCAAGTCTACATAATTCTATCATCACTAGACGAAAGTTATGATAACTACGTCACTTCCCTTGAAATTTTGCCAAAGGAAAGTCTAACTTTAACTGATATAACTGGCAGATTGATTGAAGAGGCAAGAAGAAGACTTGAAAGAGATCAGTTAAGGAGGGAGCAACCTCAAAAAGAAGATAATGAATCTCCTACTGCATACGCAATTAAAAAGTGCTTTAATTGTGGAGGAAGAGGACATTTGGAAAGATTTTGTAAAAAAGCAAAGCGCCAGAACGCTGGCCAGAATACTAAAAGTCATCAAAAGATAAATAAAAATTTAGAGTTAGCCATGTATGTTAACGGAGCTGTAAAAAATAATTTATGGGTGGTTGACAGTGGAGCATCCCACTGTATAACAAATGATAACAAAAAATTTATTAAAATGTCCAAGAGTACACAGCAGATATGGTTAGCCAATGGCTGGAAACTGAAAGCTAAAGGTCAAGGTATAGCATATTGTTCTTTCATAAAAGAGAATGTAAAAATGTTATATGTACCACAACTTAAGTTTAATTTAATTTCAGTTAGAATTTTGGTTAAACTAGGATATGTAGTTACCTTTAAATGAGATAACTGCATAATTGAGAAAGAAGATAAGAAAATTACTGCATCTTTAAGAGGTGAATTATATGTGTTAAATGATAATGATTTAGAGGTGGCTAACACAGTTTATGATAAGAAGAACCCTCATGATGAATGTATTCACTTGTTACACTGACGACTAGGGCATTTAAATTTTAAAATGCTGAAGACAACTGTTCAGCTATCTAAAGGAATAAGTTTAAAACCTTGTAATAAGTATTTGCAATGTTATGCTTGTAATCAAAGCAAAGGCAAGGTCATACCGGCTAATAGATTTGATGGATTTACTACCAAAGAGCCTTTAGAAGTAGTATTTGCTGATTTAATAGGTCTGAAAAAACCAAGTGTAGGAGGTGCTCGTTACATACTAAGTATAATGGACCACTATTCTAGATATGGGTTTTGCTATTTAATGAAGAACAAAACTGAAACGTATCTAAATCTCTTTAATTGGATTAAATTTGCAGAAAGAAAAACTAAAAAGAAATTAGTAACTCTTGTAACAGATAATGGTGTGGAATTTACAAATAATAAATTCCAGAATAGACTTAGAATGTTAGGTATACAACATAAAAAGTCTGCACCATATAGGCCACAACTTAATGCCTTTATAGAGAGACGAGGCCAAACACTGCAGTCAATGGCACGTACTATGTTGTCTGATTCAGGATTACCTGACAATTTATGGGGAGAAGCAATAATGTGTGGTAATCATATATTAAATAATGTTGTTAATTCAACCACAGGTGAATTACCATTCACATTGTGGCATGGTACAAAACCTGATTTAAGTTACATGCACACATTTGGAGCACCAGCATGGGTGCATATCCCTTCACAACTCAGACACAAAGGACAGCACAGAGTTAAAAGATTATTTTTTGTAGGATATGAATCTAATCATAGATCTTATAGATTCTGGGAACCAGGTCCATCTAGAGTTTACACCAGTGCTTGTGCTAAATTACTAGAACATGTAGGATGGAATAGATTAGAGCAAGATTTAAATAATGAAGTAATTATTGAACCCTACAAAAGGCAGAAAGAACAGACTAATTATAAGAAGAGTCCAATTAAAGAAGAAGTCCATGAAGAACAAATAGGACCAGAACAAGAGGAAACAGTTGATCAGGAAGAGTTAGATAATCAAGAAGAGTTAATAAATGAAAGTCCACCTTTAAGTCCAGTAATACCTAGACGTACTACACGTGTAACTAGACCACCTGATAGGTATCAAGCAAGTATAGTTGGCCAAGTAACTAAAGTTCCAACTAGTGTAGATGAACTTAAGATGTATCCTGCTAAGGATCAGGAGAATTGGAAAAAGGCAATGGAAAAAGAACTAAATTCATTAAAGGTAATGAAAGTATATGAAGAAGCCAAACTACCTCCAGGAGAAAAATCCATTGGGTGCAAATGGATATTTAAAGTAAAAACTGGAAATGATGGGACTGTTACCCATAAAGCTAGGTTGGTAGCTCAAGGATTTAATCAAACTGCATCTGATTACGATGAAGTTTTCGCACCAAGTCTTAAAGCAACATCTTTGAGAGCAGCATTAGTGTGGGCAGCTAAGAAAAACTATATCATTAACCATTTAGATGTAGAAACTGCTTATCTGCATGCACCATTGCAGCACACTATATATTTACAAAAGCCAGTTATTATAAAAGATAATAAAGTAAATAGTAACGATTGTTGGAAACTAAAAAGAAGTCTTTATGGATTGAAACAATCTGGCTATGAGTGGAACCAATATATTGTAAAAGAATTAAACAATATAGGTTTTAAATCTGGTTTAGCAGATCCATGTGTGTTTAAAAGAGACAATAATGGAATGGTGTCATTATTGTTATTATTTACAGATGATATTGCTTTGATAACTAAGACTAATAATGAAGCTAATGAGATTATATCATTATTAGCCAAAAAGATAAAATTAAAGCATTTAGGTGAAATTAAAAAGTATCTAGGATTGACAATTAACAAAACAAAAAATGGATTTAAGATATCTCAAGAAGATAAAATATCTTAAAGGAACAATGAACCATGCATTGTATATAGAACCAAAGGGTGATTTGAGTCTAAGTGCCTATGCAGATGCAAGTTTTGCAACTGACATAAACACTAGAAAATCAACATCTGGGATGGCTATATTATTTGGTAATACACTAATAGGATGGAGGTCAATCAGACAACAGCATATTAGCTTGTCCACGATGGAAGCGGAATTTTCATGTCTGTCATTACTATGCACTGACTTAATTTTGTACAAACGGTTATTATTAGACATGGGTGTAACTGTTAAAGATTCCATTATTGTGTACAAGGACAACCAGGCAGCCATAAAGTTAGCTGCTAGTATTGCTGTAAAAACTAGATCAAAGCATACTGATTTAAGATACTTAAATGTTAGAGAATCTGTAAAGAATGGGCTAATTAAACTGGAATACTGCATGACAGAAGAAAACATTGCAGACCAATTTACAAAAGCTCAAGGAGTAGTCAAGTTTAAAGAAAGTTGTCACTACTATAATTTAAAAGTGTAAATAATTATATTATTATTATTATTACCTAAAAGGGGAGAATGTTAGGGATAACATTGTTTACCCTAACTGGTTTAGGTAAAATAATAAATATGTTATCATAGTTTGTTAGTTAAAGTGTCTGCAACTTTAACTGTAGGAATGTAATTAAGGGAGTGGTTGTAAAAGTACCATAAAAGAAGCGAGACAACTGCAGCTCTCTCTCTCTGGCTTGATGATCCCTAATTACTGGATAAAGACTGTGTTTTTCCCCTACTGAAAGAGAGAGAGAAAGGACTGATTTATTTGTAAGTGAACTGACATTGGATATTCTACACGGACTTTGCTAACTGAATATCCTTGAGTGGACTGACTAAAACGATACATGACTAATGGACTGTTATTTTGACTATGCTATAATTCTAAATGGAATAAACTATATTTTTTATAGCAGAAGCGTATCTGTTATTTTTACTGTATGTTAACAAACATACAAACTTATCTCACTCATTTATCTGTGTGTCTATCTGACTAACGCTGCACATTCTGTTTAGTTTGTCTCCTTAACTCTGGTTGGGGAACACAGGCTTAACACATCTTAATTGTTGAAATTCTCCCTATTAATGACAATTGCAAGTTTTCCCATTTCTTCAAGTCTGTAGATATCTATTGTTTGAGTTTAATATAATTATTCTCTTTTAATGTGCTACATCTTGCTGTCAAATATATCCCCAGTTACTTAACCTTATTTGTAACTTGGATTTTCAAAAGGTCTGCCAGTTCTTCTCTTTGTCTCAGTAGAATGTTCTTTGTCAAAATCTTTGTTTTATCTTTATTTATTTTCAAACCAGCCATCTCACCATATGTCTCTATCTTTTCCAATAACTTTGGAGCTGTTTCTAGCGGGTCTTCCAGAATAAAAGCTAAGTCATCAGCAAAAGCTTATAGTTTGAATTCTTCCTTTTTAAATTTCATTCCTTTTATGCTTTTATCATCCCTAATATTTCTATTCAACACTTCCAAAGTCAACCCAAATAGCAACAGAGATAGGGGACACCCTTGTCTTGTGCCTTTTCTTATATTAATAAAATCTGTAAGTTTTCCCTCCATCATTACCTTTGCTGTCTGTTTATTGTATATGGCTTCTATTGCTTGAATAAATTTTCTGGCAAAACCTATCTGTTCCAATAGTAATAACACAAATCTCAGTTCACGTTATCAAATGCCTTTTGAGCATCTAGGAATATCAAAGCCATTTGCTTTTCAGGATGAGCCTCATAGTATTCCAAATTATCCAAGATTACTCTCATATTGTCTCTGATTTGTCTCTTTGGCAGAAATCCATTTTGATCTGGGTGGATTAAATTATTTAAATATTTTTAAAGTCTTTCTGCTAAAATTGAAGCAAAAATTTTATAGTCTGCATTCAATAAAGAAATAGGTCTATAGTTCTTAATTTGCAGTGGGTCAGCCTCTTCTTTTGGAATAAGTGTAATATAAGCCTCTGACCATGTTTTGGGTATCATCTTCTTTGACATAACTTCATTCATAACTTCTAACAGTGGGATGCTCAATGATTCTTGAAATGTTTTATAGAATTCTGCCGGAAGCCCATCTGGACCTGGTGCTTTCCCACTGTTTTGTTTCTTAAGTGCTTCATTTAATTCCATCATTGTTATATTGCTTTCTAGCATTTCTTCAGTGTCTTTAGGTATCTTTGGTAAATTAGCTTTCTGTAAATACTGTTTGACTTTTTCCTCATCAATATTCTCTTGTTTATATAGTTGCCCATAAAAATCTTGAACAATTTCCTTTTTCTCCTTTTTACCATAACAACCTTGGCTTTGATCATCTATTAGCTTCAATATTTTTCTTTATTCCTCCTCCTTTCTCAATTTATATGCTAGCCATCTACCTGGTTTATTTGCATCTTCAAAGTAATTCTGTTTAGAATTTCTAATTTTCTGTGCCAGTTCTTCTTTCTCTATTAATTCTGTTAAGCCTGGATTCCCCAACCAGTGTTAAGGAGACAAGCTAAACAGAATGTGCAGCGTTAGTCAGATAGGCACACAGATAAATGAGTGAGCTAAGCTTGTATGTTTATTAACATACAGTAAAAATAACAGATACGCTTGTGCTATCAAAAAAATAGTTTATTCCGTTTAGAGTTTATAGCATAGTCAAAATAACAGTCCATTAGTCATGTATCATTTTGTCAGTCCATTCAAGGATATTCAGTTAGCAAAGTCCGTGTAGAATATCCAATGTCAGTTCACTTACAAATCAGTCCTTTGTTTATCTCTCTCGTTCGAGTAAAGCAGTCTTGAGTCCTTGCAGTAATTAGGGATCATCAAAGCCAGAGAGAGCAAGCTGACGTTCCTTGCTTCTTTTAAAGTGCTTTCACAACCACTCCCTTAATTACATTCCCTATATTTAAAGTTGCAGACACTTTAACTTATAAACTATGATTACATATTTATTATTTTACCTAAACCAGTTAAGGTAAACAATGTTATCCCTAACAAATTCCATTTTATGTTTAATTACATCCAGCTTCAATTTAATATCTTTTTTCTGTGGCATTTTCTGTAATTCTTTTTCAAGGCTTTTATACTCATCTTCCAAGGCCTTAGAAGCTTGCCTTTTCCTAATATTCTTTTTTTCTTGTATAATCTATTATCAAACCTCTAGCATATGCTTTCATTGTATCCCAAACATTCTGTGTTGAAGTATCTTCTTTTTTATTTTCTCTAAAGAAAAAAGCCAATTCCTTCTCCATCCGTTGTATAAAATCTTTTTCCTTTAAGATAGTATTATTTAATGTCCATCTCGATCTTTTTTTTTTGTCCCTTCCATTTAATTGTCATTGGGCTATGATCTGCCCAAGTACTTGTTTCGATATTTGTTTCTTGAATATTGGATATTAATTCTGTTGAGATCCAAATCATATCTAATCTGGACCATGATAAATGTCTATTTGAATAAAAAGTATATTGTTTAGCTTTAACATTTCTTTCTCTCCAAATATCTTTTAAAATTAATTCTTCTGTCATTTTAAAAAAAGATTTAGGGAGAGTCTTTCTATTTTTCTTTGTTGTTGTTGCTATATAGTCCAGTTTATTGTCCACAATTCCATTAAAGTCTCCCATCATAATTATATTAACATAGTCCAGTCCAATTATTTTCATGTGTAGCTTTTTATAAAACTCTTCTTGTTCATCATTCAGAGCATAAATTGCAATCAAGAGTATTTTTATATTATTGTCCATTATTTCCACCATTAATACTCTTTCGTCTTCATCCGTGTAGATCAGTTTTGCTGGGATAGCCTCTTTAATGTATAGAACCACTCCTCTTTTCTTACATTGAGTCAAAGAAGTAAATATTTTCCCTAATTTTGGCTGTACTAACAATTGTTCATGTTGTTTTTTAATATGAACTTCTTGTAAGCAAATTATATCGAATTTTAATTTCTCTAATTTATGAAAGGTTTTTCTTCTTTTAACAACTGAATTAAGTCCATTTATATTCATTGTAATCAGTTTTTTTTCTTCCATGATTATGCTTTATATTTAAGTCTAACAGCTCTCGTGGATCTCACTTCACACCGTTCTTTACTATCCACCTGTCCACCTACTGCACCTTTCTCTTTTTCAGTCTCCAGTTGTTCCTCTTGAAACTCAATTAATGAGACCTCTTTCTCTGCCTCCTCTTCTCTTCTTCCAAAAAATTCTGCATGAAAAAGTTCTGCTTTCTCAATTGAAATTCTATGTCTCTGCTCTTGCCATGTAAACATTAATCCTTCTGGAATCATCCATCTATAATTCACTTCGTTTTCCAGTAGCATTTTGGTCAGAAATCGATATTCTCTTCTCATCTCTCTCACTCTTCTGGGTATTTGTTTTAAAACCACAATCTCTTTGCCTTTGTATTTTAATGTCTTCTCTCTTACCACTTGTAATATTTGTGTTTTAATGGATTTTTTGGTCAATCTAATATGGACTTCCTTTGGTAATTTATTTCTCATCGCGTATCTTGTATAAACTCGATATACCTCATCTACTCCATCCATCATCTTTTCCTCTGTAATTTCCAAAGCATCTGCCAAAATTTCTATCATTATCGCAGCCAAATTTTGTCCCTTTTCTTCTTCTATATTTTGAAATCTAAGATAAAATTCTGACCTTTCCATCTCCCACCTCAACATCCCACTTTTATCTTGTTCAACCACTGTTAATCTACTGTCAATATTTCCAATCTTCTCCTCTCTTTGTTTACCATCTTCCTCAATCTTTTGGAATCTCTCCTCATACTTCACCATCATTTGTTTAATATTTTCCACTTTTTCATCAGTCTTCTTCATTCTTTGTTCAATGTTCTCTATTCTTTGTTCAATGGTGTCTGATTTTATCTTGAGATCTTGAATTCCTTGCATAATCATCTGTAAAGTTACTTTTTCTTGTTCTTTATCTTGCTTCAACATTGTCTGAATTAAACGTTGTCCTCCAACTGGTGGGGATGCAGAGGTAGAAGTAGAAACGCCAGATTATATTGGTTTCCTGCTCATTTTAATGCTTCCAAATCTTCAAATTCTTTTTAACTTTTAATCCAACTGGTAGAATAGCCAATTATAATCCAAAATGGAAAAATCCAATAGTAAAAGGCCCAAAACCAAAGAAGAAAAAGGAAAAAAGGAAGAAGAAAGATCTTCAGGTTCTTCTAGACCCTAATCCAATTACGAAGTAGTCCACCATAAAAAATGAAAAATAGAAAGAAACCCCCCCCCAAAAAAATAATAATATTGATTAAGAGAAAAAAAGAACAAAAAGAAAAAAGAAAATAAGAAATTCCTTCAGGTTCTTCACATCTTAATCCAGTTGAGAAGTCTCAATAATCAAAAAGGAAAAACAGAGTGGTCCAAAAACATGGATAGAAAAAGCAAAAGGATCCCAGTAAAAATAAGGAGAAAAAAAGAAAAATAAAGAAAAAGTTCTGAGGCTTTCCCTTTGAAATAAAAAGCAAAAATACGAATATTACTAGAATTGAAATTTACAAAAAGGCTGGTGAGTAGGGGTATATAAAACACACTGCACTTTATTTAGTTATCCAAGGCTCTTATTATGACTCTCTTCTCCAGCAGCTTCAAAGCCAAGCCTCAAGTGTTGAAATATTGATAAGAGTCCAGGAAAACACCTGTAATAATATTTTGCTGGGCTCTCCCTCTATCTTATCACATTAAGATGTCCTTGAGAAGGAGTCTTCTTACAGTTCTCTCCAATTCAAATAAAATATTTTCAAGCCTCTAGTTGGCAGTGTTACAAAGTTTCTTAATGCTCTCCCCCCCCAGCCAGAAAAAAAGGATAATTTATACAAAAAAAAAATAGCCAAAGGGAGCCTCTATCCTAAAAGAAAATTAAAAAATCAAAAGGAGCATAAAAATATATGTAAGAGAAAATTCAATCCGGTTACCTACAAAGTCACACTAAAGTCCCCCCAAAAAAGGAAAAAAAAAAAAATCCAAGCCTCAATTTGACATCACTTTAAAAAACGCCACTCACACAGTTTTTGTCAAAAAAAAATCTCACAGGTTTCTTCTCTATTCAGGGTGCCCTTTCAAATCTCAGCGAATTTACCACCCAGCCGACACACTTTCCCTTCCAGCCACTTTCTTTCCGGAGCTGTCCCGACTTCAGCAGCTATGGAGGCTGCCTCTCCTCTGCCAGCAAAAGGGCTTCTCCCGGATCAAACCAGAGATTTTGCGATATCCCTGGGATCCTGGGACTATGCCCTTCACTATCACCATCTCTACAGGACGGTTTAGGTCCATTGGGATCAACCAGGAGCGAAAATATCGGCTGCGATCTCAGAGCCCTGAGATCACAGCTGTATCGCCGAAATGAAGCTCTGCCTTCTCCCAATTTTATCATTTATATTAATCATTTAAATCTTAATGTTTTACACATTACTTTTCAAATAAGTATCATACTTCTATGGGAACGCTTATAAACTTTCCATAGTTAATTCCTCCCCACTTCACTTATATTTTATAAAACATTAAGTAATTAAAATGTCCCCGTTCCTTCCTAATTCAGTTCTCTCATTTATTTCATTTCATTTATTTTTATTCACAATTTTATTCTCTAAAATTACACAATGTTTTTAATGGAAAAAAAATAGGTATATGATGTAATTAAATCAACTATTAATGCCAATACAGCTCTAATCATTAATATTAATATTCATTTATATCTTAAACACTTTACACATTACTTTTCAATTAAATATCATACTTTTATGGAAACACTTATACTTTCCATAATTATTTCCCCCCCCCACATCACATATTTTAAATCATTATTTCATTAAAATGTTCCTATTTCTCCGACTTCAATTCTCTCATTTATTTCATTGCCTTCTTTTTCTTCACAAAAATTTCACTAAATTACACTAAATATTTTATCCCATTTTGATTACATGTTGTTTCCAATTTTCTAACGTTATTTCTAAATACAAATATAAGAATACAATCTTTTTTTTTAACAAACTTTATTAATTTTTTTTAACACACATAAACAAAACAGGATGAAATCACATAAAATATCTTTTCTAGAAGAAACAAATAAACCATCTTATTTAAAAAGAAGATAATTCCAAATTATCACACTTCTATATATATATTTATCTTATCTAATCAACTTCATATCTTTTCAAAACTTTTCTTTATTACTCCCTTTCCTTCTATTTAATCATATTTCTTCTGCCTTAAAAATATATACTCATTGAATATATTTTCATTAGTATTCTTCCACATCCTGTCAGACTTAAACAAACATTACACAAAACATAAATACATAAAACTTCTTTTTGGAAGGCGACTTACCCCGAGTTAACTCTTTTTATACAGACATCAATCAAAATTTATCCTCACTTAATATACTATCTCATATCTTATTTGGCATTCTCTATTTTCCATATATTTTCTCTCTCCTACTCATTCTTTTAATTCTATTTTATTTATTCCATCTCAATTAAATAATTATATTTGCATCTTTGGTCTGTTTTCTTTCAATCACCTACTTATCCTTTCTATCTAATACAATATTTCTCCTATAAACCCAGATTGAAGTATGACAACTTTTTATCTTCCCCCTAAATAACACTTAAAATAATACATATTTTCCATGCTGATTCTGCTCCGTACATTCAAAGTATTACATTTCAAAATAGTAAAACAAACAAATAATATTGAGTTTAATAAGTAATAATAAAACTAAAAACAAGTAAAAAAGAAATATTAAATTTATAATATAGTAAAAACAATGTTTCATAGGAAATTAAATTCTATTATTAATTCTTAAACAATAAAGATAATATTTCATAAGAAATTAAACTCTATAATTAAATCATGACTTCCCTTTAATACATTTTTAAATCATATAATATTCTAATTTTCTAACTCAACTTCAAATACTAATGTCTACAATGCATTCTTATGTACTTTTGCAGAATCATTTTTAAAAAAATATCTCACCCCTTATCTCTGAAAAAAAAACCCATTTTTTTGCATCTTGTTTAAAGCCTTTATGACTTCTCTTTCCTTTCCCCCTATCTTTCTTCTCCATTCTAACTTTTTGACCCCCCCATCTCTCCAATTTCACTCTCTTAGTCTTCCCTCTCTGTTGTATTTCTCTTTTCTGTTGCTTTCTGACATCATATTGCTTTTTCATCTCCTTTTTCTTT
Source organism: Hydrophis major (assembly GCA_033807585.1). NCBI lineage: Eukaryota > Metazoa > Chordata > Lepidosauria > Squamata > Elapidae > Hydrophis > Hydrophis major. The sequence goes on from CM066329.1 coordinate 43,863,844, forward strand.
TTCTTGGTTGCTTTTTTAAGTTCTAAGTTCATCTTTTCCTTTCCCCCCTTCCGCTTTTCTTCCTCCACTAAGTGTGTTTGTCCATTAAAGATGGCTTCTTTTCCTTCATCCCAGTCTTCCTGTCGTTGTCATATTTCTTGATAGGTAGAAATTGCCATTTCCAAAAAGTGAAAGATAAATCCAGAAGAGCCCTTATCTTCTTTTTTCAGTTTTTGAAATTCCATTTGTAGTTTTTCAGAAGATAATGCCATTTTTTCTTTCTTTCTTTTTTAACGCAACCCTAATGTCTTTAGTCCCTTTTTTTAACAAAATTCCACAGAAATCTCAAAGTCACAAAGCAAACCAAATCAGAACAAACAGTTTCATTTAGCACTTTCTTCTTTCTATATTTTCACCTCCTAGGATAGAATTCAAATACACACTTCCAAGATGATCTTCTAGAAGTCTTAATGTCTTTTAATCCTGTTCTTATAGGCTCAAAGCAATCTCCTTCAGTACAATCTTATAATGAGTCTTTATCTCTTCCCTTCCCCTTATAAAAAATAAAAAGAAATTTAAGATTTTTTTAAAATCCAATGTCCAGAAATCCTTTATCCCTTGGCTTTAAATTTCAAATTGAATTACCTTCGGTGCCCAAGTAGATTTTCCAGATCTCCGTCTGCTATTTCTATGGGGAGGGAGAGTGAAGAAAAAAAAAACTTTCCCTTGACAGCTTTCACTGCAGCTTTCCAATCTTCTTTGGGAAACAATGTATCCTCAGGCAATTCAAGCAGTTCAGTTTCCAGGGTATTTAAGAGGTGTTATTGTGTCGGCTCAGCCAGCACTTTCACTTCTCCTGCTTCCTCCAGCACAAATCTTACCCGGCTGCAGACTTCTTTGTGGCGGCCATCACTGACCGCTGCTCCACCACCTTGGGAAAAAGGGGCTTTTCCGGCTGAGGGGGTCTGCGACACCCCCAAACCGCTGTCCGGATCCCCTTTCTCTTCGGCTGCCTCTACAGGGCAGCCATATCCCCCAGACCCATTTGGATTGGGGGCACCTTGGCAGCAAGTGCAGCAGGAATTGCGAGCAGTCACAAATTCCTGCTGCCACCAAAGCCACACAAAACCGGGAAAAGAATACAATCTTGTGTACCTTTGCAGAATCCCTTTTTCAATTAAGTTTACCCATTGTCTCTAAAAGAATTTTGTTTCTTTACATCTTACTCCCCACCATTGAGGCTTCTCATCCCTTCCATTCTCCCTTGCTTATTCTTTTCCTTGCCCTTTTTACCCCCTTGTCTCTCCACCTCCCTTTTCTTCTTCTACTTTCCCCCTTTCTGTTGTTTTCTAACATTGTATTTACTTTTCACCTTATTTTTCTCTTTTTGGGTTGTTTTTTCAAATCTTAAAATCCCCTTTTTCTTTTCCTCTTTCTCCTTTTCTTCCCCAAATAGAGTCACTTGTTCATCAAAGATGGCTTCTTCTTTATCCCAGTCATCCTGTTGCACAGTCAGTTTTTCATAAGTACAAACTGCCATTTCTAAAAATTGAAAAAAAGTGCCAAGAGAATCTTTCCCTTCTTGTTCTTCTTTTTTGTATTTTTGGTATTCAGTTTTCAATTCATCCACAAGTGATGCCATTGTAAAGAGAAAACGTTTTTTCAAAACAACCACCCAAGTGCTTTTAATCAAAGTTAGTTCCCAAAAGTTCCAAAATCACTAAACAGTCCAAATAAGCTGTTTCTTTTAGTACTTTCTTCTTTCTTCCCTTTCTCTTTCTGGGGTTACTGTTTAGTCACAAAGTTCCAGTTAAAATGTATCTTTTAGAAGTCTTGTTAATATTTAATAACTCTTTGAAGTTCTAGGCAATCTCTTCCTTACTTTCAAATTCTGCTCCAATTTTTTTTCCTCTCCCTTCCCACTTACAGCAAAAAGATTTTTTTTTGAATATTCAGAAATCCTTATCCTTTTAGCATTTAATTACCTCCAATGCGGGTTTTCCGATTCCTCTTGTGGTTCTGTTCGCTGTCACGTTAGGAAGGAGAGTGAAAAGAAAGAAAAACTTTCCCTTTTAAATTTCCATTCGCCGCTTGTAAATCTCTGGAAATGATGTATCTTTGGCAAATTTTAAGTACCAGGGTATTTTCGCTGTTACTTTTCCTGGTCAGCAAAAAACTCTTTCACTTCTTCACAACTCCTCCTGCACTTTCTTTTTCCGGCTGAGTGCTTCTATGTGGCGGCCATTTCTGACCACCGCTCAGCTGGAAAAGGGGGTTTTGCCTCTCCATTAGGCTCTGAAAAACCCCTGGTGCTACGCTGACCCCGAGTTGGAGTCGGTTACACCGGAAAGCCCCTCGGTGGGTCACAATGGTCTGAGCTTCTGCAGTTGCGGCATCAACCGGCAGTTGCTGGTAGGCTTGTGCCAGGTCGAGTTTCGCGAAGACCCGGCTCCCCCCAGTGAGTGCAGAAGGTGCTGTACCACTGGGATGGGGTAGGCACTCTGTTGGAGCGCTTGGTTGAGGGTGGCCTTGTAGTCACCGCAGATTCTCACGAACCCATCTGGTTTGATGGGTGTGACTATGGGGATCTCCCACCAGGCGTGATCAATTGATTCCAACACCCCTTGCGCGAAGAGCTTATCTAGTTGCTCATCTATCTTGGGTTTGAGTGTGAATGGCACTCGCCACAGTTTAAGGCGGATTGGGGCGATGCTAGGGTCTAGATTAAATGAAATTGGGGACCCCCGGTACTTACCTAGGCTGTTGTCGAAGACCTCTTGGAAGTCCCTCATGAACGTCACTTCCCAGTCTGCCTCATTGATGCGGTGGATGCCAGTCACCTCAATGCCCAGAGGTGTGAACCACTGCAATCCCAGGAGGCTTGGGTGGTCTCGGTCAATGATGGTGAGCGACAACACTTCCGTACGCCCCTTGAATGTGATTTTAAAATGTCCGACTCTGACTACAGGGATACGGTTTCCCTGGTAGTCCTTGAGGGTTAGCTTCTGGCTTTCCAGCTTGCAGCGGCAGATGGTAGGCACCAGGCGCTTGATTGTGCACCAGGAAATCATGGAGAGATAGGACCCGGAATCCACCTCCATCTCACATGGTTGCTCCTCGATGCCCACCTCCACGTGCACTTTCCGGGCATCGATAGTTGAGGAATGGCTGATGACGACTGTTTGATGTGTCTTCTCCCTCCATCTCACCTCGCTGAGTCGCTTGCTCTGGCCATCTCGGCTCCAGCGGCTCTCTGTGTGGTGATCTCTGGCCTTTGGGGGGGTTCTGGCTCGCCATCTGGGGCTGTCCTCTCGTAGTCGTGGGCTGTAGTTCTATTTGTTCCAGCACACCTTGGCAATGGCCCCCGCTTTTCGCAATGTCGGCAGAAGGCATCAAGAAAATGGCATTCTGAGCGGGGGTGATCGCCTCCACAGCCGGCACACTGGAACCTCGACTTACGTCCCCTCGGTTCCCGCTGATCTCGCGCTGTCTGGAGTCGGTGGATCTCCTCCTCTTCGTCCTTGGTATCCGAGAAGGAGTGACGGTCTCCCAATGTTCGGTTTCTGTGCATTTCTCTGGTGCCGGGGCTGTCTCGGTGGCCGCTGGCCGGTCAGCCGTGTTTGCCTGCTGCATCCGGGTTGCCAATTTTCAGATTGCTTTGGTGGCAGCTGCCTTGGCGAGGGAGATGTCGTCCTTTGCCATGAGTCGGCTCTGTAGGACAGGGTCCTGGAGTCCTAGGACGATGTGGTCTCGCAAGGCCTCGGTGAGGTCAGTGAAATCACATAGGCCCCCAAGGTCCCTCAATGCCACCACAAAATCGCTGAGGCCCTCTCCCTCGCACTGGTCCCACCAGTAGAAGTCGTGCCTCCAGATGAGGATGGGCATGGCAGGGACATAATGGTTCCATAGTTTGGGCTCGAGATCGTCCCAATCCATTTCTTTAACATCAGCTGGTTTGGCCAGGGCTTGGGCCATTTTGAACACTGCGGGCCCGCAGTGTGTCAGAAACACAGCCCTTTTTTTCTGGCCGTTGGCATCCTTGAGGTTGCTGCATTCTAGGAACATTTGGAATCTATCGGTGTAAGATTCTCAATCCTCAGCAGCAGGGTTGAAGGGTGCGGGTGGCGAGGTACTGCTGGCTATGCTGCCGGTTGTGCTGTGCTGCTTCACCATGTGCTTGGTTGGTCTTTTGTCTCACAATCCCATCCTCGTCGCCAGTGTTAAATCGGGGCGGATCGGTTCTCAATGAGATGGGAGACTATTTGGTAACATTCAGCTCTTTATTTAGATATAGTTCAGTTTGTGTCCTAGGAGCTGCGGCAATCCTTTATAAGGGGTTTGCTCGCGGCTCGGCGGCCAATGACAATGCTTTGAATCTCCCGCAATTGGCTTAGCCAATCGTGGCAGATTCTTGGTGCGCCAATCATGGCCGCTCAGTAAGCCAATCCAGTTGTGGTCTGTGTGGACCAATCAGGTGTCAGGGTTTGGAGTATGCTAATATAGCACACTGGTCATCTACAATCATGTCCACTGAAGGCCAATCATGCAGAAGTAAAAGTATTCCTTTCAATATTTTAGGGAGGAAGCAGGGGAATCCCATCTCTTTGCTCACTCACGCCAGACCAACGCAACACTCTTGTATCATAACAAGCAAACATCTGCATCCAGTGGTTACACCATTATGTCTCCTTGCTGAATGGCTGTTGCCCACCATGAAACTGGGATGAAAAGGGCAGAGTTGGACCATGAAAATTAAGCAAATGAATTTGGATTGTTCTTGGTATAAACAAGTGATGGATTTTTCCAAGAAGTTCTAGCTTTGTGGTCTTTGGAGCCATCCAAGGAATAAGGTGGAAAGACAAGAGGCAGCTGACAGAAAAAAGCAAAAGGGCCTAGAATGGCAAAATGACCATGTGTGAGATTTAGTATGTGTTCAACTTACTGCACATTCCAAAAAGATAAAATATGAGCGGACCGATGATCAGATTGATGTCCATGTTTGAAGCATAGAAAAACAAGGCTTTGTGTATATCTGGATGTCCTTCGGGTGTTGTGATGTCAGATAGGGCTCACAGTTTAGGAGCAGACTGAGCTCACTTTCAAAGGTTCCCCTAAAACTTGCGTGTTTTCAATATACATAGCAAACACACCCACACAATATGTCCCCTTCCCAAGAATGGGGACAGACCCAGCATGGTGCACTCAAAATAGAAAGGGATCAGGATTCATTTTAGGATGGGAGACTTCTCCTGTGGCCCCTGGACTTAAACCCAAGACAATGTTTCAGAGATTCCTTAGCTCAGGTGTTGTACAAAGAAAAACAGGGGCAGTCGGGCCTAAAGAAGGTGCATCCTGTAAAATGGTGTTTCCAGAACCTTCCATCTCCGCCTTCATTCCTCAAATGAAACAATGGCATTGTTTATGGAGCCTACCCATCTTCTGGGAAACGCACAGCCTGATTTTTTGCATGAATTGCTGATCAATTTGAGTGAGCTTTCTAACAATAATTGATTTAGAGCTTGTTGGTTGTTTCGGCCAAGATTTGGGAGGCTTTGAGTTCTAATCCTCCCTCAGGCAGGAAAACTTCCTGGGGGACTTTGAGCGGATCACCAGGAGACTTTTGAATTCCAGTCCCGCCTTAGTTCTTATTGTATTTGGGGTGGGAAATTTGGAAACATTTTCTTAGATTAATGTGAGATACTAAAATTGGAGATTCCTAGAGTGTGAGATGGCCGAGTGTCCAATGTTGTGGGTAGTGATGGAGGAAAGTGAAATTGTGGGATAATCGCTGTGGTGGGGATCAAATTTTTTTACTACTGGTTCTGTGGGCATGGCTTTGTGGGCGTGGCTTTGTGGGCGTGGCAGTGGAAAGTTACATCAAAAGCCCATTCCTTCCTCTCCCGACTAACTTGCTTTCCAGCTCCGTTCTCCTGTGCAGGGCAACCAATCCAGCCAATCAGCTGGGACTCAGTGGGAGGCAGAGAAGAGATGGGGGCGAGGCCAGTCAGAGGCAGTATTTGCCAGTTCTCCGAACCACTCAAAATTTCCACTACCAGTTCTCCACAACTGGTCAAAACCTACTGAATTCCACCTCTGGATAAACGCCTCTTCCATGGCCTTCTTTTACTGCTTGTGCAAGAACCAGAGGGATTTGTGTGAATCTTAGACTGACCTTCTTCTGATCCACTAGAGCTTTTCTTATCTCCTTAAAATGGAATTTGCAAAGGGATCCTATTCGCAGTTAGGAGCCTTTATGAGACATAAAAATGTATTCCCAATTGATCAACAATCTCTGTGGTTGGAGAGCAGAGCAGCTTCCATGGGTGCCTCTTCCTAGAAACCTAGAAGTCCCCCCCACTTATTCAGTCCCTTCTTGGACCGGGATGAACATTATGCAGCATTGGAGGTTTGTGACCTGGTCAATGATGTGGCTGCCTTGAGACAGGATCCCTGCAACCTCCTCCTGGGAAGAGTTCCAAGGTCCCCTTTCTCTGGACATCTTCTCCAGCTCTTCACAGATGAGACAGGCTTGGAGGAGGAGCAGAGAAATGCTTCAGGTACAAATTGTAGAGTGGAAAATTAAAGAGCCTGAAAACGGCTATTTTATTTCTCTGGTTGATGAAAGAAAAAAAATTATACAGCAGAAATTTCTTTACACACTTAATTTTTTTTTATAAACAAGTTTTATTGGTTTTTAAAGACAAACAAAAACAAACAAACATAAAAACATCCAACTTTCTTTCATAAGTGTACAAGCAGTGTGTCGGTTGGTTTACAAAGTTATTTGTATGAGTTATTATGCAATGTAACTGTAATTGAGACTATGAAATAGTTGCACAAAAAATTTGCACGCTTAATTTTTTTTATTTACTTTTTTTTTGCTGTGAAGTACATACAATCCCAAACTGAAATCCCAGACAGCTGTTCTGCTGAATTCTTTCTGCAAAGGGGGTTTTATCAGGAAATCAAGAAAGACTCATATAAGAGGGATGAAGATTTCCCTCCTCAACTGGGAGCCAGTCAAGCATGGCATTTCACATCATTCTGGCATTTTTAGGGAGAGGATCAGGCAACCAGGCTGGTGTTTGGTTCCCACAGCTTCCTCCTGACTTCTTTTCCTACACATTCTCTCACCACCCACCCACATGTTTAGCTGCTGTCAGTGGGAACAAGTGCGTCAATCGTTTTTTTTTAAGGTATCCTGTTCAGTAGCTGTTGCTGAACAGCTGAATTCCTTTGAATTTTACAGCGGTCTCTTTATTGAAAGGGGAGAATTCCAGTTGTTCAACAATTCCCCATTTTGAAACATATAGATATCATTTTCTTTGACTCCTGCATACTATCAAAATGGAAATCAAATAAAAGAAACATTTACAATTCTTCCACTATCATAATGATGTTATATCTCATGTTTTTACATTTGTTCTGGCTGTGAGATGCTCCTTTGTGTTCAACTCTGGCCTCAGAAGGATAATGTAGCACTTGGGGATGAAGATGCAGACCAGCAGACCAGCGCTGGAGGCCAGGATGGAGAAGACCTGCACAGCCACCATGTGTTTCCCTTTGGTGCTCAGATAGGTGGGCACAAAAGTCACCCAGACACTGCAGAAGACCAGCATGCTGAAGGTGATCAGCTTGGCTTTGTTGAAGGCCCCAGGCAGATTCCTGGCCAGGAAAGCCACCATGAAGCAGACGGCAGCCAGGAAGCCCATGTAGCTGAGGGTGACGGAGAACATGACAATGGCCCCTTCGTTGCATTGCAGGATGATCTCTCCAGGCTGGGAGAGGAGGTCAGAGTCAGGGAAGGGGGGAGAAACTCCCAGCCAGATGGAGCAGATGATAACTTGGACACCAGAAGAAGACAGGATGATGGAGTTGGCCAAGCTCTTCCCTAACCATTTCTTTGCTCGGTTTCCTGGTTTTGTGGCCAGGAAAGCCACCACCACCATGATGGTTTTGGCCAAGAGAGAAGAAACAGCAACTGATGATGCTGAAGACTGTTTGTCGGAGAAGGCAGGTGGCTTTCCTTGGTTGACCAATGAAGAGAGAAGGAGACAAGAAGCAAAGCAGGAGGGAGACCAGGAGGATGTAGGAGAGGTCCCGGTTATTGGCTTTGACAAGAGGAGTTTCTCGGTATTTAATGAAGACGATTAAAACAAGGCCTGTGGTTAGGAACAAGAATAGGGCAAAAGAAACCAGGATGATGCCCAGAAGTTCTTCATAAGACAGGAAGGTTATAACTTTGGGGATACATTGGACTCTTTTTTTATTTGGGAATTTATCATCCGGACATTTGGTGCATTTTTCTGTATCTGAGAAAAAAACAACAACCCCATATTTCTTTGTCCTTTGCATTTCAAGATATATTATACATTCTTTGGGAACAAGTGATTATCAGGAGCATTTTCTGGGATGAATTTCTTAATATCTCCAGAGACAAAAAATAAGTGTATCACTTGTTAAAAAATATAGCTATGGTATATTTTTGAAATTGAGGGAAGACTTAGGACTTGAATGATTTCTTTTGTAATGTTCAGAATATTGATAGGAACCTCCATTACTAAAGATAAATAATGAATCAATTAATCTTTCTTATCTGTCAGGTGGCAATTCTTGTCATACTTGCCTCAGAGGATGCTGGTGGATCAAGTGACTGCTGCAAATAATTTGAAATGGCCATTGGAGCAGTGGTGATACGGGTGCAGCCAGAAACAGGCATAACTGTCCATGCCACCACATTGTGCATCTCGTATATCAGCAATACCTTTTCAGTGTTCCTCAAAGGGAACCCATGTAGACTGCATTGCAATTCTACTTTCAGGTGGTGGACCTAAAACCATTCCTCACATTTCAAGGAACTCAGGTGTTCCTGGAGAAGTCAATGTGGAAGGAAGGACACATCCAAGCTAAAAAGAAGAAATATTTTCTCTGGCAGTAGTAAAACTTGCCCAATCTCCCACAGCCACCTCTCTCTAACCAGCCCTTCCTTCACAGTCTTTTTGTTCTTCTATTTAGATAAGAAACAGGGCATTTTGGAAATAAAGAAGAAACCAATTCAGCTTCAAAGTGTTTTTTAATTCACACTTTCATGACAATTCTCTGAATGGATCCAGTTCCACCAGTCCTCCCATTTTCCTCTCGTGTCACCCACCTTTCTGAGTGGAGAAGGTCCCCTCTGGACAAGGAACACAGTCGTAGCAGCAAACTGGCTCTCCTTCTCGAGCCCTCTTGACAAATCCAGGATGACAACTTTCCACACATTCAGATTGAGGAAAGGACTGAGCAGAAAAAAACAGGATTGCCAAAGGATTGTGTTTTCCGTCCATGGAAAATGGAGGTAAAAATGGATATAAGACAAGATATTAGATATTAGCCTCTGGTCTTCACTTAAGTAAATACAAAATCTCTCACTAATTACAAATGGTTGGAGATATAACTTCTGGAAGATTTTTCCTTTAGTTCCTCTCTTTTGCTTTTGGCATCTCACATTGCTAAAAAAAAAAGAAAGGACTTTATTAAATAGAAAAGTCTGGAGAGATGGAATCGGCATGAGATTCTACTGGTTCTGTCCAGTTCTATCGAGCCAGTTATGATTCTGCACAGTTCAGAGAACCAGCAAATTGCACCACTGACTGGCCCCGCCCCTCTCTGCCCGCCCCTCCCTTCCGCTCCCAGTCAGTCCTTATCATGCATGTGCGGCATCGCCTGCAGCCTGCTTTTGCCCACTTGCCAGTCCAGCCATTGCTGCATGCCTTCTGCTGTGGCCCTGCCTGATCTCCCTGGGTGAGTGAGGTTCTGCAAGCTCTGGGGCCCAGTCACCTACCTGCCACGGCCGGTCACCTTTACCGCCCACCCCACTTGCCTTTTGCTGCTGCCACCTGGACCCCTAACCCCCAGCAGGTAAGGCCCAGTATCTGCGGTGAATCCAGGCGGGGGGTGAGATGCAGACTGGTGGGTTCCCGAGCTACATTTCACTGTACTGGAAGACATGTGGAGAGGCTCGTGTTCTCCTACTGCTGGGAGAGCAAGAGAGTCTTTCCCGACACAGCTCCGGGCAGCAGAGAGAAACAAGATTCAAGCTGGCTACTTCTCTCCTGCCCAGAGCCACCCATTTCCCTATTGGAGGGGAAGTTGCAAACTTTTTGCTGTGGCGGGAAAGACTCTCTTGCTTTCCCAGCAACAGGAGAACATTAGCCTCTCCACATGTCCTCCAGTACAGCAAAATTTAGCTGGGATTCACCGCAGGTGCTGGGCTTTACCTGCTAGGGGTTAGGGGTCCAGGTGGCAGCAGCAAAAGGCAAGTGGGGTGGGTGGTAAAGGTGACTGGCAGCCCGGTCATACCCATGTCGGCAACAGGTGTCGTCATTTCGAAGTTAAGGGAAAATTTGGAGAAAGAGATGGAGAGTCCTGTAGTGGCTGGCACAAGAGCGCAATTGAGAAGCGGGGACGTGGCCTTCTGGTGGTCCAACCTGGTGTTCAGGCTGGAGGCAAGCCACAGGAAGTCAGAGCAGTGAGGGAAAGGGGAACTGCCAGGGGGAGCTACCCTCTCCGTGCCAAATTGAGACCATTTGGGATAGTCCTAGGAATTAGGTGAGTCGAGGCGCAGCTCTTTGCCTTCTTAGCTCAGGGAATGGCCTTTTTCTGCAGGAGGAGGACTGCGGATAGGGGAAGTCTACCTGAGTGATTCCTCTGCCATCTTCACCAGATTATTTGGACACTTTCAAACAAGCATAGCTAAGGGCACTGCTGTCACATGTCAGCCCAGACCTCACACTGCGGCTCCGTAAAGCCAACACCAAAGAAGTGGGCGATCAGGTGAACCTGTGGTGCAATGCTCACTCAGATCTCGGCCGCTCCAGGTCATCCAACCTCAAAGCCCTTTAGGAACCGCCATTCCCAGGTTTTTACTCACCTGTGCTTGGTCACCTCCTCTTCACCTTGCTGAAGCGGTTGGCCCTGCCCCTCCCTCGCCTGGCCTAAGAAGGTGAGGGTGACGGCAGGGGATAGTGAAGCGGCCGGGTCTCTATCTTCCTGATTCTCTCTCCCACTCTGTATGTGTGTGTTTCCCTGAAAGCCGTGGCATGGCCAAGACAGCAAGCTCTCCTTGGCGCTCTTCGCTACTTCCTTCATTTCTTCTTTTTGGAATGCAGACTGACTGAACAATGATTGCCAGGCTGTGGTGGAAGCATCCCTTCAGGTGACCCTCCTCCTCCTCCTCCTCCTCCTCCTCCTCTCATAACCGGCCATTGTGGCGGAGCCAGGAGGGTCCATGCGCACGGGGAGATGCTCCTCAAGCAAATGCCAAAGCACAGCAAAACCTGGTATGGGGCAGGTGGCTGCTCCCTTGAGAAGCGAGCATCTCCCCACACAACTGCACCCTCCTGATCCATCCATAGCTGCCAGGTGCAAGAGGAGGAGGAAGAGGAGGAGGAGGAGGAGGAGGGTCACCCGAATGGATGCTTCCACCGCAGTCTGGCAATCGTTGTTCAGCCAGTCTGGATTCAAAAAAGAAGAAATGAAAGAAGTAGCGAAGAGCACCAAGGAGAGCTTGCTGGATTGGCCATGCCATGGCTTTCAGGGGACACACACACACACACACACACATATTCACAGATACACACACACACACACACACACACACACAAACAGTGGGGGGGAGAGAGGGGAAGATAGGGACCCGGCCGCTTCACTCTCCCCCACCGTCACCCTTATCTTCTCGCACTGCTCCATTTTGTGAACCACCTATGGTTTAGTATCTCCTTCAAACTGTTGAGAATCCCACAAGGGCTGGGGAATGTGTCACGAAGAGCTTCAGGTTTGTTTGCTCCTTGTGCCCAAACTAGCAAGAAAAAAGGGAATTCTGTTGACCAGGGCCTTGAATTCAGATGAATTTGAATCATGATTGGGTGGAGGTCCTTTTGGTCCCATTGGGAGAGAAGCTTCGTCCTGCTTGGGGAAAGTGTCCCCTGAAAGGGCCGGTTCATAGTTGGGGGGGTTCTCAAAGAGACCAGACCTGGTCAGACTTATCCATGCCTCTTTTATGCACACACACACACACACACACACAAAACACAGAGTGGAGGGGGGATTTAGAGAAAGAGAGAGAGAGATACAGAGAGGGGGAAAGAGAGAAAAAGAGAGGGAAAGAGTGAAATAGAGGGAATGAGAGAAAAGGAAGAGAGAGAGAAGAAAGAAGAGAGAAAGAGAAAGAAAAGAGAGAAAGGAAACAAAAGGAAGAAAAGGGATAGACAAAGAAAGGGAGAAATAGAAGGAAGGGACAAAGAAAGAAAAAAGGAAGAGATGGAGGGAGGAGAAAGTGAATGAGATATATGAATGGATAGATAAATACATGGAAGGAGGGAGGGAGGGAGATAGAAAAGAAAGGAGGGGAAAGAAGCACACAAATCCTGGCTTCAGAAGACTCTTTGAACCAACACAAAAATCTAGGGCTGGCCTGCAAGGGGTCTCGGACGTCATCTAGTCCAACCCCCTGCTCCAGCAGGAGATCCTTACAGAATCAAAGAATAGCAGCGTTAGAAATGTGTGTGTGTGTCTTTGTGTTTATGGTTGTCAAAACTCCAAAAACAGGTCAAGGAGCTCTGGGGAGATCAGTCATAAATTAGAACACTTGCTAAGCAACTGGCCATTAAGCGAGGACCACTTGTATTTAGTTTGCCAGTCACATGGCCACATGGCCATGCCCATCTGGTCACGTGACCACCAAGCTACCCCCACAAATTAAGCCACGCCCACAGAACCGGTTGTTACAAAATTTGAATCCCACCCCTGGATGGAACTGAGAAAAGATTTCAGCATTAAGTGATAACCAGCCGGTTCCTTCTCATGACCCCATTAACATGCATTTCTCCCCTCTTCTCACACCCTTAATTTTAAGGTGTGATATCAGAACAATCTTGATAATTTCAGGTGAACTGAAAGCCTTGGAGCTGCTTCCTAGGAGCAGAAGGCCCATTGCTCCATCCCAGGGAGGGTGAAAAGGAGGCATGGAGAGCTCTGGCCAGGTCTGGCCTCCTTAAGAGCCTCCCAGATTATGGACCTGCCCCTTCAGGGGACACTTTTCCCCAAGTAGGACAAGAGGAAACTTCTTTCCTCCAATGGGGCCAAAAGGACCTCCATCCACTCACGATTCAATCCCATCCGATACGGTCCAAGCCTGGATTCAGGCCCTGGTGAGCAGAATTGCCACCTTTGTTGCTCTTCTGGGCACAAGGAGCAAACAGCCAGAAGCAACTAGGGACACATTCCCCAGCCCTTGTGGGATTCTCACCCGTTTGATGGAAACCCTTAATTGTACGTGGTCCACAAAATGGAACAATACCGATGCCTCCCAAGCAGCCTAAGGGAAAAAATCCGGTTTCTGTTGCCCAGATTCAATTCTCGGTGAAGGTCAACCGCCTTTGGGGAATAGCATCAGCCCTCTTGAAATGGGATCTCATGTTAGGTTTGGAGCATGGGTGCGAATGATGGAGACGAGCCAGTAGAAACAGTGAACTTCAAACTCTTTATTTACATATTGTGACAGCTCAGCTCGAGGGCTGCTCTAGCCTTACTTATATAGGCAACTCATTAACTACTTAACCAATAGCGAACCTGGAGCGCTAGCTCCATTAACCAATGGGAATGGCCTGTTAATGGCCAATCGGATGCTCCTGAACGGGCCAATCCGATCCTGCCATTAACAGCCAATCAGAAGTGCAGGGCCAGAACCCTGCACTAGATTTCAAGCTCAATGATAACTTTATTGGTATTATGCATTCACAACACCTCAGGCTTTGGAAAATGGAGAGAAGACACCAAACTTTCTCCTACCTTGTTGAGCAACTTTAGCCGTGAAAGATAATATTGGTTGATATAAAGTCTCTGTCTTACAAAATACGCCAAAGTCTCTCTCCTGGGATCATCCGTAGGAAGAACCAAGAAGCCCAAAATGAGCACATTTGCTGCTACCATTCCATTTGGGTCCATGTACAATTCAGCATGTGAAATATTGACAAACTCATTCTTCTCCAGGAAAGGATGGAACTAGAATGGAAACGTGCAGCAATTTTAAAAGCAGAAAACTTTGTTTCTTATCCCAGACACTTTTTCACATTTGAATCTTTCTTCTGTAGTTGTCTAATTTACACACATGCTTGATTAGGAAAATGGGTGTTACCACTATCTTACAAGTGAAGGGAAAAAGTTCACAAAAATTTGTCGATCATATTTTGACAATATAGATTTTGATAAAATATAGTTGAACAACAGAAAAAAGGAGATTTATGAATTCCCTGAAAGCAACAGGTTGGTTATCAGAAACACGGATTTCTGAAGAAGAAAATTGTCAGGGTGATCCTCTCCCAAGAGGCCCAGACAGGAAATCTGAGCTAGGCCCACTTCGCTGTAATGCTGCACTGACAGGATTTGGGGAGCCAGAAAGTACAAATCTCCCACCGAACCTTTTTTTATGCAGCTGTAGGTTTCCTCCTCTTATCTGCTTCTTCCCCAGGCAGAATCTCTCCTCCACCCCCCAAAGGTCATTCCCTCCTATCACTGCCCTTTCTAAATGGATCGTGGGAAAGGGGGGGATATAATTTATGTGCTCTATGCAAGTCATCCTCACATATTATTTCATTTCCCAAATACATTATGGAAATACTGCTGATATAACTTGATTTCAGGAAAGAGTAATGAACAATTTTGTGATGTGATCAGAAACCCAGTTAAGTGAGGGGTGGATAATATGATAATTAAGTGGATAAAAACTGATTTAAAAATGGTACTCAAATAATCTTTAATCTAGTTTTTTTAATCTTTGTCATGAAAGTAGGAAGATACAACATTTTGTCGTTAAGTCATCAATTTTTCTATGTTGTAGTTAATATAATAGTGCTGATAAATCACTATTATACAAGATTTATAACAATTCTCAGGCAAATATACTTTTATGTTATTTAAACATTACCAACTTTCCAGAAAAATATTTGTGATTTCCTCCTAGAAACAACTGTATGACTAAAAAGCAATAGAAAACTATCTGGGTTTTAGGATTTGATAAATTATAGTATATCATACTAGAACATTATTGATACACTGGATGAAGGATTGTGCCAAGCTTGATAAGTATGTAAGGGACCCAGTTTGGTCTACTGGTTAAGCCCCCAAAGTAGAAAGCAAGAGGATGTGAGTTCAAGTCCCACCTTGGTCATGAAGCAGGCTGGGGAATTTGGGGCCAGTCTCTCAGCCCAACTCAACTCACAGGGTTGTTGTTGTGGGGAAAATGAACACACAACTACTCATTGGTACTCAGCCGTCGTGGCTTCTGCACGGAAGGGCTTTTAAGGATGGGGGATGAGTTAGTGCACTTAGTGAATTCAAAGAAGGTCTCAAAGATCTGGAAATCCAACAAGATGGGGCTGCTCTTCCCAAGAATGTTTATTTGAGCAGCCTTTACAGCAACGAGATATTTATATTGAATAACCCTGCCAAGAGTCCAAAGGGAATTAACCTCCGAGAGCTGCAATGGAGTTCTCAGAGCAGTTTCAGGGGGCCAATACAAAGAAAGCTGAGCTGAGACTGGGCCCCTGAGGACAAGGGGCCACTCAAACTGCAGCTCACGCAGAGGTGGTATTCAACCAGTTCTCACTGGCTCGGACGAACCGGTGGTCACCCCTGGTTGACCACACCCCCGAACCGGGTCGCCCACTTGTCCCAGTCGGTCTCTTAGCTTGCCCTACCACGTGGTGGCTGTGGCAGATATCAGGCAGATATCCCAGGGCTGTTGCACATACGCACTGTGTGTGCAGCCGTCCTTGTGCTACTGATGCAGTGCCCACGTGGAGCAGCCCTGGGACATCTGCCTGCCTGCCCACCCTCCCAGATTACAGGGCTGCCAACTCTCACGCAATCAGCGTGAGACTCACGCAATTCAATCAATTTTGACTGTCTCACTCTGATAAACAAAATCTCACGCTAAACCCCCAAAATCATGGAATGTACAAAAATATCCCTACATTCTCTGATTATATTCCGAATATTCCCCTTAGCTTAGGAGAAGGATGAGCTCCCAGCACCACCCCGCCCTGCCCAGCCACCCCGCCCTGCCCAGCCACCCCACCGAGCCTCTTTTCCCGCCTTAATCCTTCTGCCGGCGTCCCGTAACTGTCACGATGCCGATCATTATCGCTTCAGGAAAGCGAAGAGCAGGAGGCTTCTTCGCCGCCCGGGGCGCTCGCAGCCACTTTGCCCCGCCCTCTCCCTCTCTGCAATGTCCTCTGGGACAAGCCAGCTGCCCTAGGCTTTCCAAAGAAGGACACGAGGGGGCTGGCAAAGCCTCTTTACAGCCTCGGCCAGTAATAACAATGGTAAGCAAAGCCAACGGAGTGGCTTCCATTTAACCCTTTGGTGTTTAAATCTTTGGTGATGTTTCTTTATTTTCTCTGGCTGGATTTCTGACCCAGGGGAGAAAGACCATTTAAAAAAGCAAAAAGGACAGAAAGAACACCAAGAAAGAATGGGACAACCCCCCCCCCAAAAAAGAGATCCAACACAACTCTGAATAAAATTATTATTATTTTAAATTTTATTATTATTATAATTATTATTACCACCCCTTTACACGCCTTATGCTCTCTTTTAGCTGATCCAAAAGAGTCTTCCCAAACCAGCAAGGCGAGAAGCGCGCCAGGCTGATCTATAAAGGGGCTGGGCAGCTTTTTTGCAAAATACTTAATAGAAAGGTTGGAGGACTGACAGGATTACATCTCTGGCAGTGGATGAAGGAATCACTTTTTCCTCTTTCTCCTTTGAGTTTAAATCCTAGGTCTCCATGCACCAGATCGACAGGACTGTACTACATTATTATCATATTTTCAAACCCTTAGATAAGGACTCAATAAGGACTTTTTTTGATGCCAGTAGGCTTCTCAGCCCCAAATTGGGATAGCCCTGACTCAACTAGAACATATTCTAATCTTAACACAATTTACCATCCAAAGAGCAGTAAGACCATTAAGTTCAGAATCTAAACTTACCCAATAAATAATATACTGTTTCCTCACTGTGCTCAAGCTTCAGAATACAGTAGATGAGTTTTACAGTTAACAATATGTATATTTATATGAAGCACTCATTATTTGATTAAATGTTTAGTTTATACATGTCTGAAATTATGAACCCCTATTTCAGTCAACAAGTTAGTATATAATTAAAGACTGAGACTATAGCATTTGATATTGGCATGTAGTATGGTATTTGATACAGAAAGAAGAATACCCATTGATGTATTTGCATTATCTCTGTAGTTGTTTCGGGTTTTTGTCTTTTTGTTGCACATTGAATTCATCCTATAGTGGTCTATAGTACATCACTAAGCTAATAAAGTCAGTTGAGGTAGAATACTGCAGTTACAAGTCAGGAACTTCAATTATTCATGGTCAGTGAACTGCATTATTAATATCTTACAAATCCGGTTCAAGTACATTGGTGCTGCTTGCATGTATGTATGTATGTATATGTCCAAATCATGACTAAAGTATGCATCAGATTGCACCATTTAAAATGTAAAATTGTCAAAGCTCCCTACCGTGGAAGGGGGGACACCCCCCTTCCACACCATCCCCCCCCCAGTTGCTTCGCTCCCTCGCAGTGTCTCACTCCGAACTATCACTCAAGGTTGGCAGCCCTGAGATTACGTTTTCTTCCTTCTCCCAGCGGATGCACCTGTTCCGCCCCGGCCAGACAGCAGGTGGGTGCACGGTTGTTCCGGGTCTTCTCGCCCCCCCCCTTGTTGCAATATGCCTACAGGAGCCCCTCAGGCCAGCTGAGCCAAGAGCCGCCATTCCCAGGTTTCTACTCTCCCGTGTTTGGTCGACACCTCTTCACCTTGCCTGAAGCGGCTGGCCCTGCCCCTGCCCCTCCCCTCCCTCACCTGGCCTGAGAAGGGAAGGTGGACGGTGGGGGATAGCGAAGAGGCCGGGTCCCTATCTTCCCCTCTCTCTTCTCTACTCTCTATGTCTGTGTGTGTGTGTGAGAGAGAGAGAGAGAGAGAGAGAAAGAGAGAGAGAGAGCGGGGGGGAAGAGAAGAAAGAAAGAAAGAAAGAGCAAGAAAGAAAGAGGGAGAGAAAGAGAGAAAGAAAGAGAGGGAGAATGGAGAAAGTGAATGAGATATATGGATGGATAAATACATGGAAGGAGGGAGGGAGGGAGAGAAAAAAAAGGAAAGGAAGGAAGGACACAGACCCTGGCTTCAGAAGTCTCTTTGAAGCAACACAACAATCTAGGGCTGGCATGCAACGAATCTCGGAGGTCATCTAGTCCAACCCCCTGCTCCAGCAGGAGATCCTTACAGAATCAAAGAATAGCAGGGTTAGAAAGCTGTGTGTGTGTGTGTGTGTGTGTGTGTGTGAGTGTCTGAGTATGTGTGTGTGCATGTGTGTTTGTGTGTTTCTGTTTATGATTGTCAAAACTCCAACAGGACAAGTAGCTCTGGGGAGATCAGTCATAAATTAGAACACTTGTTAAGCAACCAGACATTAAGCGAGGACCAATTGTATTTGGTTTGCCAGTCACATGGTCCCCTGGCCAAGCCCACTCAGTCTCGTGGCCACCAAGCCACGCCCATCTGCTCCGGTGACCACCAAGCCATGCCCACAAATTCAAGCCATGCCCACAGAACCAGTAGTAAAAAAATTTGAATCCCACCAGTGAGTTCACAGCCTGCTATGCGGCATCTCCTATCAGGACTCAGGGATTCACTTTGTGACGCCTCTCCTAATAAAATATCTGGGAAATACGGAACTCTTTTACATGCAACTGCAGTTATCAGATCAGTAGGAAGGAATTTCTCTGAATGGGGCCAAATTCTGTACTGCTGTAATGCAAAATTATGTATTTATTTATTAAGGACATTTATATTGCCACATATTTGCACATAACTCAGCATTAGGCAGACTCTAACTGCCCATTGACTGTCGTTTATTTTTATTTTTCTCCATTATTATTATTATTTATTGTAATGCTGGTCTCTGACTGTACTAAAAGTGGACTGGATGAAGGAGGAAGCTGTGTTGGAGACATTTGCCATCTTGAGTTATGTGTAAATAAATACATGTTGAAGAAAACAATCTCAAAATCGTACTTGACTGCAACCTGAAACTGAGTCTTGAAAGAACACAAGGAGGAGATTATGAGAGCAGCTTCTCCAACTTACAAAATCTCTCAGTTGGACAAGGGAGGATTCAACACTCTTCCAATGACTGAAAGAGGTGTTGGGAGTAGTTAAAACCCTCCCCTCTTCTAGGAAAATGAAATATTTTAGGATATACTAAAAAGGGAGAATATATTTCCCCTAAAAAGAAAAGTAGAAACTCAGAGAGGCTGAAACTCAGCCCCCCTCCCACCTTTGCTAATGGATCATTAGTCTGGCCTAGGCCAGTCTATTTTACATAACAAAGATCTACTCCAGGTAAAGCTATATAGGAATTGCCCAAAGCCATCACCATCATCCAACGAGGCTCAACCAAGCCTGGGACTCAGGACAGCCTATAGAGTTGCCCCTGCATGGCCCCATGGGAGCTTGACAACCAATCAGAATACAAGCTCCAATTCAAATCCCAACAGAAGGCATAAAACAGTTGCACTCTCAGCATCTCAGCCCTTCTTTCCTCAACCAAGGCATGTGCTCCTGTCCACCATGTGCTCCTGGAACCATCTTCCAAGCAGTCACCATGTTTCCAGCGTCTTTCCTCCCCACTTGGAACTGAACCCAGAAGGAGATTTCTTCCAACAGAGGCTAGACAGAAACTTCAGATCTGCTCCCTGTTATTCCGGAGTGTCAGACAGGAACAATTAGATGGTGCAAATCTCTTGACCTTTTGCAGCACAAGAAGGTTGAGATGTTCCCCTCCTTCTCCTTTGGGTTCCTTCTCCAAAGGATCTCAGATGAATGGATCCCTATTGGGACCCCATACCTGCCACGACTGCAGCCTCGGAGCCCCCAACCTCTTTTCTCCCTCCTTCCATCCCCTCCTCGATCTGGAGGAATAAGCGGCATTCATGGCCTGGACCAGAGTCTGAATGATACTGTAGCAATGACGGTCATTTATGATCCGTTTCCTGTTCCTTTTCTCCTGGGTCTCCAGTGGGGCTTTCTGGGTGCATCTTCTGCGGCCTTTGACAGAAAAGATGTGCTTGGAAAGGGAACAGCGAAAATAATGATCTTGAAACGGATCTTCCACAAAGAAATGGGGTTCAAAGGCAGCATCTGTTGGCCTTCTTTTTGGCAGATAACCAAAACTCAAAATACTATGGATGTATTTGAGAAGTCTGTCCTTCTTTGTTGTATACAGTGCAAAACTTGTGAGGATCCAGACTTTCCCTTCAATGGGTCCTGGCAAATGCATAAGTGCTTCATGGAAAGGAAAAAATCTGTTCCAGATGGATGTAAATTCCATGAAATGGACAAAGACGTTGATTTGTCTCCACTTAGAGAGGGCCTCCCTGAGGGGTGCTGTATGTCCAGTTGCTATGCATCGTTCTGATATAACCACACAAATTCCATTCCTGACAAGCATCGGAGGGAAAGTCCTCATGAAATTATCTCCATTCTCTGTGTCTGAAGCAAAGAGGCCAATCAGGGTCCATCTGAAATGGAGGAGCAGCAGGACAATTGCTGGGTATTGGAATCCTTCTTTGGGTAGCATCTGGTGAAAAAAAGGGAATCTCCTTTTATCACTCAGAGCCTCTGAAGTCATTAGAACAGTGATCTGAAAAAGTAATGAAGAATGCTGTGTTATAATGTGGTCCAGATCAACTCCAAAATATTACTTATTGACAAACCCAATTTTGTTTTGATGAATATATAAGAATAGTTTGTTTCTTAATCACGGTTTAAAATATTTAAGACAGAATATTAACAAGCTTGTCTATAAAAATGGAACGCAAAATCATATTAAAGAAAAAAAACAATAAAAAATGCAATGTAAATTTCTGTGTCACCCATACAATTCCAAATATTAGATTCAAATTAGCAGATGTTAGATAAAATGTCTGGATCTAAGATATAGGGCTGTATTATATGCTATTTTTGAGTACTAAAACCTCTTTCTCAGCTTCTATATCCCAAATTCTTTGTGAAGGAATTTTTCAGCTTCTTCTCTAGATGTACAAGAGCACAACTGCTAACAGAATAGTTATGAGTACATGAAATGGATACATATAAGAAAAATAAAAAGAAATAGTAGGACAGTGACGGTAGGCACATTGGTGCCCTTATGCACGCCCCCTACAGACCTCTTAGGAAAGGGGTGAGGTCAATCATAGACAGTTGTACAATCCAATAAGTCTTTAATTTAAATTTTGTCTGTTTTGGGACTATATGTCTGTTTCATCACTTTAATTTTAACCCAATAATTATATACCCTGAATTTATACAAAGCAGAAATTGTGTAAATTAACAATTATCTATGAGGGCAGGAGCTGAACTCCTTTTATCCATCCCAAAGATACCCTTCTTGGTCTGAATATTTTTTATACATAGACAGGACTATTGCCAACTTGATTCCAATTGGATAAGGCAGATATTATTGATATGTGAAAATGAACATGCTAATGGAGGACCTCAAAACCTGGATAGTTTTTCAATAGTAGAATATTTAGTAGAATATCCTCTGGGGACCTTATGGCTCTTCAGGCCTTTAATGGTCAATTTGAAGATGAACATAATAGACTAAAATATCGTTGATATGTTCCCTAATATTCTGAAAAGCTACTCTTGAATTCTATGAAGATATTGGATCTGTTGTTCATCCCCACCACCCCACTCACCTTACCAGATAGAGAAAAACACACAAACCTGTGGGACTTTGTAGGTGCCTACAAACAATGACATCTGGATGGAGATGTCCCTGGAAGTTCCATCAATCAGAGCCAGGAGGTTTTCCTTCCTCCCACAGCCATAGTTGGGGACATTGGATTCTCCAGTGGAGAGCATGTCCAGCAAGACATCTGAAGTGCGTAAAGTGCTCAAATAGTTGTCATGGATGTTGTAACCAAGTGTGAGATTGTGCAGGAGCTGGGAATTCTTGCTGACCATTTGAATAGCAAAAATTGATTCTAGGATATTTGTTGGAGCAGAACTCTTCCTATTGAAAAACAATATTCATGCTATTATATTCAATAGCAACAACAAATGTTTTTAAAATATATAATCCTTTACAAACCTACTAAGCCTTAGGCCAACATTGATCCAAATCGAATGATCAATTATGCAAATGAGAGAGGCAACTACAATTGTTTCAGTCACTATTTAAATAAAGGTCATTATTCAAGTGATGAACTCAGGATTGAACTGAGAAAGGAAAATCATCTGGATTTCATTCAGGTTTTTTAAAAACGTCTTTGGATTTTACTCTCTTCCACAAAGTAAAGCAAAAAAGGGAAGCCATGGAAATCAAAATCATTCAGGAAATTAGACAGATCCTGAGGTACAAAAATAAGTGACATAAGAAGAAAAGAAGGAGAGTGTTAGAATTGCACATGGAGGGAGTGCAACTCCATCACCCTGCATGACTTACAAAGGAGAAGGTATGGAAGGAGGGTTGTTGAAAGGCCACATTATAGGCGACACCAATGTTTCAGCTGTGACCACACCAATGAGATGGTCTCCAGGCCTGTAAAAGCTCCATGGATTGTAGCCACCCTGGTGCTCCAAACTCAATGGGCATTTCCTTCTCAGTTTCCCACAGACTGATGGGGACACCAGCAGCAGCAGAAGCAGAAGGTCCATCATTCGTGGCATTAATCAATCCACTTCCTGTTTCTAACACAAACAACAGGAACAGTTGGAAAAATAAAAAGACTCTGAGAAGTGCCAGTGGCTTTCCTGATTTAAACAGAGAATCACTCAGTTTCATCTGCAAAGGAGAGAAAGGTGCAATCAAGAGCAGAGCCTGTACCTGTCCCAAAACTTGGTCCCAGAGAGCTTCACCCAAGGAATTTATCCTTTTCTGATATAAGATCCTTTTCAGGTGGCTTCAATCTGATGTCTACATCGAAGTCTAAAACTGGAGATATAGCATCACAGGTTTCAAAGGCCAAGATAGTCATAATTACAGTGAGAAGCAACTTCTCCTCTTGGGATCCTGGGCTCCATCTGTAGAGGAGAGGCTGGAATAAACCATGTTAGTAATGTTTTGTTGTGGTTGTGGTCCTTCCTCCCAGTCAGGGCAAGTCCAGAAAGTGATGCTGGGGAAGAGAATTCAACACCCAGGGAATTGACTTCTGTTGTCCTTCAACATGGCCTCTTGTCTCCAGAGATTGCTGGGGGAAGGTCACCCAGAGCTATGGAGTTTGGTGCCACTTCTAAGTTAATGCCATTTAACTCTAGTGTTGCCTGTCTTCTAATGACAATCGGTACCCTTGAACTCTGCCCAAGGTTAAGAGTAGACCCTGTTTGGAATTATGTTTTATGTCATAATCCCATATATTGATCTTAATTGCAGCCGGTTTTAAAATTGCTTGTACCTGAAATGAAATTTCATTTCCCATCTTTTCTAGCAATATTAATTTTGAGATTAAAGCTCATTAAGAAGGAGGAAAGTGACAACTTGTGGACTAGATCATTGGGTACATAGGGAGAAAATAGAATGGATGGAATTTTTTATTTTTATTTCTTGTCATTCCTATGTTATCTTACCATGTTCCTATAATACACCAAGTTTCTTTTTATTTTTATTTTTCTTAGTTTTTTAAATAAAGAATGGACTGTAAGTTCTGCAGGTGCTATCTATCCATACCTATCTTTCTTTCTCTCTTTCTATCTATCATATTTCTATCTATCTGTCTATCTATCTATCTATCTATCTATCTACCTACCTAATTACCTACCTACCTACCATGTTTCTCACAAAATAAGGCCATGCCCTATTTTATTTTTTGATCCCCGAATAAATGGCTAATCCATCTTTTCGTGGGTGACTCCCCCACCTAGAGGGGCCCATATGCACGTACCTCTCCATGAGACAAAAGCTCCCCTGAAGGCAGAGTCCCCAGCTGCTTTGGGGCAAGTCATGACTGCCCCAAGGGCAGTCACCAGCCACTTCGATCGGCTGGTAGAAGTGGTCTCGGGGCAAGCACCCACGCACAAGCCCCTTGCCAGGAGGCCGCTTCGATCAGCTGATCAAAGTGGCCAGTGACTGCCCTTGGGGAGCTTCCATTGCCCGAGAGACACTGCCTAATGGCGAGGGGACACGGGCAGCCATGCCTCATCCCAAAGCGGCTGGGGACTCTGCCTTCGGGGAGCTTCTATCGGCTGATGTTCTATCGGTAGATCGGGGTATTCTAGCCTAGGCTACCTGCAGGGCACTCCTAAAGTCAAGTTTTCTCCCCACCCAACCCCGCCCTTCCCCCCATTTCTCTTCACCTCGTGTTGCTCTAACGAACGATGTGAGAAATGGCAGGGAAACGCATAGGCCTAAATTTTGGGAGTGGGGCTTAATTTCACCTCATGCCTAGAAATCTTGCTGGGCCTATTGGTGGAGGCCCTATTGTTGGAGAAACATGGTATCTATCTATCTATCTATCTATCTATCTATCTATCTATCTATCTATCTATCTCTATATTTATTTATCCATCCATATCTATCTCTATCTATCATCACTCTATATCTACCCACCCATCCCTATCTATCTATCTATCTATCTATCTATCTATCTATCTATCTATCTATCTATCTCTATCTATCAACTATCTCTATCTATCTATCTATCTATCTATCTATCTATCTATCTATCTATCTATCTCTATATCTATTTATCCAGCCAGATCTATCTTTATTTATCTCTATCTATCTATCTATCTATCTATCTATCTATCTATCTATCTATCTATCTAAATATCTATCCATCCATCCATCCATCCATCCATCCATCCATCCATCCATCAATCCAATTTACTGGCCACCCATCTTATCAAAGGAAAACCCTACAAAGATGGTGGTGATGCCCACAGTGTGGTGGATGGTGCAACCTGATTTCTAGCAACAGGATTTCTGGAGATCTGGTGGCTCTTCCTCTGTTGTGGGGATCTTCTATTTGGGAGGGGAGGGACCCCTCTGACCTTCCCAATTTCTGGGGCCGAGACTTTCTATCCCCAAAAAGGTGCTGTTGGAACTCCTTTGTTCCTGGTTTATTGGCATCCGTTGTTCAGGGAGGATGTTTCTTCACTGGGGGAGACATTAATATGGACTTTTTGGCTCAGAAGGGGGAACTGGGGGGCTGAATGGGAGGGGGAACTGAAGGGACAGGCAGGCCCACCTTGGCAGGGAGGAGAAAAGGAAGGCCCGTATCCCAGGTCCTCCGCTTGGAAGTTTTCCTCCTGAACCTCCCTCAGATTCTGCTCTCAGGGCCTGCAGAGCAGATCCTGGGTGGCTCCGGGTTCAAACTGTGGCTTTTCAGGGCCAGGTTGATGTGCGAGGAGACTCTCTTCTTCTTCAGGAGGTTCCCTGCCATGTCTGACCAAAGCCGGGTGAGGCCCAGAGGGGAGGAGGCCCACCCCAACTTCTGGGTTTGTCCCAGGGAGACCCCAGAGGAGGGAGGAGGGGGGCTATGGTCATCCAGGGTTTCTCACCAGCCTTGAGGAGGCTCCATGTGGACCTCTGGCTTCTCTCAGGGGAGCTGCGACGACCCCGGCCTCGTTAAGCATATTGTGTGAACGGGGTCCTCGCCAGAAGAAAAGGTTCCCCAATACAGGTAGTCCTCACCTTATGATCACAACTGAGCCCAACATTTATCTTGTTAAGTGAGACATCCATCAAGTGAGTTTTGCCCCATTTGATGGCCTTTCTTGCCACAGTCATTAAATGAATCATTGCAGTTGATAAGTTAGGAACCCGGTCATTAAGTGAATTTGGCTTCCCCATTGATTTTGCTTGTCAGAAGGTTGTAAAAGGGGATCACAATGGCCCTGGGATGTTGGTGCCATTATAAACATGAAACTGTGGCCAAGCACCTGAATTCTGATCCCTGCATTTGATGCTGCAAAGGTCATTAATTGTGAAAAATGGTCCCAAGTTCCATTTCTCAGTGCGGTTGTAACTTGGATCGGTCACTAAATGAATGATTGGAAGTTGAGGCCTGCCTGTGTATCTCCTCTTGATCAGCTTCTCTTCCAGGAATTCATCTTCTTCCGAGTTCCCATCATCCACTGACTACTCGGTCAAATGGTTCAACCTCGGGAAACAAACCATGGTTAAGAGGTGTGGAAAGGGAACTTCACGAGGACAGTGGTGTCACCCAAGCAGGAAAAGCCCAAAGGGAACATCAGGCCAGCCATAAAACAAACTTGCATAGGAAAAGGAATCAAATAAAAGGTATTAAAGAAGCCCCTTAGACAAAAGCCCAAATAATTAAGAAAACTAGGGAAAGAAAGAAAAGAAAACCCTTACAAACACAAGACATGCCAAATCAGCAAAACAAACAGACAAAAAGCACAAAATATATTACAAAGGAGACAGACAGGAGATTGCCACAAAACAAATATAAGAAACCATTAAGCTAAAAAAGATTAGGACGAAACCGATAAAACAATCAAACCACCCCGGAAAGTTTGCCTTCCACACCCTACGGAGTTTATCCTCTGGCGGGAAGAAAAACAACCCCTGACAGGATTTAAAACATTAAGAAATACAAACACAAGCACTCACACAAAAGGAGAAATGGGTATAAAAATCAGGGACTTACCATTCGAAGGTAGCTAGCCCAGGAATGCAGACTTCTTGCTATCTCTCGCCTTCCTGCAAAATAAAAAGATCCAGCTTTCAAGCAGTTGTCCGTATCCTTGTGCCGGAGCTCTCCCAGCGGGAAAATCGAATCCTCAGAAGAAAGGCATTTTGACAGCCTTTCAACAGAGGTGCAAATGTGAATGTGACCACTGGGGAAGAGACCGGGTTCAGAGGATCCCACCAGAGTCAGTTGGGTGTCTGGGCTTCAATCGGGGGGGGGGCTGAGTTTCAGTCCTGCCTGGGGAGCCAAGCCAGCTAGGAGGCTCTGGGCCAGCCGGTCTCTTGGAGTCCTGGGAAAGAGGCAAGGGCAACCGCTTCTGAGCAGCCTGGCCAAGATCTCTGGGCCGGCCTCCCCTGGGGGCTTCCAGACAACCTTGCCACCCATCTGGCTGAGGCTGAGGGGCCTCTCTGGGCCTGGCTTCCTCCTCACCAGTCAAGTGGCCTCCAAAGGCTGGATACGGAGAGGGTTTGGCAGGGGGCTTTGCTGTGAGGAGGGGGCATGGAGAGGTCCTGCAGGGCCGGGGGGAGGGTCTGCAGGGGGTCTGCCCCCTCCCTAGTGACGGCAGGGAGGGAGGGGGGCTGGGGAAGAGGGAGGCAGGGGGAGCCCCCCCCAATCTGGTCTGGGCAGCTGAGGTGCTGTCAGAAAGCCCGCCTCTGAGGGAGGGGCCCTCCTTGGGATTGGCTGAAAGGGACGTTATGATCATCGTCATGCTATGCCACCATCTGGTTTATGTGTTTTGGCCTGGCACCTATTGCCAACATTGCAGTTCTCTTCCATCAACCTGGGTTAAGGGTGTTGTGTGGACTCACCTAGTGGGAAGGGTCAACTCAGCCTGTCTGCACACAGGATGGGGAGCTTTTCCTAGGATCTGTTTCTGGCTCCTTGGGGGTTTTCAGCAGCTGCAACACTTGGAGTAAACTACGGCTGAGAGAACGGGGGTTGGCGGAATGTGTGAACCGGATCAGAGTTTGGCATTCAGAGAAAAAAGTTGGGACAATGGGAATGGGACAGAGAGGCAGCTTTAGGGGTGGAGGGGGGTCAGTGATCCCCCCCAGTGTCTGGACAAACCTGGATAAAGTTTAGGGTGTTCAGAGGAAGGAGGGAGGGGCTGCTTCCCAGGGTTTTGTTCCAGGTCCTCCGGGTGGATCTCCATCCTGCCTGGATCGAGTGGGTACCCATGCAGGCCTCCCAAAGGCCTGGACTCCAATCCCCATCATCCTCAGCCCCAGCTGTGCCCTTAGCAGAGGCCCCAAAGGGAGGCCCAGCGGAGGCTCTTCTGTCCCCCAGGGAGGAGCCAGGGGACTCAGGGGTCCCAGCCAGAGAGCAGCAGCCACGGAGGAGGAGGAGGAGGTTTGCGACCGGAAAGCTCACTCAGGATCCAGGGAGTTTGGGTGAATCTGCCTGAGCCTGAAGGGCCAGGAAGGGGCCAGATTCAAAGGGCGACCCAGGCTTGGCTCCAGGGCAGCCTCAGAACCAGCTGGGATGGCTCCCAAACCAGGATCCAGGTCTTTAGGGGATATTGATGGTCAGTCCAATTCATGGTGGCATGTTTCACTTCTGATGACCATAAGAAACCACGTTTTCTGCATTCTGCAAGCCGGCCAATGACTGAGGGTCTCTTCAGTGGTCTCTTTTGTTTCTCAAAATGGAGGCAATGTGTGGAGAGAGGTTGGTCTGCATGAGTGTTTTTCAAACTTGAAGAGGAATGGACTTCAACTCCCAGAGTTCCCCATCTAACAATGCATGGACTTCATCATGCTGGGCAGGGAATTCTGGGAATTAAAGTCCCTTCATCTTCAAGTTCCAAGTTTGGAAAATGCATGTCTACTGTTCTGTAACTTCATTTGCATTCTTGAAACCCCGCGTTTTGATTGGTCAAAGCGCAGGGTGATCTGATTGGTTTAGCGAGCCGCGCTGATTGGCCCGCTGAGAATCTCCCGTGATTGGCGGATATGAATCGTGGGAGATTCAAAGTGGTGCCATTGGCCGCGGCCGCCGCGGCTTGAGGATTAAAAGCCGCAAGTTTTCCCTTGGAGCCAGATCGGTTCCAGGGGCCTAATAAAGAGCTGAAACCACAGTCACTGCCTCCTAGTCTCCTTGCCGAACAGACACGACACTGGCGACAAAGGTGGGATCCCAAGGCTGAACCCCATTGAGCACATGTCCGCCGGAAGCAAGACTGACGAGATGGCCAGCATCGCTCCGCCCGCGCCCTTCAACCCCACTAGCGCGGACTGGGAATCCTACACGGACAGATTCCTCATGTTCCTCGAATGCAGCAACATGAAGGACACCACCGGTCTGAAAAAACAAGCCGTTTTCCTGACACACTGCGGGCCCGCAGTGTTCAAGATGGCGAAAGCCCTCGCAAAAACCACCAACGCCAAAGCGATGGACTGGGACAACCTCAAGCCCTTGCTCCGCAACCACTACACACCCGCCATGCCCACCCTCATCAGGCGGCATGACTTCTACCGGCGGGACCAGAGACCGGGCGAAAGCATCAGCGACTTTGTTGCCGAGTTACGGAACCTAGGAAGCATGTGCAGATTCTCTGACATGGACGAGGCCTTATGGGACCGAGTCGTGCTCGGACTTCGGGATCCAGTCCTCCAGAGCCGACTGATGGCCAAAGGCGACATCGCCCTCGCCGACGCCATCGCTGAAGCCACCGCAGCCGAGGCTACCCGTAAGTCGGCGAACTGCATGCGGAGATTGGACGCCGGGGACTGCACCGTGACCACTGACTCGGGACGGGCGACCGAGGCCCAACCGGAAGCAAGTCACCGCGAGACCACCACCCACCATGGCGAATTCCACTCCGCCTCTGACACCTCGGATGAGGAGGAGGAAATCCACCAGCTCCAGGCAGGATGCGACCAGTGCAATCGGCGGGGTCGTAAGTCAGGGACCACGTGTGCCGGTTGTGGAGGCGACCACACAAGATCGGAGTGCTGTTTCTTCAACGCAGTCTGCTGGCATTACGACAAAAAGAGCCACATCGCCGGTGTCTGCCGACTAAAGAAAGCCTACAGCCCCAGACGGTGGGACCACAGCGATTGGAGACGGGACAGCACACCCTCCAGAGCCAGAGATCGCCCAGCCGACAGCCGATGGGACCGGAGCGGGCGAACCCGACGAGGCGGAGAGACCCGGCAGAAGGAGGAAACCCACCAGACGGTCATCATTGGCCACGCATCAACCACCGATGCCCGAAAAGTCTACGTGGAGGTAGGCATCGAAGGAAAGCCATGCAGGATGGAGGTGGATTCCGGGTCCTACCTCTCCATGGTTGCCTGGCAAGAAATCAAATGCTTGGTGCCTACCATCCACAAGAAGGGACTGGAGAACCAGAGATTAATCATCAAAGACTACCAGGGAAACCGCATCACGGTAGTTGGAACCGGACAATTCGAAGTAACATTTAAGGGCCACACGGCAAAGCTTCCCCTAACAATCATGGACCGAGACCGGCCCAGCCTTTTGGAACTGCAATGGTCCGTGCTGCTTGGCATCAAAGTCACGGGCATCAACCACATCACCGATTGGGAGCAGCAACTGGCACGGGACTTCCAGGAAGTGTTCGACGACACCCTAGGCAAGTACCGAGGGCCCCCCATCTCCTTCAGCCGAGACCCTAACATTCCCCCAAGATGCCTAAAACCACGGCGGGTACCTTTTGCACTCTGGCAAAAAATTGACGAGCAAATTGACAAGCTCGTCAAGCAAGGGGTCCTACAACCAATTGATCATGCCCTCTATTGGAGACCTCAATAATCACCCCAGTCAAGCCCGATGGGTCAGTGAGAATCTGCGGGTACTATAAGGCCACCCTAAATTGCGCCTTGCAACAAAGCGCCTACCCCGTCCCAGTAGTGCAACACCTTCTACATTCACTGGGGGGAGGCAAGGTTTTTGCAAAGCTCGACCTGGCCCAAGCATACCAACAGCTGCCGGTCGACGAAGAAACCGTGGAGGCGCAAACCATAGTCACCCATCAGAGAGCGTTCCAATGTAACCGACTCCAGTTTGGAGTCAGCGTGGCACCTGGAATTTTCCAGAGCCTCATGGAGAGACTCTTGCAGGGCATCAAGAGGGTGGTGCCCTACTTCGACGATGTGCTGATGTCAGCAACCAACCAGCAAGAACTAGAGGATCGGCTAAGGGAGGTGTTAACCAAATTCAAGGAAACCGGGCTAAAAGTGAAGAGGGAAAAGTGCCAACTTTACACAGAGCGGGTCGAGTTCCTGGGATACCTCCTAGACCGGCACGGCATCCACCCCACCGAAACTAAAATCAGAGCCATTAAGGAGGCTCCCACACCCAGGACTAAAACAGAACTGCAGGCGTTTCTGGGACTGCTTAATTTTTACAATGTTTTCCTGCCCCAGAAGGTGACCGTGGCAGAGCCTTTGCATAGGCTCTTGGACAAGGCTGCTACCTGGACTTGGGGGAAACGCAAGGAAGCCGCCTTCAGGAGAACCAAGGACCTGCTCACCTCGGATGCCGTCCTCATCCAATACAATGAGACCCTACCACTCGCCGTCACATGCGACACCTCACCCTTCGGCATCGGCGCCGTCCTCAGCCACACAATCCCATGACCTTCTTCTCCAGGACACTCACCAAACCAGAGCAGAACTATAGCCAGCTGGACAAGGAGGCCCTAGCCATTGTCGCAGTGGTGAAGACGTTCCAGGAGTACCTATACGGCCGCACCTTAACAATCATCATGGACCACAAGCCGTTGCTGGGCATCCTGGCAGGAAACCGGGCCACCCCGAACATTTTATCTCCCAGGATGACAAGGTGGTCCGAATTCCTTGCCGCCTACAGCTACCGGCTCACACACCGACCCGGTAAGACTATTACACATGCAGATGCTTTGAGCCGCTCACTGCTACCCGACCTAGACACCGACCCAGCACCCACAACAAGCACCCTCAGCATAGAGACTCTGCCCGATCTACCCATAACCGTGTCAGATATTGCCCAAGAAACCAATAAAGACAAATGTCTGGCGTGGGTGTTACATTGGGTAGAGAAAGGGTGGCCAGAAAAGGACAACGACGAAGCATTCAAAACATTCTGGAACCGGCAAACGGAACTTTCGCTGCAAAAAGGGTGTGTACTATGGGGGGATAGGGTGGTTATCCCGGAAAAAGTGCAAGGGAAGTTATTGGGGTTGTTACACGAGGGGCACCCAGGCATAGTTAGAACGAAAGCCCTGGCCAGAAGTTACGCTTGGTGGCCAGGGATGGATAAGCAAATCGAGGCCTGGGTGGCAAGGTTTCAACGCTGCTAAGAAACCAGACCAAGCCCTCCCGCAGCACCAATCCTGGAATGGGAAACCCCCAGGGGACCCTGGTCTAGGGTCCACATAGACTTTGCCGGGCCCACCAAGGGACATACATTCCTAGTAACCGTAGATGCTTCCTCCAACTGGCTGGAGGTAAGCAACATGAAATCCACCACCACAGAGGCCGTAACCAAGGAACTTTGCAAACTATTCGCAACCCATGCCTCCCGGATGTCATCGTGTCGGACAGTGGGCCCCAATTCACCTCGCTGGAATTTGAAAAATTCCTAGCGGAACGGGGCATATGACACGCACTGACAGCTCCGGCGCATCTGGCAGCGAATGGAAGGGTGGAACGGATGGTTCAATTCACGAAAAAAAAACATCCAGAAAATCGAACATGGGGAAATCCAAGACAAAATAAATAAAATGCTTTTTATCCAACATATAACCCCGAATACAACAACGAACAAAAGCCTGGCAGAGCTACTGATGGGGAGGAAAATAAGGTCCCCACTCGACAGACTGCACCCCACATACAACCCAGAAAAACCCCCAAACTATTCCAGCAAGCACCGGTCTTTTGTGCCAGGCGACGCCGTCTACGCAAAAAATCTAACTGGAGACCCACAATGGGGACCAGCAACCATAACCCAACTGACAGGTCCCCACTCGTACCGGCTACAAACAACCGACGGACGAGTGTGGAAACGCCACATCGATCAAATAAGATCGAGAATGGCCACAAGAAACACAACCGACACACAACCAGACATAACCAATCCCCTTAACACAAACCAAGAGGGGAGGGAATACCTCGGAAACCAAAACCCAGAAGAAAACCAACCATACTCACCAGCAAGCAGCCAGCTCGAAGCCTCACCAGGGAGAAGCAGCCAGGCCAGCTCAACCAGCCCAGAAATACCGGGCGGGAGCGGCGACAAGTGGCCCGGCAAGGCCTACCAGGCGGTTCCATCGACGAGGCCGAAAGACATAGAGAACCCGATCGAACCGGCCGGGAGCCACCCAACGACTGACCTGCGCAGGTCCAGTAGGCAAGTGCGGAGCTCCGCCTACCTACAGGACTACGTTACGTAGGACCAAACCAAGAGGGGAGGGGTGTTCTGTACCTTCATTTGCATTCTTGAAACCCCACATTTTGATTGGTCAAAGCGCGGGGTGATCTGATTGGTTTAGCGAGCCGTGCTGATTGGCCCGCTGAGAATCTCCCGCGATTGGCGGATACGAATCGCGGGAGATTCAAAGCGGTGCCATTGGCCGCAGCCGCGGCGGCTTGAGAATAAGAAGCCGCAAGTTTTCCCTTGGAGCCAGATCGGTTCCAGGGGCCTAATAAAGAGCTGAAACCACAGTCACTGCCTCCTGGTCTCCTTGCCAAATGGACACGACATCTACCTTTTTCCCTTTGGTGAGGAATTAAAGCCCTGCACCAAGACTTGGCTAACTCACAGGTTGCTCAATCTATTTTCTTTCTTTCTCTGTGTCTCCCTCCCTCCCTCTCCCACTCTCCCTCCCAGGTAACCCCAAATCCCCCTCTGAAGACTCGGCCCTGCATGGCTTCTTCCTGACAGGAGCCTCTCCTGGAAAGACACGGAGCCCACATGAGGCTGGAGAAACCTCGGGGATGCGTCCCCCCCAGCATTCAACCAGGGACTCATAAACCAGGTTAGTCTCTTCCCAGAAATGGGGGCCTCCCTCAAATCCCTTCCTCTTTCCTAGCCCTCTCTATGGATCTTGGCTTTGCTTTCCCCTGAGTGCCCCATGTATGAAAAAAAGTGGCAGTGGAACATGGGACTTGGGCTTCCCTCTTCCCAGGACTTGCTTGGCCTCTACATCAGAAAAAGAGGCATGGGAACTATTTGGATTTTGGCATTAAATAGGCATAATTAAATGCTGAAGTTGAACGTGTTAAAAAGAAAGAATAGCTAATAACTGGAATTAATGAAATTAATGAAAGTTTAAAAAGGGAAAAAGGGAAAAGAAAGGGTGGAACGTGGAAACAGAACTGAGCCCGCCACTTAATGGCAAAGGAAAATTTCAGTGACCCTTTGAAAAGTGCTTGGTCTTTTTACAATTGGAATTTGAAAGGAAATAAAAGGAATTCCATTATAATAAAATAAAAACCCTGAAAAGTGAAACACTAGAATATTACAAGGGAAAAAAGATACATGAAGAAATTGCCCTCGGATTATTTGGTGACTTTGGGAAAAAGTTGGAAAAGAAATCAACAGAAGGAACCTGGAAACAAAGATTTACGGACACTGACTGTTGAAATTTAATATAAAAGATGCTGGTTGCAATAAACTATTAGACAATTGGATTGGACATAAATATTAAAGAAAGAAAAATAAAAGAAGAAGTAGTGTACAAAATGTGAGAAATGTGTGTGGAAATAAAATTGGAACAACAAAATAGGAAGAAAATGATGAAAGAAAGCTTGGAAATGAACAGTATTAATGTACTACAAAAATTAGAAATGGCAATGCAGATTAAAGAAGAACAAAGAGAAACATAGGGGAGGAGTGAAATAAAGAGGAAACCAGCCTTAAAGAACAAGTGGAACAACATTAAAATAGGAAAAAAGAATTAAAGTTAAAAATGTGAGGTTTGATGTGATAATTAAAGGGGGAATTGTTTGGAAAATTCAACAAAGGAAACAGCAGAAGAGGGAATTATAGAGGAGAAATCAAGAGAGGGAGGGGGATAAAATAAATAATTGGAATAAGAAATGGAGAGAAATTATAAAGGAAAAAAGGGGAATTAAGACAAAAGACCAGAAAATGATGGGAAGTAGAAAGCAAACAACAATGAAAAAAATTATATAGTCAGGAGAATGAGAGACAATGGGTAGAAGAAGAACAGGAAGGGGGATTCTGCAAGGTAACGTGTCATGATATATAAGAACATAGATTTAAAAATGGAAAAGAATGGAACTGATATTTTTCTTTTAAGGATTATTGTTAAACCAGACAGATTTAATTGAAATAGATATGGAAATGAGAATTTATTGTAAGAATATTAATTTATATTTAATAAAGCAGTGAATAAAGTTAAAATGAGATGAGAATTGTAATGGAAAGACTATTATCAGTTTGTAAAATTAATTGAATAAATATTTTTGAAATAGATGATTTAGAATGTAATTGAGAAAAAAAATACCATGCGGAATCTGACACATACACACACACACACATACATACATGTACATAAATACATGTGTGATATGCAGTAGTTAGATTGTTGTTAATGTAGAACGTGATAATTAAAAGATGACTATACTATGGTAAAACTTTATAATGATTTAAGGGGAATAAATTGGGGGAGTGTATAAGGCAAAGGGGTGGCAAGCTCGAACTGAAAATTAAAGGGGACATCTGGATTATTAGAATTAGGATGGAACCTATTGAACAATGAATGGAATAATACTATGTGATGAAATTGCAAATGTGACAGATAAAAGTAAATATATGTACTGAATATAGAAATGAAATAAGAACCTTAGATAATACTGTAAAACAAGATATGAGAATATTTAAAGAAAAATGAAATAAATTATGATATGAATTGGAATTGGCTAAGTTTAATGAATATAAGAATATTTGAGAATATTTAAACAAAAATGGAATAAGTAATAATATGACATGAAACTGAACACGAAAGATGAATATTTAACTATGGTCATTTTGTATTGAAATGTAAAAACCTGGAACCATGCTGTTCACCAAGAGCTGTTTTTTTAAAATATAAAAATAAAAAAATTATTAAAACAAAAGAAAGGAGGCAGGGAAACATGGGACATGGGTTTCTGCATCCCCAGGTCTCAAAGAAGGAGGTTGAAAGAGGAGCTTGCATGTCTGTTTTCCATCTGGAACACGAAGCTCCTGAGCTCCCCTTCCTTCCCTCCCTTCCCCACATGGGGTGAGAGGCTGCCTTGATTTCTCCATCTCTTTTCACTTGGTTGTCTCTGACTTCTCCCTCTCTGTGCATGTTTATTTTTGGGTGTGATTTTTTTCAACTATGCAAACTTCTGATAACTAGTTTTTCATTAAAGTTCATTTTATTCTTGGAATCTGGCCACACTATTACATCAATCCCTTTGTGAAGGTGTCACTGAGCATCTGTTTTCAAAATAAAGAAAATGTTACTTCCATTTCACACCTGTGACATGCTCAGACATTAACTGTCTCCTGGGATTGTCTCTTTAACCACCACGCCAACAAATGTCACACTTCTTTTTGTCTTCATCCACAGGTGCCTCTGGGTCCAATTTCAAGAATGAAGCTCCCAAACCTCTCCATTCCAGATGATGGATTTAATTCAATGTCTGCCCCTGTCATTATGAACCACATAGGGATTATTTCCCTTTCATTTCCCTGCAGAGAAAGGCCCAACAAACTCTGAGTGCAAGAACCAGCTGACTTATCCAGGGATCCCTCCTGAGAGGGAGAATTATGATCAAAGTTTCAGCTCTGCTCTGTGGCTGAATTCTCCCAGGAGACTCTGGGCAGAGACAGGGAGTCTGTGGCAGCTTCTCTCTTCTCCCCTGGATGGAAACTTTCCCTGCTGGAGAACTTGGCTTCAGGCAAAAAGTTTCATTGAACAATTTGAGAACTTTGAACTTCTCTCCTCCTTAAAGATCAGAGCTGCCTGGATCCCTTCCCAGCAAAGTTTGCTCCCCTGGGGAAAAGAAGGGTTGGGTGTTATGTGTGCGTGGAAGGAAGCCAGGAGTCGGTGACTTAGTATCAAGCTCTTTTATTTAGTCAGGAACCGAACTGAGGCAAAATGAAAACTTCGCAGCTTTTTATTTCCAAGCCGCGGCGGCTGCGGCCAATGGCACCGCTTTGAATCTCCCGCGATTCGAATTGACCAATCACGGGAGATTCTCAGCAAGCCAATCGGCGCGCTCGCCTAGCCAATCCAATCGCCCCACGCTTTGGCCAATCAAGGCGCGGGGATCTCAAGAATTCAAATGAGAGGACAGAACACCCCTCCCCTCTTGGTTCAGTCCTTATGTTGCGTAGTCCCGTAGGTAGGCGGGGCTCCGTCTCTGCCTACTGGACCTGCGCAGGTCAGTCGTAGGTTGGATCCCGGCCGGTTCAGTCGGGGTCTCTGTTTCTCTGGATTCCGTCGTGGGAACCGCCTGGTCTGTCTGGCCGGGCCGCTCTCCGCAGCTCCCTCCTGGGCTACCCGGGTTGGTTGAGCTGCGGGTTTCGCCGCTCCCGCTCGGTCTTCCCGGGTTGGTTGAGCTGGCCTGGCTGTCTCTTCTTGGCGAGGTTTCGTGCTGGCTGCTTTCTGGTGAGTATGGCTGGCTTATTTTTTCTGGGTTTTGGTTCCCTGTTTGGTTCTCTGGGTATCCCCTCCCCCCTTGGTTTGTGTTTCGGGAGTTGGTTTTGCTTGGTTGCGCATCGGTGGTCTCTTGTGTGGTCATCCTCAATCTTAACTGGTCGATGTGGCGTTTCCACGCTCATCCATCGGTTGTTTGTAGCTGGTACGAGTGTGGGCCTGTTAGTTGTGTTATGATTGCTGGTACCCATAATGGGTCTCTGGTTAGGTTCTTCACGTATACGGCGTCGCCTGGTGCGAAGGTTCGGTGTTTGCTGGTAGAGTCTGGGGGTTTCTCTGGGTTGTAAGTGGGGTGTAATCTATCAAGTGGGGACCTTATTTTCCTCCCCATTAGCAGTTCTGCTGGGCTTTTATTTGTCGTGGTGTTTGGGGTTATGTGCTGTATGAAAAGTAATTTATTTATTTTGTCCTGGATCTCCCCGTGGTCTATTTTCTGGATGGTTTTCTTTGTGAATTGAACCATCCGTTCCACCCTACCATTCGCCGCCGGATGTGCCGGGGCTGTCAGCGCGTGTCGTATGCCCCTCTCTGCTAGGAATTTTTTGAATTCTAGAGAGGTGAATTGGGGCCCGTTGTCGGAAACGAGGACGTCCGGGAGGCCATGTGTTGCAAAAAGTTTGCAGAGTTCTTTGGTCAAGGCCTCCGTGGTGGTTGTTCTCATGTTGCTTACCTCCAGCCAGTTGGAGTAAGCGTCTACAGTTATTAAGAAAGTGTGTCCTTTTGTGGGCCCGGCGAAATCTATGTGGATCCTAGACCACGGT
Organism: Hydrophis major; assembly: GCA_033807585.1. Lineage (NCBI taxonomy): Eukaryota > Metazoa > Chordata > Lepidosauria > Squamata > Elapidae > Hydrophis > Hydrophis major. The sequence continues at coordinate 43,902,025 of CM066329.1, forward strand.
CCCCTGGGGTTTTCCCACTCTAGGATGGGTGCTGTGGGTGGGCTTGGCCTAGTTTCCTGGCATCGTTGACACCTTGCTACCCAGGCCTCAATCTGTTTGTCCATCCCTGGCCACCAAGCGTAACTTCTGGCCAGGGCTTTTGTCCTAACGATGCCCGGGTGCCCCTCGTGTAACAGTTCCAAAACCTTCCCTTGTAGTTTTTCCGGGATGATCACCCTATCCCCCCATAGTATGCACCCTTTTAGTAACGAGAGTTCCGTTTGCCGGTTCCGGAATGTCCTGAAGGTCTCATCGTTGTCCTTTTCCGGCCACCCTTTCTCTACCCAATGCAACACCTGCGCCAGACGTTTGTCTTTATTAGTTTCTCGGGCAATGTCTGACGCGGTTATGGGTAGGTTGGGTGGAGTCTCTATGCTGAGGATGGTCGTCGTGGGTGCTGGGTCAGTGTCTGGTTCAGGTAAAGGTGAGCGGCTTAAAGCGTCCGCATGGGAGATAGTCTTACCCAGTCGGTGTGTGAGTCCGTAGTTGTAGGCAGCCAGGAATTCAGACCACCTTGTCATTCAGGGAGACAGAATGTTCGGGGTGGCCCTGTTCCCTGCAAGGATTCCCAGCAGCAGTTTGTGGTCAGTGATGATGGTAAACGTCCAGCCGTAGAGGTACTCATGAAACCTTTTTACTGCGGCGACGATAGCCAAAGCCTCTTTGTCCAGCTGGCTGTAGTTCCGCTCTGGTTTGGTGAGGGTCCTTGAAAAAAACGCGATGGGTGCTTCTTTTCCGTTGGGGAGAGTGTGGCTGAGGACAGCGCCGACGCCGAAGGGTGATGCGTCGCATGTGATGACTAGTGGTAGGGTTTCGTTGTACTGGATGAGGACAGCATCCGAAGTGAGCAGGTCCTTGGTTTTTCTGAAGGCGGCTTCCTCGCGTTTCCCCCAAGTCCAGGTAGCCGCCTTGTCCAAAAGCCTATGCAAAGGCTCCGCCACAGTCGTCTTTTGGGGCAGGAAGACATTATAAAAGTTAAGTAGCCCCAGAAATGCCTGCAGTTCTGCTTTTGACTTGGGTGTGGGGGCTTCCTTGATGGCTTTAATTTTCTTGTTGGTGGGGTGAATGCCGTGTCGGTCTAGGAGGTATCCTAGGAATTCGACCCGCTCTGTGTACAGCTGGCATTTTTCCCTCTTCACTTTGAGCCTGGTTTCTTTGAACCTCGTTAGCACCTCCCTTAGGCGAGTCTCTAGTTCAGCCTGATTGGTTGCCGATACTAGTACATCATCGAAGTATGAGAACACCCCCTTGATGCCCTGTAAGAGTCTTTCCATGAGCCTCTGGAAAATTCCAGGTGCCACGCTGACTCCAAATTGGAGGTGGTTGCATCTAAAGGCTCCCCGGGGGGTGACTATGGTTTGTGCCTCTGCAGTTTCCTCATCAACTGGCAGTTGCTGGTATGCTTGTGCCAGATCGAGTTTCACGAAGACTTTGCCCCCTCCCAGTGAGTGCTGCACTACTGGGATGGGGTAAGCGCTTTGCTGCAAGGCGCCATTTAGGGTGGCCTTATAGTCCCCGCAGATTCTCACTGACCCATCAGGCTTAATTGGGATGACTATGGGGGTCTCCCACCGGGCGTGGTCTATGGGTTGTAGGACCCCTTGCTTGATGAGCTTGTCAATTTGCTCGTCTATCTTCGGTTTGAGTGCGAATGGTACCCGCCTTGGTTTCAGGCGTTTCGGGGGAACGTTGGGGTCTAGGCTGAAGGATATAGGTGGCCCTCGGTACTTGCCTAGGGTGCCGTCGAACACTTCCTGGAAATCCCGGGCCAGTCGCTGCTCCCAGTCGGCTTCAGCGGTGCGAACCATTGCAGTCCCAGTAGGCTAGGTTGGTTTCGATCGACGATGGTTAAGGGAAGTCTTTTGGCGTGTCTCTTGTAGGTCACTGTAAACTGTCCTGTTCTGACTACAGGGATGCGGTTTCCCTGGTAGTCCTTGAGAATTAGTCTCTGGTTTTCCAGTTGCCTTCTCTGGATGGTAGGCACCAAGCGTTTAATTTCTTGCCAGGCTACCATTGAGAGGTAGGACCGGAGTCCACCTCCATTTTACAGGGTTCGCCTTCAATGCCTACCTCCACGTAGACCTTTCTGGCGTCTGTGGTTGTGGCGTGGCTGATGGTGACTGTCTGATGTGTCTCTTCTCTCTGCCTGGTCTCGCCGCTTCGTTGGGCTCATCCATTTCGCTCCCAGCGGTTGTCCGTTGGGCGGTTTCTGGTCCTGGGGGGTGTGCTCTCTCGTCTCCACTCGCTCAGGTCCCATCGCCTGGGGCTGTGGGTCTTCTTGAGGCGGCAAACGCATGCGATGTGGCCCTTCTTGTCGCAGTGCCGGCAAATGGAGTCGAAGAACCGGCATTCGGATCTGGGGTGGTCACCTCTGCAACCGGCACACCCGGTCCTCAACTTACGACTCCGCCGGCTGCGCTGGTCGCGGCCTGCCTGTAGACAGTGGATGTCTTCCTCCTCATCTGACATGCCCAAGGTGGAGTGGAGTTCGCCCTGGTGGGTGGTAGTTTCAGGTTGGGCCTCGATCGACCTTGCAGGGTTGTTGTTGGCGGTGCGGTCCCTGGCGTTCGGTCTTCGCATGCGGTCTGCTGATTGTCGGGTTGCTTCAGTGGCCACGGCTTTGGAGATGGCGTCGGCGAGAGCGATGTTGCCCTTCACCATCAACCGACTTTGGAGAACGGGGTCCCACAGGCCGAGCACGATTCGGTCCCGAAGGGCCCCGTTCATGTTGGAGAACTCGCATAGTCCTCCCAGGCGCCGCAGCTCTGCAACGAAGTCACTGAGACTCTCGCTGACCGCTGGTCCCACCGATAAAATTCGTGCCGTCGGATGAGGAAGGGCACAGCTGGAGCGTAGTGTTTCCGGAGCGATGGTTCGAGGTCCGCCCAATCCACCACGGTAACGTCGGTGGGCTTGGCTAGCACTTTTGCCATCTTAAACACTGCGGGCCCGCAGTGTGTTAGGAAGATATCTCGTTTCTTCGGTCCCGTGGCATCCTTCAGATCGTTGCATTCGAGGAACGTGTGGAATCTGTCCGTGTAAGATTCCCGGTCCTCGGTAGCGGGGTTGAAGGGGGTTGGTGGCGCGATGCTGGCCATCTTGTTGGTTGGCTGGCTTCCGTCGGACACGTGCTTCGGTTCAGGAAAGGGATCCCACCCTCGTCGCCAGTGTTATGTCCACGTGGAAGGAAGCCAGGAGTCGGTGACTTAGTATCAAGCTCTTTTATTTAGTCAGGAACCGAACTGAGGCTAAAGGAAAACTTCGCGGCTTTTTATTTCCAAGCCGCCGCGGCCGCAGCCAATGGCACCACTTTGAATCTCCCGCAATTTGAATTGACCAATCGCGGGAGATTCTCAGCGAGCCAATCGGCGTGGCTCGCCTAGCCAATCCGATCGCCCCGCACTTTGGCCAATCAAAGCGCGGGGATCTCAAGAATTCAAATGAGGGGACAGAACACTGGGGGCAAATGGAGCCCCCAAGAAGCCCCTTTTCCATCTCTGCTTCCTTACAATTCAAGGGCTGAAAGTTTCTACTCCCCCCACAAGTCCCCTCTTTATGCCCAGGAGGGTTGGGGGTCCTGGCTGTGGTTGGGCAAGTCCTTTCCCCCTCTTCCCATTGGGGCGATGGCTGGGCAAAACACCTTTGGGGTCCCTGCAGAGGCAGAAGGGGGAGGCCGCTGGGCAGCCCAGCTAGGTTGGTTAGCATTAAAGTTGGACTGCTCAATTTGTGGTGTGTGTGTGTGTGTGTGTCCATCTTCCTGCCTGGCCCTTTCCGGCCCTTCAGCTGGACTGTGAGGCTGGTGGGTGAGTCCAGTCCGAGACTCAGCCTGGATCCCCCTCCCCTCCACAGGTGGGAGGCCCAGAGGGTGGAAGAGGGCTGGGAAGGGCCATTTCTGCCCAGCTCCAAGGCCGGGAACCCTGGCAAGGCCCCCTCCACCCCCGGGGCCATGTGAGGGAGGCTTTCATGGCCCTGAAGAGCCAGCCTGGAGGGGCCAGATCCCAGGCACTTGGGACACCCCTCTCAGCCAGGGACCCCAGGAGGAGGAGGAGGAGGAGAGCCGGAGCTGCCCAAAGGGACGGAGCAGATGGGCAGAGGCCCAAGAATGTGGACCCTTTCCGGCCAAGAGAAAGGAGGGAAACTCCCCTTTGCAAAGCAGAGGAAGAACCAGCCCAACCAGGACTGACTTTGGTGGAAGGCGGCTTATCTGGGGGGGGGGCGAGAGGGGCAGCTGCATCCCCAAAACTCCCTTGACTCTGGAAGATTTTTTCCTCTAAAGAGATCCCAGATGACTGCAATTGGCTGGAGAGAGGAAAGGATCCCCCTGGACCACCAGGGGAGCTTCTCCCTGTCTGGAGGGGGGGCTGAAGGGGGCTCCCTGCTCTCCCCACAGACACTATGCCAACCCCAGGAGGGAAAAGGCGGGTTGCAGAGCAGCAGAGGGAAGGGAAGCCCCCCTGTCCTCCTGGGAAAGGGGCCTGGGGGGGACTCTGGCCCAGCCTCAGGACAAGCAGCCCTCAGGAAGGAGGAAGCACCAGTCTGGGGCTCCCCAGCCCCCCCACTTCAGGGAGGGGGGCTGCCAGGAGGGACCCTGGGAAACGGGGGCTGCCTCCCCCACCCTCTGTGGCCAGAGCAGGAGGGGCCCCCGAGGTTCATGTTGTGTCCGCGAAATGATGCCAGGAGTCGGTGACTTAGTGCAAAGCTCTTTATTGAGAAGTTGGAACCGAACTGGCGAAAGGAAAAAAGCCCGTGGCTTTTATTCCTTTCGACGCGGCGGCCGCGGCCAATAGCACCACTTTGAATCTCCCGCAATCCGAATGGACCAATTGCGGGAGATTCTTAGCGAGCCAATCGGCGCGGCTCGCCTGACCAATCGGAGAGCCCCGCGCTTTGGCCAATCAAAGCGCGGGGATCTTGAGTATGTTAATCAAGGACAGAACACCCCTCCCCTCTTGGTTCAGTCCTTACGTTGCGTAGTCACGTAGGTAGGCGGGGCTCCGTCTGGTCCTACTTGACCTGCACAACTCAGTTGTAGGCTGGATCCCGGCCGGTTCGGTCGGGATCTCCGCTGCTCCTGCTGCCGTCGTGGGAACCGGCTGGTCGATCGGGCCGGTCCTTTCTCCGTAGCTCCCTCCTGGGCCTTCCGGGTTGGTTGAGCTACGGGTTTCACCGCTCCCGCTCGGTCTTTCCGGGTCGGTCGAGCTGGCTTGGCTGTTCCTTCCTGGCGAGGGGTCGTGATGGCTGCTTTCCGGTGAGTACTGCTGGTTTATTCTTCTTTGGGTTCGGTCCCCTGGGTATTCCCTCCCCCCTTGGTTTGTGTTGTGGGGGTTGGTTTCGCTTGTTTGTGCGTCGGTGGTTTGTTGGTTGGTAGTTCTCGACCTGAGTTGGTCAATGTGGCATTTCCACGCTCGTCCGTCTGCTGTTTGTAGCCGGTACGAGTGTGGGCCTGTTGCTTGTGTGATGACGGCTGGGATCCATAGCGGGTCTCCCGTCAGGTTCTTTGCGTATACGGGGTCCCTGGGTGCGAAGGTTCGTTGTTTGCTGTTTGAGTCTGGGGGCCTCTCCGGGTTATACGTGGGGTGTAACCTGTCGAGTGGGGACTTTAGTTTTCTGCCCATTAATAGTTCGGCTGGGCTTTTATTGGTTGTGGTATTTGGGGTTATGTGTTGTGTGAAGAGTAGTTTGTTTATTTTTTCCTGGATCTCCCCGTGGTCTATTTTCCGGATGGTCTTTTTAGTGAATTGGACCATCTGTTCTGCCCTACCGTTCGCCGCCAGGTGCGCTGGTGCTGTCAGCACGTGGCGGATGCCCCTTTCCGCTAGGAATTTTTCGAATTCCAGCGAGGTGAACTGGGGCCCGTTGTCGGAGATGACGACATCTGGGAGGCCGTGTGTTGCAAAGAGTTTGCAGAGTTCCTTGATTACGGCCTCTGTGGTTGTCGCCTTCATGTTGCTTACCTCCAGCCAGTTGGAGTAAGCGTCAACTGTTATGAGGAAGGTGTGTCCTTTTGTGGGCCCGGCGAAGTCTATATGGATCCTAGACCAAGGTCCCCTTGGGGTTTACCACTCTAGGACGTGCTGTGGGTGGGCTTGGCCTAGTTTCCTGGCATCGTTGGCACCTAGCTACCCAGGCCTCTATTTGTTTGTCCATCCCTGGCCACCAAGCATAGCTTCTGGCCAAGGCTTTAGTCCTTACGATGCCAGGGTGCCCCTCGTGTAGCAGTTCCAAAACCTTCCCCTGTAGCTTTTCCGGAATGACCACCCTGTCCCCCCATAGTATGCACCTTTTTAACAACGAGAGTTCCGTTTGGCGGTTTCGGAACGTTTTGACGGACTCGTCGTTGTCCCTTTCCGGCCACCCTTTCTCCACCCAATGCAACACCCGCGCCAGACGTTTGTCTTTACTAGTCTCTCGGGCAATGTCTGACGCGGTTATGGGCAGGTTGGGTAGAATCTCTATGCTGAGGGTGGTCGTCGTGGGTGCTGGGTCGATGTCGGGTTCCGGTAGCGGCGAGCGGCTTAAGGCGTCTGCATGGGAGATCGTCTTACCCGGTCTGTGTATGAGTTCGTAGTTGTAGGCTGCCAGGAATTCGGACCACCTTGTCATTCGGGGCAACAGAATGTTCGGGGTGGCCCGGTTTCCTGCAAGGATTCCCAGCAGCGGCTTGTGATCCATTACGATGGTGAAAGTCCGGCCGTAGAGGTATTCGTGGAATCATTTTACAGCGGCAACTATAGCCAGAGCCTCTTTGTCCAGTTGGCTATAGTTCTGCTCCGGTTTGGTGAGGGTCCTTGAAAAGAATGCGATGGGCGCTTCTTTTCTGTCGGGAAGGGTATGGCTGAGGACAGCGCCGACGCCGAAGGGTGATGCGTCGCATGTGACTGCCAGAGGTAGGGTCTCGTTGAATTGTATGAGGACGGCGTCGGAGGTGAGGAGGTCCTTCGTTCTTTGGAAGGCGGCTTGCTCGCGTTTCCCCCAAGTCCAGGTCGCCGCCTTGTCCAGGAGCCTATGCAAGGGCTCCGCCACCGTCGCCTTTTGGGGTAGGAAAACATTGTAAAAGTTCAGTAACCCCAAGAACGCTTGTAGCTCAGTCTTTGACTTGGGTGTGGGGGCATCTTTGATGGCCTTGATTTTTTTGTTTGTGGGGTGAATGCTGTGACGGTCTAGGAGGTAGCCCAGGAATTCTACTCGTTCCGTGCATAGCTGGCATTTCTCCCTCTTGACTTTTAGTCCGGTTTCTTTAAATTTAGTTAGGACCTCCCTTAATCGACCCTCTAGTTCGGCTTGGTTGGCTGCCGACACTAGGACGTCGTTGAAGTAAGGTACCACCCCCTTGATACCTTGCAATAGTCTCTCCATTAGGCTTTGGAATATGCCCGGTGCCACGCTGACTCCGAATTGGAGTCGGTTGCATTTGAATGCCCCCCGGTGGGTGACTATGGTCTGCGCTTCTGCCGTTTGCTCGTCGACCAGCAACTGTTGGTATGCCTGGGCGAGGTCGAGCTTGACGAAAACCTTGCCCCCTCCCAGTGAGTGCAATAGGTGTTGTACCACTGGGACGGGGTAGGCGCTTTGTTGCAGCGCGCCATTTAGGGTGGCCTTATAGTCCCCACAGATCCTCACCGACCCATCGGGCTTGATCGGGGTGACTATGGGGGTCTCCCACCGGGCGTGGTCTATGGGCTGCAGAGCCCCTTGTTTGATGAGCTTGTCAATTTGCTCGTCTATCTTGGGTTTCAGTGCGAATGGCACCCGCCTTGGTTTCAGTCGTTTTGGGGGGACGTTAGGGTCTAGGTTGAAAGATATAAGGGGCCCTCGGTACTTGCCTAGGTTTCCGTCGAAGACCTCTTGGAACTCCCGGGCCAGTTGCTGCTCCCAGCTGTCGTCGGTGACGTGGTCGACTCCCGTGAGTGCGATGTCGAGCGGGGCGAACCATTGCAGTCCCAGTAGGCTTGGGCAGTCGCGGTCGATGATCGTTAGGGGAAGTCGTTCGGTGCGCCCCTTGTACGTGATGTTAAAATTTTTGGTGCCGACTACCGGGATGCGGTTTCCATGGTAGTCCTTTACAATGAGTTTCTGGCTGTCTACGTTCCTTCTTTGGAGGGTAGGCACCAAGCACTTTATCTCATGCCATGCAATCATGGAGAGGTAGGACCCGGAGTCCACCTCCATTTTGCATGGCTGGCCCTCGATGCCTACCTCCACGTGGACCTTCCGGGCATCGTTGGTGATGGCGTGGCCGATGGTGACCGTCTGGTGGGTCTCCTCTCTCCGCCGGTTGTCGCCGCCTCGCGAGGATCCCCCGTTCCGGTCCCATCGGCTGTCCGAGGGGCGATCTCTGGTCTGGGGTGGTGTGCTTTCTCTCCTCCAGTCGCTCTGGTCCCATCATGCCGGGCTGCGATTTTTCTTCAGGCGGCAGACACGGGCGATGTGTCCCTTCTTGTCGCAATGCCGGCAGATCGATTCGAAAAACCGGCATTCTGACCTGGGGTGGTCGCCGCCGCAGCTGGCACAGTTGGTCCTCGACTTACGACCTCGCCGGTTCCGTGGGTTGCGCCCTGTCTGGAGTCGATGGATATCCTCCTCGTCATCGGAAGTGTCCGATGCCGAGTGGAAATCGCCTTGGTGGGTGGTCGTCTCGGGTTTGGTCTTGGTCGACCTCGCTGGGTTGTTGTTTCCGCTGTGGTCCCCAGTGTTTGGTCTGCGCATGCGGTCGGCGAAAGTTCGGGTTGCTTCAGCGGCTGCGGCTGCAGTGAGGGTGTCTGCTAGACTGATGTTGCCCTTGGCCATCAGCCGGCTCTGGAGGACGGGGTCCCACAAACCGAGCACGATTCGGTCTCGCAGGGCGTTGTTTAGGTTATCAAATTCGCAGAGCTCCCCTAAATGCCACAGCTCGGCGATGAAGTCGCTGAAGCTCTCACCCGACCTCTGGTCCCGCCGGTAGAACTCGTTGCGCCGGATCAGGATGGGTACCTCTGGAGCGTAGTGCCACCGAAGTATGGGTTCGAGGACGTCCCAGTCCATCGCGGTGGCATCGGCGGGTTTGGCCAGCGCTTTGGCCATCTGGAAGACCTCGGTCCCGCAGTGGGTCAAGAAGACGGCGCGTTTAATTGGGCCGGAGGCGTCCTTTAGGCCGGAGCACTCGAGGTACATGCGGAATTGGTCGGCGAATGATTCCCAGTCCTCGGTGGCGGGGTTTAAGGGTGCGGGTGGTGCGATTTTCGCCATCTCGGTGGTTCGTCTGGCTTCCGTTGGACACGTGGTTCAGTTCAGGGTCTGGATCCCACCTTCGTCGCCAGTGTTGTGTCCGCGAAATGATGCCAGGAGTCGGTGACTTAGTGCAAAGCTCTTTATTGAGAAGTTGGAACCGAACTGGCGAAAGGAAAAAAGCCCGCGGCTTTTATTCCTTTCGCCGTGGCGGCCGCAGCCAATGGCACCGCTTTGAATCTCCCACGATCCGAATGGACCAATCGCGGGAGATTCTTAGCGAGCCAATCGGCGCGGCTCGCCTGACCAATCGGAGAGCCCCGCGCTTTGGCCAATCAAAGCGCGGGGATCTCGAGTATGTTAATCAAGGACAGAACAGTTCAGGTGGGGGGGCTGGCGGTCCCTGGAGATGGGCACTGGGTTTGGGGGGGTGGAGGGGAGGCCTTTGCCCGGCTGAAGAAGGAGGCTCCTTCCTGGGGAGCAGAGCTGCTCTGGCCCCCCGCCTGTCCCAGGCCTCCCTGCGTGCCTCTCCTGGGGCCAAGACTGGATGGAGCAAAGGCCTCCCTTCCCCTTTGCTTGGCCCAGATCCCTTCCCTCATCCCAGTTCAGGGCTGGCAAAAGGGCTGCAGGGGGAGAGGATCCAGCCCTTCCACCCCCCCTTCCTTGGCTCCCAGGCTGGAATGGAGAAGATCCCCCAGGCAAGAGGGACCCTGCACAGCCCCCCCAACAGCCACACTCCGTGTGTGCGTGTGTGTGTGTGTGTCTCTCTCTCTGGTGGATCCAAGTGGGGACCTAGCCCAGGTAAGGAAGTCAGCAAAGTCCCAGGAGGCCCCACCTGCCTCGGTTCCTCACAGTCGCACTCTGGGCCTTTGGTCACCATTGTGGGTCTTTGTGTTCAATGTGGCTGCCCCATTTGAGAAGGAGGCCTCCAAATGAGCCTCTTGAGGGTCCTCAACTTACGACCATAATGGAGCCCCCCACCCAAAGTGCTGCAACTCCCCCCAGCACCTGGACAAGGACCCTGGTCTCTCCTCCTGGGCCTCCATTGTCCCTCCAAGAGAGAGGAGCCAAGTGGGGGGGCTCCCAGGAATGAAGTCCCCCCTCATGGAGGGGCAGGAACTAGGATGGGGGGGGCCGGCTCAGGGAGGAGGGAGCTTCCCAGTAGCAGGAGGGGCTTCTGGGGGGCAGGAAAGGCCCCTCCAGGCCGCCCTTCTCTCCCCTCTGCAGGGAAGGGAAAAAAGGACAGTGGTTGAGTTTAATGTCATTGTACCTTGTACAATGAAATCTTCAGTGCACATCATAACCATGAAAATAAACACAAACATCCTTCACCCTCCACACACTGAACTGAAACCCCACCCACGACACCACACCAACACCGCACTATACAGCAGAATTCAACAGAGCTCCTACCCTGGGATAGAAGCTGTTTTTCAGCCTATTTGTGCTCGTTTTTATTATTCTACACCATCTGCCAGATGGTCATAGTTCAAAAAAAGGGTTCCAGGATGAGATGGATCTTTGAGAATATTTTGAACTTTCTTAAGGCAATGGGAGCTGTAGCTCTTCCAAAGAGGGGAGAGGGCAACCCACGATCTTCTGGGCAATGATCTTCACCCTCTGGAGTGTTTTCCTATCTGCCCCGGTGCAATTGGCAAACCCGACAGAGGTGCAATAAGTTAAAATGCTCTCTATGGTGCAGCGGTAGAAGGTCACCAGCAGTTTTCCATTCAGTGGTTGTTTCCTGAGAAGCCTCAGGTAGTATAATCTCTGCTGGGCCCTTTGGACCAGGGCTGCAATGTGAGCACCCAGGTCAGGTCCTCTTTTAGGGTAACGGCCAGAAACTTACAACTGGCCACTTGCTCCCCTCGTTCTCCATTGATAAACAAGGGCTGGAGGTCTGATCTGTTCCTTCTATAATCCACTATAAGCTCCTTGGTCTTATTGGTGTTGAGGACCAAGTTATTGCCTCCACACCATGAAAGCAACTGGCCTGTACTGTCCAGATAGTATATAGTTCATTGGGAATTGGGAGCTGTCCCCTTAAGGGAATGTCTCATGGGAAATGTAGTTAATGCATCATGGGAAATGTAGTTCATGCCATGTGGTCCCATCTGTAATCCTGATTGGTCACTGAATTGACCCTTGGTTGGGTTGGGGGAGTTGCCTTTCCTCTTGCTTGGACCCCAGCAACGTGCTGGAGTCTCACCTTTTGCTCTATCATTATGGGATGAAGATCACTATACTTTCACACTATGAAGTCAGCTATGCAAAGATTTGGACATTAGATGAATCTCGACATAACTGTGAGTTATACCTTAAGAATGCCTTGTGATGCAACAAAGAAACTTTGTATGGAAGCCTTTGCAGAGTTTGCCTGACTGTCTTTATATTCAGCCAGCAATTTAAAGACAGAACAGGGTCCACCTCATCTCAGTAGGCAGACTCACCCCCCCCCCATGAGCCCCACTGTTAGGAATAACATAGTTTACCTAACTTAGTTTGGGTAAAATAATATATATAAACTATGATTGTGTGTGTCACTTTAAATGTAAGGCATGTAATTTTGGGGTGCGGCTATAAATCACCATAAGAGGGAGCAAGAGAACCTGAATTGTTTGCTGGCTTACTGGATTGCTTTGGTGACAATGATGGATTGTTAACTGTGTGTTTTTCTGCTACTGTTGCAGAAGGAAGAAAAGAGTTTTTTACTTCTTATCTCATACTGCGAAGAGATAAATTACTGGACTGATATTTAGTAAATTTAATGAACTCTTTTTCGACATTGGACTTTGCAACTGATTAATCCCCGGATGGAACTAGTGTATGATATATGGACTTTTGACTATGCATATAAATCTTACTGGAATAAACTATTTAACTAGCACATTGTATCTGTTTTACTGAGTATAAACTACAACAACGTTTATCTCATATATTTGCCTGCCTGCCTGACTGCCATGCAGGTTCTGCTAGGGTGTATATCCCTAACACCCACCATCACCCAGTACCTCAGATTTCCCTCCCCAAGCCCCTTCTTTCCTGCCCCTCCCTCCTTCTCCGAGTCTGACAGGAGGGGGCCCCACTTGGGGCCAGAGAGAAAGCGGCTCCTCTGCTGACCAACAGGCCCCGCCAGGATGCCTGGAACAGTCTGGATGGAGGCAAGTGGGAAACCCGCTCAGGGTCCCCCGAGTCCCAGCAGAGGGGAAGATATCGGGGGGGAGGGTCAGAGAGACCCCCAAAGGAGGTGGACGGGTTTCTCCCCCTTGTCTTTCCATGGGAACTCAGACTCCCCTGAGGATTGTTCGAAGTCACCCATGGAGCTTTTCTTTTGATGGCAGGATTGGAACGGAAGGAAAGGAAATCAATAGGAGGAGGAAAGGAAAAGGAAGAAGAAAAGGAAGACGGGAAGGAACTGAAGTCAATAGATGAGGAAGGAAGGAGGAAAAGGAATAGGAAAGGAAAGGAAAAGGAATAGGAAAGGAAAGGAAAATGAATAGGGAAGGAAAGGAAAATGAATAGGGAAGGGAAGGGAAGGGAAGGATAGGGAAGGGAAGGAAAAGAACGAAAAGAAAGGAAATAGGAGGAAAGGAAAAGGAAGAAGCAGAAAAGGAAAATGGGAAGGAACTGAAGTCAATAGATGAATGGAGGAAAAGAATAAGAAAAGGGAAGGGAAGGAAAGGGAAGGATGGGAAGGAAAGGAAAGGAAAAATAGGAGGAGGAAAAGAAAAGGAAGAAGCAGAAGAGGAAGATGGGAAGGAACTGAAGTCATTAGGTGAGGAAGGGAGGAGGAAAAGGAATAGGAAAAAGAACAGGGAAAGAAGGAAAGGAAAGGGAAAGAAGGAAAGGGAAAGGAAAGGAAAGGAAAGGAAAGGAAAGGAAAGGAAAGGAAAGGAAAGGAAAGGAAAGGAAAGGAAAGGAAAGGAAAAAGAATAGAGAAAGAAGGGAAGGAAAGGGAAGGAAAGGAAAGGAAAGGAAAAGGAAGGAAAGGAAAGGAAAAAGAATAGGGAAAGAAGGGAAGGGAAAGGAAAGGAAAGGAAAAAGATTAGGGAAAGAAGGGAAGGGAAGGAGGATCCCAGACAACACCAGCATGGTTGCACAAAGACTCAGATAACCTGAAAGAAGAGAGACAAATATCAAAGGCAGAATCAGGGAGACGCAACTCAAGCAGAGCCCCCATTTTGAGGGAAACCAGGACATCGGAGGCTCCGAAGGAACGAAGCCAAACGCTGAAAGGAGGAAAAAGAGATTTCTTTCCAAAGGAACAGGGGGGGATTGGGGGGCAGGTTGGGGGGCAACAGGGATGGTTGGAGCGCCCGGGATAGAAATGTTTGGGGGCGGGAGAGCAGTGGGGGGAGCCTCCCTGGGGAGGGGGAGGGGGAGCCCACCCTCTTAGGGGGAGGTGGTCAAGTGTCACCTCTCCTCCCCCCACCCGCTTCCCTGCCAAGAGCTCCCAACTGCCCCCCCCAATGCTCTGAAAGGACCCCCAGCCTTCTCTGCCCACCCCAGTCTCTCCACCAGGGGCGGAGGGGCTGAGCAGCCAGGAGGGGCAGCCGAGAGACCCTCTGCTCCTGCCTTTCGCCCTGGCTGTGGGGCTGAGGAGCCTTGTGGCTGCCCCCTTCTCCCTCCCCCCAGAGTTGGGCCCTTCTTCCTCCTGCCAACCCCAGGCGGCAACCCCAGAGGAGGCGAGGGAGTCACTGGGGCAGAGAGAGAGGAGAGAAGCCACTCTGGGGGGAGAGACCTGCCTTGCATGGGGGCTCAGGTGGGACGCGGATCCCTCCCCGTCCGACCTCCATGGCCTCCAGTCATCTGGGCAGCCCCGGAAATGGCCCGTCTGAGCGACAGGAGGACCCCCCACCCCATGAGGCCTCTGTTTCCAGGTCTGCAAGGCCATCCAGACGATCCCCTGGGGCCCGGAGGCTGCGAGGGTCCAGCGGGAGAGGAAGCCGCTGCCCACCGCTTGGACAGCCGGGGACAGGACGGGGACAGGATACCTGCAGGAGCCCCCCTCCTATCCAAGGGACCCTCCCTGCCCACCCCACCGAGCCAGAGGGGGGGCTGCCTCCAGGACCGCCATCCGGGGAGATCGCCTGGCGCACCTTTTCCAGAGTAGCCTGCCACTGAGGAAGAGGCTCCCCGGGGGATTCAGCAGCCCTCCCACCCCTCCCCCTATTATTTAGGGAATTGTGTTTGCAGCTTTTTGTGCTTTTTCCACACAGCAAAACATTTACTATGGAATCCATTATAAAACATGCTGGAGGCTATTGACTTGCATGGATTTTAAAAATTATTTTATTCCTGTATCGTACATCAGGTTCCATTTCTGCAGCGACAGTGCCCTGTCTGTGTCAGGTCTTTTTTAAAAATATCCATCATATTTTATGCCCCGATTATGACCGTTATTCTCCTCATTGTACAACAGAGTCTCTTTGGAAGAGACTAAGATGGGGCACCGTCATTATAACCGTTGTTCTCCTAGTTCTAACACAGACCTGAAAGGAACAAGGAGCGCTGTGATTGGATGAGACGCTCAAAAGAAAAGGAGTCTTTTGACTTCTGGTTTGCAAGGCTTTGGCAGCGGCAGGAATCTGTGATCGTGCGCGGTTTCTGCTGCGCTCACCACTGGAGTACCCCCGATCCAGCTGGATTTGGGGGTTAATAGTAACCCCGTAGAGGTGACTGAAGATAGGGGAGACCCAGCAGGGGTCTGGGGGAATATTCCACACTCTACGCATTCATCAGGTCTTTCTCCCTTGTGATTCCTTTGATGTCTTCGAAGAAATTCATAACAACCGAAGGTTTTTCCACACTTCATGCATATGGCTACTCCTGTGTATGATAACAGATGCCAGATAATCAGAGTTGGAAACGACCTTGTAGGTCATCTAGTCCTACCCCCAGCCCAAACAGGACACCCTACACCATTTCTCACAGATGGCGGTCCAATCTCTTCCAGTCTCAACTGATGAAGCTCACACAACTTCCGAGGGCAAGCTGTTCTCCTTGGAACTGCTCGGATTGTCCAGAGGATGGGTGGAGCTTCAGTCTCTGCTTATTGTAGGCTGAGTTTGATTTCTGAGCAACGCTCCTCCCTCCATCACGTGGCTTGCCATCTCGTTATCCCAGTTTATGCTCAGCCTTCGAGCAGAGTAGGCTGTGTGTTTGTGTGCTCTTGGCCATTGCTGGATTCCCCTCATTCACCCCCTTTTTTCTACCTGTTCAGGTTGTATACACCCTTATTCTTTTCTATCTCCTTAGCCCTGCGCAGCTGGTTCCTTCGTTGGCTTGGTTTCCTGGGAGGGTTTCCCCCCCAGGGGTTGCCAAAGGGTAGGCTCAAAAGCATTTCGCTGCCTCCCCCACCCCTTTTTTCTCAGTTTCTCTGCCTTGTAAAAATTATTTTAAAAGGCTCCGTTTCATTCCGCCCCCCCGAGCTCCGTTTGAATTTTTCCTAGCGTTTTAGGCTTGTTTGCCCTTATTCTCTGTGGGCTTCCCTTGGGACCCTCTGTTTTGATACTGGGATCCTTCTGGCCTTGCCAGGTTAATTTCCACAGGATCGGTTAGTGGCGTCCGCCATTTTGAAGCTTGCCTCGTGGCCGGGCGCCATTTTGAAGTGCATTTCTTTGCCTTACTGAGGGCCTATTCAATACAGCAGGCCCATAGGCCTGATTAAAAAAAAAAAAGAGAGAGATAAATAAAAAAGAATTGTTTTTTTGCTGTTGGAGGTTTTTTTCTCCTCCTCCCCCTGTTGGCTCTCACCGCAACCAGCTGTAGTGGCTGCGGTTCTTTCCACCACTCCCGCCCGGTTGTTGCCTGGGTCGGCAGTTGGTTAGGCCTGGTTGCCCTCAAGGCCCTTAATCTGAGACCTTGCAAGGTCGTTTTTCTTCAGTTCTTTCTAGGCAAATCATAGGCCTTGACTCAAAAAAAAAAAGTAGAAAGAACAGAGGGGGGAGGGGAATAATCATACAGAGCAAAGAATCCTATTAATTCAAGTTTATAATATTCGGGGGAAAGTGTGCCAAGGTATAAAGGAACTCCCAGGGCTCCCGGCCTTCATTGTAGGTCGACCCCTAGGCGCGCCAACCGCCTCAGATTGGACTCCTATTTATCCAAAATGGCAGAGAGCAATCCCTCAAAGGGGCCTTCCTTGAAGGCCAAGGCAAAGACCCACCACCTGTGCAGTCAGGCTAAGGAGCCCACCAAAGCCTCTCAAAAGGACGCCTTAAGACATCACAAGGCTTTAGAAAGAGAAATAGACAGACGTGCTAGACAGTCAGGCTCAGTGCCTCCAGCACCTGCCACTCCTTCCACCTCCACCCTCCCTCCCCCTCCTGCAGCTTTTTCCTCCCTATCTAGGCACAGCTCGCCCTCTCAAGGGCATCAAGCCCCGGGCACACCAACCAGACGAACTCCTGAGGCCACCTTCACACCCACGGCCGCTGGCCTACGCCAAGAGGAACCTCTCATTCAGGCAGTTCCGGAGCAGATCAGAGTCTGGATGGAAATGGCAATTTGACAGGGAATTGCAGAAGGGATGCAGCAGATGACCAGACTGGGGTTGCCTCCGCAGGCCACCGAATCTGTAAGATCATTCTCTCTTATGCCTCCCCAAGGGGAGGTTTGCCCTTCAGTCAGGGAAGACGAGGAGGAAGTGGAAGGGCACCTAGATTTAGACAGGGAGGAGGAGAAACAATATGACCTGGGGTCCTTACCATACGATGAGCCTCTTCCGGACTCAGACCCATCAGAGGCGGAAATGTCCGAGGACGAGGGTCTATCTCCGGACCAGCCCGCTTTTGTAGGGCTCTTTAAGCCCCAGCTTTTTAAATCCCTCCTCTACAAGGCTAGGAACATCTCGGGCCTAACAGCCCAGACCTCCTCTGATCCCATCCCTGTAGTTTCGGAGGGACAAGAGGACTCCATGTTCAGTCAACCGGTAGTGGAGGCCGAGGTCATCCCTACCCCTCCCATATTCCTGGACCTGGACCTGGTGTCCTCTTCAGTTGCTCCCCCGGCCCCCTTGGCCAATGATAAAAGGTTCTTCAACCTCGACCCGGAGCTCTCGACCTTGCTGAGTACCCCGGAGGTTGATGAGCCCGTCGTAGGGCTGACCTCTTCCTCCGCCCTCAGTGATCCTTTAGAGGCACTCAAACCAGAGGACAAGCAGTCAGAGCTCGCATTAAGGCGAGCTCACCAGTCAGACGCATGGGCAATCAGGTCGGCTACGACCGCTTCTTTTTTTATCAGATCTTCCATTCGCTGGCTTCACCAGCTTAAGCAACATGTCCTGACCTCCAATATCCATGCCCATCAACATATCGCCAAAATAATGGCCGCTGCTGAGTTTTCAGCAGATGCCACCTTTCATTCCGTAAAATTCTCCTCCCGCGCCATTTCTTCCCACGTCTCGGCCCGGCGCCTGCTCTGGCTAAAACCCTGGCAGGCGGATCTCAAGCACAAGGTCAAGCTAGCTTCCGCACCCATAGTCAGAAGCAAGTTGTTCGGTACTTCCTTGGACCCTCTCCTAGTCGAGGGAAGGAATAAAAAGAAATTCCTCCCTTCTCTTTCCCGCAAGTCTGATTCCAGATCTCTGCAGCCCTTTTGCAGGGCTCCCTTTTGTCCCTATCACCAACCCTTTCCTCCCAGACACTAGGGGTCTTCCTCCTTTGGTTCGGGACAGTCCCAGGACAGGTCCGACCCCTTCAACAGGCATAGAAGAGGCGGGAACTTCAGGAGGCCCTTTCGTGGCTCTGGCAGCAGGCCCTTCCGCCGCTCCAAATAAGCCTCCTGACACTATTCCCATTGGCGGGCGACTTAAAGCCTTCGCCGATCAATGGGATTCATCTACTTCAGATGCTTGGGTCAGGGATACAGTCAGGCTTGGCCTTGCCCTTGAGTTTCTCTCCCCCCCCCCCGATTTTTACATTTCATGTCCCCGCTCCAACAACCCTTCCAAACGCAACCTCATGGAGGAGGCAATTCGACACCTACTGGACATTCAGGCTATCCAGCCTGTTCCTCCATCCCAAAGGGGACGGGGTTTTTATTCATGTTTATTCGTGGTGCCCAAACACTTGGGGGGATGGAGGGCTATTTTGGACCTAAAACGCTTAAACCATCACTTAGTGTACCGTAGATTCAAAATGAACACACTTCAATCCATCCTTTTGGGAGTTTGGCAGGGAGACTGGTTGTCTTCTATAGACCTCTCTGAGGCATATTTACACATCCCAATTCGACCCTCCCACTCAAAATTTCTCCGTTTCAGTTACAACAACCTACACTTTCAGTACGTGGCCCTTCCATTCGGGTTAGCCTTGGCCCCCAGGACCTTCACCAAGGTTCTGGCCACGCTGGCCACCCACCTCAGATCCATCCTGGTGCGGCTCCACTGTTACCTGAATGATATTCTCATCCTCTCCCCTTCCAGGGGACAGGCTATCAGGGATATCCACTCTACCCTCTCCTCCCTCCAGGAACATGGGTTCCTCATAAATTGGAAGAAAAGCCAACTGGCCCCCGCCACTAGACTACCCCACCTAGGGACTATAATTGATACAGTCATGGGGAGAGTGTTCATCTCCCCAGAAAGGATCCTCAGCATCCAACAATCAGTCAGGTTCATCAGACGACACAGGAAGGTCTCTCTCCTTGATCTATCCAAGTTATTAGGTAAAATGATCTCTTGTATTCCCGTTATTCCCTGGGCCCGTTTCCACTCCAGATCCCTCCAGTGGTTCCTGCTTCCGTATCAAAGAGCTGGGACAAGCAACTCAAGGAGCAAGGTCAAGGTCTCGCCAAGGGTTCTCACCTCCCTCCTCTAGTGGAGCAAGGCATCGATCAACAAGGGCTGCCTCCTCAAGGAGCCTCCAAGACTCATTGTCACCACAGACACCAGTCTGTCCGGATGGGGCATGCACCTTCTCTCCCTTACAGCTCAGGGCAGATGGTCACCATCAGAGAGGCTGCGCAACATAAACTGGTTAGAGCTTCACGCCATCCACCTGCCCTCCGCAGCTTCCTACATCATATTCAGGGCAGCCACGTTCTCATTCTCACTGACAACATAACAGCAAAGGCACATATCAACAGACAGGGGGGCACTCAGTCCTTAAGTCTAATGAGGGAGACCGAGCGCCTCTGTCGGTGGGCAGAGTCTCACCTCCTTTCACTCAGGGCGGACCATATTTCAGGCACCCTCAACACCAGGGCAGATTGGTTGAGCAGGTCCACCATAGACCAGGCGGAATGGCGCCTCCACCCAGACCTGTTCAGAGAGGCGACATCAATATTTGGCCTGCCAGTGGTAGACCTGTTTGCCTCCCCCAGGAATACCCAACTTCCACGGTTCATCTCCAGATTCCCGTCCCTCGGGGCAGAGAACCACAATGCCCTCCGATGCCCGTGGCCCTCGGGCCTTCTTTACGCCTTTCCCCCTCTGGCTCTAGTTCCAAGAGTACTCCAGAAGGTCCTTCAAGAAAGGGCGGAAGTGCTTCTGGGAGCTCCTTATTGGCCCCGTCGCTCCTGGTTTGCGGACCTCCGCAGCCTATCAGTAGCTCCACCTTGGAGGATCCCAGCAGACAGGATCTCTCTTTCTCAAGGCCCCCTTCTTCACCCAGACCCCCAATGGCTACAGCTAGCCGTCTGGAGGTTGAGCGAGAACGTCTAAAAAGGGAGAATTTCTCCACGGAGGTCATCAACACCATCTTAGCAGCTAGGCGTCCTTCTACCAGAAGGATTTACAACACCACTTGGAACAGTTTCCGCAAATGGTGTGCCAATCTCCACATTGACCCTACAAACCCATCGGTAGCAAAAGTCCTTGATTTTCTCCAGGAGGGTCTTGGTAAAGGTCTCTCCCCCAACACTCTAAGGCATCAGGTTGTAGCCCTATCCACCGTAATTTCCTGCGAGGGGGTTAATTCCCTCTCTCACCATCCCTGCATCCGGGCATTTCTAAAAGGCACCTCAAACTTACGACCTCCGTCCCTTCACAGATTCCCAACATGGGACCTCAACAAGGTCTTGACCTCCCTCACCAAGCCTCCCTTTGAACCCCTTAGAGAAGTTTCTCTCCAGTTCCTATCCTACAAAGTAGTTTTTCTGGTGGCTATTACCACCAGAAGGATTTCAGAGATCGCTGCTCTGTTAGTCAGGAAAGACCTGTGCATCTTCCACTCTGACCGAGTAGTACTTAGACTTGATCCTTCCTTTCTCCCAAAAATTAATTCTATTTTCCACAGGGCTCAGGAACGTATCCTCCCCAATTTTTGCCCCAGGCCAACTCATGATAGGGAACAGCTTTGGCACACCTTAGATGTTAAGCGGGCCTGGGGGATTTATATTAAACGTACTCAGTCTTTCCGCAAATCCAAGGCCCTGTTCATTTCCTTTCAACCAAAGTCACAAGGGCTCACGGTTACCTCTACTACTATAGGTCGCTGGATAAGGGCGGCCATTTCTAGGGCATACCAGGCTCAGGCACTCCCAGTGCCCAGGGGTATCACGGCTCACTCTACCAGGAGTGCAGCGACATCGGCTGCCTGGGCTACACAGGCCCCTATATTCGACATTTGCCGGGCGGCAACATGGTCCTCCCCGTCGCCTTTTATTAGGCATTACAGGATTGATAAGTATGCCGCGGCGGAGGCGTCGTTCGGTAGAAGGGTCCTCCAGAGGGTGCTCGGGGATCCCGAGGACTCAACAAGCCAGACGGTGTCCCTCCCGTAGGACAAGCCCCAGCTTTGGTATGTCCCATCCTCTGGACAATCCGAGCAGTTCCAAGAAGAATGGGTGTTGGTTCTTACCTGACACGCTGTTTCTCTTGGACTGGGAGGATTGTCCAGTCCCTCCCTTTTTTTCCTTTCACCGTCTGGGGGGGGGGGCTCTCGTTTCGGCCAAGGCACCTTAAGTCTAGCAAAAGGGACAGCACGAATGCCTGTTTCTTTCTTCTCTTCTTCGCATAAACTGGGATAACGAGATGGCAAGCCACGTGATGGAGGGAGGAGCGTTCCTCAGAAATCAAACTCAGCCTACAATAAGCAGAGACTGAAGCTCCACCCATCCTCTGGACAATCCTCCCAATCCAAGAGAAACGGCGTGTCAGGTAAGAACCAATGCCCATTTCATTTGTTGATTGTTCTGTCAGAAAGTATCTTATTCCTAGGTTAAATTTCTCCTTCTTCAGCTTCCATCCATTATTCCTTGTCTAGCCTACAGGTGCTTTAGAAAATACTTTGCCCCTTCCTCTCTGTGGCAGCCCCTCAAACATTGGAAGACTATCATGTTTCCCCTGTTCATTCTCTTCACTAGACTACCCAAGCCCAGTTCCTGTAATGGCTGCTCATATGGATAGTTTTATGGTGAATCAGAGCATATTTCTTACTAAAGCTTTTTCCACACTCCATGCATCAATATGGCTTCTCTCGGTGGTAGGATTCCAATTTTTTTACTAATGGTTCTGTAGGTGTGGCTTGGTGGGTCTAGCAGGGGAAGGGTACTGTAAAATCTCCATTCCCTCCCTACCCCACTAACCCGCTTTCCAGCTGTATTCTCTTGTGCAGGACAACAAAAGATGACCCAGCTAATCAGCTGGGACTCGAGAGGCAGATAATAGATTGGGGTGGGGCCAGTCTGAGGTGATATTTGCCAGTTCTCCGAACTACTCAATATCTCCGCTACTGGTTCTCCAGAACTCGTCAGAACCTACTGAATACCACCTCTGGTCCTCAGTTTATAATCACAATTGATCCCAAAATTTCTGTTGTTAAGCAACACAGTTCTTAAGTGACTTTATATCTCATTTTACTACTTTTCTTATATCTTTTAAGGGAATCCGATAGGTAACTTAGTAAAACTATTAAGTGAATCTGGCTTCCCCATTGGCTTTGCTTGTCAGAATGCAAAAAGTGATCACACAACCCTGAGACATGGCAACTGTCATAAATATGACTCAGTTGTCAAGCATTTGAAGTTTCCTCAGGTGACCATGGGAATTTTGCAACAGTGAAGTGTGAAAATGTTCATAAGTCACTTTTTTTCAGTGCTGTGTAACTCTGAACAATCACTAAATGAACTTTTATAAACACTCCTTACAGTTATCAAAAATCTCAGGCAAGGACCATTTATGTAATAATCCAAATAAATTGGAGTCCTTTTTAGATGTGCATCCATAAAATGCCGTTCTAGTGCAAACCACAAGGTGGATCCCTAATCCTGCTTGTGGTTTTTCCAAGTTGAAATAGTTCAAAGGCCTTATTTGCACGTGGAAATATTCCTGATTGTTTTACATAAGAGAATAGAATAGAATTCTTTATTGGCCAAGTGAGGTTGGACACAGAAGGAATTTGTCTTGGTGCAAATATTCCCAGTATACATAAAAGATAAGATACATTCATCAAGAATCATAACATGCAACACTTAATGATAGTCATAGGCAGGGGTGGGATTCTACCAGTTTGGCCCGGTTCTATAGAACCGGTTGTTACCATTACCATGAGTTCGGAGAACTGGTAAATCAGGCCTCTGGCTGGCCCTGACCCTCCCCACCCGCTTCTCCATTGCCTGCCCATCATGACATTGCACCCATGCGCGACACTGCTGCCTGCAGCCTGTTCTTGCATGCCAGCCATTGCTGTCTGTCTTCTGCTGCGGCCCTGCCTTTATTGATCTTCCCTGGGTGAGTGAGGCTCTGCAAGCCCTGGTCGTCTTTCCCCAACCACTTGCCTTTTGCCACTGCCGCTATCCGCCTTTCTCCTCCCACTTACCCTTTTCTGCTGCCACCGGTAGCTTTTCCCCCCACTTGACTTCTGCCAAGGAACAAGTGGAGAGGCTAGTATAGGATCCGGCCAAGTCAGCGGCTGCTTCTCTCACCTGCTGCTGCACAGCAGAAAGATTCCAAGTCTCCCCCCTCCTATTAGAAATTCCTCCGGGGCAAGCAGAGAAGCAAGCCAGGTTGAATCCTGCTTCTCTCTGCTTGCCCATGAGCTGTAAAGAACACGTGGAGAGACTTGTGTCAACAAGGCGCCACTTCATCGAGTCCAGGACAGCTGACGGCAGCTGGGAGGAGAACAGCCTGGAAGCCGCAATGCACATGTGCGGCTGCATGAATGGCGGGGGGGTGAGGGACACAGATTGTTCCTGGAATCCCTGGTGCTGCCAGAATCACCATTGCCGCCTTGCTGCTGCTGCATCCCACACCCCCTGCAGATATAGGGGAGTGTGAGCCCTGAGACAGGTGACCAACCACCTCAACTGCTGCTCCCAGACTTTTTCGGTGCCAAGAGTGGAGGCGAGAGAGAGCAGCCTTCTTGGTACCGAGAAAAATCGTGCGTCTCCCCATACTCCTCTCTTTGTGAGGAGCATTTTTAAACTTAGCGTGCTTCACAAATGCGGAGGAGGTGATGAGGGTGCTCAAGGACAAAGCAATACAGAGAGATGCACAACTTTTCTCCGTGCTGAGCTGCTCCGTCTGGCCAGGCATCCGCTCCCTGCTCTGCAGATCCGCTCCTGGCTTTAGGAGCGGTGCTGAGCCGAGCCCTCACCCCGGGAGAAGCACCCGCAAACCGGTGCTGCGCTCTTGGCCTCTGAATGCAGTGAGCCAGCCCTCTCCGTGGTGGAAACCTGAAGCAACATGAGGGCAGAGGCAGCCCGATGTGAGGCGGTGGCCCCGAGGTCGGACCTGAAGTTTGTCAGCCTTTGGGGAAAAGCAGAGCTCCGGTTCCCGGTTGTGGCTGCTCCTTGGAAGGCTCAGGCCCCGAGCTACAGCAGCTCCATGTCCCAGTAACGCAGGGCAGAGTGAGTGCGCAGGGGGTTATTTGTGCGGGAAGGGCCTTTGGGAAGATTTTGGAACGTCAGCCAGAGAAAAAAAGGGAAGATCTGCTAATAAAATGAGTCACTGGTCTGCTACAGACATCGGGGGCCTGGGATGCATGCATCCATAAAAAGTCTTTCTAATTTATGTTTCTACAGCTGCAATTTTGGTTTCATTTTATCTTATGTCAATAAGCAAATACCTCAAAGAGTCACTTAAGGGAAAACAGATCACTATTATGAACCTTATCCTTCTACTATGTGGTAGCTGGCAGTGGAAATGACTTGATAGCCTGAAATCAATTTTGACTTCTACATGGCCTGCATTTTCTACTACTTTGTGTAGATCAGGGGTCTCCAAATTTGGCAACTTTAAGACTTGTGGGCTTCCACTCCCATAGCTGGCTGGAGAATTCTGGGAGTTGAAGTCCACAAGTCTTAAAGTTGCCAAGTTTTGGGACTTCTTCTGGACTATGCAGCAGATGCCTAGCAAAATTTAGTAATACTACAGATTGGCTGTTTACATTGAAATCAGGTGTAAGGCAGTGATGGCAGCTAAATTATTGGGCAGTTTAGTTTGGTTATTTATTTCAGTTGGCTGATTTTAGATAGCTAAACAGGATCAGACCTGGTAAGTACCTGGCTGGGAAGCCAACACAAAATAGGGTGTGGGGAGGAATGTGGTTGGGAAGGAAAGAAGGAAGATGGGATAAGATAACTTTTATTGTCATTTTTTAACTGTAATTACACTGACAAACATTAAAAGCAATATATATATATATATATATATATATATATATATATATATATATATATATATATATATTGCTTTTAATGTTTGTCAGTGTAATTACAGTTAATATATATATCCATACAGATACATAACACATATATGTACATGTTACACATACAAAAATTATTGCCCATTTTGAATAGATAGCGTAAAGGGAGAGTATTGGATACATATGCACAAATGTGTGTGAAAAAAACTACAAAGAAATAGGATTATAAAAAAACAGCTTCCAATCTTAGCAGTTATAGATGAGAGTGAGAAAGAGAAATGAGAAACGGAGAAGGGGAGAGAGAATGAGGGGGAGAAAGAAAGAGATACCAGTTTAAAAGAAAATAGAAAAATGCCACTTTGACTGTTTAAGATTGCAAACCTCTGGGTTAGGCAAACACCATGGTTCTTAAGTGAATCTTGTGGTCATTAAGCAAACACTGGTTGTTAAACAAGTCCATTTTCACCAATGGGCATTTTTAACCGGAAACCCGAAGGAATTGTTGGAAATTGGCAAAAAACATAGAAAACCTCAATCACAAGAATGTGTGGGATGTTATTTTTAATTAATTAAGAAGAATTTTTAAAAATGTCTCATAGACAACCATACCATATCAATTATATTTAATTTTATTTAAATCCAAAATTATTTTTATTCCATTCGAATTAAAAACAATTTCAATTAAACCCAATTTATTCAAATATGAATTTAGAGATTTCCTTACCATCATATTATAAAAACAAAATAGCAATAGCTATAGCACTTAAACTTATATACTGCTTCATAGCACTTTACAACACTCCATAAATGGTTTACAGAATCAGCATATTGCCTCCAACAATCTGGGTCCTCATTTTACCTCATTGTTCTGGATCTCAGAACAGTTCAACCTTGAGCCAATCAGAATCGAACTCCTGGCAGTCAGCGGAATTAGCTTCCAATACTGCATTGTAACCATTGCACCACCTTGGCTTCAAAAAGTGATGTTGAACACAGATTTCATTTCTCATTCTGGTTTTTTTTTAGAGGAATTCATCATTCTGAAATTGTTTTCACATGATATGTTGATATATATGTGATCTTCTTCTATGGCTTTTGGTTGAATTATGTTGAATTCCCAGACAGGTAGTCCTCAACTTAGAACAGTTCGTCTACTACTGTTTGAAGTTAGAACGGTACTGAAAATAGTGTCTTAAGATCATTTTCCACACTTATGACTGTTGAAACATGGTCACATGATTTACATGAAGATGTTTGAGAAGTCACTCACATTTATGACAGTTGCAGTGTTCTGGGGTCACGTGATCACCTTTTGTAACCTTCCAACCGGAGTCAGAAGCAAAAACAATGGAAAAGGCAGATTCAATAATAATAATGTTATTGCAGTGATTCACTTAATGTGGCAAAAGTTGTAAAATGGAGCACAACTCACTTAACTGTTTTGCTTAGAAATAGGAATTTTGGATTCAACAGTAATAAACCTGTAGTTCAATTGAACCTCTTCCCATACTTCCTTTATTGATATGGTTTCTCCTGCATGTTGATTCGTCTATGGCAAGTATAGAGCTTTACTTCTTACAAAGCTCTTTCCACACTCAATGCGTTCATATGGTTTTCCCTCCTGTATAGATTCTTTCATGGGAAGTGAGATCACAACTTCTTTTAAAGCCCACTCCACACTGCACACATTTATTTAGATGGCTCCTCTCTTGCTTGGAACTTTTTATGGGAATTCAGATTACTGCTACAATGAAAAGCCTTTCCACATTCCACACATTTGTATGGCTTCTCTCCTGTTTGGTTCCTCTTGTGGGTATTAAGATTACTGCTACAAGTGAAGCTCTTTCCACATTCCATGCATTTATAAGAACTTTCTCATTTGTGACTCCTTTGATGTCTT
The DNA here is from genome assembly GCA_033807585.1 of Hydrophis major. Lineage (NCBI taxonomy): Eukaryota > Metazoa > Chordata > Lepidosauria > Squamata > Elapidae > Hydrophis > Hydrophis major. Next base: position 43,928,758 of record CM066329.1, read on the forward strand.
ATAAGAGAGTTATTAAAAGTGAAGGTCTTTCCACACTCTGTGCACTGATATGGTTTTTCTCCTGTGTGGATCCTTTTGTGGACATTAAGACTGCTGCTATAAGTAAAACTCTGTCCACACTCCATGCATTTATAAGGTCTTTCTCCCTTGTGACTCCTTTGATGTCTTATAAGACAGTTATTAAAAGTGAAGGTCTTTCCACACTCTGTACATTGATATGGTTTCTCTCCTGTGTGGATCCTTTTGTGGAGATTAAGATTACTGCTAGAACTAAAGCTCTTTCCACACTCCAAGCATTTATAAGGTCTTTCTCCCTTGTGACTCCTTTGATGTCTTATAAGAGAGTTATTAAAAGTGAAGGTCTTTCCACATTCTGTGCACTGATATGGTTTCTCTCCTGTGTGGATCCTTTTGTGGAGATTAAGACTACTGCTATAAGTAAAACTCTGTCCACATTCCATACATTTGTATGGCTTCTCTCCTGTGTGGATCCTCTTGTGGGCATTAAGACTACTGCTACAAGTGAAGCTCTTTCCACATTCCACACATTTATATGGCTTCTCTCCTGTGTGGATCCTGTTGTGGGAATTGAGTTTAATGCTACAAGTAAAGGTCTTTCCACATTCCATGCATTTATAAGATTTTTCTCGCTCGTGACTCCTTTGATGTCTTATAAGAGAGTTATTAAAAGAGAAGGTCTTTCCACACTCTGTGCACTGATATGGTTTCTCCCCTGTGTGGATCCTTTTGTGGGAATTAAGATTACTGCTAGAACTAAAGCTCTTTCCACACTCCATGCATTTATAAGGTCTTTCTCCTTTGTGACTCCTTTGATGTCTCGTGAGAGAATAATGAAAAGTGAAGTTCTTTCCACATTCCACACATTTGTATGGCTTCTCTCCTGTGTGGATCCTCTTGTGGATATTAAGATTACTGCTACAAGTGAAGCTGTTTCCACATTCCACACACTTATATGGCTTCTCTTCTGTGTGGGTCCTGTTGTGGAAATTAAGATTAATGTTACAAGTAAAGCTCTTTCCACACTCCATGCATTTATAAGGTCTTTCTCTTTTGTGACTCCTTTGATGTCTTGTAAAAGAGACATTATTATACAAGGTCTTTCCACAATCTGTGCACACTCTGTGATATGGTTTCTCTCCTGTGTGGATCCTTTTATGGGAATTAAGACTACTGCTACAACTAAAGTTCTTTCCACACTCCATGCATTTATAAGGTCTTTCTCCTTTGTGACTGCTTTGATGTGTTATAAGAGAGTTATTAAAAGTGAAGGTCTTTCCACACTCTGTGCACTGATATGGTTTCTCTCCTGTGTGAATCCTTTTGTGGGAATTAAGACTAATGCTGTAAGTAAAACTTTGTCCACATTCCATACATTTGAATGGCTTCTCTCCTGTGTGGATCCTGTTGTGGAGTTTAAGACTACTGTTATAAGTAAAGCTCTTTCCACATTCCATGCATTGATATGGCTTCTCTCCTGTGTGGACCCTGTTGTGGAGATTAAGACTACTGCTACAAGTAAAGGTCTTTCCACATTCCATGCATTGATATGGCTTCTCTCCTGTGTGGATCCTGTTGTGGAGATTAAGACTACTGCTACAAGTAAAGGTCTTTCCACATTCCATGCATTGATATGGCTTCTCTCCTGTGTGGATCCTGTTGTGGAGATTAAGACTACTGCTATAAGTAAACATCTTTCCACATTCCATGCATTGATATGGCTTCTCTCCTGTGTGGATCCTGTTGTGGAGATTAACACTACTGCTACAAGTAAAGGTCTTTCCACATTGCATGCATTTATAAGGTCTTTCTCGTTTGTGACTCCTTTGATGTCTTGTAAGAGAGTCATTATTACAGAAGGTCTTTCCACACTCCTTGCAGGTATATCGTTTCTCTTCTGAATTTGTCTTTTTATGAGAAATACGATGATTGTTTTTTTTAAAGCTTTTTCCAGTTTCCATGCATTGATATGGTCTTTTTTCCGCATTGATGTTTGGATGGTTTGGAAGCCAACTGACCCGAGGAAAGCCTTTCTTAATTCCACTTTGTGATTGTTTTGTTTCACAACTGTTTGATTGCATCTGACTTGCAAATTTCCCCTTTTCCTTTTTCAGATGGATTGCATGGCGTTCCTCATTGCAATTCTTATTCTCTTGCTCATTAAAGCCTTCAAAAAGAAAAATGAAAATGAAATGTAGCAAGAAAAGGGAACAATAAAACCTTTTGTTCTGAAATTCAGCCAAAGAATCATTAATATATTTTGGCTGCTTTGTAGGCAAACATGAAGATTCCAAACTATGACTTTAGCAAGGACCCAATTGCAAATTTATCCCTACTGATCCTCATATAACAGGATTGGATTACATCACAAGGGATCTAAGACACAACCCTGATGTAAGCTTTGACCTGGAACTATTTCATGGAGCCACAAAGTCCTGAAGTCCATTGGACACGGTATCAGGCTGGGTCAACTACATACCTACCTGCATTCCAACTTCATTGGAAGTCTCATCCCCACTTGTCTGCACAGCAGAATTTTGAAAGCGGAGAGGAATTTCTGGGTGGCAATAGCTCCCTACCCTCAACTAGGCTGAGGCCAAACTTGGTGCACAAATGGGTACATCTGAGAGAAGGGACATCTCACTCAGGACCCATCCAGTCTTGGTTTAACAGCTCAGGCCCATCGGGGGGGAGCCAGTGACAACATTCAGGTATGAATACCTAACCCTGGTAGGCAGAACTTTGCTCAAGAGATGACATCATCCCTATCTGACCCTCAGATTCTCTCTAAAATCTTCTATGGCATTAAATATTGCATTTTATTACCAGAAAAAGAAAAGCCAATTCCTTTATGTGAAAAGGAATTCTATACAGTTTTCCAATTTTTCTTTCAATAAATTTCCTTCTTCTATAAATTTACTTTGGTAAAACAGTTATTACACCATGCTAGAAACTGGGTGACTGTTAGGGATAACATTGTTTACTAACTGTTTTAGGTAAAATAATAAATATGTAATCATAGTTTATAAGTTAAACTATCTGCAACTTTAAATATGGGAATGTAATTAAGGGAGTGATTGTGAAATCACTTTAAAAGAAGCAAGGAACGTCAGCTTGCTCTCTCTCTGGCTTTGATGATCCCTAATTACTGCATGGACTCAACACTGCGTTAATCGAACGGGAGAGAAACAAAGGACTGATTTGTAAGTGAACTGACATAGGATATTTTGCACGGACTTTGCTAACTGAATATCCCTGAATGGACTGACTAAATGATACATGACTTATGGACTGTTATTTTGACTATGCTATAAATGGAATAAACTATATTTTTGATAGCACAAGCGTATCTGTTATTTTTACTGTATGTTAATAAACATACAAGCTTAGCTCACTCATTTATCTGTATGCCTATCTGACTAACACTGCACATTCTGTTTAGCTTGTCTCCCTAACCCTGGTTGGGGAACCCAGGCTTAACACTAGTTATGGGCCCAGAGGCTGCAAAGTCAGTTTAACTAGGATAAAACAGATTTATGTAAAAAGTGAGAGTTTGTGTTGTTATACATTACAGTAAACAGACAGCTGTGTTTTATTAATTATAGTTTTATATCCATATTAAGAAAACATGGCACAAGTCAATCTACAAAGTTTGTCCCTTATATCCAAGCTGGATGGAACAAACTATGTATCATGGTCTATGAAATGTAATCTGCTTCTATGAAGAGAAGGTTTGTGGAACATAATTGAAAATCCACCAAACGTAGAGGAATGGGATCCAGAGGATGATGAAGATAGACTAAAGATAAAAAAATTTATCCATAAAAATGAACACGCTATTTGCATAATTGGGTTAACCTTAACTGACAAACAACTTATTCATATCCACAGAGAGCAAACGGCTGTTGGGTGTTGGCAGAAGCTTTAGAGGATTTATGTTCGAGATAACGTTGGTGCTCACATAAATCTTACACGAAAGCTTTTCAGGACGCATCTCCAGAAGAATGGTGATATGCTGAGTCATTTGAAAACTATGCAAAGCATTTTTCAAGAACTGCACGAGAAAGAGCTTATTTTCTCTGAACTACACCAAGTCTACATAATTCTATCTTCACTTGACGAAAGTTATGACAACTCCGTAACTTCACTTGAAATATTGCCAAAGGAAAGTTTAACTTTAACTGATATAACTGGCAGATTGATTGAAGAGGCCAGAAGAAGACTTGAAAGAGATGAATTAAGGAGGGAACAACCTCAAAAAGAAGATAATAAATCTCCTACTGCATACACAATTAAAAAGTGTTTTAATTGTGGTGGAAGAGGACATTTGGCAAGATTTTGTAAAAAAGCAAAGCGCCAGAACGCTGGCCAGAATATTAAAAGTCATCAAAAGATAAATAAAAATGTAGAGTTAGCCATGTATATTAACGGAGCTGCAAAAAATAATTAATGGGTGGTTGACAGTGGAGCATCCCACTGTATAACAAATGATCACAAAAATTTTATTAAAATGTCCCAGAGTACACAGCAGATATCGTTAGCCAATGGCTGGAAACTGAAAGCTAAAGGTCAAGGTATAGCATATTGTTCTTTCATAAAAGAGAATGTAAAAATTTTATATGTACCACAACTTAAGTTTAATTTAATTTCAGTTAGAATTTTGGTTAAACTAGGATATGTAGTTACATTTAAAGGAGATAACTGCATAATTGAAAAAGAAGATAAGAAAATTACTGCATCTTTAAGAGGTGAATTATATGTGTTAAATGATGATGGTTTAAAGGTGGCTAACATGGTTTATGAAAATAAGAAACGTCATGATGAATGTATTCACTTGTTACACCGAAGGCTAGGGCATTTAAATTTTAAAATGCTTAAGAAAACTGTTGAATTATCTAAGGGAATAAGTTTGAAACCTTGTAATAAGTATTTGCAATGTAATGCCTGTAATCAAAGTAAGAGCAGGGTCACACCGGCTGATAGAGTTGATGGATTTACTACCAAAGAACCTTTAGAGGTAGTATTTGCAGATTTAATAGGTCCGAAAAAACCAAGTGTAGGAAGAGCTCATTACATACTAAGTATAATGGACCACTATTCTAGATATGGGTTTTGCTATTTTATGAAGAGCAAAACTGAAACGTATCAAAATCTCTTTAATTGGATAAAATTTGCTGAAAGGAAAACTAAAAAGAAATTAGTAACTCTTGTAACAGATAATGGTATGGAATTTACAAATAATAAATTCCAGAATAGACTTAGAATGTTAGGTATTCAACATAAAAAGTCTGCACCATATAGGCCACAACATAATGCCTTTATAGAGAGACGAGGCCAAACACTACAGTCAATGGCACGAACTATGATGTCTGATTCAGGATTACCTGACAATTTGTGGGGAGAAGCAATAATGTGTGGTAATCATATATTAAATAATGTTGTTAATTCAACAACAGGTGAATTACCATTCACACTGTGGCATGGTACAAAACCTGATTTAAGTTACATGCACACATTTGGAGCACCAGCATGGGTGCATATCCCTTCACAACTTAGACAAAAAGGACAGCATAGAGCTAAAAGATTATTTTTTGGAGGATATGAATCTAATCATAGATCTTATAGATTCTGGGAACAAGGTACATCTAGAGTTTACACCAGTGCCAGTGCTAAATTCCTAGAACATGTAGGATGGAATAGATTAGAGCAAGATTTAAATAATGAAGTTATTATTGAACCCTACAAAAGGCAGAAAGATCAGATAAGTTATAAGAAGAGTCCAATTAAAGAAGAAGTCCACGAAGAGCAAATAGGACCAGAACAAGAGAAAACAGTTGATCAGGAAGAGTTAGATAATCAAGAAAAGTTAATAAAGGAAAGTCCACCTGTAAGTCCTGTAATACCTACACGTACTACACGTGTAACTAGACCACCTGATAGGTATCAAGCAAGTATAGTTTGCCAATTAACTAAAGTTCCAAGTTGTGTAGATGAACTTAGGATGTATCCTGCTAAGGATCAGGAGAATTGGCAAAAAGCAATGGAAAAAGAACTAAATTCATTAAAGGTAATGAAAGTATATGAAGATGCTAAATTACCTCCAGGAGAAAAATCCATTGGGTGCAAATGGATATTTAAAGTAAAAACTGGAAATGATGGGACTGTTACCCATAAGGCTAGGTTGGTAGCTCAAGGATTTAATCAAACTGCATCTGATTACGATGAAGTTTTCGCACCAAGTCTTAAAGCAACATCTTTAAGAGCAGCATTAGTGTGGGCAGCAAAGAAAAACTATGTCATTAACCATTTAGATGTAGAAACTGCTTATCTGCATGCACCATTGCAGCACACTATATATTTAATAAAACCAGTAGGTATTAAAGACAATAAAGTAAATAGTAATGATTGTTGGAAACTCAAAAAGAGTCTTTACGGGTTGAAACAATCTGGCTTTGAGTGGAACCAATATGTTGTGAAAGAGTTAAACAATATAGGTTTTAAATCTGGTTCAGCAGATCCATGTGTGTTTAAAAGAGAAAATAATGGAACGGTGTCATTATTGTTATTATTTACAGATGATATTGCTTTGATAACTAAGACTAATAATGAAGCTAATGAAATTATATCATTATTAGCCAAAAAGATAAAATTAAAGTATTTAGGTGAAATTAAAAAGTATCTAGGATTGACAATTAACAAAACAAAAAATGGATTTAAGATATCTCAAGAAGATAAAATTTGCCAATTAATTAAAACGTATAAAATGGAACTTTGTAAATCGGCAAAGACTCCAATGAGTCAGGAAGTTTGCCAAACTGATGATCAAAGTCCCAAATTTGATAAGTCAATATATCAATCTTTGATTGGTAGCTTATCATATATCAGCAATTGGTCAAGGCCAGATATAGCTTATAGTGTAAATCAGCTGGCACGTTTTAATTCGGATCCACATCAATGTCATTGGCAATCATTAAAGAGAATTTTAAGATATCTTAAAGGAACAATGAAGCATGCATTGTATATAGAACCAAAGGGTGATTTGAGTCTTAGTGCCTATGCAGATGCAAGTTTTGCAACTGACATAAACACTAGAAAATCAACATTAAGTTTAAAGAAAGTTGTAACTACTATGATTTAAAAATGTAAATAGTTATATTATTATATTTATTATTATTTCCTAAAAGGGGAGAATGTTAGGGATAACATTGTTTACCCTAACTGGTTTAGGTAAAATAATAAATATGTAATCATAGTTTATAAGTTAAAGTGTCTGCAACTTTAAATATGGGAATGTAATTAAGGGAGTGATTGTGAAAGCACTTTAAAAGAAGCAAGGAACGTCAGCTTGCTCTCTCTCTGGCTTTGATGATCCCTAATTACTGCATGGACTCAACACTGCGTTACTCGAACGGGAGAGAAACAAAGGACTGATTTGTAAGTGAACTGACATAGGATATTCTGCACGGACTTTGCTAACTGAATATCCCTGAATGGACTGACTAAATGATACATGACTTATGGACTGTTATTTTGACTATGCTATTAATGGAATAAACTATATTTTTGATAGCACAAGCGTATCTGTTATTTTTATTGTATGTTAATAAACATACAAGCTTAGCTCACTCATTTATCTGTATGCGTATCTGACTAACGCTGCACATTCTGTTTAGCTTGTCTCCCTAACCCTGGTTGGGGAACCCAGGTTTAACAGTGACTATGAGTACTAGTTCTTTATTAGGCATGAATGCTGACTGGGTGACTTTGGGCCAGTCTCTCTCAGCTCAACCCATGTCACAAGGTTGTTGTTGTAGGGAAAACAGCAGGAGGAAGGAATACTGGGTTTATCCGCTGCTTTTATTATTATTTACAAAAAATAAAGGCCGGATATAAATAAATGAGTGATTTTTCCCCAGAAATTACATTTAAAGCTCTCATCCCATACCTGCTCTGCTATCCTGAGCACAGACAGTGTTCTTACCGACAGGGTTCTTACCCAGAGAAAACAGATTCCTGGAATTCTCCAGCATGACTTCTCTATGGAGAGCTTTTTGGTCAGCATCCAGTTGAGACCACTCCTCTTTGGAGAAATACACAGCCACGTCCTCAAAAGACACTACACCCTGAACAAGGAAAAAAGGTTCGAGAGAGATCCAGTGAACAAAATAGGCATCTTCTGCTGAATTCAAAATGAGATCACTTGTAATAGTCCCAAAGATGCTTTTGAAAAGGAAGAAAATAGTATTTTTAATAACCCTGGTAGACAGAAGGAAGAGCCCCGATGCTGACAACAATCTGGTCAATGAAATCTGATGGCGAAGCAGGAGAAATGGAGAAAGCGTCTCACAAAGGATCCCCTCAGAAGGGAGAGATAAGCTAGGCTGCCTATCTGTTTTGAATGACCGGATGTCAGATTCATATTGCTTAGAAACAGCAATTTATTACAATAAACTCTAGAACAAAATGAAATCCATCCAAGATTCATGGAGATTTTCCAATCTTTTTCCTCCTTACCTGAAGTTGCGGTTCAGCCAACCCTTCAGCCCCACCACAAAGAGCAGGTGATTCTAAAATTTCCAAGGATAGTTTTCTACTCTCTGTAAGGGAAAAATGGTGGAAGCAGATTTGTTCTAAGGAGATATATTCCAATCAAGAGAAGCAAAAGAATCAGCTAAATGTTGAAGTCACATTATACAGAAAGAGCTTATCTTACCTGGCGTGCTTTCATTCCTTTGATCTTTGTGTAAAGTCTGCCTGAACAGAAGCTCTTGGGAAGATTTGACTGAATCTTTCCTCTCCTTGGGATATTCAATCAATGTTTCCAAGGATTTCTGGACATGACGTGACATGAGAAACAAAGAAAGAGCACTCAGGAATTATCCTACTGCACCTTTAAACCAGCAGACTCCAATCTCTGCTTGCAAAACTGGAAACAGAATACAAGAATTGCCCCAAACAGGGGAAGTAGGCGGAGCCTCCTAGCCGACGGACGGTAGATCGCAACTCTCTGCGACTATCGTTCGTGCTCTTTCGTCGGAGAGCCCCAATCATCCTGATTAGGGGCTGAAACTGCCTTGGGCAGTGGAGTAAGAGGAAGCAGCGAGACTTTTTGTGGGGAGCCACATCTCCCCCCCCCCCAGGCTTGGCTTTTTTTCCTCCTGAAGACTGCTGCGATGGTCTAAAATGGCCATCCTGAAGAGGATGACTCAGCTTGACTAAGATTTGTGCAGGAGGGAAGAAAGAGGTGGATAACATCTGAACCGGGACAACTGGGCAATATAACCAAATAAAAGTACCCCGGGATTAAGGTAACATGGAATTTTTAAGAAAAGAAAAGTGAGTGGCGAAATTACAAAGGGACAGAGAAAAAAAAGGAAAATATTTTTGACAGCTAAATGGGGCTTCAAACCGGGAAAAGAAGAAGCTGGAATTAAAGATTTAATGAAATTGGACTAAAATAATTTGGGAATAATCAAGTATAAAATTAAAGCTGGACTTAAGATTGCCAAAGAATAATAATAATAAAGTTTATAAATTGGAGACTGGATTGTCTTGGAATACTGCGGCTCGAAAAACCTTAAATAAAAATATAGGGGGAAAAAAAGTGAAAACTTTGTATAATGGAGAGTGTCACCTTTTGATAAAAATTTAGTTCAAATAAAAAGGAAAGCATTTTGTTCTTGAATGAACTGGTATAAAATTACAGAAATATTGAAACAAAGTAAGAATTTTCAAAAGTGAAAGCAGAACCACAATAAAGGAAAAAGCAAAGAAGGAAAGATTGTTTGTGGGACTGACTGATGTTTTTGGTATGAACCCTGAACTGGAATAGCTGAGAACTTTAAAAAATTGAAAGAAGAAAGAAGGAAAGTAAAAGTGGGGTGGTTTTTTTTTGTGGACTTTAAGGATTATAAAACACAAGAATGATGATATATCTTTGGGATTTAAAAATGGAACTTAAAAATATGAGAGAATTACTACAGGAAAGAGGTGAATCACTTTGCTCTGTGCTAGAAAAAATGGAAATGGCGATTGAAGAACAAGAAGAAAAATTCTCAGAGGAGCAGGAATTGACTCAAGGAGAAGACATTTTGAATGGACAATTAACACAAAGAACATTACAAAGAAGTGGGGAAAGAAGGAAAGTCAAAAAGTTGAATTTTAAGAAAGCAATTAAAAGAGGGAATAATTGTGAAGTTAGAAAAGGCAGGAAGATTCAGCAGGAAAGGGGAAGGGAAGATATTACGAAGGAGATAAATTGGAATGAGAAAAGTCATGTGGAAAAGAGGGAGGAGAAACAGTAAGACTAGTAAAATGTTGAAAGGAAATTGTTTCTTTACAATTAAAAGGAATACTTGTGAAGTCAGGAAATGTAGAAAGAATGAGAAAAGACATGGGGAAGAGAGGGGGAGGAGACCCGGGTTCGTTTCCTGGCCAATGTGGAGAAGCAGTAAGAAATAGGCATGTGAAAGAAACACAGAACTAGTAAAATGTTGAAAAGAAATTGCCGTTTCAGAGATAATGGTTGATGGATTAAAACAGGGATTCTGCAGGGTGACAAGGGGTAATAAGAATATTTCTGCAATTAAAAATATTTAGAAAATAGATACTGATAACTCTTATTAAAGGGGGGGGAAATATGCTGTGGAATGCAATTGAGAAGATGAAATGACTAATGGTTTATTGGGAATTAAGATGAGGGAATAAAGGTATACTCTAATCATTAAGGTGTCACACTCAAAATAGTAAAAGAGGGGAAACTTATACTTGTTCTTTCTTTTTGTGTGGGTGTGTTAAGATCTGTATTAATTTAGAGTTTATAAAAAAAAATGTGTAATGGAAAGGGAATGTGACAGACTAAAGAACCAGCTAAATTAATAAGTTTAATATAGATTATTAAAAGCAAGGAGAGACATTGATAACTTTATTATTACCACTATAAGGCAAATATATATTGTTTATTTGTATTTTTAAAATAAATATTAAGGATTATATTTGAAATAACCGAAATGAAATTAAAAAATGTTTAGATTGGGATTAATGAAAGAATTTAGAATTAAACCTTATTAGTATTTATTAGGCAAATACATATTGTTTATCTTTATGTTTAAAAACAAATACTAAAGGATTATATTTGAAATAATTGAAATGAAACAAAATTGATTGAAATTAAGGAAAGAGGCTAAAATTAATGTGTTTGTTTCTCTCCTTATTGAAAACTTGGAATGGAAAAGGTAATAATAGAATTAAGTATGCATATATCAATGTATAATTTCTGTCATATTTGTATGTAAAGATGATGACCCGGAAGTATGCTGTCCACCAAAAAGAGATTTTTGTCTTTAGTGAAAAATGAATAAAGTTTGTTAAAAAAAAAAAAAAGAATAGCCCCAAACACATCCCCTAGAACAGTAATGGCTAACCTTTACATTGTTCGGTGCCTGCACCCATAATGCATGTGTGACCCCCTTGTGCTCCCCCACTTCCTACGCATGTGCACGAATCTCCCGCAGGCACCCTGCCCCCCCCACATACACGCAGATACGTGCAAATCAGCTGGCTAGCAGGAGGCGCATGCATATACGCAATGGAACTAAGCTGGGGCGACAGCTCGCATGCCACCAGAGATGGCTCTGTGTGCCACTTCCAGTATGCGTGCCATAGGTTCACCATCAGGGCCCTAGAAGAATGGAACAACTGTCCATAGGAGTTAATAATCCCAGAAAATTCTACCAAAAAGCAATTGACAAATTCACAGAACTCCTCTTTAGAGATGCCATGATTAAATTCTCCCACCTGCAACGCTTTTTGCAATTTCTCCTCCTCCAGGGTCAGCAGGAAGCCTTCAGCCAGGGCAACCGCCTGGGAACTGGTCTCCGCTCCACACTCCCGCACCCATTTCTCCATCTCTGGGGGAAGGACAGCCAGGAACTGCTCCAGGAGCACCAAGTCCAGTATCTGAGCCGTCGTGTGTCTTCCTGGCTGCAGCCATTGACAGCAAAGGTGGTAAAGCTGAGTGCAAACATCTCGGGGACTCTTCCCCCCCTGGAACTGCACTTTACTGAAATGACAGTATTGGATCTCTGAAGTGTTGGCTTCCTCTTCTTGGCTCTTCTGCCCAGGACTTGCCCCATTCTTCCCATAGCTCCAAGGCTGAGTCGCTGGAAGGATTTTCCCAACACCTGCATCTGCTGGGCGTTGTCCCTCCATCTTGTCTCTGGTCTCTAAACCAGATCCAAAATGGACGGATGGATTTCACAAGAGGTCTAGCCAAATCTAGGGTGATTTAGCCCTCTTCCCACAAAAGATAATCTGGACTCCAGAGGAACCAGGAAAGATTTCCAACTTAGATATCTGAAATGGAAAACACAGCGAGTTCAAAATGGTGACAAATCTGAATACTGAAGCAACCTCTTCCTCCTCCTACAAAAAAAGAAGGAAAGAAAGAAATCCAGCTGTATATACAAGGAGGATTATTATTATTATCTTATTAGGAAGTCTGACTACTGCAGTAAATTCAGGATTGCCTTCTAGATCAGCTTTGAACAAGGACTGAAAATATTGGACAAATACATTTAGAAAAGTTTCCGACTTCTAGTGTCTGATTACTTAGTCTAATGATTTCAATGGCTGTTTGCAAAGTAAAAAACCTTTGCACAATCAGAATCACAAATCATAAACAGTGATTGAGATGAGAACCTCATCAACTTTCTGGCCCAAACTCCTGGGGAAACTCCAGAGGGCAGAATTAAGAAACCATCATCCTAGGCATACAGAACTAACATATAATAACAAATAAACCATCTATGCTTTACTGTTTAACAAATTTTGGAGCATCATGTGTGCTGAAAGAACCACTTGGTGGAGAAAGGCTGGTAACCAGGAAACCGAGTTCCGGTCCTTGCACAACTTCTATCCAACTTCTTGTACACGGAGTTGCAGCCTTGCATGCAAGGCCAGCAGGAGCGACTTCGGCAGGTCGCTTCTCTCAGCCTAGGAAAGAGGAAGGGAGGGAATCCCCTTCTGAAAACGGGGCCACGAAACATGCAGGAAACTGTCCAGAAGTCAAGGCTGCTTTGAAAGTAGAAATCTCTGCTTTCCAAAGCTCCCCCGCCCCGCAGGGTTGGAGGGAAAACGCATCCCTCGTCTCTGCGGTCCTCATTCCCCCGCCCGCCGAAGCTTTGGTTCCTCCCCGGCCTGGTCCGTACATGCACAGGGGCGGCAGGGGAACATGGGACCCCGGCATCTCCCTTTCCCAAAACTCCGAACCTGACGAACTTTGGCAGGTCGCCACGCTCGCCTCCAATAGCAACGTCTGGATTTCCATCCGTGTAAGATTTCCCTGCAAACTCTTGGGACTTCTGGAGGAAACTCCGCGCGAGGCTCACAGCGAAGGGGAGCCGGATCGGACACGGTCGAAAAGCCAGAGGCGATCCCAGCCTTTTCCGGGAAAAAGGAGGCACCACTTGGGACGGGGAGAAAACAAGGCGCATGCTCCGTTTCCTTCGAAAGCGGGAGGGGGAGGGACGCTGCCCAGCTCTTCCAACGGCTACCGAGGGAGCCCCCTGGAGGATCCTGTGAGCGATGCCAGAGGACACGAAGGGGGACATCGTATTCCATGCGGGACTGGGATGATGGACATTGGAGTAGATTTAATCTAAAGGATAGTTGAAGAAGAATGTGATACTTGTGTTTGATACTTTGGAATATTTGAAACAACATAATGAAAAACAACCAGGAATATTTCCACAGGCAAAGAGGGCTGTGAAAATATTTACAGACCCCTCACATCCGGGACATGAACTGTTTTAACTCCTTCCCTCAAAACGACGCCATACAGCACTGCACATCAGAACATCTAGACACAAGGACAGTTTTTTCCCCTGAAAGCCATCACTCTGCTAAACAAATAATTCCCTCAACACTATCCAAATATTTACAGAGTGTACACTAATATTACTGTTAATCTTCTCACTATTCCTTATCACCCATCCCCTCCTACTTGTGATTGTAGGACTGTAACTTTGTCCCTTGTATCCTTGCGATTTTATTGATTATTGATTTGATTTGTCAATCGCTTACAAGATAATAGGTATAAGTATATACATAGTTATGAATACATGAAATGGGTACACAAAAGAAAAATAAAAAAAAGAATAGGACAGGGATGGTAGGCACATTGGTACGCTTATGCACGCCCCCTACAGACCTCTTAGGAAAGGGGTGAGGTCAATAGTAGACAGTCTATGGTTAAAGTTTTTGGGGTTTGGGAAAGAAACCACAGAGTCAGGTCCAGTATTCCAGACATTGACCATTCTGTTGCTGAAGTCGTATTTCCTGCAATCAAGGTTGGTGTGGTTAACCTTGAGTTTGTATCTATTGTGTGCTCTTGTGTTGTTATGGTTGAAGCTGAAGTATTCATTGACAGGTAGGACATTGCAATGTATGATTTTTTTATACCATACGAAGATCAGACCGAAGATGGAGTAATTCAAGGTTTTCTAGGTCTAGAATTTCAAGTCTGGTGGCATAAGGTATTCTACAATGAGTAGAGGAGTTGAGAACTCTTCTTGTGAAATATTTCTGGACTTTCTGAACTGTGCTAATATCAGATACGTTATGTGTGTTCCAGACTGATGAGCTGTATTTGAGTATTGGTCTAGCAAATGTTTTGTATGCTCTAGTTAATAGTGTAATATTACCAGAGAAAAAGCTACGTAGGATTAGGTTAAGAACTCTTAATGCCTTTTTGGCTATGTAATTACAGTGGGCTCCAGCACTTAGATCATTAGAGATCTATTCCAAGGTCCTTCACAGAGCTTGGATCATCAACAAGGTCTTGACTATTCAGCTTGTATTTTATTTTCTGATATATTTTTTTTGCCAATATGTAAGACAAAGCATTTATTTTTGAGATTTGAAGTTGCCATTTGTTTGACCATTCTGATACGTGATTGAAGTCTTTTTGAAGGGTAACAGTATTGTCTGTAGTATTGAACAGCTTTACATCATCAGCGAAGAGAACACAGTTGCTCTTAATATGATCACAGAGGTCATTTATGTAGATTATGAAGAGAGTTGGTCTTGAAATACTGCCTTGGGGGACACCACTATTGACAGGTTCAGAATTTGATAGGACACTCCCAATTTTGACCATTTGTTGTCTGTTTGACAGAAATGCTTCTATCCAGTTATGCAGTTGTCCAGAGATACCATAAGATTTTAGTGTTAGGAGTAGTTTATCATGTACCACTGAATCAAAGACTTTACAGAAGTCTATGTAGATTGCATCTATTGTTTTGCCTTGATCGAGTTGTGTAATCCATATGTTTTTGCAGTGTAAGAGTTGCAGATTACAGGATAGTTTTTTCTGAAACCAAATTGATTATTAGAGAGTAGGTTGTTTGTCTCTAAGTGGAGGATAATGGATTGATTAATAATGGATTCCATGACTTTACAGGTGATGCACCATAAGGAGATTGGTCTGTAATTTTTAACTAGGCTGGGGTCTCCCTTTTTGAAGATGGGGATGACCGTGGCTTGTGACCATAGGTTAGGCAAGGAGCTGGTCCTGAAAGATTTTTCAAAGATTATGCTTAGAGGTTCGGCTATGGCAGTGGATAGCTTTTTTAAGAAGTAGGCACATATTCCATCCGGTCCAATAGATAGAAATGGTTTTAGATTGTGTAGTGCTTTTTCAACGTTGTCTTCTGTAAGATCGATATGTATTAGATCATTGTGGTTTCTGTGGTTCGGCTAAGAAATACTGGGCATGATCTATTGCTGTTTACAAAAACTAAGCCAAGGAATGTATTGAAGAGGTTGGCTTTAATGATGTTGTTGTTGCAGTCTTTACCATTAGGTCCTTTCAGGGGTGGGATGGACCTTGAGTCTTTTAGTTTGTTGTTTACAAAATTGTAAAACCGCGAGTAGAATTGGTGCATAGAAGTGTTTCCTCTTGTTTAATGTGATAATTGGTGCGTTCAGTCTTTATCTGGTGGCCTAAATTTTTGTATTGGCTTTTGAAGTTGGCAACGTGACCAGATTTCTTTTTCCATCAGAGTGATCTCTTTTTGGATTGAAGTTTCCTTATTGTTATGAGTAATCTGTTTTTTTTGTTTTTGTTTTGGGAGTTGTTGTTTGATGACTCTTTTGACTTCAAGTAAAAATAGGTTGTAATTGTCTTCAACAGCATTGCATCCAGTGAATAGAGATTGCCAATCAAGGGATGAGAAATCATTGTATATAAGATCATAGTTGCCTTTTTGGAAGTTATATTTGGGGATTATGTCATTGTGATGTTTTTTCTGTGGGCGTATGTTGAGACAAAAGTCAATCATATTGTGGTCACTGTTGGAAAAGGGTTCTTTAGTATGTATTCTGTAAATTGAATTCAAACTATTGCAGAAGATGTGATCGAGGCTGTTGTTAAGTCCAGTATTGTTGGTAACTAGTTGTTCCAGTCCCAGATTTGCAACAGCATTGTAGAAGGTTGCATGTATGGGTTCAGTTGTACATTCGTTTAGGGTCCACTTAATATGAGGTAGATTGAGGTCACCAAGAAAGATAAAAGCATGTGGGCAGGATGTTGCCTATGTTAGTAGTTAATTTAGCTTGTTTCCATTTTCGATGTCATAATCAGGTGTTCTGTAACATAGTAAGAATTGAAATGTGATATTTAAGGATAGTTCACAGATGATGGTCTCAGGAAGAGCAAGCTCCTGGGTCACTTGGATGGTTTTTTAGATGTAAGGACTTTTTATAGAAGATAGCAACACCACCTCCTTTACGAATTTCACGATCTGATCAGTAAACATGATCATCTCTTACTGTGTAAATGGAGTCAGGGAGAGATGCGTTGAGCCAAGTTTCACAGACAAATATGATGTCGAATTTAGCCATATTTAGTAAGTGAAGAAATTCAGGTATTTTATTCACAAGGCCTCTTGCATTGAGTAGCTTGCATTTAAGGGCAGCGGGAGTTGGAATTGAAGTAGTTAGGGGCATACGTGTCTAGTCTTGGGTGATGGTGGATTGGTTGAGGTAGCGTTGTGGTTGAAGGTTATTGGCTGTTTCCTAGTATGATTTGATTGTTGATTATAACCTATGACTATTATTAAGTGTTGTACGTTATGATTCTTGATTCTTAACGAATGTATCTTTTCTTTATGTTTACTGAGAGTATTTACACCAAGACAAATTTCTTGTGTGTCCAATCACACTTGGCCAATAAAGTATTTTATTCTATTCTATTCTATTCCTTTGAACTAAGTGAACTTGGAAAAACTACAAGCAGGATTAGGATTAGGGATCCACCTTGTTGTGGTTTGCACTAGAAAGGCATTTTATGGATGCACATCTAAGAAGGACTCAAGTTTATTTGGATTATTACTCAAATGGTCCTTGCATGAGATTTTTGACAATTATACATAGTCTTCAATTTACAAGCATTCATTTAGTGATTGTTCAACGTTACACAACACTGAAAAAAAGTGACACTTATCACCGTTGCAGAATCCCCATGGTCACCTGAGGAAACTTCAAATGCTTGACAACTGAATCATATTTATGACAGTTGCAGTGTCCCAGGGTTGTGTGATCACTTTTTGCGTTCTGACAAGCAAAGCCAACGGGGAAGCCAGATTCACTTAACAGTTAACAGATAATCAGAATTGGAAGGGACATTGTAGGTCATCTAGTCCAACTCCCCACCCAAGTGGGAGAACATACACCATTTCTGACAAATGGCAGTCCAATCTCTTCTTGAAGGCCTCAAGTGATGGCCCTCCCACAACTTCTGAGGGCAAGATATTCCATTCCATGGTTGATTGTTCTCACTGTAAGAAAGTTTCTCCTTATTTATTGGTTAAATCTCTCCTTGTTCAGTTTCCATCCATTATTCCTTATCTTGCCTTCAGATACTTGTGAAAATTGCTTGACCCCCTCCTCTCTATGTCTCCCCTGGTTCTTCTCTTCACCACACTATCCATGCCTGGTTCCTGTAACTGTTCTTCATACGTTTTAGTCTCCAGTCCCCTAATCATCCTGGTTGCTCTTCCCTGCACTTTTTCTAGGGTCTCAACATCTTTTTTATAATGTGGAGACCAAAACTGGCTGCAGTACTCTAGCTGTGGTCTTCCTAAGGCTTTATAGAATGGTATTAGTACCTCACTTGATCCCTCTGTTAATGTAACTTAGAATTGCATTAGCTTTTTTGGCTGCTGCGGCACACTGCTGCCTCATATTTAACTGGTTATCCACTGAGACTCCAAGATCCCTCTCACAGTTACTGCTATTGAGCCTGGTTTCACCCAGTCTATATGTGTACTTTTGGTTTTTCTTGCCTAAGTGTAGGATTTTACTTTTCCCTACATTGAATTCATTTTGTTACATACGGCCCAGTATTCTAGTCTGTCAAGATCCATCTGGATCTTGAGCCTATCTTCTTGGGCGTTAGCTATTCCTGCCAGCTTAGTATCATCTGCAAATTTGGTGAGTTCTCCTTCTATTCCCTCATCTAAGTTGCTAATATTGAAGAGTACTGGGCCTAAGACGGAACCTTGTGGCATCCCACTGCTTACTTCCCTCCATGTAGACTTAGACCCATTAAGGACTACTCGTTGAGTACGGTTTGCCAGTCAGTTGCGAATCCATCTAGTGGTGGTGCTATCTATTCCACTTTTTTCTAGTCTACTTTATCGAATGCCTTGCTAAAATCTAAATATATTATGTCCACAGTATTTTGCTGCTCTACTAATTTAGTCACTGTGTTGAAGAATGAAATAAGATTAGTTAGGCATGATCTGTTTTTAACAAACTTGTGCTGACTGCTAGTTATTACTTCACTTGTTTCTAGATGTTGGCAGATCTGTTTTTTTATTATATCTTTTCCAGTATCTTCCCGGGTACTGATGTGAGGCTGATTGGTCTATAGTTTCCTGGGTCTGTTTTTTTCCCTTTTTTGAGGATGGGAACCACATCAGCTCTTTTCCAGTCCTCTGGTAGTTCCCCGGTGCTCCAGGATTTTTCAAAGATATGGTGCAGTGGTTCTGAGATGACCTCTGCTAGCTCCTTTAAAACTCTGGGATGTAATCCATCAGGCCCCAGCGATTTCTTTTCATCAAGATCAGACAGGTGTTCTCTTACTATTTTTTTGCTTATTTTAACTTTTATTTCTGGTCTGTCCTTTACAGTTATGTTTTTGGTGGGTTGAGCTATAGTTTCTTTTTGTGTGAACACAGAGGCAAGGAATGAGTTAAGCAGTTCTGCTTTCTCTCTGTTGCCTGTTACTTCCTTGACATCTTCTCTCTTTATTGGACCGACTGTTTCCTTGGTTTTTTTCTTGTTATTTATATGTTGGAAGAAACTTTTTTTTTATTATCTTTGACTTTTGTTGCAAGTCTTTGTTTCTTCTGAGTCTTTGCTTTCCTGACTTCGTCTTTGCAGATTCTGGCTATCTCAAGGTTGGGATCCAACCAGTGTAATTACCGGTTCAGTGATTTTACGTTATGTTCTCTGCCTGCTGCTCTTCAGAGCTACTAGTTCTACAGAGGTGGACAGAACCTGTGCTGTCAAGACAGTTTAGAGTTAATGGGATTTGGAATAGTTAGTTAGGAATTGAGAGCTGTTCCCTAAAGAGAATGCGTCATGGTACATGTAGTTAAGGTATCCTGGGAAATGTAGTCCATGTCTTGTGGTCCCATCTATAATCCTGATTGGTCACTAAATTGACCCTTGTTGGGTTGCGGGAGGCTCCCTCACTCTTCCCTGAACTCATTACCATGCAGCTGCTTCAATCATCATGGACATGAGAGTTTATTATCTTTCTACATCATAATGCAGATATGCAAAGGATTGGACATTAAGAAGAACCTTGTCATAACTGTGAGTTGAGAAGGATGCCTGATGAACCAATAAAAAAGACTTTGTATGGATGCTTTGTGGAGTTGCTCTGTCTGTTTTATACCCATCCAGGGAGTAATAAGCTGAAGAGAACCGGTAGAATCCCACCCCTGGGCTCTCTGCTGATATTCTGCCTTAGTTGTATGTCCTTCTTTTCATTTTTTTGTACTTATCCTTTTTTTCTTTTAATTTGCCAGAGAGATCTTTGTGCAACCATGATGGTTTCTTCTTGGATTTCTTGTTCTTCTTTCTCAATGGTATTGTGCTGGCCTAGGCTTCTATGATTGTACTTTTCAGAGTTTCCTGAGATTCTTAAGTTGTTTTCCCTTTTAGGATTTTCACCCATGGAAATCCTTTCCCAAGTTCCCTCTGAGTTTATTAAAATCAGCTCTTTTAAAATCCAAGACTCTGGTGTCATTATGTTCTATTGCTTTTGTTTGTGTTATGTTGAATTCTAGTATGACATGGTCACTCTCACCCAAGGTTCCTGCAGTCCAACTATCTCTATCACTTCTTCTCTGTTTGTACGAATTAAGTCCAGTATGGCTGTCTCTCTGGTGCCATCCTCTACCTTTTGGACAACAAAGTTGTCAGCTAGGCTGGTTAGGAACTTATTTGATTTCTCACTTGGTGCAAAATTAGTTTTCCAATTGTATCAGGATAATTGAAGTCCCCCATTACTATTGTTGTGTGTTTCCTGCATATGTTTATTAGTTGGTTGGAAAAAAGGATATCTATTTTTTCTGCTTGATTGGGTGGCCTATAATATACCCCTATGGCCATGTCATTCTTTTTTCCTTTTATATTGACCCATATGCGTTCTAGGATGTTTTCATCTTTGGTTTCATGCATTTCTGAAGCAATATATTCACCCTTTACATACAGTGCAAATCTACCTCCATTTTTATGGGGTCTGTTTTTGTTTTTTTTTTGAATAGTTTGTATCCTTCTACCAGTATGTTCCAATCATGGGTTTCATCCCACCAAGTTTCTGTTATTGCAACTATATCATATCTACCATCATGTATTCATAGTTTGAGTTCACCCTGTTCCTCAGATTTTGTGCATTTGAATATAGGCACTTGAGATCTTTATGTCTTCTTTTTTTTGGAAAATTTTATTTGGGTTTTCACCCAAAAAAAACATAATACAAATAAAACATCTTTTTTTGAGAATAGCATGGTCCCGGGTTACACCTCATACAGACACAAACTCAATTTCATGCTCACTTTTATGTTCTATTCCATATCTTATTACTGTTTTACATTTTCTACATAGTTTTTCTCCTCTCTTAATTTTCTCAATTTTATTTTAATTATCTCATATCAATTCAAATCATTATATTTATACTTTTGTCTGTCCTGTTTCAATTTCATATTTTCTTTTTTCATTACACAAATTTTCTCCTCTAATTTCCAATTGGAGTATGACACCTGTTGAGGTAATTCCCTGTTAGTTCGTTGTTCTGGTTAAAGTCAGCAAGCTTCTTGGCATCATCCTCATTTTCTGGATCCCAAGCATTTACATCCGGTGGGACTTGAACTACATTCCATAAACTGTCTTTATGCAGGAGTAGACTGCACTTCATGGACCAGGAAACATAGTTTGTTCCATCCAACCAGGTTATCAGGGATAGACTTGTTGAAGTGTCTTGTGCCATCTTTACTAGGATAGTAACCCACAATTAAACAGTAAACAGCTGTCTGTATACAGTACTGTGCATTCACACTAACTCTCAGTTATCTGTGCCTAGTATGGTCTGGGCCCATAACCAGTGTTGAGGTAATTCCCCGTTAGGAGAATGAGCGCATACAGGGAGACGTATTTGAGAATAGTGTTTGAATAATAAACAAAGAGCACACAGACACACTGTACAGTAAATGTAGGTTTTTACTTCCAGAAAGGTTTAAGCAAAGTCCAAAACAAGTAGTCCAAAAGTCATTCACAGGAAAAATCAGTCAGTTTTCAATTCAGGGATAATCCAAATATCAAAGTCCAGTGTCAAAAAACAGTTCAGTATCAGACTTACATTAAAACCTGTAATATCAGTCAATTAGAAGAAATGGAGGAACAGCAATACTTTCCAACAGAAGGAAACAGAGATACTCACTCAGACACACTCTCTTCTGAGACTAAGACTAAAAACAATCCAGGTTTCTGGCTCAATCTTATGGCCCTTTGCAAAACCACACCCAATTGCAGTTTTTGCAATCCCTTAAAGACATAGTACGAAAATGTTTATCCTGGTTTATATATTTCTAACCCAAATACCTGTTAGGTGACTTATATTCCTAACAACACCTTTATATCTTTTAATTTTATCCATTCAACTCTTAGTTAAGCTTCAGTATATACCTTGAGGTTATAACATTCAATATAATACATAACTTCCAATTGAATTCTGCTTGGTACATTCTTAAAATACACACTATATTCTTAAAATTGATTATAAATATATGTAATTAAAACACTCATGCCAATTTGGTTCATTAAAGTCTTAACATCTTGAACATTTATTTTCAATTATATATCATACTTCCTTTGGAACACTTATAAGTTTTCCATAATTAATTTTTCCCCCTATTTCTCTTCCCCTATATTTTATAAAACATTAAATAATTAAAATGTTCCCATCCTTTCCTAATTCAATTCTCTCATTCATTTTATTTCATTTATTTATTAACAAACATTTCACTAGATTACAATAACTATTTTATCCATCATTTTAATCATACATTGTTTCATATTTTCTAAAATTATTTCTATTTCTAATATAACAATACTATCTTATGTACCTTTGCAGGATCCCTTTTTCAATTAAATTTTCACCCATTATCTCTAAATAGGCCCTTTTTCTCCATATCTTGTTTCTGTCCTTTATAACTTCTTTTCCTTTCCTTCTTCCCTCTCTTCTTCTCCCTCCCCCTTTTACTCCCTTGTCTCTCTACTTCTAATTCTCTCTTCTGTATTTCCCTCTTCTGTTGCTTTCTAATATTATACTTATTTTTCAAGCTATTCTTCCTTTTCTTGGTCGTTTTTTCAAATCTAAAACTTTTCATTCTCTTTCCCCCCCTTTCCTTTTTTCCCCACATAAAATTACTTGTTCATTAAAGATGGCTTCTTCTTTGTCCCAGTCTTTTTGTTCTGCAGGCATTTCTTGTTGTTTCTCATAGTTCCAGATCTCCATTTCTAAGAACTGAAATACAAAGCCAAAAGAACCTCTCCCTACTTGTGCATCTTCTTTGTACTTTTTAAGTTCCATTTTCAGTTCATCGAGAAGTAGTGCCATTTTGAACCCTTTAAACAACCACCCGATCGATTTTAGTCATTCAAATGCAATAAGCAAAAATCCAGAGATCATCAAATAATCCAAATACTCCCAAGCTATTTCTTCATGCTTCTTTTTGCCACTTTCTCTTTCTGGGGTTCTACTATTTTGTTGTCAAGTTTCAGTTAAAATGTATCTTTTAGAAGTCTTGCTAAGGTTTTACTGTAAATTCCTTTTAATTCCAGGCAGTCTCCTCCCTTTTTTCCAGATCCTGCCCTTTTTTTCCTTTTCTATCCTTTCTTGCTTTTAAAAGGTTTCAAATATCCAGAAATCTTCATTATCCCTGTTAAGCCTGGGTTCCCCAACCAGGGTTAAGGAGACAAGCTAAACAGAATGTGCAGCATTAGTCAGATAGGCACACAGATAAATGAGTGAGATAAGTTTGTATGTTTTGTTATCATACAGTAAAAATAACAGATACGCTTGTGCTATCAAAAATATAGTTTATTCCATTATGAGTTCATAGCATAGTCAAAATAACAGTCCAATAGTCATGTATCATTTAGTCAGTCCATTCAAGGATATTCAGTTAGCAAAGTCCGTGTAGAATATCCTATGTCAGTTCACTTACAAATCAGTCCTTTGTCTCTCTCCCGTTCGAGTAACGCAGTCTTGAGTCCATGCAATAATTAGGGATCATCAAAGCCAGAGAGAGCAAGGTGACGTTCCTTGCTTCTTTTAAAGTGCTTTCACAACCACTCCCTTAATTACATTCCTATATTTAAAGTTGCAGACACTTTAACTTATAAATTATGATTACATATTTATTATTTTACCTAAACCAGTTAGGGTAAACAATGTTATCCCTAACAATCCCTTTGACGTTTTATTTTCAGTTTAAATGCCCATTGATGTCAAAGTGGATTTTTTTCCCAATTTCTTATTTAAATCTCTTAGCTGTCAGTTTAGGGAAAGGGAGAGAAGAAAAAAACCCAAATCCTTTCCCTTTTCTCTCTCCCTCACTGCTTAAAAGTCTTCTTTGGGAACAATGTTACTTTTTTTTTTTTTAGTTTAAATTCCAGGGTACCTTAGTTCTTGCTTTTGCAGTTTAACCTGGTCAACCAAAACTTTCTCTTCTTATCTTCCTCCTGCACATTCTTTTCTGGTCGAGTTCTTCTTTGAGGTGGCCA
This sequence comes from Hydrophis major, assembly GCA_033807585.1. Taxonomy (NCBI): domain Eukaryota; kingdom Metazoa; phylum Chordata; class Lepidosauria; order Squamata; family Elapidae; genus Hydrophis; species Hydrophis major. The sequence continues at coordinate 43,953,136 of CM066329.1, forward strand.
TTTCTGACCACTGCTGCAACTGCCTTCAGGAAAGGGAGTAATGGCCAGCTGAGGAGGAGAGATGCAGCTCTCCTCAACCCTGCTGGCAATCTCCCCACTCTTCACCATCTCTACGGGGTGGCTTAGCCCCAAAACCAGCTGGCTTGGGGCACTCCAGCAGCGAGCACGGATCGAAAATGCGCACGATTGCGGTTTCAGTCTATCCGCAAAGAAGCTCAAACCGGAAGTCGAGATCTTTATGTATGATGCCGTATTTACTGTCTACACAACCTATGTTGTGCCTGCCTGCCCCTACTTTCTTACCACCTGTTTGATTAATGCACATGGTATGGCACTCATTATTAAATGCTTGGTTTTTCTTGACAGCAAGGTTGATAATCTTACCTGAACAAACATCTATGTTACATGCACTAGTATCCTTATTAATTTTAGGTTGCTGGGGACAGAAATGTTCTGTATCTGTTAATTCTCTGTCCCTGCTGTTCAGTTTAAATGTTTATCCAGAAAATCTGTGAATCTAATACCAAGTATCTCAGTCCTTTTCTTTGATGGATGCAAACCATTTCTTTTGTACACTTTTTCATTGGACCAGCTGCAGACATCATGACTAAGAAAACCAAGGCCTTCCCTTTTACACCACTCCTTTAGCCACACATTAAACTCTGCTACTGTCAGGCTGTGCTCCCTTTAGATCCCAAGAAAGAAATACTCAGACTCCATGGTGTAGAGCAAAGTTATCCTTTTACTGGAAAATAAAGTGGAAGCTACAAATCAATTCCGAAACTGAGAAATTGGCGGGTAGAATCCACATGCAAAGAATTAGGTTTGTTCCCACCCCCCCAAAGTTCAAATTATTCTTCCAATTAAAACTTCTGAATAAGCTCATGTGGTCATCTCCAGATGTTGATGAGGTGTCTTGTCAAATGACCTTGACATATTTTGATAAAAGTTCGCAGTTGCGCAAATGAGGACAGAAGATAGCCAAGAAACGGAAACATAAAGAAAAGAATCCCCCCTCCCCTAGCTAGCCCAGCAAGGGATGCAAACACCTCCAGTCTTCTTCCCTAGCAAAATCCCCCCTCCCACCGTTGTCATGACAGCCCAGAGAAATAATGAAATAATACCAGAAAAGCAACAGAGGAAGGTGTCTTGAGGGCTGACAGCTACGCATTGGCCCTTCCCTTTTTGTTCCTTGTATACTGGTAGAACCTCTGAAAAGATAAGCCTACAGCCTGTGCTACTAAGTTCATACCTCAAGCTCTGGCAGTCTTTCTGCACAGAAAGTACATCCTTCGGGGATAGATCATTTGTACCAAGATGTATAATAGCATCAACATCACAGTCCTTGCTGGCATTCTTGGCTATCTTAAGAATACGCTTCTTGTCTCTGCTGGCAGTAGCACCTGGCAGACACCTGACCTCTTTCAAAACCTCTATATCCTTTCCTAAATTTACATCCCTTATAACTGTGACCCCAACCAGAAGGTGGCTTCTCTTTTTGGATGCCTTGCTCTTCTTGTGTGACTGATGCATAATACCTGATTCACACTTTCTCCTTTCCAAAGTAAGTTCTTCTAGGACTATGATCCCCAGCTTATTTGAGTTATCATTATCACAACTCCCTTGACCTGTCACTTTAGTGTCCCTATTAAGGTCAGCAAGGGCACTGTATCTGTTATGCTGGAACACAGCAAAAGCTTTGTGTTTATGGACCACAGCTCTCACCCTGCCAGATCCCACGGTTGTCCATACTGCCCTTTTCCTGTAGGATCTTTGTGGTAGTGGGTGCTGGTAGCATGGCAGCTCAATAGATGGCTGGATTGGGCACCTAATTTCTGCTTGGAGAGCACAGATTAGAGATTCTAGATAGGTAATCTGTCCATGTAGGCTAGTAATTTGTTTATAAAGAAGACAGTGTCCAAATTTGAAAAGAGTAGTGTGAAAGATCGCTGCAAAACAAGTATTACACTGAACTAAGCCGGTGTCAAGCCTGAAATTGACATAAGTGTAGCCATCTTAGTTTGTCTTAGTATATATTCTTTTTCTTATTTTACCTGTGGCAGTAATGTGGGGAAGGGTTTCAGACTTGACACATTCCTAAGGGGGGAGCAGCAGAGATAAAGAGTGTTACGGCTAGGTAATCTAGTGGGAAATGACCTGTCCATGCTTGGGCCCCTGGAGGTGGAGATTTATGACATCAAGTAAGGTTGAATTACTTCTATTGGAGAATGTGACTTTTGGGAGGTGTTTCTAACTTCTAATATTGTGGGGTAATTCCGGGTTGGGTCGGTTCTGAAATTATGAAGGACTTTGCCAATTTTAAGCTTTCTTAAATAAAAGAAATATTTTTGAAAATGGACTTTGTTATTCTCTTTTAAAATGGATTTCATCACTTGGAACCTAATTTTGAAATAAAATAAAATAACAATCTCAAGTACATTAACCCTGAACGTATTATTGGTATTTTTAGTTTATAGTTATATGATTCGTGCGCTGTTAGGCATGCGGGCTGCTAGCTTTCTCCTTTGCATTCAGTCTCTACCTCCCTGAATCCCACCACTGTTCTGTGAAGTTGAAATTCAATGGAAGCAATTCAAACTGCCTCTTTGCCCAGTTTTACTAAGTTACCTACAGGATTCATTTGACAGATGTGGCAAGAAAAGTAGTAAAATGGAGCAAAAGTCACTTAACAACAGTCTAGCAACACAAATTCTGGGATCAATTGCAATTATATATTGAGGACTACCTGTATTTATATTGAAGCTCTTTTCACACTTCCTTTGTTGATATGGTTTCTCCCATGTGTTGATCCTTCTATAGCAGGTAAGAGCATTACTTCTTGAAAAGCTCTTACCACACTTCATGCCCTCATATGGTTTTTTTCCCCCACTTATCGATCGTTTTATCGGAAGTGAGATCACAATTCCTTCAAAAGCCTCTCACAGTGCATACATTTATGTGGCCTCTCACCTGTGTGCATCCTTTTGTGAGAATTAAGACTATTGTTAGCAGCAAAGGTCTTTCCACACTCTATGCATTGATATGGCTTTCTCCTGTGTCGATCCTTTTATGGGTGGTAAGAGCAGAATTCCACCTAAAACCCTTTTCACATTCCACACATTTATATGGATTCTCTCCTGAGTGGATCTTCTTGTGAGAATCAAAATGTCTGCTACAACTAAAGCTCTTTCCACACTTCACGCATTCATCAGGTCTTTCTCCCTTGTGATTCCTTTGATGTCTTATAAGAGATTCATAACAACCGAAGGTTTTTCCACACTTCATTCATATGGCTATTCCTGTGTATGATAACAGATACCAGATAATCAGAGTTGGAAGTGACCTTGCAGGTCATCTAGTCCTATCCCCAGCCCAAGCAGGACACTCTACACCATTTCTCACAGATGGCAGTCCAATCTCTTCCAGTCTCAACTGATGACGCTCACACAACTTCCGAGGGCAAGCTGTTTCATTTGTTGATTGTTCTGTCAGAAAGCATCTTATTCCTAGGTTAAATTTCTCCTTGTTCAGTTTCCATCCATTATTCCTTGTCTAGCCTACAAATGCCTTAGAAAATACCCTGCCCCTTCCTCTCTGTGGCAGCCCCTCAAATATTGGAAGACTGCTATCATGTCTCCCGTTCATTCTCTTCACTAGACTAGCCAAGCCCAGTTCCTGTAATGGCTCTTCATATGGATAGTTTTATGGTGAATCAGAGCATATTTCCTACTAAAGCTTTTTCCACACTCCATGCATAGATATGGCTTCTCTCAGTGGTAGGATTCCATTTTTTTTACTACCGGTTCTGTGGACATGGCTTGGTGGGTGTGGCAGGAGAAGGTTACTGTAAAATCTCCATTCCCTCCCTACCCCACTAACCCGCTTTCCATTCTCGTGCAGGACAACAAAAGACCCAGCTGATCAGCTGGGACTCGAGAGGCAGATAATAGATTGGGGTGGGGCCAGTCAGAGATGATATTTGCCAGTTCTCCGAACTACTCAATATCTCCGCTATTGGTTCTCCAGAGCTGGTCAGAACCTACTGAATACCACCTCTGGTCTTCAGTTTATAATTCAATTGATCCCAAAATTTCTGTTGCTAAGCAACACAGTTCTTAAGTGACTTTATACCCCATTTTACTACTTTTCTTACATCTGTTAAGGGAATCCGAGTGGTAACTTAATAAAACTATTAAGTGAATCTGGCTTGCCCATTGGCTTTGCTTGTCAGAATGCAAAAAGTGATCACACAACCCTGGGACACTGCAACTGTCATAAATATGACTCAGTTGTCAAGCATTTGAAGTTTCCTCAGGTGACCATGGGGATTCTGCAACAGTGATAAATGTGAAAATGGTCATGTCACTTTTTTTCAGTGCTGTGTAACTTTGAACAATCACTAAATGAACTTTTATAAACACTCCTTATAGTTATCAAAAATCTCAGGCAAGGACCATTTGAGTAATAATCCAAATAAATTGGAGTCCTTTTTAGATGTGCATCCATAAAATGCCATTGTAATGCAAACCACAACAAGGTGGATCCCTAATCCTGCTTGTGGTTTTTCCAAGTTGAAATAGTTCAAAGGCCTTATTTGCACGTGGAAATATTCCTGATTGTTTTACATAAGAGAATAGAATTCTTTATTGGCCAAGTGTGGTTGGGCACAGAAGGAATTTGTCTTGGTGCAAATATTCCCACTATACATAAAAGAATAGAAATATTCATCAAGAATCATAGCTACAACCCAAGTCATAGGCAGGGATGGGATTCTACCGGTTCGGCCCGGTTCTATAGAACCAGTTGTTACCATTACCATTAGTTTGGAGAACTGGTAAATCAGGCCTCTGGCTGGCCCTGCCCCTCCCTGCCCACTTCTCCACTGCCTGCCCATCAGCCCTTATCATGCATGCACAACATTGCACCCATGCATGACACTGCTGCCTGCAGCCTGTTCTCACGTACCAGCCATTGCTGCCTGCCTTCCGCTGCAGCCCTGCCTTTATTGATCTTCCCTGGGTGAGTAAGGTTCTGCAAGCCCCGGTCGCCTTCTCCCCACCACTTGTCTTTTGCCACTGCCGCTGGCCGCCTTTCCCCTCCCACTTGCCCTTTGCTGCTGCCACTGGTCACTTTTTCCCCCACTTGACTTCCACCAAGGAACACGTGGACAGGCTAGTATAGGATCCAGCCAGGTCAGCGGCTGCTTCTCTCACTTGATGCTGCACAGCAGAAAGATTCCAAGTCTCCCCTCTCCTATTAGAAATGGCTCCAGGGCAACCAGAGAAACAAGCCAGGTTGAATCCTGCTTCTCTCTGCTTGCCCATGAACTGTAAAGAACACGTGGAGAGGCTTGTGTCAACAAGGCGCCCCTTCACTGAGTCCAGGACAGCTGACGGCAGCTGGGAGGAGCACAGCCTGGAAGCCCTGATGCTGCCAGAATCGCCATTGACACCTTGCTGCTGCTGCATCCCACACCCCCTGCAGGTATGGTATGGAGCCCTGGGATGGGTGACCAACCACCTCAACTGCTGCTCCGACTTTTTTTCGGTGCCAAGAGTGGAGGCAAGAGAGAGAGAGCAGCCCTCTTGGTACGGAGAAAAGTTGCGCGTCTCCCCATATTCCTCTCCATGAGGAGCACCTTTAAACTTAGCGTGCTTCACAAATGCGGAGGAGATGAGGCTGCTCAAGTACAAAGCAACATGGGGAGATGCACAACTTTTCTCTGTGCTGAGCTGCTCCGTCCGGCCAGGCACCCGTTCCATGCTCTGCAAACCCGCTGCCGGCTTAGCAGCAATGCTGAGCCGAGCCCTCACCTCGGGAGAAGCACGCGCAAATTGGTGTTGCGCTCTTGGCCTCTGAATTGGGTGATACAGCCCTCTCTGTGGGGAAACCCTCAGCAACATGCGGGCAGAGGCAGCCCGGTGTGAGGCGGTGGCCCCGAGGTCGGACCTGAAGTTTGTCGGCCTTTGGGGGAAAGCAGAGGTCCGGGTCCCGGTTCTGGCTACTCCTTGGAAGGCTCGGGCCCCGAGCTACGGCAGCTCCGTCTCAGTAACGCAGGGCAGAGCAAGTGCACAGGGGGTTGTTTGTGCGGGAAGAGCCTTTGGGAAGATTTCGCCACATCAGCCAGAGAAAGGGAAAATCTGCTTATAAAATGAGTCACTGGTCTGCTACGGACATTGGGGGCCTGGGATGCATACATCTGTTGAAAGTCTTTCTAATTTATGTTTCTACAGCTGCAATTTTGGTTTCATTTTATCTTATGTCAATAAGCCAATACCTCAAAGAGTCACTTAAGGAAAAACAGATCACTATTATGAACCTTATCCTTCTACTATGTGGTAGCTGGCAGTGGAAATGACTTGATAGCCTGTAATCAATTTTGACTTCTACATGGCCTGCATTTTCTACTACTTTGTGTAGATCAGGGGTCTCCAAATTTGGCAACTTTAAGACTTGTGGGTTTCAACTCCCATAGCTGGATGGAGAATTCTGGGAGTTGAAGTCCACAAGTCTTAAAGTTGCCAAGTTTCGGGACTTCTTCTGGACTAGATTATCAAGGAAGAGAGTAACATGCAGCAGATGCCTAGCAAAAGTTAGTAATACTACAGATTGGCTGTTTACATTGAAATCAGGTGTAAGACAGTGATGGTAGCTAAATTATTGGGCAGTTTAGTTTGGTTATTTATTTCAGTAGGCTGATTTTAGATAGCTAAAGAGGATCAGACCTGGTAACTGCCTAGCTGGGAAGCTAACACAAAATAGGGTGTGGGGAGGAATGGGGTTGGGAAGGAAAGAAGGAAGATAGGATAAGATAACTTTTATTGTCATTTTTTAACTGTAATTACACTGACAAACATTAAAAGTGAAATATATATACATATCCATACAGATATATAACACACATATGTACATGTTACACACACACACACAAACAGATAGCGGAACAGATAGATAGCGGAAAGGAAGAGTATTGGATACATATACACAAATGTGTGTGAAAAAAACTACAAAGAAATAGATTATAAAAAAACAGCTTACAATCTTAGCAGTTATAGATGAGAGAGAGAAAGAGAAATGAGAAACAGAGAGAGGGAGAAAGAAAAAGTGAGGGGGGGAGAGAAAGAGATACCAGTTTGAAGGAATTGTTGGAAATTGGCAAAAAATATAGAAAACCTCAGTCATAAGAGTGTGTGGGATGTTATTTTTAATTAATTAAAAAGAATTTTTAAAAATGTTTCATGGACAACCATACCACATCAATTATATTTAATTTTATTTAAATCCAAAATTATTTTTATTTCATTCGAATTAAAAACAATTTCAATTAAACCCGATTTATTTAAATTGAATTTAGAGATTTTCTTATCATCATATCATAGAAAGACTAAATAGCAATAGCTATAGCACTTAAACTTAAACTTATATACTGCTTCATAGCGCTTTACAACACTTCATAAATGGTTTACAGAATCAGCATATTGCCTCCAACAATCTGGGTCCTCATTTTACCTCATTGTTCTGGGTCTCAGAACAGTTCAACCTTGAGCCAATCAGAATCGAACTCCTGGCAGTCAGCGGAATTAGCTTCCAATACTGCTTTGTAACCACTGCACCACCTTGGCTTCAAAAAGTGATGTTGAACACAGATTTCATTTCTCATTCTGTTTTTTTTTTAGAGGAATTCATCATTCTGAAATTGTTTTCACATGATATATCGATATATATGTGATCTTCTATGGCTTTTGGTTGAATTATGTTGAATTCCCAGACAGGTAGTCCTCAACTTAGAACAGTTTGTCTACTACTGTTTGAAGTTAGAACGGTACTGAAAATAGTGTCTTACGATCATTTTCCACACTTATGACTGTTGAAACATGGTCACATGATTTACATGAAGATGTTTGAGAAGTCACTCACATTTATGACAGTTGCAGTGTTCTGGGGTCACGTGATCACCTTTTGTAACCTTCCAACCGGAGTCAGAAGCAAAATCAATGGAAAAGGCAGATTCAATAATAATAATGTTATTGCAGTGATTCACTTAATGTGGCAAAAGTTGTAAAATGGAGCACAACTCACTTAACTGTTTTGCTTAGAAATAGGAATTTTGGATTCAACAGTAATAAACCTGTATTTCTATTGAACCTCTTCCCATACTTCCTTTATTGATATGGTTTCTCCTGCATGTTGATTCGTCTATGGCAAGTATAGAGCTTTACTTCTTACAAAGCTCTTTCCACACTCAATGCGTTCATATGGTTTTCCCTCCTGTATAGATTCTTTCATGGGAAGTGAGATCACAACTTCTTTTAAAGCCCACTCCACACTGCACACATTTATTTAGATGGCTCCTCTCTTGCTTGGATCCTTTTATGGGAATTCAGATTACTGCTATAATGAAAAGCTTTTCCACATTCCACACATTTGTATGGCTTCTCTCCTGTGTGGATCCGCTTGTGGGTATTAAGACTACTGCTACAAGTGAAGCTGTTTCCACATTCCACACATTAATATGGCGTCTCTCCTGTGTGGATCCTGTGGTGGAAATTAAGACTAATGCTACAAGTAAAGGTCTTTCCACATTCCATGCATGTATAAGGACTTCCTCGTTTGTGACTCCTTTGATGTCTTATAAGAGAGTAATTATAAGAGAAGGTCTTTCCACACTCTGTGCACTGATATGGTTTCTCTCCTGTGTGGAACCTTTTGTGGGAATTAAAACCACTGCTAGAACTAAAGCACTTTCCACACTCCATGCATTTATAAGGTCTTTCTCCCTTGTGACTCCTTTGATGTGTTATAAGAGAGTTGTTAAAAGTGAAGGTCTTTCCACACTCTGTGCACTGATATGGTTTTTCTCCTGTGTGGATCCTTCTGTGGGAATTAAGACTACTGCTAGAACTAAAGCTCTTTCCACACTCCATGCATTTATAAGGTCTTTCTCCCTTGTGACTCCTTTGATGTCTTATAAGAGAGTTATTAAAAGTGAAGGTCTTTCCACACTCTGTGCACTGATATGGTTTCTCTCCTGTGTGGATCCTCTTGTGGGCATTAAGACTACTGCTACAAGTGAAGCTGTTTCCACATTCCACACATTTATATGGCTTCCCTTCTGTGTGGATCCTGTTGTGGGAATTAAGTTTAATGCTACAAGTAAAGGTCTTTCCACATTCCATGCATTTATAAGGTCTTTCTCGTTCGTGACTCCTTTGATGTCTTATAAGAGAGTTATTAAAAGAGAAGGTCTTTCCACACTCTGGGCACCGATATGGTTTCTCTCCTGTGTGGATCCTTTTGTGGAGATTAAGACTACTGCTATAAGTAAAGGTCTTTCCACATTCCATGCATTGATATGGCTTCTCTCCTGTGTGGGTCCTGTTGTGGGTATTAAGACTACTGCTACAAGTAAAGGTCTTTCCACATTCCATGCATTTATAAGGTCTTTCTCGTTTGTGACTCCTTTTATGTCTTGTAAGAGAGTCATTATTATACAAGGTCTTTCCACACTCCTTGCAGATATATTGTTTCTCTTCTGAATGTGTCTTTTTATGAGAAATACGATGATCGGTTTTTTTAAAGCTCTTTCCAGTTTCCATGCATTGATACGGTCTTATTTCCGCATTGATGTTTGTATGGTTAGGAAGCCAACTGACCTGAGGAAAGCCTTTTTTAATTCCACTTTGTGATTGTTTTGTTTCATAACTGTTTGATTGCATCTGACCTGGAAATTTCCCCTTTTCCTTTTTCAGATGGATTGCATGGCGTTCCTCGTTGCAATTCTTATTCTCTTGCTCATTAAAGCCTTCAAAATGAAAAATGAAAATCAAATGTAGCAAGAAAAGGGAACAAACCTTTTCTTCTGAAATTCAACCAAAGAATCATTAATATATTTTGGCTGCTTTGTAGGCAAACATGAAGATTCTAAATTATGATTTTAGCAAGGACCCAATTGCAAATTTATCCCTACTGATCCTCATATAACAGGATTGGATTACATCACAATGAATCTAAGCCACAACCCGGATGTAAGCTTTGACCTGGGACTATTTCATGGGGCCGCAAAGTCCTGAAGTCCATTGGACACGATATTAGGCTGGGTCAACTACATACCTACCAGCTTTCCAACTTCATTGGAAGTCTCATCCCCACTTGTCTGCACAGCAGAATCTTTGAAAGCAGAGAGGAATTTCTGGATGGCAATAGCTCCCTACCCTCAACTAGGCTGAGGCCAAACTTGGTGCACAAATAGGCACATCTGAGAGAAGGGATATCTTACTCAGGACCCATCCAGTCTTGGTTGTAGCAGCTCAGGCCCATTGGGCGGGGGGAGCCAGTGACAACGTTCAGGTATGAATACCGAACCCTGGTACGCAGAAACTTGCTCAAGAGATGACATCATCCCTATGCGACCCTCAGATTCTCTCTAATATCTTCTATGGCATTAAATATTGCATTTTATTACCAGAAAAAGAAAAGCCAATTCCTTCATGTGAAAAGGAATTCTATACAGTTTTCCAATTTTTCTTTCAATAAATTTTCTTCTTCTATAAATTTACTTTGGTAAAACAGTTATCACACCACGCTAGAAACTGGGTGACTGTGAGTACTAGTTCTTTCTTAGCCATGAATGCTGACTGGGTGACTTTGGGCCAGTCTCTCTCAGCTCAACCCATGTCACAGGGTTGTTGTTGTAGGGAAAATAGCAGAAAGAAGGAATACTGGCTTTGTCCACTGCTTTTATTATTATTTACAAAAAATAAAGGCGGGAAATAAATAAATAAGTGATTTTTCCCCAGAAATTACATTTAAGGCTCTCATCCCATATCTGCTCTGCTATCCTGAGCACAGACAGGGTTCTTACCCAGAGAAAACAGATTCCTGGAATTCTCCAGCATGACTTCTCTATGGAGCACTTTTTGGTGAGCATCCAGTTGAGACCACTCCTCCTTGGAGAAATACACAGCCACGTCCTCAAAAGACACTACACCCTAAACAAGGAAAAAAGACTCGACAGAGATCCAGTGAACAAAATAGGCATCTTTTGCTGAATTCAAAATGAGATCACTTGTAATAGTCCCAAAGATGCTTTTGAAAAGGAAGAAAAGAGTATTTTTAATAACCCTGGTAGACAGAAGAGCCCCGATGCTGACAACAATCTGGTCAATGAAATCTGATGGCGAAGCAGGAGAAATGGAGAAAGCGTCTCACAAAGGATCCCCTCAGAAGGGAGAGATAAGCTAGGCTGCCTATCAGTTTTGAATGACTGGATGTCAGATTCATATTGCTTAAAAACAGCAATTTATTACAATAAACTCTAGAACAAAGATTCATGGAGATTTTCCAATCTTTTTCCTTCTTACCTGAAGTTGCTGTTCAGCCAACCCTTCAACCCCACCACAAAGAGGAGGTGATTCTAAAATTTCCAAGGATAGTTTTCTACTCTCTGTAAGGGAAAAATGGTGGAAGCAGATTTGTTCTAAGGAGATAGATTCCAATCAAGATAAGCAAAAGAATCAGTTAAATGTTGAAGTCACATTATACAGAAAGAGCTTATCTTACCTGGTGTGCTTTCATTCCTTTGATCTTTGTGTAAAGTCTGCCTGAACAGAAGCTCTTGAGGAGATCTGAATGAATCTTTCCTTCCCTTGGGATATTCAATCAATGTTTCCAAGGATTTCTGGACATGATGTGATATGAGAAACAAAGAAAGAGCACTCAGGAATTATCCTACTGCACCTTTAAACCAGCAGACTCCAAACTCTGCTTGCAAAACTGGAAACAAAATACAACAATTGCCCCAAACACATCCCCTAGAACAGTGATGGCTAACCTTTACGTTGTTGCGTGCCTGCACCCATTATGCATGTGTGACCCCCTTGTGCTCCCCTACTTCCTGCGCAGGCGCCCTGCCCCCCCCACATACATGCAGATACCCGCAAATCAGCTGGGTAGTGGGAGGCGCACACATATACGCAATGGAACTAAGCTGGGGCAACAGCTCGCATGCCGCCAGAGATGGCTCTGCGTGCCACTTCCGGTATGCGTGCCATAAGTTCACCATCAGGGCCCTAGAAGAATGGAACAACTGTCCATAGGAGTTAATAATCCCAGAAAATTCTACCAAAAAGCAATTGACAAATTCACAGAACTCCTCTTTAGAGATGCCATGATTACATTCTCACACCTGCAACTCTTCTTCCAATTTCTCCTCCTCCTGGGTCAGCAGAAAGCCTTCAGCCAGGGCAACCGCCTGGGAACTGGTCTCCGCTCCACACTCCCGCACCCATTTCTCCATCTCTGTTGGAAGGACAGCCAGGAACTGCTCCAGGAGCACCAGGTCCAGTATCTGAGCCTTCGTGTGTCTTTCTGGCTGCAGCCATTGACAGCAAAGGTAGTGAAGCTGAGTGCAAACATCTCGGGGACTCTTCCCCCCCTGGAACTGCACTTTTCTGAAGTGACAGTATTGGATTTCTAAGGTGTTGGCTTCCTTTTCTTGGCTCTGCTGCCCAGGACTTGCCCCATTTTCCCCACAGCTCCAAGGCTGAGAAGCTGGAAGGCCTTTTCCAACACCTGCATCTGCTGGGCGTCGTCCCTCCATCTTCCCTCTGGTCTCTAATCCAGATCCAAAATGGACGGATGGATTTCACAAGAGGTCTAGCCAAATCTCCTAGGGTGATTTAGCCCTCTTCCCACAAAAGATAATCTGGACTCCAGAGGAACCAGGAAAGATTTCCAACTTAGATATCTGAAATGGAAAACACAGCAAGTTCAAAATGGTGACAAATCTGAATACTGAAGCAACCTCTTCCTCCTCCTACAAAAAAAGAAGGAAAGAAAGAAATCCAGCTGTATATACAAGGAGGATTATTATTATTATTATTATCTTATTAGGAAGTCTGACTACTGCAGTAAATTCAGGATTGCCTTCTAGATCAGCTTCAAACAAGGACTGAAAATATTGGATAAATACATTTGGAAAAGTTTCCGACTTCTAGTGTCTGATTACTTAGTCTTATGATTTCAATGGCTGTTTGCAAAGTAAAAAACCTTTGCACAATCAGAATCACAAATCATAAACAGTGATTGAGATGAGAACCTCATCAACTTTCTAGCCCAAATTCCTGGAGAAACTCCAGAGGGCAGAATTAAGAAACCATCATCCTAGGCATACAGAACTAATATCTCAACAAATAAACCATCTATGCTTTAACTGTTTAACATGATATGGAGCATCGTCTGGTGTGCTGAAAGAACCACTTGGTGGAGAAAGGCTGGAAACCAGGAAACCGAGTTCCAGTCCTTGCACAACTTCTACCTCACTTCTTGCACACGGAGTTGCAGCCTTGCATGCAAGGCCAGCAGGAGCGACTTCGGCAGGTCGCTTCTCTCAACCTAGGAAAGAGGAGGGGAGGGAATCCCCTTCTGAAAACGGGGCCACGAAACATGCAGGAAACTGTCCAGGAGTCAAGGATGCTTGGAAAGTAGAAATATCTGCTTTGCAAAGCTCTCCCGCCCCGCAGGGTTGGAGGGTAAACGCATCCCTCGTCTCTGCGGTCCTCATTCCCCCGCCCGCCGAAGCTTTGGTTCCTCCCCGGCCTGGTCTGTGCATGCACAGGGGCGACAGGGGAACATGGGACCCCGGGATCTCCCTTTCCCATAACTTCGAACCTGACGAACTTTGGCAGGTCGCCACGCTCGCCTCCAATAGCAACGTCTGGATTTCCATCCGTGTAAGATTTCCCTGTAAACTCTTGGGACTTCTGGAGGAAACTCCGCGCGAGGCTCACAGCGAAGGGGAGCCGGATCGGACACGGTAGAAAAGCCAGAGGCGATCCCAGCCTTTTCCGGGAAAAAGGAGGCATCACTTGGAACGGGGAGACAAGGCGCATGCTCCGTTTCCTTCGAAAGCGGGAGGGGGAGGGACGCTGCCCAGCTCTTCCAACGGCTACCGAGGGAGCCCCCTGGAGGATCCTGTGAGCGATGCCAGAGGACACGAAGGGGGACATCGTATTCCATGCGGGACTGGGATGATGGACATTGGAGTAGATTTAATCTAAAGGATAGTTGAAGAAGAATGTGATACTTGTGTTTGATACTTTGGAATATTTGAAACAACATAATGAAAAACAACCAGGAATATTTCCACAGGCAAAGAGGGCTGTGAAAATATTTACAGACCCCTCACATCCAGGACATAAACTGTTTTAACTCCTTCCCTCAAAACGACCCTATACAGCACTGTATATCAGAACATCTAGACACAAAGACAGTTTTTTCCCCCGAAAGCCATCACTCTGCTAAACAAATAATTCCCTCAACACTGTCCAAATATTTACAGAGTGTACACTAATATTACTGTTAATCTTCTCAGCATTCCTTATCACCCATCCCCTCCTACTTGTGATTGTAGGACTGTAACTTTGTCCCTTGTATCCTTGCGATTTTATTGATTGATTGATTGATTTGATTTGTCAATCGCTTACATTCGTTTAGGGTCAAGTTAATATAAGGTAGATTGAAGTCACCAAGAAAGATAAAAGCATGTGGGCGTATGTTGGGATAGAAGTCAATCATATTGTGGTTGTCGTGTCCTCAAAAAGACGCTCAGAGTCGGTGACTATCATTGAAGCTCTTTATTAAACAGTGGGGAACCGAACCGGCGAAAAGGAAAAAGCCCGCGGCTTTTATCCTTTTCGCTGCGGCGGCCGCGGCCAATGGCAGCGATTCAAGTCTCCCGCTCTTGGGTTGAGCCAATCGCGGGAGACTTCAATCGGGCCAATCAGCGCGGCTCGCCTGGCCAATCAGAAATCCCCGCGCCTTAGCCAATCAAGGCGCGGGGATTTCGAGTATGCAAATTCAAGACAGAACACCCCTCCCCTCTTGGTATGGTCCATCACGTTGCGTAGTCACGCAGGTAGGCGGGGCTCCGTCGAGTCCTAGTTGACCTGCGCAACTCAGTTGCAAGCTGGATCTCGGCCGGAGCGGTCATCTTTTTGGCTGCTCCTCCTTCTGTGTGAACCGGCTGGATGATCGGGCCGGTTCGTTCTCCGTGGCTCCCGCCTGGGCCTACCGGGTCGGTGGAGCTACGGGTTTCGCCGCTCCCGCTTGGCTTCTCTGAGTCGGTCGAGCTGGCCAGGTGGTTCTTCTCCGGAGGGGGCTCGCGATGGCTGCGTTCCGGTGAGTATTTTTGGATTATTTTTTCCTGCGCTTGTTTATTCGGGTATTCCCTCCCCCCTTGGTTCGTGTCTTGGGGGTTGAGGTCTGTTGCCGTTCGCGACCTGAGCTGGTCGATGTGTCGTTTCCAGGCTCGCCCATCAGTGGTTTGGAGCCGGTACGATCGTGGACCAGTGATTTGAGTTATGACGGCTGGGATCCATAGGGGGTCCCCCGTCAGGTTTTTTGCGTAGACTAAGTCACCTGGGGCAAATGTCCGGTATTTGGAACTGGAGTCTGGGGGCTGCTCCGGGTTATATGTCGGGTGTAACCTGTCGAGTGGGGACCTCAGCTTCCTGCCCATTAGTAGTTCGGCTGGGCTTTTGTTGGTCGTGGTGTTGGGGGTGATGTGTTGTATGAAGAGGAGTTTATTGATTTTGTCGTTGATCTCCCCGTGGTCCATTTTCCGGAGGGTCTTTTTTGTAAACTGTACCATCCGTTCCGCCCTACCGTTCGCCACCGGATGCGCCGGTGCTGTTAATGTGTGGCGGATACCCCTCTCCGCCAAGAACCTCTCAAAATCGAGGGAAGTAAACTGGGGCCCGTTGTCTGAGACGACGACGTCTGGGAGGCCGTGCGTGGAAAACAGTTTACACAGTTCTTTAATGACGGCCTCTGTGGTAGTGGATTTCATGTCGCTTACCTCCAACCAATTGGAGTAAGCGTCAACTGTGATTAGAAAAGTATGCCCATTTGTGGGACCGGCAAAGTCTAAATGGATTCTGGACCAGGGCCCCTTTGGTGTTTCCCAGTCCCGGATGGGTGCTGCGGGTGGGCTGGGTCTGGTCTCCTGGCACCGTTGGCATTTGGCGACCCATGCCTCTATTTGTTTGTCCATCCCTGGCCACCATGCGTAACTCCTGGCCAGGGCTTTGGTCCTGACGATGCCAGGATGACCTTCATGTAGCATCTCTAAGACCCTCCCTTGCAATCTGTCCGGGATGACCACCCTGTCACCCCACAAAATACATCCTTTAAGCAGTGAGAGTTCAGTCTGGCGGTGTCTGAATGTTTTAAAAGTTTCGTCATTG
Source organism: Hydrophis major (assembly GCA_033807585.1). Taxonomy (NCBI): domain Eukaryota; kingdom Metazoa; phylum Chordata; class Lepidosauria; order Squamata; family Elapidae; genus Hydrophis; species Hydrophis major. The sequence goes on from CM066329.1 coordinate 43,969,380, forward strand.
TCCCTTTCCGGCCAACCTTTTTCTAGCCAGTGCAGGATTCGCGCCAGACGCCTATCCTTAATAGTTTCTATGGCAATGTCTGACGCGGTAATGGGTAGGTTTTCGATACTAAGGGTGTTTGTCGTTGGTGCTGGGTCAGGATCAGAGTCAGGTAAAGGCGAGCGGCTTAAAGCGTCCGCGTGCGAAATTTTCTTACCTGGCTTGTGTAACAGTTCGTAGCTGTAGGCTGCCAGGAACTCGGACCACCTTGTCATCCGGGGTGATAAAATGTTCGGGGTGGCTCGGTTTCCAGCGAGGATGCCCAGCAATGGCTTATGATCTGTCACAATGGTGAACGGGCGGCCATACAGGTATTCGTGGAATCGCTAACGGCGGCAACTATAGCCAAAGCTTCTTTGTCCAACTGGCTATAGTTCCGCTCCGGTTTAGTCAGAGTCCTGGAGAAAAAAGCGATGGGTGCTTCTCTTTGGTCAGGGAGGGTATGGCTGAGGACAGCGCCGACGCCGAAAGGTGATGCGTCGCAAGTGACAACTAAGGGTAAGGTTTCGCTGAATTGAATCAGGACGGCGTCGGAGGTGAGGAGGTCTTTGGTTTTTTGAAAGGCGGCTTGCTCTCGTCTCCCCCAAGTCCAGGTTGCCGCCTTATCCAGGAGTCTATGTAAAGGCTCCGCCGCCGTAGCCTTTTGGGGTAGGAAAACATTATAAAAATTCAGCAAGCCTAGGAACGCTTGTAGTTCCATTTTAGACTTTGGGGTGGGGGCTTCCTTGATGGCTTTCACTTTTTTAATTGTAGGGTGAATGCCATGCCGGTCTAGAAGGTAGCCCAAGAATTCCACTCGCTCTGTGCATAGTTGGCATTTTTCTCATTTAACTTTAAGTCCCGTCACTTTAAATTTTGTTAAGACCTGTCTGAGTCGGTTTTCTAATTCGGCTTCGTTTGGCGCCGCCACTAATACGTCATCGAAATAGGGCACCACCCCCTTGATGCCCTGTAACAAACGTTCCATCAGGCTCTGAAAGATGCCTGGTGCCACGCTGACTCCGAATTGGAGTCGGTTACACTTGAAAGCCCCCCGATGGGTCACGATGGTCTGGGCTTCCGCTGTTTTCTCATCTACTGGCAGCTGCTGATATGCCTGGGTGAGATCGAGCTTGGCAAAGACCTTGCCCCCTCCCAGTGAGTGCAGCAAATGTTGCACAATTGGGACTGGGTAGGCGCTTTGTTGCAACGCGCCATTTAGGGTGGCCTTATAGTCCCCGCAAATTCTCACGGACCCGTCTGGCTTGACTGGGGTCACTATAGGGGTCTCCCATCGGGCATGGTCTATCGGTTGCAACACCCCTTGTTTGACGAGCTTGTCGATCTGCTCGTCAATTTTAGGCTTCAGGGCGAATGGTACCCTCCTAGGTTTTAGCCGCTTGGGGGGAACCCTTGGGTCTAGGTCAAATGAGATAAGGGGCCCCTGGTACTTGCCCAAGCCTCCATCGAAGACCTCCTGGAACTCCTGGGCTAGCCGCTGTTCCCAACTGTCGTCGGCGACGTGGTTGACTCCTGTCAGCGCGATGTCAAGCGGGGCGAACCATTGTAAGCCCAGTAGGCTTGGGCGGTCGCGATCGACGATAGTGAGTGGCAGTTGTTCGGTGCGGCCCTTGTAAGTTATATTAAAGTTCTTGGTGCCCACTACCGGGACGCAATTCCCTTGGTAGTCTTTTATGATGATTTTCTGGGCAGGAACGTTCCTCTTATGGAGGGTGGGCACTAGTCTTTTAATCTCGCGCCATGCAATCATGGAGAGGTAGGACCCGGAGTCCACTTCCATCTTGCATGGCTGGCCTTCAATATGGACTTCTACGTGTACTTTTCTGGCGCCGTCGGAGATGGCGTGGCCGATGGTCACCGTCTGGTGAGTCTCTTCCTTTCACCGACCGTCGCCGCCTCTTGAAGATCGTTGAGCACGGTCCCACCGACCGTCCGGTTGGCGCTCTCTGGTCCTGGGCGGGGGACTTTCCTTCTTCCGGTCGTGTTGTTCCCATTTGGGTGGGCTGCGGGTCTTCTTTTGGCGGCAAACTCGAGCGATGTGACCCCGTCGTTCACAATGCCTACAGATAGAGTCAAAAAATCGGCATTCTGACCTGGGGTGGTCGCCGCCGCACCCGGCGCAGTTGGTCCTCGAGCTCCGACCTCTTCGACTCCGTTGGTCGCTGCGTCCCGTCTGCACGCAATGTATGTCCTCCTCGTCTTCCGACGTGCTGGAGGTTGACTGGAATTCTCCGTAGTGTGCGGTTGATTCGCTTCTCGGGTCGGTCGACCTTGCCGGGTTGTTGTTTCCGCCCTTCGCGTCAGATCTTCGCATGCTGTCAGCAGACGTGCGGGTCGCTTCTGCGGCTGCGGCTGCGGTGAGGGCATCAGCTAGGCTGATGTCGCCCTTGGCCATAAGCCGGCTCTGGAGTGTAGGGTCCCATAAGCCGAGTACGAATCGGTCTCTTATGAGGCTGTTCAGACCTTCAAACTCGCAGAGTCCTCCTAGGCGCCGTAGCTCTGCGATGAAGTCGCTCAATTTTTCGTCTGGTTTCTGATTTCGGCAGTAAAACTCGTTGCGCCGTATCAGGATGGGGACCTCGGGGGCATAATGGCGCCGCAGTATAGGTTCGAGGACGTCCCAGTCCATGGCGGTTGCGTCTGCCGGCTTGGCCAATGCTTTGGCCATCTGGAAGACCTCTGGTCCGCAATGAGTAAGGAAGACGGCGCGTTTTAGCGGGCCCGGGGCGTCCTTCATTCCGGCGCATTCAAGGTACATACGGAACCGGTCTGAGTACGATTCCCAGTCCTCGGCGGCAGGGTTGAAGGGGGCGGGCGGTGCGATCTTCGCCATCTCTGCGCTGGAACTGGCTCTTTATTGGACACGGGGTTCGGTTCAGGGTTGGGATCCCACCCTCGTCGCCAGTGTCGTGTCCTCAAAAAGACGCTCAGAGTCGGTGACTATCATTCAAGCTCTTTATTAAACAGTGGGGAACCGAACCGGCGAAAAGGAAAAAGCCCGCGGCTTTTATCCTTTTCGCTGCGGCGGCCACGGCCAATGGCAGCGATTCAAGTCTCCCGCTCTTGGGTTGAGCCAATCGTGGGAGACTTCAATCGGGCCAATCAGCGCGGCTCGCCTGGCCAATCAGAAATCCCTGCGCCTTAGCCAATCAAGGCGCGGGGATTTCGAGTATGCAAATTCAAGACAGAACAGTGGTCACTGCTGGAAAAGGGTTCTTTAGTTTGTATTTCATAAATTAAATTCAAACTATTGCAGAAGATGAGATTGGGGCAGTTGTTTGGTCTAGTGTTGTTGGTTACTAGTTGTTCCAGTCCCAGATTTGTAACAGCATTGTAGAAGGTTGCGTGTATGGTTTCAGTTGTATATTCATTTAGGGTCCAGTCAATATGAGGTAGATTGAAGTCACCAAGAAAGATAAAAGGGTGTTGTGGCTCCGGGTTTGTAATCTGCTCTGTGGCCGAGATGAGTTCAAGCAATGAGGATATGGCAGCAAAACATGAGCCGGCATTGCTTAGTGACTTGGATAGTAGCCAGGATGAGGAGATGGATGTAACAAGGGGATATAAACCTGATTTAATAGAGTTGTCCGAACCTTTGACCTCCTCTGGCTCTTTATCTGAACTGCAGTGGGAATGGCTAACAAGGAAGGCATGCAAGAGTTTTCCAGTGGAGATGATAATTTGGAGAATGTATGGCGTCACGTCAAAAATAGGAGGAGGCTCAGACGCCAATCTCAATTAGGGAGAAGGCCTAGAGCCAGTAACTAATTAGGGAAATTAACATGATCCATAAGTGGATAAAAGGACACGGCTGGGCTGATAGAATTCGCCAGAAGCAAAGTGTCTAAGTGGAGTGAAGACATGCAGTAAACTCTCTGAGGCTTGTGAATTATTGCTACGCCCGAATTACCGGACAGAGTGTGGATTTATTGCTGTGTATTGAAATTACTCCAGCTGTTCTTTTGTGGGGGTTTGTTTTTGAATTGAATTACTTCTGAAACAGCTGCTTTTTGTTTTGCTCCCCTGCAATTAAAGGGGAGACATAACAAAAGGGTATAGGCAGGATGCTGCCCATGTTAGTAGTGTATTTAGCTTGTTTACATGTTCGATGTCATAATCAAGTGCTCTGTAACATAGTAAGAATCGAATTGTGATACTTAAGGATAGTTCACAGATGATGGTCTCAGGAAGAGCAAGCTCCTGGGCCACTTGGATGTTTTTTTAGATGAAAGGACTTTTTATAGAAGATAGCAACACCACCTCCTTTACGAATTTCATGATCTGATCAGTAAACATGATCATCTCTTACTGTGGAAATGGAGTCAGGGAGAGATGCATTGAGCCATGTTTCATAGACAAATATAATGTCGAATTTAGCCATATTTAGTTGGAGGAGAAATTCAGGTATTTTATTCACGAGGCTTCTTGCATTGAGCAGCTTGCATTTAAGGCCAGCAGTAGTTGGAATTGAGGTAGTTAGGGGCAGGCGTGCCTATTCACTTAACAGTTAACAGATAATCAGAATTGGAAGGGACATTGTAGGTCATCTAGTCCAACTCCCCACACAATTGGGAGAACGTACACCATTTCTGACAAATGGCAGTCCAATCTCTTCTTTTTTTTTTTTTGAAACAAATTTTTATTAATTTTAAAGATAAAACAACACATCATTAACCATTAAATACATAAACACATAAAACCTCTTAATATTGTAAATCCTTACAAGTCAAACAAAACAATATTTTTATACAACATAATTCCAATTTATCCCATCCCCATATGGACACGCAAATATCTTTCATCAAGTTTCTCATTATTTCTCTTTACTCCAATTCAATTTCATTTCTCTTCCATATTTATCCATTTTATAATCATCATATTCTTTTCTTTCTGACTTGTTTAAATTATTCTCATCTAACATTCCTCCAAGGTTTTATTGATTCTTTTTTCCTTTTTTTTTAATAAAAAACAAATTTTGTTAGTTTTATCATAAGCATAATACACAAACATACAAACACAAAACATAGACAAAACTACAAGATCTTTTCTGAAGGTTGTCTGTTCCCGGGTTAAAAACTCTTTACACAGACACAATTTCAAACATCATATTCAACCTAAGTCTCCTTCTATATCTTATTATCATTTTCTTTTTTATATATATATATAAAAACCATTTTTATCAGTTTTCTAAAATCAATACACACAAAATCAAGGCATAACAGCTTATAAATTCTTTTCTAAAAAAAAATAATAATGATAGACCAATAAAACATAACATTTCCAGATTATAATATCAATATTTCATATAATATTAACTTCATATCTTATCCCTACTTCTCTTTTCCATCCAAATTATTTATCAATTAAAATTTTATTGCCTTTTATCAATATACAAAATCAAAAAAAAAAAAAGCATATATATCCTTCCATTATTACCATTTTCAACAACATTCTTTGTCTGTTCTATTTCCAAACATCCATTCATCTTTTTTCTTTTACTATACTTCTCCTGTAAACCAATTGGAGTTGCATCTATAACACATTACCTAACTTAAAAATACTACATATAAATCTTTCTTGGGATTCTGTTTAAAAAATTCTTAAAATTACATAATAAATTTTTTATTCTAAATATACATACATATAAAAACACACTCTTAAATACCCTCCAGAATCCCTCTTTTAGTCTAAATTAAATTCACCCATTGTCTCTAAATAAACTTTTTTTCTTTAAATCTTGCTTCCCCCCATTAAGGCTTCTCCTCCCCCCTTTTCTCTCTTGCTTATTCTTCTCCTTGCCCTTTCTACCCCTTTGCTTTTTCCCTTCGCTTTTCTTGCTCCTTTTCTTTTGTTTTCTAACCTTGCCTCCATCTCTTCGCTCATTTTTCTCTCTTTTGGTTGTTTTTATAATTCTTAAAAACCCCTTTTTCTTATCCTTTTTCTCCTCCTCTCCGGAAGGAACCCATTGTTCATCAAAGATGGCTTCTTTTTCCTCTTCTTCCTTGTCCCAGTCCTTCTGCTGCGTCAACTTTTCTAAGGAACATAACGCCATTTCTAAGAATTGGAACAAAGCGCCCAAAGTATCTTCTTTTTTATATTTTTGATATTCAATCTCTAGTTCATCCACAGAGAATGCCATTATGAAAAGGGAAACTTTTTCCAAAACAACCACAAGTATTTTTAATCCAAGACAATCAAAAGCAATTAAGAAAAGGAAAAAAAGAAAAAAGTTCCAAAAGTTAATACTTTTCTTCCTTCTTCTCTTTCTCTTTCCAAATTAATTTTTGATCAAAGAGGTCCAATTACCATATATCTTCTTTTGGGATCCACCAAGACGTTCTAGACAGTCTCCTCCTTTTTCAGTTTCTGCTCCAATTTTTCTTTCTCCCTTCCCACTTGCAATAACAATTTTAAATAATCAAAAATCCATACCTCCAGCAGAGATTTTCCAATTTCTTAAATTTTTCAATGTCCAAAAATCCCTTTGTCTCTTAGCTTAGCTTTCAAAGCAATCCACTTTCAGTGTCTAATACATCCAAATATTTCTGCTTTTTCCGTGGGATGAGAGAGTAAAAAAAATAAATAAAAAAAAAAGTTCCCTTTAACAGCTTCTCCGCCGCTTTCGATCTTCTTAGGGATACAATGTATCCTCCAGCAACAAGCAGCTCAATTCCAGGCAATTTAAAAGTTGTTACTTGACCCGGCTCAGACAGAACTTTCACTTTTCACACTTCCTCCAGCACAGTTCTTACCCGGTTGCTGGCTTCTTCGTGGCGGCCATTGCTGACCGCCGCTCCACCGCCTTGGGAAAAAGGGGTTTTCCCGGAGAAGGGGGGGGTCTGCGATGCCCCCACCTCCCTAACCGGCTCCCCTCTATCTTCAGCTGTCCCTACAGGGCAGCCATAACCCCCTGACCCATCTGGATCGGGGGTACCTCGGCAGCTAGCCAGCAGGAATCGCGAGCTGTCGCGAATTCCTGCTGCTCCGAAGCCACGCAAACCGGAAGTCCTCAGCAGTCCAATCTCTTCTTGAAGGCCTCAAGTGATGTCCCTCCCACAACTTCTGAGGGCAAGGTGTTCCATTCCATGGTTGATTGTTCTCACTGTCAGAAAGTTTCTCCTTATTTCCCGGTTAAATCTCTCCTTGTTCAGTTTCCATCCATTATTCCTTGTCTGGCATTCAGATGCTTGAGAAAATAGCTTGACCCTCTCCTCTCTATGTCTCCCCTGGTTCTTCTCTTCACTATACTGTCCATGCCTAGTTCCTGTAACTGTTTTTCATATGTTTTAGTCTCCATTCCCCTAATCATCCTGGTTGCTCTTCCCTGCACTTTTTCTAGGGTCTCTGTTGTGTATGTAGCATAGTTAATAAAGTGTGAGCTTGAAGTAAAGTGCAGGGTTCTGGCCCTGCACTTCTGATTGGCTGTTAGGCAGCCAGATCGGATTGGTTAGTTCTGAGGAATCTGATTGGCCCTTAACAGAGAATTCTTATTGGTTAAAAGAGCTAGCGTTCATAGCTCGTTATTGGACAATTCTTACAAGGGTTGCCTATATAAGGCAGAGCTCACTGTTGTTGTGTTGAGAAGTCACTATGCAAATAAAGAGCTGAATGTTCACTATTCAGAGGCTGTCTCCATTTACTCCGACCCATGTTCAGTACTTAACACTGGTGACGAGGATGGGATGTGGAGACATCTGAACCAAAGGAGCCAGGAAGCAATACCGAGCACGTGATAGATGACGCCAACAACGGAACCATGTCCAGCAGCATCGTACCACCCGCTCCATTTGATCCAAACCAAGAGGATTGGGAATCCTACATGGATCGCTTCCAAATGTTTCTCGAGATGAATATCTTGAAGGACGCCACACCAGCAAAGAAAAGGGCACCGTTCCTGATGCATTGCGGCCCAGCCGTATTTAAGATGGCTAAAGCACTCGCCAAACCTTGAGAAGTGAAAGCCATGAGCTGGGACGACCTCGAACCCATCCTGAGAGACCATTACGCACCAACCGTGCCTACACTCGTGAGACGCCACGAGTTTTATCAGAGAAACCAACAAAAAGGGGAGAGCGTGGCCGATTTCGTGGCGGACCTCCGAAATTTAGGGGGCCTCTGCGGGTTCGCCGATTTAGAAGAGGCACTGAGAGATCGAATAGTTCTGGGATTAGAAGCACTAGGCGTGCAAAGCAAGCTGATGGTGAAAGGCGACATCAGCCTTGCTGACGCCATCACCGAAGCCACGGCTGCGGAGGTGACCAAGAAGTCGTCTGCACAACTATGGCAAAGCCGCACTCCGTTATCACCACCGGCCAGCGAAATCTCACCTTGCACAGAAGGGCAGCTATCAACAATGCACCATGAGGACCTCTCTTCGTCGTCAGACAGCGACGAAGAAGGGGTCCATCGACTGCGGTCCGACCGGGACCCTCGCCCGAAGCCCTTACGCCCTTGCGCTGGCTGTGGAGCCAACCATGCCAGGGCCGAATGCAAATTCCGCGACGCACTCTGCCATGACTGCGGGAAATGAGGCCACATCGGCTGGGTCTGCTGCAGTTTACCAGGACTCAGCCAGGCCTCAAAAGGGGCCAACTATCGCCAATCGACAGGAAACTGTCCTGTAAGGCGAGAGCCAGTAAACCACTCCTACAGAAATCGAGCTTTGCAAAGAGAAGAGACTCACTATGCTATCACTATTGGTCACGCCTCAGCTTTGGACACTAAGAAAATCCGGGTCACAGTAGCCATCGAGAACCAGCCTTGCCACATGGAGGTCGACTCGGGATCGTCCCTCTCAATGGTGTCTTGGAAGACACTCAAGCAACTCATCCCCACAATTCAACGCCAAGACCTCCAATTTCAAAGCCTCATCCTCAAGGACTACCAAGGAAATTGTCGGGTCCTGCCGAGTCCGAGTCTCCTTCAAGAAGCATACAGCATACTTACCTCTAACGGTCATTGATAGAGATAGGCCGAGCCTAGTAGGCCTCCAATGGTTCGCGCCACTCGGCATTGAAGTGGCCGGCGTGAACCGAGTCGGTGGTTGTGAGTGGGAGGAAGACCTTATCTCTGAGTTCAGCGATGTCTTTGTGGACAGCTTAGGCGAGTATAAGGGGACCCCGATCTCATTCAGTCTAGATCCAAAAGTAGCTCCCATTCGCTTGAAGCCCCATCAAGTTCCGTTCGCTCTTAAAGCAAAAATCGACGAACAACTCGACAAGTTAATTGCTCAAGGGGTGTTGAAGCCCCTTGATCACTCTCCATGGGAAACCCCTATTGTAACACCCATTAAGCCAGACGGGTCAATCCGAATTTGTGGGGACTATCGGGCCACTTTGAACCACGCCCTACATCAGAATGCGTATCCAGTTCCAGTGGTGCAGCACCTTCTCCATTCCTTGGGGGGCGGTAAGGTTTTCGCTAAATTAGATTTAGCCCAAGCTTATCAACAATTACCAGTGGATGAATAAACAGCTCAAGCCCAAACAATTGTAACGCACAGGGGTGCCTTTAAATGTACCCGATTGCAATTCAAAGTTAGTGTAGCCCCGGGGATCTTCCAGAGCCTTATGGAAAGGTTATTACAAGGAATCAAGGGCGTGGCCCCTTATTTTGATGATGTATTAATTGCAGCCCCTACCCAAAAAATCTTACAGGACCGTTTGAAATGCGTTCTAAAAAAAATTCCAAGAGGCCGGACTTAAGGTGAAAAAAAATAAATGTCAATTGTATACTGACAATGTTGAGTTTCTAGGGTACCGGATTGATAGCCAGGGCATTCATCCTACTGAGAGTAAATTAAAAGCGATCAAAAATGCTCCCAGGCCACGCAACAAGGCCAATCTCCAGGCGTTCTTAGGCCTCATTAATTTCTATAATGTATTTTTACCGCACAAGGCAACTGTCGCTGAACCGTTACACTGATTATTAGATAAGAAAGCATTGTGGGTATGGGGTTACCGGGAAGAGCAAGCGTTCCGGAATCTTAAAAAACTGCTCACATCTGACTCTGTACTTATACAGTATAACGAGACTTTGCCGTTAGTTATAATCTGCGATGCATCGCCTTTCGGGGTGGGCGCCATTTTGAGCCACGTACTGCCTAATGGGAACGAAGCCCCTGTTGCATACTTTTCGAAGACTCTTTCACAAGCAGAGCGGAACTATGGACAAATTGATAAAGAAGCCCTCGCAATCGTTTCAGCTGTAAAAAAATTTCATGAATATGTGTAAGGAAGGACATTTACTATTATAACTGACCACAAACCGTTGCTGGGGATGATAGCCGGGGACAAGCCAACCCCCTACATATTATCCTCTAGAATGACTTGATGGTCAGAATTCCTAACTGCTTATAATTATCGGCTGCAATATCGCCCGGGGAAAGCCATTCCCCACACCAACGCATTAAGCCGAGCACCGCTTCCAGAGACTCTCGACGATCCGGCACCAACGGCAACCACGTTGCAGATCGAAACACTCAACTCGCCGCCTATGACCGCCCGAGACATCGTGAGAGAAACCAAATGAGACCACACCCTAGCTCAAGTCCTAGGCTGGGTAGAACGTGGATGGCCATTGGACCAAGTACCAGATGACTTCACACCATTCAAATCTCGACAGACTGAACTTTTTTCCCAAAAAGGCTGTATCATCTGGGGGCGATAGAGTTGTTGTCCCAGAGTGACTCCGGAAGACGCTGCTGTGAATTCTGCACGAGGGCCACCCCAGCATCGTGCGAATGAAGGCTCTTGCACGAAGCTACGCATGGTGGCCGGGCATGGACCGGCAAATCAAGCAGTGGGTTAAAGCGTGTTCCAATTGCCAACAAGTCAGCAACGCCCCACCAAAAGCCATGCCTACTGAATGGGAGACGCCACGTGGACTCTGCTCCAGAATCCACCTGGATTTCGCGGGGCCAACCAAGGGCTATACCTTCCTGCTGACAGTCAACGCATACTCCAATTGATTAGAAATTCATCGTATGACGGCTACGACCTCCGAGGCGGTGATCAAGATTCTAAACAGACTCTTTGCAACCCACGGATTGCCAGATGTCCTGGTGTCCGATAACGGGCCACAGTTAACGGCACTAATGTTCGAGCATTATCTCGCTGACCGCGGCATCCGCCATGCGCTCACCTCACCTGCGCACCCTGCGACCAATGGCCAAGCTGAACGCATGTTCCAATTTGTTAAAAAGACTTTGCAAAAAGTGGAGTATGACAATATCGATGACAAGGTCAACCAAATTCTCTTTTTGCAACACATAACTCCACATAGCGTCACCGGCAGAACTCCCGCTGAACTACTGATGGGACGAAGACTCCGCTCCCACCTCGACCGGTTGCACCCTGCTTACAAAACGGAAAAGCCAATAGGATCCAGCGGCCGCTGTCGCACCTACGCACGAAACTTGTCGGGTGACCCGTTATGGATAGAGGCGACAGTAGTATGAGTGACCGGCCCCAAATCCTACGTAGTGAAATGCTGTGACAATAAACTGTGGAAACGGCATATCGACCAATTACGGTCACGACTCACAACGGCCAGTCAACATCTCCCCCATGACCAAACCGAGGGGGGGGAGGTACGGAAGAAGATGAAGATCCAGGGAACCTGCTCGAAGGGAGCGACGAACTAAGTGATACTCAGGAAATGAAGCAGGAAGGAGAAACGTTTGCACCGCAAGAAATTGCACCTGAGCAAGAAGCAGAACCACTGCCAAACAACAATCTACCTCAACAGGATTGCAACCAACCAATCCAATGAAAATCCGAAAGACTTAAAAGACAACCATCCTATCTAAGGGATTATATAACTACACCATAATTAAGAAGCCAGGGGGAAGGGGTGTTGTGTATGTACCATAGTTAATAAAGTATGAGCTTGAAGTAAAGTGCAGGGTTCTGGCCCTGCACTTCTGATTGGCTGTTAGGCAGCCAGATCGGATTGGTTAGTTCTGAGGAATCCGATTGGCCCTTAACAGAGAATTCTTATTGGTTAAAAGAGCTAGCATTCATAGCTCGTTATTGGACAATTCTTACAAGGGTTGCCTATATAAGGCAGAGCTCACTGTTGTTGTGTTGAGAAGTCACTATGCAAATAAAGAGCTGAATGTTCACTATTCAGAGGCTGTCTCCATTTACTCCGACCCATGTTCAGTACTTAACAGTCTCAACATCTTTTTTATAATGTGGAGACCAAAACTGGCTGCAGTACTCTAGGTATGATCTTCCTAAGGCTTTATAGAATGGTATTAGTACCTCACTTGATCCCTCTGTTAATGCAACTTAGGATTGCATTAGCTTTTTTGGCTGCTGCTGCACACTGCTGGCTCATATTTAGCTGGTTGTCCACGAAGACTCCAAGATCCCTCTCACAGTTACTGCTATTGAGCCTGGTTTCACCCAGTCTATATGTGTACTTTTGGTTTTTCTTGCCTAAGTGTAGGATTTTACTTTTCCCTACGTTGAATTCATTTTGTTACATACGGCTCAGTATTCTAGTCTGTCAAGATCCATCTGGATCTTGAGTCTATCTTCTTGGGTGTTAGCTATTCCTGCCAGCTTAGTATCATCTGCAAATTTGGTGAATTTCCCTTCTATTCCCTCATCTAAGTTGCTAATATTGAAGAGTACTGGGCCTAAGACGGAACCTTGTGGCACCCCACTGCTTACTTCCCTCCATGTAGACTTAGACCCATTAAGGACTACTCGTTGAGTACGGTTTGCCAGCCAGTTGCGAATCCATCTAGTGGTGGTGCTATCTATTCCACTTTTTTCTAGCTTACTAAGAAGTAGGTTGTGGTCTACTTTATCGAATGCCTTGCTGAAATCTAAATATATTATGTCCACAGTATTTTGCTGGTCGACTAATTTAGTCACTGTTTGAAGAATGAAATAAGTTTAGTTTGGCATGATCTGTTTTTAACAACCCGTGCTGACTGCTAGTTATTACTTCACTTGTTTCTAGATGTTGGCAGATTTGTTTTTTTATTATCTTTTCCAGTATCTTCCCGGGTACTGATGTGAGGCTGATTGGTCTATAGTTTCCTGGGTCTGTTTTTTTATCTTTTTTGAGGATGGCAACTACATCAGCTCTTTTCCAGTCCTCTGGTAGTTCCCCGGTGCTCCAGGATTTTTGAAAGATATGGTGCAGTGGTTCTGAGATGACCTCTGCTAGCTCCTTTAAAACTCTGGGATGTAATCCATCAGGCTCTGGCGATTTCTTTTCATCAAGATAAGACAGGTGTTCTCTTACTATTTTTTGCTTTTTTTAACTTTTATTTCTGGTCCGTCTTTTGCAGTTATATTTTGGATGGGTTGAGCTATAGTTTCTTTTTGCGTGAAAACAGAGGCAAGGAATGAGTTAAGCAGTTCTGCTTTCTCTGTGTTGCCTGTTTCTTCCTTACCATCTTCTCTCTTTAGTGGACCGACTGTTTCCTTGATTTTTTTCTTGTTATTTATATGTTGGAAGAAACTTTTTTTATTATCTTTGACTTTTGTTGCAAGTCTTTGTTTGTTCTGAGTCTTTGCTTTCCTGACTTCGTCTTTGCAGATTCTGGCTATCTCAGGGGTGGGATCCGACTGATGTAATTACCAGTTCAGTGATTTTACATTATGTTCTCTGCATGCTGCTACTGGTTCTACAGAGGTGGACAGAACCTGTGCTGTCAAGACAGTTTAGAGTTAATGGGATTTGGAATAGTTAGTTAGGAATTGAGAGCTGTTCCCTTAAGAGAATGCATCATGGTAAATGTAGTTAAGGTATCCTGGGAAATGTAGTCCATGTCTTGTGGTCCCATCTATAATCCTGATTGGTCACAAAATTGACTCTTGTTGCGTTGGGGGGAGGCTTCCTCTCTCTTGCCTGAACCCATTACCATGCAGCTGCTTCAATCATCATGGACATGAAAGTTTATTATCTTTCTACACCATAATGCAGATATGCAAAGGATTGGACATTAAGAAGAACATCGTCATAACTGTGAGTTGAGAAGGATGCCTGATGAACCAATAAAAAAAACTTTGTATGGATGCTTTGTGGAGTTGCTCTGTCTGTTTTATACCCATCCAGGGAGTAATAAGCAGAAGAGAACCGGTAGAATCCCACCCCTGGGCTCTCTGCTGATATTCTGCCTTAGTTGTATGTCCTTCTTTTCATTTTTTAGTACTTATCCTTTTCTTCTTTCAATTTGCCAGAGAGATCTTTGTGCAGCCATGATGGTTTCTTCTTGGATTTCTTGTTTTTCTTTCTCAATGGTATTGTACTGGCCTGGGCTTCTATGATCATACTTTTCAGAGTTTCTCGAGATTCTTAAGTTGTTTTCCCCTTTAGGATTTTCACCCATGGAATCTTTCCCAAGTTCCCTCTGAGCTTATTAAAATCAGCTCTTTTAAAATCCAAGAATCTGGTGTCATTATGTTCTATTGCTTGTGTTTGTGTTATGTTGAATTCTAGTATGACATGGTCACTCGCACCCAAGGTTCCTGCAGTCCAACTATCTCTATCACTTCTTCCCTGTTTGTAAGAATTAAGTCCAGTATGGCTGTCCCACTGGTGCCATCCTCTACCTTTTGGACAACAAAGTTGTCAGCTAGGTTGGTTAGGAATTTGATTTCTCACTTGGTGCAAAATTAGTTTTCCAATTGTATCAGGATAATTGAAGTCCCCCATTACTATTGTTGTGTGTTTCCTGCATATGTTTATTAGTTGGTTGGAAAAAAGGATATCTATTTTTTCTGCTTGATTGGGTGGCCTATTATATACCCCTATGGCCATGTCATTCTTTTTTCCTTTTATATTGACCCATATGCATTCTAGGAGGTTTTCATCTTTGGTTTCATGCATCTCTGAAGCAATATAGTCACCCTTTACATACAGTGCAACTCCACCTCTACTTTTATGTGGTCTGTTGTTGTTGTTTTTGAATAGTTTGTATCCTTCTACCAGTATGTTCCAATCATGGGTTTCATCCCACCAAGTTTCTGTTATTGCAACTATATCATATCTACCTTCATGTATTCATAGTTTGAGTTCACCCTGTTCCTCAGACTTTGTGCATTTGAATATAGGCACTTGAGATCTTTATGTCTTTTTTTTTTGAAAATTTTATTTGGGTTTTCACCCCAAAAAAACCATAATACAAATAAAACATCTTTTTTTGAAAACAGCATGGTCCCGGGTTACACTTCTTCATACAGATGCAAACTCAATTTCATGCTCACTTTTATGTTCTATTCCAAATCTTATTACTGTTTTACATTTTCTACATAGTTTTTCTCCTCTCTTAATTTTCTCAATTTTATTTTAATTATCTCATATCAATTCAAATCATTATATTTATATTTTTGTCTGTCCTGTTTCAATTTCATATTTTCTTTTTTCATTACACAAATTTTCTCCTGTAATTACTAATTGGAGTATGACACCTTTATATCTTTTAATTTTATCCATTCAACTTTTAGTTAAGCTTCAATACATACCTTGAGGTTATAACATTCAATATAATACAAAACTTCCAATCAAATTCTGCTTGGTACATTCTTAAAATACACACTATATTCTTAAAAAGTGATTATAAATATATGTAATTAAAACACTCATTCCAATTCGGTTCTATCATTAATATTCATTGAAGTCTTAACATCTTGAACATTTCTTTTCAATTATATATCATACTTCCTTGGGAACACTTATAAGTTTTCCATAATTAATTTTCCTCCCTATTTCTCTTCCCTTATATTTTATAAAACATTAAATAATTGAAATGTTCCCATCCTTTCCTAATTAAATTCTGTCAGCTTGTGCTCCATTCAAAATCCAAGAAAGAAATACTTGGACTCTTTTAATTAGAGAAAGGATATCTTTTGGGGTTGCAAGGCTTCGGTGGCAGCAGGAATCCTCATCTCTGCGGGTCCCTGCTGTGCTCGCTGCTGAGGTACCCCTGATCCAATTGGATTTGGGGGTTGTCGTTATCCCGAAGAGGTAGCGGAAGATAGAGGAGACCCAGGCAGGGGTCTGGGGACATCGCAACCCCTTTTCCCAACCGGCTAGACTCCTTTTTCCTGAGGCAGTGGAGTGGCTGTCAGTATTGGCAGCCACAAAGAGATCTTCAACCGGACAAGATTTGTGCAGGAGGAAGAATTAGAAAGAGAAAATTTTTTGGCTGAACCGGGACATTAAGATACATTTAAACACCCTGGAAATCTGACTCTTTGATTGATACATTTGTTTCCAAAAGAGGCTCTTAAAGCTGCGGAGGAAAGTGCTGAACGGAAAGTTCACTCCCCTTACTTACAGAGATAGCAAACGGACATTGAAAAACCTGCTTCTTTACAGAAGGTAAAAATAAGCTCTTTGTTATAAGTGGGAAGGGAGAGAACTAAAAAAGCTTTAAGAATTTGTTGGAGGAGACACCTTGAAGATTACAAGACTAGAAATTAATTGTAATAAGGCTTTAAAATATATTTTGGGATTTTGCCCCAGGAGGAGAAAGTGTAAAGAGAAGAAGAGGAAATATTTTGTGTCTGTTTGGACTGCTTGATAACCTTGGAATGCTTGGAAATTACTTTAAGATTAAAAACATTTGGGTTGTTATTTAAAAAAGAAGAAGAAAAAGTTTTACAATGGCACTGTCTGTGGATGAATTAAAAATGGAATTTGAAAAATTAAAGGAGGGAGAACAAGAAGGCAAAGATTCTTTGGGAGCTGTCTTCCACTTTTTAGAAATGGTGATTTTTACTTATCAGCAACTACATGGGGAAGAAGGAGAAGAAGAAGAAGAAGAAGCCATCTTTAATGGACAAAAAAGCTCAACTAAGAAAGAAAATAGGAGGAGGGGAAGGAAAATTGAGAATTTAAGATTAAACAAAACAACCAAGAAAGAGAAAAATAAGGTGAAAAAAAGGTACAATGTTAGAAAGCAACAGAAAAGAGAAATAAAACAGAGAGGGGAAGTTAAAAAGATGGAGGTGGGGGGGGGCAAAAAAGCCAGACAGGAGAAGAAAGGGAGGGAAAAAGGGAAAAAAAGTCACAAAGGCTTGAAACAAGATGCTAAAAAGCATATCTTTTTCAGAGATAAAGGGTAAAGCATAATTAAAGAAAGATTCTGCAAGAGTACATAAGATAGTATTGTAGTATTTGCATTTGAACTAGTGTATTGGAATATTATAAGATTTAATAAAATATTAAAATATTAAAATGTTTAATAGATAGATCTCAATATTCAATAAAATATTAAAGAGAATGTGTAAAATGATTAATGTTTAGTTATAGTTTAATTTGTTATTGTCTTAATGTTATTATAAATTTACTATTTCATTTTCTTATTTTAAAATAATGTATTAAGTAGAATTAGAATTAGAATGGAAATTATATATTTAACTATATTATAAATTTATTATTCCTTTATTTTAAAATGCAACATGTTGAATGTACTAAGCAGAATCAGAATGGAAATTATGTATTATTTTAAGTGTCAATTTAGGGGAAAGATAGAAAGGCGTCACACTTTAAAAGTGATTACAGGGGAAATTTTCTGTTAAAGAGAAGAGATAAATAGATAATTGGAAAAGAACGGACAAAAGATACAAGTATAATGATTTTAAAATAAGATGAAATAAACAAAATATAATTGAGAGTGTGAAAAGAAGGGAGAAGTTATATAGAAAATATAGAATGGTAAATAAGATAAGAATGGTATATAAAGTGAGCATGAATTTGATTGAGGTCTTTAAAAGAGATGTAACCTGGGTCTAAGCCACTTTCCAAAAAGAAGTTTTATGTTTTGTGTTTTGGTTAGCTATGTTTGATTGAGAATTAATAAAACCTTGGAGGAATAAAACTAAAGGGAGAAACAATGAGAAATTTGGAAAAGATATGTACAAATGATAATTAAGGAGGTTTTATGTTTTGTATTTTGTGTGTTTATGTTTGATTGAGAATTAATAAAACCTTGAAAGAAAGAAATATAATTGAATAAAAGTGAAGGGAGAAACAATGAGAAATTCGAAATATATATATATGTGTTTAAATGGAAATGTGATAATTTGGAACTATGCTGTATAAAACAATGTTTTATTTGCTTTGTTAAAATCTATAAGCAGCTTTTAGAAAGGAGGTTTTATGTTTCTATGTCTTATGCTTTGTTTGTCAGAAGTTTTATGTCTTATGTTTTGCATTTTGTGTGTTTGATTGAGAATTAATAAAACCTTGATAGAAAGAAATATAATTGAATAAAAGTGAAGGGAGAAATAATGAGAAATCTGGAAAAGATATATATGTGCTTAAATGGAAATGTGATAATGTGGAACTATGCTGTAAAAAATAATGTTTTATTTGTCTTGTTAAAACTTATAAGTAATTTTTAGAAAGGAGGTTTTATGCTTTTATGTCCTATGTTTTGTTTGTCTTTAAAAAATCAATAAAATTTGTAAAAAAAAAAAAAGATATATTTTATTGGAATACAAGTGGTACCAACAAAAGAATTCTGAATCTGAGGAAATAGGCATGTAAATCACATATACAAAGTGATGGCAATGTTCCCACCCCCAATAGTTCAAATGGTTCTTTCAATTAAAAGTTGTGAATGTCATCATGTGGATATCTTTAGGTGTTGATGAGGCTTCTATCCGTTGACCTTGGCATAGTTTGATAAAGGTTTGCAGCTGTGCAGAGAAGAGAAACCTAAGCAAAAATGTACTCTCTCCCCCCTCCTCAGTTTATACAGTGCTAGAATGTAACACCTCCAGCTCACTTCCCATACTTTTCCCCCCTCCTTCCCCCGTTACTTATGACAGCCGAAAGATGTAAAGCAAAAGAAGAAAATGAAGAAAATCTTGAAAGCTGACATTCGGCCCTCCTAGAAAAAAGACGTTAATTCTATAAAAGAGGAAAACATAAAAGGTACTAGTTAATAAACAGTTAATATAAAATAGTCACATTTTTAGGGTTTATCAGGATATATAGTACGAAATGCTTTGGCAAGCGTAGGAGCCCTAACATCCTTTTCATTGACCCACTCAGCTTGGGAAGAAGGAAAATGTTTCCAAGCAACCAAATATTGAAGTCGACCCCTCCATTTCCGAGAATCCAAAATTTCTTTAATTTCAAAATGTTGTTTGCCTTCAATCAGCAATAGTACAGGAGGATCAATCTGGGTCAGTCTCAAATCAGAAGTATGTTCAGGTTTTAACAGACTAACATGGAAAACAGGGTGGATTTGTCGACGAGTTTTTGGTAATTTCAATTGGACTGCCACAGGGTTTACAATTTGTTCAATTGAGAAAGGGCCAACATACTTAGGACCAAGCTTTTTTGACTTTTGAATAGTTTGCAAATATGTGGTGGACAAAAAGACTTTGTCACCCACCTGATATGGTTTTTGTGGAGTTCTCTTCTTGTCTGCAAATTTCTTATGAGCTTGATGTGCATCATCTAATGTTTTACGAGTAACCGGCCAGGTAAGCTGGAGTTGTGTTATCCATTCATCTAACGACTGAATGTTAGGCTTCTCATGTGGAAGTTCAGGTATGCGTACAAAGTCTTGCCCCGATGCCACTTTAAATGGGGTAAACCCAGTACTACTATGTACGGAATTGTTATATGCCACTTCAGCAAATGGCAATAGGTCAGCCCAATTATCTTGCTGATAATTTATTGTTAGGGATACACCCTAGCAGAATCTGCACGGCAGTCAGACAGGCAGGCATAATATGAGATAAACGTTTTTGTAGCTTACACTCAGTAAAACAGATACACTGTGCTAGTTAAATAGTTTATTCCAGTAAGAGTTTTAGCATAGTCAAAACAGTCCATATATCATTCACTAGTTCAGTCCGTCCAGGGATTATTCATTTGCAAAGTCCAGTGTTGAAAAAAAAAGGTCAGTAAACTTTCAAATATCAGTCCAGAAATATATCTCCTCGCAGTTAGAGATATGAAGAAGTTCAAACCTCCTTTCTTCCTTCAGCAGCAGGGAACACACAATTAGCAAACAATCAATCCATCATAGTCAGCAAGCAATTCAGTAAGCCAGCAATCAAGTTCTCTTGCTCCCTCTTATGGCGGTTTTACAGCCGCACCCAAAATTACATGCTTTGCAATTTAAAGTGACACACACTTAAAACTCACTATCATAATTTATATATATTATTTTACCCAAACTACGTTAGGTAACCTTGTTATTCCTAACATTTATGTAACATCTAAGATATTGTTCCAATACCGCATTAGTTCTCTCACAAGCCCCATTAGTTTGGGGATGGTGGGCAGAGCTTAAGCCCTGGGCAGAACCCAGTAACTTCAGGAACTCCTTCCAAAAGTTTGAGGTGAATTGGACACCCCTGTCTGAGATTATGCATTCAGGAACCCCATGTAACCTGTAGACATGTAAAATAAACAGTTTAGCCAATGTTTTTGCAGATGGGATCTTCAAACAAGGTATGAAATGTACTTGTTTGGAAAACAAATCAGTTACCACCCAAAGAACTATGTTTCCCCCAATTTCAGGTAATTCCACTATAAAATCCATAGAAATTTCCTTCCATGGAGCCGTTGGTCTAGCCACATTTTGTAACAATCCTGCTGGTTTACCAGGAGGCCCTTTGGCTGAGGCACAGATAGAACAACTAGCTACATAAGTTTCAATGTCCTTCTTCAAGGTAGGCCATCAAAATTGCCACTTAACCAAGTGTTTTCACAAATCCAAAATGACCAGCTGCTTTAGAATCATGAGCTTGTTATAATATTTGGCTCCTCAGTTTCTCTGTCACATATAACTTGGCTCTTACCCAAGCCAATAAATTTCTAACCGTACAGCTATTTGAGTGAGCAAGGAACCAGTCATCAAGTTTTAGAGCATCTTTTAATTGTGCAGTCAAATCATTCGATTGATCCACTTCCTTCTTCTTCTTTTGGGCTCTGGTAACTACCGGAGCTGCCAACTGTTTGGTTGGGACAATTGGCCATACCACTTCCTGGCGAGCACTATTATATTGAGGTAGTCTAGAAAGAGCATCCGCCATGAAGTTCCTCCCCCTTGGAATGTACTTCAATGAAAAATTAAAATGCTTAAAGTACTGTGCCCAGTGAATTTGTTTGGGGGACAGATTCTGAGGCATTTTCAAGGCCTCCAAATTCTTATGATCAGTCCACACTTCAAATGGGTGTTTTGCTCCTTCCAAGAAATGTGTTATTTCTCACCTTTCCAAAGAAGATGAAGAGTCCAAAATCTGACAAATACAAGCAGGCAAAAAGATTCAGTATTTACACAGTTAATTCCTTTATACAGACAGTGTTCTTGGCATTATAACCAACGCTGCCTGCCAAGTCCGACAAGATAACCAGGAGAATTAATCACTAAAGCTTCCAACGCAGACCACAAGAAACAAAACACACCGAAGCCTGACAGAAAAGTAACACTTTGTCTTGTACGGAGTTTCCAGAGAAAACACACCCACTTTTATCCCCTATGGGGTGTGTATCAATTATTCAGCTCACTCTCTGATTCGCCCACGCCTCCTACCTTGCAGCTCATACTTTTTCCTGTGACGCTGCCTAGGATCAAGCCAACATTTGTCTACTTGATTCCCTATCAGAGGCTGCTCCAATATGCCCTCCTCCTCCTGATTAGTCTCAGGCTATCCCTCTCGGTTATCTGCTGAAACCTGAGGTATTATCAGGGAGGAAGGCATTGCCGAAGAGGAAGGTCCTGGGGAGGAATGCACTCCCAATTCCTCCTCCTCATCTTCTGAGTCCTCTTCCTCTAACAACGAAGGCTCAGGAATCGGAGCCACAACAAAATGTCTCCAAGTTAACAGGGCCCAGCGAACGCAAAAGCTTCTTTTTCCCAGACGGCCCACCTCCTTTCGGTTTCAGATAATTTACGGAAGGTATATGCACATGGTTGTAAAATCCCTTTCTCATTGGTTTGCAGTAACACCACTCCAACTGCTATGTCACTCGCATCGGCTTGGATCACAAAAGGAGCATCCATGTCCAGGTGCTTGAGCACTGGTTCAGCAGCAAACAGTCGTTTCAGCTTTTCAAAGGCAGCTTGACATTCCATGGACCACTCCATTGGCTTACTAGGCTTCGCCTCTCCTTTGGTTTTTAGGTTTGTGATAGGCAGTGCTGTCTTTGTAAAAGCCGGGATAAATTGTCGGTAAAAATGGGTGAATCCCAAGAAATTCTGAAATTGTTTTCTGGTGCGTGGGGGGCCCATTCCAACATGGCACGCACTTTCCCTGGATCTATTTCTATGCCCTCATGTGAGATGCGATAACCCAAATAGTAAATTTTCTCCTGATGGAACTCACACTTGGACAATTTGGCATACAGCTTAGCAGCTCAGAGTTTTTCCAAAACTGACTGTACTAGTTTCACATGTTTATCCCAAGTTTCCGTGTAGATAAGGATATCATCAAGGTAAACCAAAAACCCCTTGTATAAATGTTCATGTAACACCTGATTGATCATCTGCATGAATACTGCTGCGGCCCCCTGTAGGCCAAATGGAAGAACGTTGAATTGGAAGCAACCCATCGGGCAGTTGAAAGCAGTTTTCCATTCATCCCCTTCCTTAATTCGAACTTGGTGGTACGCTTCCCTCAAGTCAAGCTTCATAAAAAATTTCCCCTTGGCCAGGTGGGTCAACATGTCCTTCATCAGGGGGAGGGAGTACACGTTTTCCACGGAAATTGCGTTCAGGTTTCTATAATCAACACATAAGCGAAGGGAGCCATCTTTCTTTTCACGGAACAATACTGGGGCCGCTATCCGGGGTCTAGTGGGCTGGATGAAACCACGTTCCAAATTCTTATTGATAAATGACCACAGGTCTTCTAGTTCCCACGGTGTCATCGAGTACAGCTTCGGTTTCGGGAGTTTCACCCTGGGTAAAATTTCAATACTACAATGTGTTGAACAATGAGGGGGAAGCTCATCCGAGGCCTTCTCACTGAATACTTCCTTTAAGTCCCAATATTCCTCTGGAATTTTCTCCTCCCGCTTCAGTGTCTTGGTACCCGTGGAGGCCAGCTCAGTAGGATTCTTGAGTTTTGGTTGAGATCGCCCCTCCCTTTCCGGGTGCTGGTCAGTATGTATGCGCAATGACCCCCTCCTCCAATTGATGTGGGGGTTCCATTTCCGGAGCCAGGGCTATCCCAGTATTAGCGGCCGTTCCATCCCAGGAGCCACAATAAAACACAAAGTCTCTCTATGCTTCCCCATTGTCATTTCTCTAGGTTCCGTTATGAAATGTGCAGGGCCGCCCCCCACTACTGATCCATCCAATTGGCAAAAGGCTATGGGCGTTTTTAAGGTTTTTAGTCTTAAGCCCATTTTCTCTACTACTTCCGTGCTGACTACGCACCTTGTGTACCCAGAGTCTAGCAAGACCAGCATTTTCCCTTTGACCCCCAATGTGGGTACCCTTAACTTCACTGGAATGGTCATAGGGCCCTTGTTTGGACTTACCAGTGAGTCGTCTTCTGAATCGAATTCACTTTCTTCCGAGGAGGTCAGAATTCCCAGCTCCTTTCCTTTCGGAGGGGCGATCTCTACAACCTCCTCTGCTTTAAGCGCCGTTTTGCGAGGCTTCGCTGGGGTTTTTTCAGGTCTCTTCCTTCCTCCTGGTGCCCCCTTTGGTTCCAACTTGGCCCGGCAGTCTGCAGCCCGGTGACCTTCCTTCCCACATTGGAAACAGGTAGTGGTCTTGGACCTCGCCGCCCTCCCTCCCTTTTGGGGTTTGAAGGCTTCTCGAGGACGTGGGGGGGAGGACTTGCTCCAACCAGAGACCTCCCAGTGTCTATTTTGGGTTAAATCAATTTCCACCTCTGCTGCCAGCATGTACCACATCTACAGATCATTGGGGTCTCTTCTGGCAATGCAGTTCTGGTATACATCTTCATTTAACCCATCTTTAAAAGCTTCTATCAGGGCTACCTGGGACCAGCCTCGAATATGACACGCCAGCTCTCTAAATTCCTGGGTGTAGTCGGCCACTGATCTCCACCCCTGATTTATGGTCTTCATTCTAATCCTGGCCTTACGTTCCGCCAGTGGGTCTTCAAACCTGGCCCGCAGCGCAGTCATGAACAGGTCATAATTCATCAGCTGGGGAGCATTATCATTATGCAAAGTCACCATCCACTTTGCAGCTGTTCCTGCCAGAGCCCTGGTAACACATCTAACTTTGGCTGCTTCTGAGGGAAAATCCCCTCCATATTCCTCCATATAGCTCCAAACTTGTGCCAGAAAAAATCCCAACTCCTTGGGATCCCCCCCATATTTTACTTCCAACTAAGGCAACTTTGGAGTTTTATGTCTTCTGGCAATTATTCCTCCCGCTGGGGCCCCCGGGGCTGCTGCTGCCTTTTGCACTAGCCCAGGTTGATTTATGGGGGTGGCTCTCTGATTCTTCTGGCTCGGGCTGCCTCCCCCTCCTCTCCCTCATACCTTTGTTCAGTGTGAGGCTCTCTGAGGGCTTCATTGATGAGGTGCCTGGCTTGATTTAGTAAAAAGTCTTTCCTTTCCCTCTCTTGCCATGGCTCCTCTCTTCCATGCTGATGGGTAGTGGTGACTCCTGGGGGAAGCTTCTCCTCAGGATCCTTCCAGCTGACTCCCAAAGACCATTTGGGTTTTACAGCTGGTTTTTGAGTTTTGCTAACAAGTCAGCTTCCCTTGCTTCCTCTAGCACAGGGGTGGGCAAACTACGGCCGACAAGCCACATCTGGCCCGTTGGTCTGTCCAATCTGGCCTGCCCCTGAAAAAAAATAGCTGGGCATGGTGTATTGCCCTGCGTCGCATGGCCCCCAAAGCTGCAAAACAGTGTGGAGCGCTCTCGGGGTAGGAAAGAAAAGAATGTTGCAAAGGCCTCAGCTGGGAGTTTGAAATCACCTTCGAGTGCAACCTCTCTGAAGGTGAGTCCCCGCTGATCCCGGGGGCTTCCAGGCTTAAACTTTGCAAAGGCAAAGTTTGCAGGTGGGAACATCTTCCCACCGAGGAGTGGGAAGGGTTCCGGCCGGCGGGCGGGCGAGCTGCTTGGAG
Organism: Hydrophis major; assembly: GCA_033807585.1. Lineage (NCBI taxonomy): Eukaryota > Metazoa > Chordata > Lepidosauria > Squamata > Elapidae > Hydrophis > Hydrophis major. The sequence continues at coordinate 43,994,472 of CM066329.1, forward strand.
TGGGCTGCTTGGAGCCACCTAAAGCTAGGCCACTGCTGGTGGAGCCTTGCCCTGCCTTGGTGCCCCATTTCTCGGCTCGGCGGTCCTGCTCGGGTGGCACTTTAAAAGCCCTCCTCCTCGCGTATGCGCCCAACGAGCCACTCACCACAACAGCGGCTCCCAGCACCCGAGCAACTTCCCAGCAACTTGCGGCTTGCTTTTTCCTCTCGGGCACTTGCTTCTGGCCCCGAGCTGCATGGCAGAGGGGAAACCCGGAGCGCCACCAGGTCACCTCCTCCAAGCAGCCCGCCTGCCTGCCGGGCAAAACCCTTTCTGCTCATCCCTCAGGTGTCTGCCTCATTCCTCTCTCAATCGCTCTCTCGCTCCTCTACCAGCCCAGGAAGAAACTGCTTCAAAGAAGCCAGTAGGGTGGCTTCCTGTCAGCGCAGCTCCTCTGAAGCGCCCGTTCACCCCCACCCCGCCGCCCACAGTTCAATCCAGTGCTCCATTCTGCCTGCCTGCCTGCCTGCATGCCTTCGTTTCTGGTTGTTTTGGAGTAGCTTCGGCTGAGAAAAAGAGGCGAATAGTTATTATTCTCAGCCAAAGTTATTCCAAAACAACTTTGGGACAAATCCAAACAGCTCGCTGTCTGGAGAGCCGAAACACAGACCACCCTCAAGACAGACACACACACCAACAAACTCAGAAAACTACAACAATGCCAGAAACCAACTCCTCCCCCCTCACAGCCACACATGAAACAAACAGTGCACAACATCTCAGACAAGATCCTCACCGAAGCCGAAACCAAGATCATTTCGAAAGGATTCAACTTTGCTGTCGCTCCCAAACACATCCCCACAGAAGCAATCATATGCGGAGTTGAAACCAGCCTGACCAAAACCAACCCTGATGATGCTAATAGAATCAGACTCAAAATCACCAACATCCTCTGCACTAGCAAACCACCCAAAAGCAACTTATCCAAAGAAGAACAAACTGCACTACTTAACCTGAAAGAAGACACCAGCATAATAATCCTACCAGCAGACAAGGGCAACGCGACAGTGGTTATGAACACATCTGACTACCAATCCAAGTTAACCAACCTACTCCAAGACCCCACATACAAACCCCTAAAGACAGACCCCACCACCTACCTAGAAAAAACCACCAGATCCAAAATAAAAGCCTCCCCCATCAGTGAAGAAATCCAGCAAAGAATCATACCCAGAGAGAAATCATCCAGATGCCCTAAACTTTATGGTCTCCCCAAGATACACAAAGAAGGAACCACATTTAGACCAATAGTCAGCTCCACAGGCTCACCTCTACAAAACCTAGCCAAATTTCTCGCCAAACTACGGCCCTATGCAGAATCCATCAATTCACACGTAAGAAATTCATTCCAGTTCATCGAGATCATAAAGAAACAAAATTTACAACCCAGTGACCTACTAGTGAGCTTTGATGTCATATCCCTCTTCACCCAAGTGCCAATAAAAGAAGCCTTGACAACCATCCAAAACAAATACAACCCCCCCAAGCACATCCTAGACCTGACCAACCACTGCCTATCCAATACATACTTCACCTACAACGGACAAAAATACAAACAAATAGAAGGAGCACCCATGGGATCACCCCTCTCACCTGTCATCGCTAACCTCTACATGGAACACTTTGAAACACAAGCTCTAGAAAAATATGATCACAAACCCAAACTCTGGCTCAGATACGTAGATGACACCTTCATAATCTGGCCACACGGGAAAGAAAAACTGAACAACTTCCTCACACACCTCAACAGCCTACACCCCAAAATACAATTCACCATGGAAACAGAAGCTAACAACCAACTTCCCTTCCTAGATGTCTTGGTATACAAAAAATCCAATGCCTCCCTAGGACACACCATCTACCAGAAGAAAACACATACAAACCGCTATCTACACGCACTCTCACACCACTACCCAGCACAGATCAATTCCGTAGCCGAGACACTCATCTCCAGAACAAAATGCTTAGCCGACGAACAACACCTAGAGACCTAACTACACACTCTCACTGGCATGCTGACAGCCAATGGATTCCAAAGAAAGAAGATCACCCACCTAATCCAAAAAGAAACCCCAACCAAAATCCAAGACAGAGAACAAGAGAATGGCAAAGCCCTCCTCCCATATATAAAAGGCACTACAGACAAAATCAGCAAGATCCTTCAAAAACACAACATTAAGACAGCATTCTGCACAAACAGAAAGATATCCACCATCCTAAGAAACCCTAAGGACAAAATCGAGTTAGTAAATCAAGGAGTATACGAAATCCCTTGCACGGCCTGCCCCACCACATACATTGGACAAACTAACAGAAGAATAAGTGCACGCATTGAAGAACATAAGAACTCAATCAAAAAAGAAGAACCGACCTCTTCCCTGGTCCAACACCTCAAAGCCACAGGACATGAGATTGACTTTAAAAACACCAGAACTATCGCCAAAACTGAACACTTCAGCAGTAGAATAATCAGAGAAGCCATAGAGATAGAAAAACGCCCACACAGCATGAATAAACGAGATGATACCTCCCGCCTACCAGACATTTGGAAACCCGCCCTCATGAACAGATGAGTACTTAACATGAAGAATGACACCAGACTCACACCCCTGAGAGCCACACAAGATGCCACCACCACACTTCCACATAGAAAGCAGACTGACACCCACACAGATGAGACACAACCACGGACCAGAAGCCACACTGCAGCTGCATCACTACCCACTTCAAACCCCTCTGAGCCATACATGAAGCGAACTGACCCCCACCATGAGGATGCAGCACGACCACGAACTCGAAGCCAAACAGCAAGATCACAGCTCACCAACTCAAATCCCCCAGCAACTAAGACTAACCTGAGCACAACCAAGCCCCCACCTGAACAGAACACGCCTCCAGCCAATCAGAACACAGCCAACCCCCCAACCAATCAGAACACAGCCAAACCCCAACCAATGAGAACTCACCCCCACCCAATCAGAACACAGCCAACCCCCCACCCAATCAAGTCACACCCCCACTAGCAGTTAAAAGGAAGAAGCAGCTGCAAGCTCACATCACTCTCAGAAGCACAGAGCTGAAGACCAAGCCTGAAGATGATGAATGAGACTTCATCGAAACGTTGCCTAGATACTTCTAATTTTACGTGGGAGAAAACCCGAATAACCAAAGATCCACATACAAATACCCGCGAGAACCTCAGAAAACATATATATATATATATATATATATATATATATATATATATATATATATATATATATATATATATATATATATATTTTCTTAAGTTTTCGCGGGTACTTACATGTCTGGCATTCAGCTTTGTTCGGGTATTTTCCCACATCATAATAGTGGTGCTTTTAAAGTTGTAGCAACGTTTCAGCAGAATCTCATCTGCCATCATCAGGCTTCTGTATGGTGTTTGTCTGTGCCTTAGACTTTTACAGTGGTTTCAGATTTAAATTTGGGGCAGCCTATGATTTGGCCCCATGGATAAGAAAACCTAAACAACTTCCTAACACACCTAAACAGCGCACACCCCAAAATCAAGTTCACCATGGAAACAGAAACAAACAAACAACTACCATTCCTAGATGTACTAATCTACAAGAAAACAGATGGCACACTAGGACACACCATATACCAGAAGAAAACACACACCAACCGCTACCTCAATGCCCAATCCCACCACCACCCAGCACAGATAAACTCCGTGGCTAAAACACTAATTACTAGAACCAAACGCCTGGCAGATAAGACACACATTAAGACTGAACTATGCACCCTGACTAAAATATTGACAGCCAACGGCTTCCACAAAAGCAAAATCACCAACTTGATCCACAAAAACACACTGAGACATAATAGAGACCCAGAAGATGAACAGACCTATGGAACAGCTGTCCTGCCCTACATAAGAGGCACTACAGACAAAATTAGTAAGATTCTATACAGACACCACATCAAGACTGCCTTCAAAACAGACAGAAAAATAGCAGCCATCCTCAGGAACCCCAAAGACAAAATTGACCTGGAAAACCAAGGCATTTATGAAATCCCCTGTGCATCATGCCCGGCCACATACATTGGACAGACCAATAGAAGAATAAGCACCCGCCTGGATGAACACAAAAATGCAGTCAAAAAGCTGGAACACACTTCCTCACTCGTCCAACACATGGAAGCCACAGGTCATAACATCAACTTCAATGGCACCAAAACCCTAGCCACCATAGAAAATCCCAGCCACAGAATCATCAGAGAAGCCATAGAGATTGAAAAAAGACCAGAAAGCATGAACAGAAGAGATGATTCCACCAGGCTGTCAATCATTTGGAAGCCTGCACTCACAAACAAAAAAATCTCCACACCACAAGCCAGGCAAACACCTGGGCACAAACAGATCCCCCCTGATACCTCCAGCTCAAACACACCCCAACCAGGCACCCAGATGAAACCCAGCTTCCTAACTAATGATAGCCGTCCATTTACCCGAAGCCAAGCTGCACTAAAGGCCTCCAATAAAGTAACACAATGTTGCCAGCCAATCAAGATACAAAAAGAGCCAAAAAAAACAGACAGAAGATATTAGAAGCAGAACAAAGCAAACTCCAAGATCAATAAACACAGACCAAGACTCCCAACCAATCAGGAGGAAAAAAAAACCATTCTGACCCAGCCATAGGCTGCCCCAAATTTAAATCTGAAACCACTGTAAAAGTCTAAGTCACAGACAAACACCATACAGAAGCCTGATGATGGCAGATGAGATTCTGCTGAAAAGTTGCTACAACTTTAAAAGCACCACTATTATGACGTGGGAAAATACCCGAACAAAGCTGAATGCCAGATATATGTGTGTGTGTGTGTGTGTGTGTGTGTGTGTGTGTTTTCTTAAGTTTTCGCGGGTACTTACATGTCTGGCATTCAGCTTTGTTCGGGTATTTTCCCAAGTCATAATAGTGGTGCTTTTAAAGTTGTAGCAACGTTTCAGCAGAATTACATCTGCCATCATCAGGCTTCTTTATAGTGTTCGTCTGTGAGTCAGACTTTTACAGTGGTTTCAGATTTAAATTTGGGGCAGCCTATTGCTGGGTCAGAATAGTTTTTTCTTCATCCTGATTGGTTGAGAGTCTTGGTCTGTGTTTATTGGTCTTGGAGTTTGCTGTGTTCTGCTTCTAATATCTTCTGTCTGGTTTTTTGGGGGGTGGGGGGCTCCTTTTGTATCTTGATTGGCTGGCAACATTGTGTTACTTTATTGGAGGCTTTAAGTGCAGCTTGGCTTCGGGTAAATGGACGGCTATCATTAGTTAGGAAGCTGGGTTTCATCTGGGTGCCTGGTTGGGGTATTTTTGAGCTGGAGGTATCAGGGGGGATCTGTTTGTGCCCAGGTGTTTGTCTGGATTGTGGTGTGGATATTTTTTTGTTTGTGAGTGCAGGCTTCCAAATGATTGACAGCCTGGTGGAGTCATCTCTTCTGTTCATGCTTTCTGGTCTTTTTTCAATCTCTATGGCTTCTCTGATGATTCTGTGGCTGGAATTTTCTATAGTGGCTAGGGTTTTGGTGCCATTGAAGTTGATGCTATGACCTGTGGCTTCCATGTGTTGGACTAGTGAGGAAGTGTGTTCCAGCTTTTTGACTGCATTTTTGTGTTCATCCAGGTGGGTGCTTATTCTTCTATTGGTCTGTCCAATGTATGTGGCTGGGCATGATGCACAGGGGACTTCGTATATGCCTTGGTTTTCCAGGTCAATTTTGTCTTTGGGGTTCCTGAGGATGGCTGCTATTTTTCTGTCTGTTTGGAAGGCAGTCTTGATATGGTGTCTGTATAGAATCTTACTAATTTTGTCTGTAGTGCCTCTTATGTAGGGCAGGACAGCTGTTCCATGGGTCTGTTCATCTTCTGGGTCTCTATTATGTCTCAGTGTGTTTTTGTGGATCAAGTTGGTGATTTTGCTTTTGTGGAAGCCGTTGGCTGTCAATATTTTAGTCAGGGTGCATAGTTCAGTCTTAATGTGTGTCTTATCTGCCAGGCGTTTGGTTCTAGTAATTAGTGTTTTAGCCACGGAGTTTATCTGTGCTGGGTGGTGGTGGGATTGGGCGTTGAGGTAGCGGTTGGTGTGTGTTTTCTTCTGGTATGTGGTGTGTCCTAGTGTGCCATCTGTTTTTTTTGTAGATTAGTACATCTAGGAATAGTAGTTGTTTGTTTGTTTCTGTTTCCATGATTTTGGGGTGTGCGCTGTTTAGGTGTGTTAGGAAATTGTTTAGGTTTTCTTTTCCATGGGGCCAAATCACGAATGTGTCATTGATATATCTTAACCATAGTTTGGGTTTGAGGATGGCATTGGCCAGGGCTCTGGATTTGAATTCTTCCATGAACAGGTTTGCAGTGACAGGTGACAGTGGTGATCCCATGGGGGCTACTTCAGTTTGTTTGTATCTTTGTCCTTTGTATATGAAATATGTGTTGGTTAAGCAGTGTTCTGTTAGTTCCATGAGGTGTTTAGCTGGTTGGTATTTATTTTTGATGATTTCAAGGGTCTCTTTTATCGGGACTTGAGTGAATAGTGAAACCACGTCAAAACTTACAAGCAGATCTTCTTGCTCCACGTGTAGATCTTTGATCATTTCCAAGAAGTGGTATGAGTTTTGTAAATGAGAAGCTGCTGTTTCAGCATGGGGCTGTAGCTCTTTTGCTAAGTGTTTAGCTAGGTTTTGTAGTGGTGCTCCTCTGGAGCTGACTATGGGTCTGAGAGGTATGCCTTCTTTGTGTATTTTTGGGAGGCCGTATAGTTTGGGGAATCTGGAAGATTTCTCTCTGGGTATGATCGTGTGTTGGATCTCTTTGCTTATGTGGCTGGTTATAATTTTCTTCTTGGTTAATTTTTCCAGATATGTGGTTGGGTCTGTGTTGATGGGTTTGTATGTGAGGTCTTGGAGTAGGTCTGTCAATTTTGTTTCATAGTCTTTTCTGTCCATTACTACTGTGGCTTCCCTTTGTCTGCTGGAAATATGATTATGTTGCTATCTCTTTTCAGGGTTTGTAGCGCTTTAATTTCATTTTGCTGCAAGTTGCTTTTGGGTGGTTTGCTTGTGCATAGGAACAAAGATTTGCTAGCACTACACCTGGAATTGAGCAGAAAAATCCACGCTCTACTTTGGGACAAGATAAAACAACTTACAACTTGGAGAGCTGAATCTACAAACATTTACAAACAGGAAAAGCTCTTGAAAAAATTAAAGAAATTAGAACATGACAAGAAAACCCCCAACAACTCACAACAACACCTGAAACAATTAGTGTACAATGTTTCCAACAGAGAACTCACCAAAACAGAAACAGAAGTCCTAACCAAAGGATTCAATTATGCTATAGCACCCCAAAAAATCCCCATAGAATCCATCATATGTGCAGTAGAATCCAGCCTAACTAAATTAAATACAGATGAAGCTGATAAAATAAGACACCAAGTCACCAACATCCTATGCACAAGCAAACCACCCAAAAGCAACTTGCAGCAAAATGAAATTAAAGCGCTACAAACCCTGAAAAGAGACAGCAGCATGATCATCCTCCCAGCAGATAAAGGGAATGCCAATGTAGTAATGGACAGAAAAGACTATGAAACTAAATTGACAGACCTACTCCAAGACTCCACATACAAACCCATAAACACAGACCCAACCACATATCTGGAAAAATTAACCAAGAAGAAAATTATAACCAGCCACATAAGCAAAGAGATCCAACACACGATCATACCCAGAGAGAAATCTTCCAGATTCCCCAAACTATACGGCCTCCCAAAAATACACAAAGAAGGCATACCTCTCAGACCCATAGTCAGCTCCAGAGGAGCACCACTACAAAACCTAGCTAAACACTTAGCAAAAGAGCTACAGCCCCATGCTGAAACAGCAGCTTCTCATTTACAAAACTCATACCACTTCTTGGAAATGATCAAAGATCTACACGTGGAGCAAGAAGATCTGCTTGTAAGTTTTGACGTGGTTTCACTATTCACTCAAGTCCCGATAAAAGAGACCCTTGAAATCATCAAAAATAAATACCAACCAGCTAAACACCTCATGGAACTAACAGAACACTGCTTAACCAACACATATTTCATATACAAAGGACAAAGATACAAACAAACTGAAGTAGCCCCCATGGGATCACCACTGTCACCTGTCACTGCAAACCTGTTCATGGAAGAATTCGAATCCAGAGCCCTGGCCAATGCCATCATCAAACCCAAACTATGGTTAAGATATATCGATGACACATTCGTGATTTGGCCCCATTGAAAAGAAAACCTAAACAATTTCCTAACACACCTAAACAGCGCACACCCCAAAATCATGGAAACAGAAACAAGCAAACAACTACCATTCCTAGATGTACTAATCTACAAAAAAACAGATGGCACACTAGGACACACCATATACCAGAAGAAAACACATACCAACCGCTACCTCAACGCCCAATCCCACCACCACCCAGCACAGATAAACTCCGTGGCTAAAACACTAATTACTAGAACCAAACGCCTGGCAGATAAGACACACCTTAAGACTGAACTATGCACCCTGACTAAAATATTGACAGCCAATGGCTTCCACAAAGCAAAATCACCAACTTGATCCACAAAAACACACTGAGACATAATAGAGACCCAGAAGATGAACAGACCCATGGAACAGCTGTCCTGCCCTACATAAGAGGCACTACAGACAAAATTAGTAAGATTCTATACAGACACCACATCAAGACTGCCTTCCAAACAGACAGAAAAATAGCAGCCATCCTCAGGAACCCCAAAGACAAAATTGACCTGGAAAACCAAGGCATATACGAAGTCCCCTGTGCATCATGCCCAGCCACATACATTGGACAGACCAATAGAAGAATAAGCACCCACCTGGATGCAGTCAAAAAGCTGGAACACACTTCCTCACTAGTCCAACACATGGAAGCTACAGGTCATAGCATCAACTTCAATGGCACCAAAACCCTAGCCACTATAGAAAATCCCAGCCACAGAATCATCAGAGAAGCCATAGAGATTGAAAAAAGACCAGAAAGCATGAACAGAAGAGATGACTCCACCAGGCTGTCAATCATTTGGAAGCCTGCACTCACAAACAGAAAATCTCCACATCACAAGCCAGACAAACACCTGGGCACAAACAGATCCCCCCTGATACCTCCAGCTCAAACACACCCCAACCAGGCACCCAGATGAAACCCAGCTTCCTAACTAATGATAGCCGTCCATTTACCCGAAGCCAAGCTGCACTTAAAGCCTCCAATAAAGTAACACAATGTTGCCAGCCAATCAAGATACAAAAGGAGCCCCCCACCCCCCCAAAAAACCAGACAGAAGATATTAGAAGCAGAACACAGCAAACTCCAAGACCAATAAACACAGACCAAGACTCTCAACCAATCAGGATGAAGAAAAAACTATTCTGACCCAGCAATAGGCTGCCCCAAATTTAAATCTGAAACCACTGTAAAAGTCTGACTCACAGATAAACACTATACAGAAGCTTGATGATGGCAGATGAGATTCTGCTGAAACATTGCTACAACTTTAAAAGCACCACTACTATGACGTGGGAAAAGACCCGACCAAAGCTGAATGCCAGACATGTAAGTACCCGCGAAAACTTAAGAAGACATATATATATATAATATTCTTATATATAATTTGCTGCATTTTATAATGGGCCCTTTATAATGGGCTTTTATAACATTGGTTCGGCCCTCGAACGCAGATCTGATTTTCCATGTGGCTCCCGACAGAAATTAACTGCCCACCCCTGCTCTAGCAGCAGCGAATCTTGCCCTCCAGTGGCTCCCAGGTCTTCTTGGTCACTGCTGGAGTTGACATGATGTTCAGACCCCCTCATAAGAAATTGTGTTATCTCTCCGGGTGGGCTGGTAGGGTGAGATTCAGAATGTCAGCTGGTGCTCCATTCGAAATCCAAGAAAGAAATACTTAGACCCTTTCAATTAGAGAAAAGTTATCTTTTACTGGAATTCAAGTGGTAGCAACAAAAGAATTCTGAATCTGAGGAAATAGGCACGTAAATCACATATACAAAGTGATGGCAATGTTCCCACCCCGAATAGTTCAAATGGTTCTTCCAATTAAAAGTTGTGAATGTCATCATGTGGACATCTTCAGGTGGTGATGAGGTTTCTGTCTGTTGACCTTGGCATAGCTTGATAAAGGTTTGCAGCTGCACAGAGGAGAGAAAGCTAAGCAAGGAATAGAAACCTAAGCAAGAATGTACTCTCCCCCCCCTCCTCAGTTTATACAGTGCTAGAATGTAACACCTCCAGCTCACTTCCCATACTTTCCCCCCCTCCTCCCCCCGTTACTTATGACAGCCAAAAGATGCAAAGCAGAGGAAGAAAATGAAGAAAATCTAAAAGGCTGACAAATTCTCTCATTCATTTTATTTCATTTATTTATTAACAAACATTTCACTAGATTACAATCACTATTTTATCCATCATTTTAATCATACATTGTTTCATATTTTCTAAAATTATTTCTATTTCTAATATAACAATACTATCTTATGTACCTTTGCAGAATCCCTTTTTCAATTAAATTTTCACCCATTATCTCTAAATAGGCCCTTTTTCTCCATATCTTGTTTCTGTCCTTTATAACTTCTTTTCCTTTCCTTCTTCCCTCTCTTCTTCTCCCTCCCCTTTTTACTCCCTTGTCTCTCTACTTCTAATTCTCTCTTCTGTATTCCCCTCTTCTGTTGCTTTCTAATATTATACTTATTTTTCAAGCTATTCTTCCTTTTCTTGGTCGTTTTTTCAAATCTTAAACTTTTCATTCTCTTTCCCCCCCTTTCCTTTTTTCCCCAAATAAAATTACTTGTTCATTAAACATGGCTTCTTCTATGTCCCAGTCTTCTTGTTCTGCAGGCATTTCTTGTTAGTTCCAGATCTCCATTTCTAAGAATTGAAATACAAAGCCAAAAGAACCTCTCCCTTCTTGTGCATCTTCTTTGTACTTTTTAAGTTCCATTTTCAGTTCATCTAGAAGTAGTGCCATTTTAAACACTTTTAAACAACCACCCGATTGATTTTAGTCATTCAAATGCAATAACCAATAATCCAAATACTCCCAAGCTATTTCTTCATGCTTCTTTTTTCCACTTTCTCTTTCTGGGGTTCTACTATTTTGTTGCCAGGTTTCAGTTAAAATGTATCTTTTAGAAGTCTTGCTAAGGTTTTACTGTAAATTCCTTTTAATTCCAGGCAGTCTCCTCCCTTTTTTCCAGATCCTGCCCTTTTTTTCCTTTTCTATCCTTTCTTGCTTTTAAAAGGTTTTAAATATCCAGAAATCTTTATTGTCCCTTTGACATTTTATTTTCAGTTTAAATGCCTATTGATGTCAAAGTGGATTTTTTTTCCAATTTCTTATTTAAATCTCTTAGCTGTCAGTATAGGGAAAGGGAGAGAAGAAAAAATCCCAAATCCTTTCCCTTTTCTCTCTCCCTCACTGCTTAAAAGTCTTCTTTGGGAACAATGTTACTTTTTTTTTTTTTTAGTTTAAATTCCAGGGTACCTTAGTTCTTGCTTTTGCAGTTTAACCCGGTCAACCAAAACTTTCTCTTCTTATCTTCCTCCTGCACATTTTTTTCTGGTCGAGTTCTTCTTTGAGGTGGCCATTTCTGACCACCGCTGCAACCGCCTTCGGGAAAGGGAGTAATGGCCAGCTGAGGAAGAGAGATGCAGCTCTCCTCAACCCTGCTGGCAATCTACCCCATCTTCACCATCTCTACGGGGTGGCTTAGCCCCAAAACCAGCTGGCTTGGGGCGCTCCAGTGGCGAGCACGGATCGAAAATGCGCACGATTGTGGTTTCAGTCTGTCCGCAAAGAAGCTCAAACCGGAAGTCAAGATCTTTATGTATGATGCCATATTTACTGTCTACACAACCTATGTTGTGCCTGCCTGCCCCTACTTTCTTACCACCTGTTTGATTAATGCACATGGTATGGCACTCATTATTAAATGCTTAGTTTTTCTTGACAGCAAGGTTGATAAATTTACTTGCACAAACATCTATGTTACATGCACTAGTATCCTTATTAATTTTAGGTTGCTGGGGACACAAATGTTCTGTATCTGTTAATTCTCTGTCCCCGCTGTTCAGTTTAAATGTTTATCCAGAAAATCTGTGAATCTAATACCAAGTATCTCAGTCCTTTTCTTTGATGGATGCAAACCATCTCTTTTGTACAGTTTTTCATTGGACCAGTTGCAGACATCATGACTAAGAAAACCAAGGCCTTCCCTTTTACACCACTCCTTTAGCCACACATTAAACTCTGCTACGCATTGGCCCTTCCCTTTTTGTTCCTTGTATACTGGTAGAACCTCTGAAAAGATAAGCCTACAGCCTGTGCTACTAAGTTCATACCTCAAGCTCTGGCAGTCTTTCTGCACAGAAATTACATCCTTTGGGGATAGATCATTTGTACCAAGATGTATAATAGCATGAACATCACAGTCCTTGCTGGCATTCTTGGCTATCTTAAGAATACGCTTCTTGTCTCTGCTGGCAGTAGCACCTGGCAGACACGTGACCTCTTTCAAAACTTCTATGTCCTTTCCTAAATTTACATCCCTTATAATTGAGTCCCCAACCAGAAGGTGGCTTCTCTTTTTCGATGCCTTGCTCTTCTTGTGTGACTGATGCGTAATACCTGATTCACACTTTCTCCTTTCCAAAGTAAGTTCTTCTAGGACTATGATCCCCAGCTTATTTGAGTTATCATTGTCACAACTCCCTTGACCTGTCACTTTAGTGTCCCTATTAAGGTCAGCAAGGGCACTGTATCTGTTATGCTGGGACACAGCAAAAGCTCTCACCCTGCCAGATCCCATGGTTGTCTATACTGCCCTTTTCCTGTAGGATCTTTGTGGCAGTGGGTGCTGGTAGCATGCAAGCTCAATAGATGGCTGGATTGGGCACCTAATTTCTGCTTGGAGAGCACAGATTAGAGATTCTAGATAGGTAATCTGTCCATGTAGGCTAGTAATTTGTTTACTAAGAGGACAGCATCAAAATTTGAAAAGAGTAGTGTGAAAAACTGCTGCAAAAGAAATATTACACGGAACTAAGCCAGTGTCAAGCCTGAAATTGACATAAATGTAGCCATTTTAGTTGTCTTAGTACATATTCTTTTTCTTATTTTATCTGTGGCAGTAACGTGGGGAAGGGTTTCAGACTTGACACATTCCTAAGAGGGGAGCAGCGGAGATAGTGTTACAGCTAGGTAATCTTCTTTGGGAAACGAGCTGTCCATGCTTGGGCCCCTGGAGATGGAGATTTATGACATCAAGCAACGTTGAATTACTTCTATTGGAGAATATGACTTTTGGGAGGTGTTTCTAATATTGTGGGGTAATTCTGGGTTGGGTCGGTTCTGAAATTATGAAAGACTTTGCCAATTTGATGCTTTCCTAGATAAAAGAAATATTTTTGAAGATGGACTTTGTTATTTTCTTTTAAAATGGATTTCATCACTTGGAACCTAATTTTGAAATAAAATCAAATAACAATCTCAAGTACATTAACCCTGAACGTATTATTGGTATTTTTAGTTTATAGTTATATGATTCGTGCACTGTTAGGCATGCAGGCTGCGAGCTTTCTCCTTTGCATTCACTCTCTGCCTCCCTCACAAGCAGCCAGCAGTTCCTCCCACCAGCCTCTGTGACAGAGGTGGAATTCAGCAGGTTCTGACCAATTCCGGAGAACCAGCAGCAGAAATTTTGAGTAGTTAGGAGCACCAGCAAATCCCACCTCTGACTGGAGATTTTACAGAATCCTTCCCTTGCCACGCCCATCAAGCCACATCCACAGAACCAGTCGTAAAAAAATGGAATCCCACCACTGTTCTGTGAAGTTGAAATTCAATGGAAGCAATTCAAACTGCCTCTCTGCCCAGTTTTACTAAGTTACCTGCAGGATTCATTTAACAGATGTGGCAAGAAAAGTAGTAAAATGGAGCAAAAGTCACTTAACAACAGTCTTGCCTAGCAACATAACTTCTGGGATCAATTGCAGTTATAAATTGAGGACTACCTGCAGTTATATTGAAGCTCTCTTCACACTTCCTTTGTTGATATGCTTTCTCCCATGTGTCGATCCTTCTATAGCAGGTAAGAGCATTACTCCTTCAAAAGCTCTTACCACACTTCATGCCCTCGTATGGTTTTTTTCCCCACTTATGGATCGTTTTATTGGAAGTGAGATCACAATTCCTTCAAAAGCCTCTCACAGTGCATACATTTATATGGCCACTCACCTATGTGCATCCTTTTGTGAGAATTAAGACTACTGTTACAAGCAAAGCTCTTTCCATACTCTATGCATTGATATGGCTTTCTCCTGCGTCGATCCTTTTATGGGTGGTAAGATCAGAATTCCACCTAAAACCCTTTTCACATTCCACACATTTATATGGCTTCTCTCCTGAGTGGATCTTCTTGTGAGAATCAAAATGTCTGCTACAACTAAAGTTCTTTCCACACTCCACGCATTCATCAGGTCTTTCTCCCTTGTGATTCCTTTGATGTCTTATAAGAGATTCATAACAACTGAAGGTTTTTCCACACTTCATGCACATGGCTACTCCTGTGTATGATAACAGATACCAGATCATCAGAGTTGGAAGCGACCTTGTAGGTCATCTAGTCCTAACCCCAGCCTAAGCAGGACACCTTACACCATTTCTCACAGATGGCGGTCCAATCTCTTCCAGTCTCAACTGATGACGCTCACACAACTTCCGAGGGCAAGCTGTTTCATTTGTTGATTGTTCTGTCAGAAAGCATCTTATTCCTAGGTTAAATTTCTCCTTGTTGAGTTTCCATCCATTATTCCTTGTCTAGCCTACAGGTGCTTTAGAAAATACCTTGCCCCTTCCTCTCTGTGGCAGCCCCTCAAATATTGGAAGACTGCTATCATGTCTCCCCTGTTCATTCTCTTCACTAGACTAGCCAAGCCAAGTTCCTGTAATGGCTCTTCATATGGATAGTTTTATGATGAATCAGAGCATATTTCCTACTAAAGCTTTTTCCACACTCCATGCATTGATATGGTTTCTCTCAGTGGTAGGATTCCATTTTATTTTATTACTGGTTCTGTGGGCATGGCTTGGTGGGTGTAGCAGAGCGTGGTGTGGCTTGGTGGGAGTAGTATGGTGTGGTGTGGAGAGGGAAGGGTACTGTAAAATCTCCATTCCCTCCCCTACCCCACTAACCTGCTTTCCAGCTCCATTCTCTTGTGCAGGACAACAAAAGAAGACCGCTGATGAGCTGGGACTCGGGAGGCAGATAATAGATTGGGGTGGGACCAGTCAGAGGTGACATTTGCCAGTTCTCCGAACTACTCAATATCTCTGCTACCGGTTCTCCAGAGCTGGTCAGAACCTACTGAATACCACCTCTCGTCTTCAGTTTATAATTGCAATTGATCCCAAAATTTGTTGCTAAGCAACATAGTTCTTAAGTGACTTTATACCCCATTTTATTACTTTTCTTACTGCTGTTAAGGGAATCCGATAGGTAACTTAGTAAAACTATTAAGTGAATCTGGCTTCCCCATTGGCTTTGCTTGTCAGAATGCAAAAAGTGAACACACACTGGGACACGGCAATTGTCATAAATATGACTCAGTTGTCAAGCATTTGAAGTTTCCTCAGGTGACCATGGGGATTCTGCAACAGTGATAAGTGTGGAAATGGTCATGTCACTTTTTTTCAGTGCTGTGTAACTTTGAACAATCACTAAATGAACTTTTATAAACACTCCTTACAGTTATCAAAAATCTCAGGCATGGACCATTTATGTAATGATCCAAATAAATTGGAGTCCTTTTTAGATGTGCATCCATAAAATGCCGTTCTAGTGCAAATCACAACAAGGTGGATCCCTAATCCTGCTTGTGGTTTTTCCAAGTTGAAATAGTTCAAAGGCCTTATTTGCACATGGAAATATTCCTGATTGTTTTACGTAAGAGAATAGAATAGAATTCTTTATTGGCCAAGTGAGGTTGGACACAGAAGGAATTTGTCTTGGTGCAAATATTCCCAGTATACATAAAAGATAAGATACATTCATCAAGAATCATAACATACAACACTTAAATGATAGTCATAGGCAGGGGTGGGATTCTACCAGTTCGGCCCGGTTCTATAGAACCGGTTGTTACCATTACCATGAGTTTGGAGAACTGGTAAATCAGGCCTCTGGCTGGCCCTGCCCTTCCCCACCAACTTCTCCACTGCCTGCGTCAGTCCTTATCATGTATGACACTGCTGCCTGCAGCCTGTTCTTGCGTGCCAGCCATTGCTGCCTGCCTTCTTCTGCGGCCCTGCCTTTATTGATCTTCCCTGGGTGAGGCTCTGCAAGCCGCGGTCTCCTTCCCCCCACCAATTGCCTTTTGCCACTGCCACTGGCCACCTTTCCCCTCCCACTTGCCCTTTGCTGCTGCCACTGGTCGCTTTTCCCCCCACTTGACTTCCACCAAGGAACATGTGGACAGGCTAGTATAGGATCCAGCCAGGTCAGTGGCTGCTTCTCTCACCTGATGCTGCACAGCAGAAAGATTCCAAGTCTCCCCCCTCCTATTAGAAATGGCTCCGGGGCAACCAGAGAAACAAGCCAGGTTGAATCCTGCTTCTCTCTGCTTGCCCATGAGCTGTAAAGAACACGTGGAGATGCTTGTGTCAACAAGGCGCCCCTTCATTGAGTCCAGGACAGCTGACGGTAGCTGGGAGGAGCACAGCCTGGAAGCCCTGATGCTGTCAGAATCACCATTGCTGCCTCACTGCTGCTGCATCCCATACCCCCTGCAGGTATGGAGGAGTGTGAGCCCTGGGACGGGTGACCAACCACCTCAACTGCTGCTCCCAGACTTTTTTTTGGTGCCAAGAGCGGAGGCAAGAGAGAGAGAGCAGCCCTCTTGGTACAAAGAAAAATCACGCGTCTCCCCATATTCCTCTCTCTGTGAGGAACACCTTTAAACTTAGTGTGCTTCACAAATGCGGAGGTGATGAGGCTGCTTGAAGACAAAGCAATATGGGGAGATGCACAACTTTTCTCCGTGCTGAGCTGCTCCGTCCAGCCAGGCACCCGCTCCCTGCTCTGCAGACCTGCTGCCTGGCTTTAGGAGCGGTGCTGAGCCGAGTCCTCACCCCGGGAGAAGCACCCACAAACCAGTACTGAGCTCTTGGCCTCTGAATGGGGTAAGCCAGCCCTCTCCGTGGAGGAAACCCACAGCAACATGCAGGCAGAGGCAGCCCGGTGTGAGGCGGTGGCCCCGAGATCGGACCTGAAGTTTGTCGGCCTTTGGGGGAAAGCAGAGCTCCGGTTCCTGGTTGTGGCTGCTCCTTGAAAGGTTCGAGCCCCGAGCTACAGCAGCTCCCTGTCTCAGTAATGCAGGGCAGAGCGAGTGCGCAGGGGGTTATTTGTGCAGGAAGGGCCTTTGGGAAGATTTCGGAACATCAGCCAGAGAAAGAAAGGGAAGATATGCTAATAAAATGAGTCACTGGTCTGCTACGGACATTGGGGGCCTGGGATGCATGCATCCGTAGAAAGTCTTTCTACTTTATGTTTTTACAGCTGCAATTTTGGTGGCCTGCATTTTCTACTACTTTGTGTAGATCAGGGGTCTCCAAATTTGGCAACTTTAAGATTTGTGGGCTTCAACTCCCATAGCTGGCTGAAGAATTCTGGGAGTTGAAGTCCACAAGTCTTAAAGTTGCCAAGTTTCAGGACTTCTTCTGGACTAGATTATCAAGGAAGAGAGTAACATGCAGCAGATGCCTAGCAAAATTTAGTAATACTACAGATTGGCTGTTTACATTGAAATCAGGTGTAAGACAGTGATGGTAGATAAATTATTGGGCAGTTTAGTTTGGTATTTATTTCAGCAGGCTGATTTTAGAAAGCTAAACAGGATCAGACCTGGTAAGTACCTGGCTGGGAAGCCAACACAAAATAGGTGTGGGGAGGAATGGGGTTGGGAAGGAAAAAAGATGGGATAACTTTTATTGACATTTTTTAACTGTAATTACACTGACAAAGAGTAAAAGCGATATATATATATACATATCCATACAGATACATAACACACATATGTACATGTTACACACACAGTCACACAAAAATCATTGCCCATTTTGAATAGATAGCGTAAAGGAAGAGTATTGGATACATATACACAAATGTGTGTGAAAAAAACTACAAAGAAATAGGATTATAAAAAAACAGCTTCCAATCTTAGCAGTTATAGATGAGAGAGAGAGAGAAATGAGAAACAGAGAGAGGGTGAAAGAGAAAGCGAGAGAGTGGGGGAGAAAGAGATACCAGTTTGAAGGAATTGTTGGAAATTGGCAAAAAATATAGAAAACCTCAATCACAAGAGTGTGTGGGATGTTATTTTTAATTCATTAAAAAGAATTTTTAAAAATGTCTCATGGACAACCATACCATATCAATTATATTTAATTTTATTTAAATCCAAAATTATTTTTATTCCATTCGAATTAGAAACAATTTCAATTAAACCCAATTTATTTAAATTGAATTTAGAGATTTCCTTATCATATCATAGAAAGACAAAATAGCAATTGCTACAGCACTTAAACTTATATACTGCTTCATAGCGCTTTACAACACTCCATAAATGGTTTACAGAATCAGCATATTGCCTCCAACAATCTGGGTCCTCATTTTACCTCATTGTTCTGGGTCTCAGAACAGTGGAAGGTTCAATCAACCTTGAGCCAGTCAAAATCGAACTCCTGGCAGTCAGCGGAATTAGCTTCCAATACTGCATTGTAACCACTGCACCACCTTGGCTTCAAAAAGTGTCATCAAACACAGATTTCATTTCTCATTCTAGTTTTTTTTAGAGGAATTCATCATTCTGAAATTGTTTTCACATGATATGTTGATATATATGTGATCTTCTCCAATGGCTTTTGGTTGAATTATGTTGAATTCCCAGACAGGTAGTCCTCAACTTAGAACAGTTCGTCGAGAACTTTGAAGTTAGAACGGTACTGAAAAAAGTGTCTTACGATCATTTTCCACACTTATGACTGTTGAAACATGGTCACATGATTTACATGAAGATGTTTGACAAGTCACTCACATTTATGACAGTTGGAGTGTTCTGGGGTCACGTGATCACTTTTTGTAACCTTTCAACCGGAGTCAGAAGCAAAATCAATGGAAAAGGCAAATTGAATAATAATGTTATTGCAGTGATTCACTTAATGTGGCAAAAGTTGTAAAATGAAGCACAACTCAGTTAACTGTTTTGCTTAGAAATAGGAATTTGGGGCTCAACAACAGTAATAAACCTGTATTTTTGCTCAGAAATAGGAATTTGGGGCTCAACAACAGTAATAAACCTGTATTTCTATTGAACCTCTTCCCATACTTCCTTTATTGATATGGTTTCTCCTGCATGTTGATTCATCTATGACAAGTATAAAGCTTTACTTCTTGCAAAGCTCTTTCCACACTCAATGCATTCATATGGTTTTCCCTCCTGTATAGATTCTATCATGGGAAGTGAGATCACAATTGCTTTTAAAGCCCACTCCATACTGCACACATTTATTTAGATGGCTCCTCTCCTCCATGGATCCTTTTATGGGAATTCAGATTACTCCTATATCGAAAAGCTTTTCCACATTCCACACATTTGTATGGCTTCTCTCCTGTGTGGATCCTCTTGTGGCTATGAAGACTACTGCTATGAGTAAAGATCTTTCCACATTCCTCACATTGATATGGTTTCTCTTTCGTGTGAATCCTCTTGTGGTAATAAAGATTACTGCCACAAGTAAAGGTCTTTCCACACTCTATGCATTGATATGGTCTTTCCCCTGTGTGGGTCCTTTTATGGGCGGCAAGAGCATAATTCCACCTAAAGCCCTTTCCACATTCTACACATTTATGTGGCTTCTCTCCGGAGTGGATCTTCTTGTGGTAATGAAGATGTCTGCTGCAACTAAAGCTCTTTCCACACTCCATGCATTTATAAGGTCTTTCTCCTTTGTGACTCCTTTGATGTATCATAAGAGAATAATGAAAAGTGAACTTTTTTCCACATTCCACACATTTGTATGGCTTCTCTACTGTGTGGATCCTCTTATGGTTATAAAGACTACTGCTACGGGTGAAGCTCTTTCCACATTCCACACACTTATACGGCTTCTCTCCTGTGTGGGTCCTTTTGTGGGCATTAAAACTACTGCTATAAGTAAAACTCTGTCCACATTCCATACATTTGTATGGCTTCTCTCCTGTGTGGATCCTTTTGTGGAGATTAAGACGACTGCTATAAGTAAAACTCTGTCCACATTCCATACATTTGTATGGCTTCTCTCCTGGGTGGATCTTCTTGTGGGCATTAAGACTATTGCTAGAAGTGAAGCTGTTTCCACACTCCATGCATTTATAAGGTCTTTCTCCTTTGTGACTCCTTTGATGTCTTGTAAGAGAGTCATTATTAGAGAAGGTCTTTCCACACTCTGTGCACGGATATTTCTCTCCTGTGTGGATCCTTTGGTGGAGATTAAGACTACTGCTATAAGTAAAACTCTGTCCACATTCCATACATTTGTAGGGCTTCTCTCCTGTGTGGATCCTCTTGTGGGCATTAAGACTACTGCTACAAGTGAAGCTGTTTCCACACTCCATGCATTTGTATGGCTTCTCTCCTGTGTGGATCCTCTTGTGGGCATTAAGACCACTGCTATCAGTAAAGCTCTTTCCACACTCCATGCATTTATAAGGTCTTTCTCCTTTGTGACTCCTTTGATGTATCATAAGAGAATAATGAACAGTGAACTTCTTTCCACATTCCACACATTTGTATGACTTTTCTCCTGTGTGGATCCTCTTGTGGTTATTAAGAGTACTGCCAGAGGTGAAGCTCTTTCCACATTCCACACACTTATATGGTTTCTCTCCTGTGTGGGTCCTTTTGTGGCAATTAAGACTACTGCTGTAAGGAAAGCTCTGTCCACATTCCATACATTTGAATGGTTTCTCTCCTGTGTGGATCCTCTTGTGGTCATTAAGACTACTGCTACAAGTAAAGGTCTTTCCACACTCCATGCATTTATAAGGTCTTTCTCTTTTGTGACTCCTTTGATGTCTTGTAAAAGAGTCATTATTATAGAAGGTCTTTCCACACTCCTTGCAAATATATCGTTTCTCTTCTGAATGTGTCTTTTTATGAGAAATACAATGATCGGTTTTTTTAAAGCTTTTTCCAGTTTCCATGCATTGATATGGTCTTTTTCCCTCATCGATGTTTGTATGGTTAGGAAGCCAACTGACCTGAGGAAAGCCTTTTTTAATTCCACTTTGTGATTGTTTTGTTTCATAACTGTTTGATTGCATCTGACCTGCAAATTTCCCCTTTTCCTTTTTCAGATGGATTGCATGGCGTTCCTCATTGCAATTCTTATTCTCTTGCTCATTAAAGCCTTTAAAAAAAATGAAAATGAAATGTAGCAAGAAAAGGGAACAATCAAATCTTTTCTTCTGAAATTCAGCCAAAGAATCATTAATATATTTTGGCTGTTTTGTAGGCAAACATGAAGATTCCAAACTATGACTTTAGGAAGGACCCAATTGCAAATTTATCCCTACTGATCCTCATATAACAGGATTGGATTACATCACAATGAATGTAAGCCACAACCCTGATGTAAGCTTTGACCTGGGACTATTTCATGGGGCCACAAAGTCCTGAAGTCCATTGGACACGGTATCAGGCTGGGTCAACTACATACCTACCAGCTTTCCAACTTCATTGGAAATTTCATCCTGACTTGTCGGCAGAGCAGAATCTTTGAAAGCGGAGAGGAATTTCTGGGTGGCAATAGCTCCCTACCCTCAATTAGGCTGATGCCAAACTTGGTGCACAAATGAACACATCTGAGAGAAGGGACATCTCACTCAGGATCCATCCAGTCTTGGTTGTAGCAGCTCAGGCCCTTCGGGGGGGAGCCAGTGACAACGTACAGGTATGAATACCGAACCCTGGTACGCAGAAACTTGCTCAAGAGATGACATCATCCCTATCTGACCCTCAGATTCTCTCTAAAATCTTCTATGGCATGAAATATTGCATTTTATGAGCAGAAAAAGAAAAGCCAATTCCTTTATGTGAAAAGGAATTCTTACAGTTTTCCAATTTTTCTTTCAATAAATTTACTTCTATAAATTTACTTTGGTAAAACAGTTATTACACCACGCTAGAAACTGGGTGACTGTGAGTACTAGTTCTTTCTTAGCCATGAATGCTGACTGGGTGACTTTGGGCCAGTCTCTCTCAGCTCAACCCATGTCACAAGGTTGTTGTTGTAGGGAAAACAGCAGGAGGAAGGAATACTGGGTTTATCCGCTGCTTTTATTATTATTTACAAAAAATAAAGGCCGGATATAAATAAATGATTTTTCCCCAGAAATTACATTTAAAGCTCTCATCCCATACCTGCTCTGCTATCCTGAGCACAGACAGGATTCTTACCCAGAGAAAACAGATTCCTGGAATTCTCCAGCATGACTTCACCATGGAGAGCTTTTTGGTCAGCATCCAGTTGAGACCACTCCTCCTTGGAGAAATATACAGCCACGTCCTCAAAAGACACTACACCCTGAACAAGGAAAAGAGAGTGAGAGAGAGATCCAGTGAACAAAATAGGCATCTTCTGCTGAATTCAAAATGAGATCATTTGTAATAGTCCCAAAGATGCTTTTGAAAAGGAAGAAAAGAGTATTTTTTGTAATGGTGTGTGAGAATAACCCTGGGAGACAGAAGAGCCCCGATGCTGACAACAATCTGGTCAATGAAATCTGATGGCGAAGCAGGAGAAATGGAGAAAGCGTCTCACAAAGGATCCCCTCAGAAGGGAGAGATAAGCTAGGCTGCCTATCTGTTTTGAATGACCGGATGTCAGATTCATATTGCTTAGAAACAGCAATTTATTACAATAAACTCTAGAACAAAATGAAATCCATCCAAGATTCATGGAGATTTTCCAATCTTTTTCCTCCTTACCTGAAGTTGCGGTTCAGCCAACCCTTCAGCCCCACCACAAAGAGCAGGTGATTCTAAAATTTCCAAGGATAGTTTTCTACTCTCTGTAAGGGAAAAATGGTGGAAGCAGATTTGTTCTAAGGAGATATATTCCAATCAAGAGAAGCAAAAGAATCAGCTAAATGTTGAAGTCACATTATACAGAAAGAGCTTATCTTACCTGGCGTGCTTTCATTCCTTTGATCTTTGTGTAAAGTCTCCCTGAACAGCAGCTTTTGAGAAGATCTGAATGAATCTTTCCTTCCCTTGGGATATTCAATCAATGTTTCCAAGGATTTCTGGACATGATGCGATATGAGAAACAAAGAAAGATCACTCAGGAATTATCATACTGCACCTTTAAACCAGCAGACTCCAATCTCTGCTTGCAAAACTGGAAACAGAATACAACAATTGCCCCAAACACATCCCCTAGAACAGGGATGGCTAACTATACATTGTTGGGTGCCTGCACCCATAATGTATGTGTGACCCCCTTGTGCTCCCCCACTTCCTACGCATGTGCACGAATCTCCCGCAGACGCCCTGCCCCCCCCACATACACGCAGATACGTGCAAATCAGCTGACTAGTGGAAAGCGCATGCGTATGCACAATGGAACTAAGCTGGGGCGACAGCTAGCATGCCGCCAGAGATGGCTCTGCGTGCCAGTTCCGATATGCATGCCATAGGTTCACCATCAGGGCCCTAGAAGAATGGAACAACTGTCCATAGGAGTTAATAATCCCAGAAAATACTACCAAAAAGCAATTGACAAATTCACAGAACTCCTCTTTAGAGATGCCATGATTACATTCTCCCACCTGCAACTCTTCTTCCAATTTCTCCTCCTCCTGGGTCAGGAGGAAGCTTTCAGCCAGGGCCATCGCCTGGGAACTGGTCTCTGCTCCACACTCCCGCACCCATTTCTCCATCTCTGGGGGAAGGACAGCCAGGAATTGCTCCAGGAGCACCAAGTCCAGCATCTGAGCCTTCGTGTGTCTTTCTGGCTGCAGCCATTGACAGCAAAGGTGGTGAAGCTGAGTGCAAACATCTCGGGGACTCTTCCCCCCCTGGAACTGCACTTTTCTGAAGTGACAGAATTGGATCTCTAAAGAATTGGCTTCCTCTTCTTGGCTCTTCTGCCCAGGACTTGCCCCTTTTTCCCCACAACTCCAAGGCTGAGTAGCTGGAAGGCCTTTTCTAACACCTGCATCTGCTGGGCGTTGTCCCTCCATCTTGTCTCTGGTCTCTAATCCAGATCCAAAATGGACGGATGGATTTCACAAGAGGTCTAGCCAAATCTCCTAGGGTGATTTAGCCCTCTTCCCACCAAAGATAATCTGGACTCCAGAGGAACCAGGAAAGATTTCCAACTTAGATATCTGAAATGGAAAACACAGCGAGTTCAAAATGGTGACAAATCTGAATACTGAAGCAACCTCTTCCTCCTCCTACAAAAAAAAAAAAGGAAAGAAAGAAATACACCTGTATGTACAAAGAGGATTATTATTAATATTATCTTATTAGGAAGTCTGGCTGCTGCAGTAAATTCAGGATTGCCTTCTAGATCAGCTTCGAACAAGGACTGAAAATATTGGATAAATACATTTAGAAAAGTTTCCGACTTCTAGTGTCTGATTATTTAGTCTAATGATTTCAATGGCTGTTTGCAAAGTAAAAAACCTTTGCACAATCAATATCACAAATCATAAACAGTGATTGAGATGAGAAGCTCATCAACTTTCTGGCCCAAACTCCTGGGGAAACTCCAGAGGGCAGAATTAAGAAACCATCATCCCAGGCATACAGAACTAACATACAACAACAAATAAACCATCTATGCTTTAACTGTTTAACATGATGGGGACCATTCTCTGGTGTGCTGAAAGAACCACTGGGTGGAGAAAGGCTGGAAACCAGGAAACCGAGTTCCAGTCCTTGCACAACTTCTACCCAACTTCTTGCAAACGGAGTTGCAGCCTTGCATGCAAGGCCAGCAGGAGCGACTTCGGCAAGTCGCTTCTCTCAGCCTAGGAAAGAGGGGAGGGAATCCCCTTCTGAAAACGGGGCCACGAAACATGCAGCAAACTGTCCAGGAGTCAAGGCTGCTTGGAAAGTAGAAATATCTGCTTTGCAAAGCTCTCCCGCCCCGCTGGGTTGGAAGGGAAACGCATCCCTCGTCTTTGCGGTCCTCATTCCCCCGCCCTCCGAAGCTTGGCTTCCTCCCCGGCCTGGTCCGTGGATGCACAGGGGCGGCAGGGGAACATGGGACCCCAACATCTCCCTTTCCCATAACTCCGAACCTGACGAACTTTGGCAGGTCGCCACGCTCGCCTCCAATAGCAACGTCTGGATTTCCATCCGTGTAACTCTTAGGACTTCTGGGGGAAACTCAGCCCGAGGCTCACAGCGAAAAGAAGCCGGATTGGATACGGTAGAAAAGCCAGACGCGATCCCAGCCTTTTCCGGGAAAAAGGAGGCACCACTTGGGACGGGGAGAAAACAAGGCGCATGCTCCGTTTCCTTCGAAAGCGGGAGGGGGAGGGGCGCTGCCCAGCTCTTCCAACGGCTACCGAGGGAGCCCCCTGGAGGATCCTGTGAGCGATACCAGAGGACACGAAGGGGGACATCCTTTTCCATGCGGGACTGGGATGATGGGCATTGGAGTAGATTTAACCTAAAGGATAGTTGAAGAAGAATGTGATACTTGTGTTTGATATTTTGGAATATTTGAAACAACATAATGAAAAACAATCAGGAATATTTCCACAGGCAAAGAGGGCTGTGAAAATATTTACAGACCCCTCACATCCTGGACATAAACTGTTTTAACTCCTTCCCTCAAAACGACGCTGTACAGCACTGCACATCAGAACATCTAGACACAAGGACAGTTTTTCCCTGAAAGCCATCACTCTGCTAAACAAATAATTCCCTCAACACTGTCCAACTATTTACAAAGTGTACACTCCTATTACTGTTAATCTTCTCACCACTCCTTATCACCCATCCCCTCCTACTTGTGATTGTTGGACTGTAACTTTGTCCCTTGTATCCTTACGATTTTATTGATTGAGTGATTGATTGATTGATTGATTGATTTGATATGTCAATCGCTTACAAGATAATAAGTATAAGTATATACATAGTTATGAATACATAAAATGGATATATATAAGAAAAATAAAAGAAATAGGACAGGGACGGTAGGCATGTTGGTACGCTTATGCACGCTCCCTACAGACCTCTTAGGAAAGGGGTGAGGTCAATAGTAGACAGTCTAAGGTTAAACTTTTTGGGGTTTGGGAAAGAAACCACAGAGTCAGCTAGAGTATTCCAGACATTGACCATTCTGTTGCTGAAGTTGTATTTCCTGCAATCAAGTTTGGTGCGATTAACCTTGAGTTTGTATCTATTGTGTGCTCTTGTGTTGTTATGGTTGAAGATGTAGTATTCATTGACAGGTAAGGCATTGCAATGTATGATTTTATATATCATACTAAGATCAGACCGAAGATGGCGTTATTCAAGGTTTTCTAGGTCTAGAATTTCAAGTCTAGTGGCATAAGGTGTTCTACAATGAGTAGAGGAGTGGAGAACTCTTCTTGTGAAATATTTCTGGACTTTCTCAACTGTGCTAATATCAGATACGTTATGTGTGTTCCAGACTGATGAGCTGTATTCGAGTATTGGTCTAGTAAATGTTTTGTATGCTCTAGTTAGCAGTGTAATATTACCTGAGAAAAAACTACGTAGGATTAGGTTAAGAACTCTTAATGCCTTTTTGGCTATGTAGTTGCAGTGGGCTCTAGCACTTAGATCATGAGAGATCTGTTCCAAAGTCCTTCACAGAGCTTGGATCATAAACAAGGTCTTGACTATTCAGCTTGTATTTTATTTTCTGATATTTTTGCCAATATGTAAGACAGACCATTTATTTGTTGATATTTGAAGTTGCCATTTGTTTGACCATTCTGATACATAGTTGAAGTCTTTTTGAAGGGTAGCAGTATTGTCTGAGGTATTGAACAGCTTTACATCATCAGCGAAGAGAACGCAGTTGCTCTTAATATGATCACAGAGGTCATTTATGTAGAGTATGAAGAGAGTTGGTCCTAGAACACTGCCTTGAGGGACACCACTATTGACAGGTTCTGAATTTGATAGAACACTCCCAATTTTGACCATTTGTTGTCTGTTTGACAGGAA
Source organism: Hydrophis major (assembly GCA_033807585.1). Classification (NCBI taxonomy): domain Eukaryota; kingdom Metazoa; phylum Chordata; class Lepidosauria; order Squamata; family Elapidae; genus Hydrophis; species Hydrophis major. The sequence continues at coordinate 44,021,885 of CM066329.1, forward strand.
TGCTTCTATCCAGTTATGCAGTTGTCCAGAGATACCATAAGATTTTATTTTTAGGAGTAGTTTGTCATGTACTACTGAATCAAAGGCTTTGCAGAAGTCTATGTAGATTGCATCTATTGTTTTGCCTTGATCGAGTTGTGTAATCCATATGTTTTTGCAGTGTAAGAGTTGCAGATTACAGGATAGTTTTTTTCTGAAACCAAATTGTTTATTAGAGAGTAGGTTATTTGTCTCTAAGTGGAAGATAATGGATTGATTAATAATGGATTCCATGATTTTACAGGTGACACAGCATAAGGAGATTGATCTTTAATTTTCAACTAGGCTGGGGTTTCCCTTTTTGAAGATGGGGATGACCGTGGCTTGTGACCATAGGTTAGGCAAGGAGGTGGTCCTGAAAGATTTTTCAAAGATTATGCTTAGAGGTTCGGCTATGGCAGTAGATAGCTTTTTTAAGAAGTAGGCACATATTCCATCCAGTCCAATAGATAGAGATAGTTTTAGATTGCATCGTGCTTTTTCAACATTGTCTTCTGTAAGATCAATATGTATTAGACCATTGTAGTTTTCTGTGGTTCGGCTAAGAAATACTGGGCATGATCTATTGCTGTTTACAAAAACTAAGCCAAAGAATGTATTAAAGAGGTTGGCTTTAATGATGTTGTTTTTGCAGTCTTTATCATTAGGTCCTTTCAGGGGTGGGGTGGACCTTGAGTCATTTAGTTTGTTGTTTACAAAATTGTAAAAAGCGCTAGTGGAATTGGTGCATAGAAGGGTTTCCTCTTCTTTAATGTGATAATTGGTGCGTTCAGTCTTTATCTGGTGGCCTAAATTTTTGTATTGGCTTTTGAAGTTGGCAACGTGACCAGATTTCTTTTTCCGTCACAGTGATCTCTGTTAGGGATAACATTGTTTACCCTAACTGGTTTAAGTAAAATAAAAAATAAGTTATCATGGTTTGTTGGTTAAAGTGTGTGTAACTTTAACAGCAAGAATGTAATTAAGGGAGTGGTTAAAAAAGCACCATAAAAGAAGCAAGACAATGGCAGCTCTCTCTCTGGCTTAATGATCCCTAATTACTGGATGGATTGATGACTGCGTTTTTCTACTACTGGAACAGGAGAGAGAAAGGACTGTTGATTTTATCAATGGTGAGAGGACTGATTTATTGTAAGTGTACTGACATTGAATATTCAACACGGACTTTGCGAATTGAGTATCCTTGAATGGACTGACTAAAATGATACATGACTAATGGATTGTAATTTTGACTATGCTTTGAAATATAATGGAATAAACTATATTTTTGATAGCACAAGCCTATCAGTTATTTTTACTGTATGTTAACTAACATACAGACTTATCTCACACAGTTTATCTGTGTGCCTAACTGACTAACGCTGCACATTCTGTTTAGCTTGTCTCCTTAACCCTGGTTGGGGAAGCAGGCTTAACACTGGTTATGGGCCCAGAGGCTTCAAAGTTAGTTTAACTAGGATAAAACAGATTTATGTAAAAAGTGAGAGTTTGTGTTGTTACACATGACAGTAAACAGACAGCTGTGTTTTATTAATTATAGTTTTATATCCATACATATTAAAACATGGCACAAGTCAATCTACAAAGTTTGTCCCTTATATCCAAGCTGGATGGAACAAACTATGTATCATGGTCTATGAAATGTAGTCTACTTCTACAAAGAGAAGGTCTGTGGAACATAATTGAAAACCCACCAAACATAGAGGAATGGGATCCAGAGGTTGAGGAAGATAGTCAAAAGATAGAAGACTTTAAGCAGAAGAATGAACAAGCTCTTTGCATAATAGGACTAACACTAACTGACCAGCAACTTGTTCATATCCACGGAGAGCAAATGGCTGTTGGGTGTTGGCAGAAGCTGAAGAGGATTTATGTCCGAGATAACGTTGGTGCTCACATAAATCTAACACGAAAGCTTTTCAGGACGCATCTCCAAATGAATGGTGATATGCTGAGATTTGAATTCTATAAAAAGCATTTTTCAAGAACTGCATGAGAAAGAGCTTATTTTCTCTGAACTACACCAAGCATACATAATTCTATCTTCACTAGATGTAAGTTATGATAACTACGTCACTTCCCTTGAAATTTTGCCTAAGGAAAGCTTAACTTTAACTGATATAACTGGCAGATTGATTGAAGAGGCCAGAAGAAGACTTGAAAGAGATCAGTTAAGGAGGGAGCAACATCAAAAAGAAGATAATGAAACTCCTACTGCATACGCAATTAAAAAGTGTTTTAATTGTGGAGGAAGAGGACATTTGGAAAGATTTTGTAAAAAAGGAAAGGGCCAGAACGCTGGCCAGAATACTAAAAGTCATCAAAAGATAAATAAAAATTTAGAGTTAGCCATGTATATTAACGGAGTTATAAAAAATAATTTATGGGTAATTGACAGTGGAGCATCCCACTGTATAACAAATGATTACAAAAATTTTATTAAAATGTCCAAGAGTACACAGCAGATATCGTTAGCCAATGGCTGGAAACTGAAAGCTAAAGGTCAAGGTATAGCATATTGTTCTTGCATAAAAGAGAATGTAAAAATGTTATATGTACCACAACTTAAGTTTAATTTAATTTCAGTTAGAATTTTGGTTAAACTAGGATATGTAGTTACCTTTAAAGGAGATAACTGCATAATTGAAAAGGAAGATAAGAAAATTACTGCATCTTTAAGAGGTGAATTATATGTGTTAAATGATAATGGTTTAGAGGTAGCTAACAAGGTTTATGATAATAAGAAACCTCATGATGAATGTATTCACTTGTTACACCGACGGCTAGGGCATTTAAATTTTAAAATGATTAAGAAAACTGTTGAGCTATCTAAAGGAATAAGTTTGAAACCTTGTAATAAGTATTTGCAATGTTCTGCTTGTAATCAAAGCAAAAGCAAGATCATACCGGCTAATAGAATTGATGGATTTACTACCAAAGAGCCTTTAGAGATAGTATTTGCCAATTTAATAGGTCCGATAAAACCAAGTGTAGGAGGTGCTCGATACATACTAAGTATAATGGACCACTATTCTAGATATGGGTTCTGCTATTTAATGAAGAGCAAAACTGAAACGTATCTAAATCTCTTTAATTGGACTGATTAAAATGATACATGACTAATGGACTGTAATTTTGACTATGCTATGAAACATAATGGAATAAACTATATTTTTGATAGCACAAGTGTATCTGTTATTTTTATTGTATGTTAACTAACATACAAACTTATCTCACACATTTTATCTGTGTGCCTAACTGACTAACGCTGCACATTCTGTTTATGGGCCCAGCACGCTTCCGCTGCGCAACTCAGACAAAAAGGACAGCATAGAGCTAAAAGATTATTTTTTGTAGGATATGAATCAAATTACATCATTATTTAAATCTTGCTCTAATCTATTCTGTTAAGCCTGGTTTCCCCAACCAGGGTTAGGGAGACAAGCTAAACAGAATGTGCAGCGTTAGTCAGATAGGCACACAGATAAATGAGTGAGCTAAGCTTGTATGTTTATTAACATACAGTAAAAATAACAGATATGCTTGTGTTATCAAAAATATAGTTTATTCCATTATGAGTTCATAGCATAGTCAAAATAACAGTCCAATAGTCATGTATCATTTAGTCAGTCCATTCAGGGATATTCAGTTAGCAAAGTCCGTGTAGAAATATCCTATGTCAATTCACTTACAAGTCAGTCCTTTGTTTTCTCTCCCGTTCGAGCAATGCAGTCTTGTGTCCTTGCAGTAATCAGGTATCATCAAAGCCAGAGAGAGAGCAAGCTGTCGTCTTGCTTCTTTTAAAGTGCTTTCACAACCACTCCCTTAATTACTATCCCACAGTTAAAGTTGCAGACACTTTAACATACAAATTATGATTACATATTATTATTTACCTAAACCAGTTAGGGTAAAACAATGTTATCCCTAACATATTCCATCCTACATGTTCTAGGAATTTTGCACTAATTATCATGGTTTGTTGGTTAAAGTGTGTGTAACTTTAACAGCAAGAATGTAATTAAGGGAGTGGTTAAAAAAGCACCATAAAAGAAGCAAGACAATGGCAGCTCTCTCTCTGGCTTAATGATCCCTAATTACTGGATGGATTGATGACTGCGTTTTTCTACTACTGGAATGGGAGAGAGAAAGGACTGTTGATTTTATCAATGGTGAGAGGACTGATTTATTGTAAGTGTACTGACATTGAATATTCAACACGGACTTTGCGAATTGAGTATCCTTGAATGGACTGACTAAAATGATACATGACTAATGGACTGTTATTTTGACTATGCTATGAACTCATAATGGAATAAACTATATTTTTGATAGCACAAGCGTATCTGTTATTTTTACTGTATGTTAATTAACATACAAACTTATCTCACACATTTTATCTGTGTGCCTAACTGACTAACGCTGCACATTCTATTTAGCTTGTCTCCTTAACCCTGATTGGGGAACCAGGCTTAACAATCTCTTTTTGGATTGAAGTTTCCTTATTGTTATGAGTAATCTGTTTTTTTTGTTTTTGTTTTGGGAGTTGTTGTTGTTTGATGACTCTTTTGACTTCAAGTAAAAATAGGTTGTAATTGTCTTCAACAGTATTGCATCCAGTGAATAGAGATTGCCAATCAAGGGATGAGAAATCATTGTATATAAGATCATAGTTGCCTTTTTTGAAGTTATAATTGGGGATTATGTCATTGTGATGTTTTTTGTGTGGGCATATGTTGAGATAAAAGTCAATCATATTGTGGTCACTGTTGGAAAAGGGTTCTTTAGTTTGTATTCTGTAAATTGAATTCAAACTATTGCAGAAGATGTGATCGAGGCAGTTGTTAAGTTGAGTATTGTTGGTGACTAGTTGTTCCAGTCCCAGATTTGTAACAGCATTGTAGAAGGTTGCATGTATGGGTTCAGTTGTACATTCGTTTAGGGTCCACTTAATATGAGGTAGATTGAAGTCACCAAGAAAGATAAAAGCATGTGAGCAGGATGTTGCCCGTGTTAGTAGTGAATTTAGCTTGTTTACATGTTCGATGTCATAATCGGGTGCTCTGTAACATAGTAAGAATCGAATTGTGATATTTAAGGATAGTTCACAGATGATGGTCTCAGGAAGAGTAAGCTCTGGGTCACTTGGATGGTTTTTTTTAGATGTAAGGACTTTTTATGGAAGATAGCAACACCACCTCCTTTACGAATTTCATGATCTGATCAGTAAACATGATCGTTTCTTACTGTGGAAATGGAGTCAGGGAGAGATGCGTTGAGCCAAGTTTCACAGACAAATATGATGTCAAATTTAGCCATATTTAGTAAGTGGAGAAATTCAGGTATTTTATTCACAAGGCTTCTTGCATTGAGTCGCTTGGATTTAAGGCCAGCGGTAATTGGAATTGAGGTAGTTAGGGGCATACGTGTCTAGTTTTGGGTGATGGTGGATTGGTTGAGGTAGCGTTGAGGTTGAAGGTTATTGGCTGTTTCCTAGTATGATTTGATTGTTGATTATAAGCTATGACTATCATTAAGTGTTGTATGTTATGATTCTTGATTCTTAACGAATGTATCTTTTCTTTATGTTTACTGAGAGTATTTACACCAAGACAAATTTCTTGTGTGTCCAATCACACTTGGCCAATAAAGTATTTTATTCTATTCTATTCTATTCCTTTGAATTAAGTGAACTTGGAAAAACTACAAGCAGGATTAGGATTAGGGATCCACCTTGTTGTGGTTTGCACGAGAAAGGCATTTTATGGATGCACATCTAAGAAGGACTCAAGTTTATTTGGATTATTACTCAAATGGTCCTTGCATGAGATTTTTGACAATTATATGTAGCCTTCAATTTACAAGTGTTCATTTAGTGATTGTTCAACATTACACAACAGTGAAAAAAAGTGACACTTATCGCCGTTGCAGAATCCCCATGGTCACCTGAGGAAACTTCAAATGCTTGACAACTGAATCATATTTATGACAGTTGCAGTGTCCCAGGGTTGTGTGATCACTTTTTGCGTTCTGACAAGCAAAGCCAATGGGGAAGCCAGATTCACTTAACAGGTAACAGATAATCAGATTTGGAAGGGACATTGTAGGTCATCTACAACTCCCCACCCAAGTGGGAGAACCTACACCATTTCTTACAAATGGCAGTCCAATATCTTCTTGAAGGCCTCAAGTGATGGCCTACTCCCACAACTTCTGAGGGCAAGGTGTTCCATTCCATGGTTGATTGTTCTCACTGTCAGAAAGTTTCTCCCTATTTATTGGTTAAATCTCTCCTTGTTCAGTTTCCATCCATTATTCCTTGTCTGGCCTTCAGATACTTGTGAAAATAGCTTGAACCCCTCCTCTCTATGTCTCCCCTGGTTCTTCTCTTCACCACACTATCCATGCCTAGTTCCTGTAACTGTTCTTCATACGTTTTAGTCTCCAGTCCCCTAATCATCCTGCTTGATCTTCCCTGCACTTTTTCTAGGGTCTCAATATCTTTTTTATAATGTGGTGACCAAAACTGGCCGCAGTACTCTAGGTGTGGTCTTAACTAAGGCTTTATAGAATGGTATTAGTACCTCATTTGATCCCTCTGTTAATGTAATTTAGGATTGCATTAGCTTTTTTGGCTGCTGCTGCACACTGCTGGCTCATATTTAGCTGGTTGTCCACTGAGACTCCAAGATCCCTCTCACAGTTACTGCTATTGAGCCTGGTTTCACCCAGTCTATATGTGTACTTTTGGTTTTTCTTGCCTAAGTGTAGGATTTTACTTTTCCCTACATTGAATTCATTTTGTTAGATACAGCCCAGTGTTCTAGTCTGTCAAGATCCAAATGGATCTTGAGCCTATCTTCTTGGGTGTTACCTATTTCTGCCAGCTTAGTATCATCTGCAAATTTGGTGAGTTCCCCTTCTATTCCCTCATCTAAGTTACTAAAATTTTTGTTTTGAAAAAAAGTTTTATTGACTTTAAAAACAAAGAAAAACATATAAAACATAAAGGCATCATTCTCCTTCATGAATTTACAGATAGTGTATCGGTTGGTTTACCACTTTTTCTTGTGCATCCATCTCATAGTCTCCATTGTAGCCATATTACATAATAGCTCATATTATCAATCAACAATTATACAGTCTGATATCATTATTAAACAATCATTTGACTATAATTTTTTTAATTCATACTTTAACGAGATAACTATAATTTACTTAATTTATTTTATAACGAATCATAAAGTCATACCAAGTCTATCTTAATAAAATTTTATAAAGATAGTATCAAAAAAAGAAGTATATATTCATTATTTCCTAAGTTTCTTAATATTCTATTATTATATTTTATTATCTAGCCATTGATAGAAAAGATCCCAAACTTCATAGAATTGTTTATCTTCTTGTTCTCTAATTTCAAATGTCAATCTACTCATTTCAGCACATTCCAATATTTTCTTAATAATTTCTTCCTCTCATGGTATTTTCTCACTTTTCCAATGTTTAGCAAATACAATCCTAGCCACTGTTAATACATTTACAATCAAATACTTCAAATTTTTATTATATGTATCAGGTAAGATTCCCAATAAAAAAATCTCTGGTTTCAAATCTATATGTTTTTTTGTCATTTTTTCCAACCATATGTGAATTCTAGTCCAATATTTTCTAGCGTCCTCACAAGTCCACCACATATGGTAATAGGAGCCAGGTATCTGATGACATTTCCAGCACTTTTCAGATTTATTCTTGAACATTCTTGCTATTCTTGTTGGGGGAAAATGCCACCTGTAAAACATCTTATACAAATTTTCTTTATATGCTGTTGACATTGTCATTTTATAATTTTGAGACCACAATTTTTACCATTTTTCTAAATCAATCCCATATCTGAAATTCTTCCCCCAAGCAATCCTCATTTCTTTAACTTGTTCTTCCTCTAATTTAATTTCCAGCAAATAACTATATAATTTTTTGATCACTTTTTCATCAGTACCTGTCAAAATCCTATCTAGGTCAGTCAATTTATCATAAAATCCCTCTATTTTAGAATCTTTAAGATACCTTGAGTGTATTTGCGCATATGAAAACCAATTCATCTTTATACCTTGTTCTTCTAAATTTTGCATCGTTTTAAGTTCACCCTTTTCATCCAATATTTTCCCATATCTAACTGTTTGTTCCTTCTTATACGTTATAGGATAAGAAAAAGCTTCAATAGTTGATAACCAAACTGGGATTTTCAAATAACATTGTCTCTTAATTTTCTCCCAGTTCAATCATAAAGACTCCCGTATATAATGCCTTCAAAAATAGCCCTGCGATTTAGTTCCCTTATACCACAGAAAAGCATGCCAGCCCAATAATAAATCATGTCCTTCTAATGTCAACAATCTAGTCTCTCTTAATGTTATCCATTCTTTGGCCCACATTAAATTTGCAGCTTGATAATACAACTCCCAATTAGGAAGGCCAAATCCTCCTCTAGTTCTAGCATCTTGTAAAAGTTTTAATATTATTCTTGCTTTCTTACCTTGCCATATATACTTCAACACAATTTTATTTAATTCTTCAAAATAATCTTTGCCAAGCCTAATTGGTATTGTTTGGAACAAATATAAAATTCTGGGTAAAATATTCATCTTGATTGTTGAAATTCTACCTATCAATGACAATTGTAGGTTTTCCCATTTCTTCAGATCAGATGCTATCTGCTGTTTAAGTTTAATATGGTTATTCTCTTTCAGTGTAGTACATCTTGACGTCAAATGTATCCCCAAATATTTAACCTTGTTCGTGACTTGAATTTTCAATAGGTCTGCCAGTTCTTCTCTTTGTTTTAATAACATGTTCTTTGTCAGGATCTTTGTTTTGTCTTGTTCATTTTCAAACCAGCCATCTCACCGTACATCTCTATCTTTTCCAATAGTTTTAAAACTGTCTCTAGAGGATCTTCCAGAATGAAAACCAAGTCATTCGCAAAGGCTTGCAATTTAAATTCCTCCTTTTTGACTTTCATTCCTTTTATATTTTGATCCTCTCTAATATTTCTATTCAACACTTCCAAGGTCAGTACAAATAACAAAGGTGACAATGGGCATCCTTGTCTTGTGCCTTTTCTTTTATTAATAAATTCTGCCTCTATCATTACTTTTGTCATTTGTTTATAGTATATGGCTTCCATTGCTTGAATAAATTTTCTAGCAAAGCCCATCTGTTCCAGTAATAGTAACATAAATCTTCAGTTCACATTATCAAATGTCTTTTGGGGATCTAGAAATATCAAAGCTATTTGTTTTTCAGGATGCACCTCATAATATTCCAAGGTGTCCAGAATTACCCTCATGTTGTCTTTAATTTGTCTCTTTGGTAAGAATCCATTCTGATTAGGGTGAATAAAATTATTTAAGTATTTTTTAAGCCTTTCTTCCAAAATTGAAGCGAAGATTTTATAGTCTGCGTTCAATAAAGAGATAGGTCTATAGTTCTTAATTTGTAATGGATCGGCCCCTTCTTTTGGAATAAGTGTAATATAAGCTTCTGACCATTAGGTATTTAGGTATTTTAGGTATTTTCTTATTTAACATAACTTCGTTCATAATTTCTAGCAGGGGAATGCTCAACAATTCTTGTAGTGTTTTATAAAATTCTGCTGGAAGCCCATCTGGACCTGGCGCTTTCCCATTATTCTGTCTGTTGAGTGCTTCGGTTAATTCCATCATTGTTATAGTACTTTCTAACATTTTTTCTGTTTCTTCAGGTATCTTAGGTAGGTTTGCATTTTGTAAATACTGTTTAATTTTTTCCTCATCAAGCTCCTCCTGTTTATATAGTTGTCCATAAAAGTCTCGGATAATTGCCTTTTTCTCCTTATTACCATAGCACATTTGGCCTTGATCATCTATTAACTGTAATATTTTCCTTGATTCTTTCTCCTTTCTCAGTTTATATGCTAACCATCTACCTGGCCTATTTGCATCTTCAAAATAGTTCTGTTTAGCACTTCTAATTTTTTGTGCCAGTTCTTCTTTCTTTGCCTGACCCATTTTATGTTTAATTATGTCCATTTTAAGTTTAATATCTTTTTTCTGTGGCATTTTCTGTAGTTCTTTTTCCAATTTTTTGTGGTCATCTTCTAGAGCTTTAATAGTTTGCCTCTTCCTAATGTTCTTTTTCTTTGTATAGTCTATTATTAATCCTCTCACATATGCCTTCATTGTATCCCAAACATTCTGTATTGAAGTATCTTCTTTTTTATTTTCACTAAAGAAGAAGGCCAGTTTTTTTTCCATCCATTGTGTGAAGTCTTTTTCTTTTAAAATAGTATTATTTAATGTCCATCTAGATCTTCTTTTTTGTCCTTTCCATTTAATTGCCATTGGATTATGATCTGCCCATGTACTTGTTTCAATATTTATTTCTTGAATATTAGATATTAATTCTGTTGAACTCCAAATCATATCTATTCTGGACCATGATAAATGTCTATTTGAATAAAAAGTATATTGTTGAGTTTTAACATTTCTTTCCCTCCATATATCTTTTAAGGTTAATTCATCTATCATTTTGAAAAAGGATTTAGGGAGTCTTTCTATTTTGTCTTGATGCTGTCGCTGTATAGTCCAGTTTATTATCTATAATTCCATTAAAGTCTCCCATCATAACTATATTAATATAGTCCAGTCCCATTGTTTTCATATGTAATATTTTATAGAATTCTTCTTGTTTATCATTCGGGGCATAAATTGCAACCAGGAGTGTTTTTGTATTATTATCCACTATTTCAACCATTAATACTCTTCCATCTTCATCAGTATAAATCAATTTTGCTGGAATAGTTTCTTTAATGGACAAGACCACTCCTCTTTTCTTACAATGAGTCAGAGAAGTAAAAAATTTCCCCAATTTTGGTCGTACTAATACTTGTTGATGTTGTTTTTTAATGTGTACTTCTTGTAAGCAAATTATGTCAAATTTTGACTTCTCTAATTTATGAAAAAAATTTCTTCTTTTGATAGCTAAATTCAGTCCATTTATATTCATAGAAATCAATTTTTTTCCTCCATGATTATATTTTGTATTTAACAGCTATACTTCACGTTGTTCTTTGGTCTCCACTTGTCCACCTACTGCACCTTCTTCTTTTCCCATCTCCATTTGGTCCTCTTGAAGTTCAGTTGGAATGATCTCTTTTTCTGTCTCTATTTCTCTTCTTTCAAAAAATTCATTGTAGAATATTTCTGCTTTCTCAATTGAGTCAATTCTGTGTCTCTGTTCTTGCCATGTAAACATTAATCCTTCTGGAATCAGCCATCTGTAATTCATCTCTTTTTTTCAATAACATTTTATTCAGGAATCGATATTCTCTTCTCATCTCTCTCACTTTTCTGGGTACTTGTTTTAAGACCATAATCTCTTTGTCTTTATATTTCAACGCCTTCTCTCTTGTCACTTGTAAGATTTGTGTTTTAATAGTTTTTTTGGTTAATCTGACACGGACCTCTCTTAGTAGATTGTTCCTCATCGCATATCTTGTGAAGACTTGGTATATCTCATCTACTCCATCCATCATCTTTTCCTCTGTTATTTCCAGAGCTCCAGCCAAGATTTCTATCATTACTGCAGCCAAGTTTTGTCCTTTTTCTTCCTCTATATTTTGAAATCTGAGATAAAATTCTGACTTGTGCATCTCCCACTTCAACATCCCACTTTTGTCTTGTTCAACCATTGTTAATCTGCTATTGATATTTCCAATTATCTCATCTCTTTGTTTGTCTTTCTCTTCCATTTTTTTGGAGTCTCTCATCATATTTCACCATCATTTGTTGAATATTTTCAATTTTTTCATCAGTCTTCCCAATTCTTTGTTCAATACTCTCCGTTCTTTGTTCAATACTCGTTTTAAGTTCTTGAATTCCTTGCATAGCCATAGTTAAATCCACTTGTGCTTTATCTTGCTTCGCCAGTGTTAAAAGTCATCCTCCAGCCCAGGGGTCCCCAACCACCGAGCCACAGACCGTGACTGGTCCGTGGAACATTTCCTACTGGGCCGCCGGTTTGCTGGGTGCCGCCACCTTGTTTGACGAGAAAGTGCTTCCGGGTGAGCTTTTCCAGTTGGAAAGCGGAGTTTGGGTCCTGAAGGAATCCTCGTGCCTTAGTTTCATTGAAGGGGGGGGCTTTGAATGAAACTAAGGCGTGAGGATTCTTTCAGCACCCAAGGCAAGGCGAGCCGAATGACCATCCCGAAGCCTTCCAAAAGAGAAGCCCATCGACAAAGGTACAAAGGAGGAGTTGAAGGTGGTGGGGAGAAGTGGGGGACAGCTGGCTGGCCGGTCGCACAGTTCGCCTTGCCTTGTCATGCATGCTGATGCCGGTACCGGGCCGTGGATCATTTTGTGATGCCAGTACTGGGCCACGGCACAAAAAAGGTTGGGGGCCACTGCTCCAGCCAATGGGGAGGCAGGAGCAGAAGGTGAAATGCCAGAAGGTAAAATTTTCTTACTCATTTGAGTAGCTCAGGGTCTTCAAGTTCTTTTAATCCAGTTAGCAGAGTGGCCAATTATAATCCAGTTAGGAAAAAGGAAAACGTAAGAAAAAGCCAATAAAAAATAAAAAGCCGAAATTAAAAAAAAGAAAGAAAATTAAAAAGAAAAAAGAGGAGGTTCTTCAGGTTCTTCTAGACCTTAATCCTGTTATGGGATAGTCAGTTATGATTCAAAAATAAAAATTAAAAATATACAGAAAAAGACTAAAACCCAGTAATATTAAAAAGTAATAAGAAGAAGAAAAAGAGAAAAGAATTCTTCAGGTTCTTCACACCTTAATCCAATTGAAAGGTCTCAAAAAATAAAAGATACGGCCCAGTGTTCTAGTCTGTCAAGATCCATTCTTGGGTGTTAGCTATTCCTGCCAGCTTAGTATCATCTGCAAATTTGGTGAGTTCCCCTTCTATGCCTTCATCTAAGTTGCTAATATTGAAGAGTACTGGGCCTAAGATGGAACCTTGTGGCACCCCACTGCTTACTTCCCTCCATGTAGACTTAGACCCATTAAGGACTACTCATTGAGTACGGTTTGCCAGCCAGTAGCGAATCCATCTCGTGGTGGTGCTATCTATTCCACTTTTTTCTAGTCTACTTTATCGAATGCCTTGCTGAAATTTAAATATATTATGTCCACAGTATTTTGCTGGTCTACTAATTTAGTCACTGTGTTGAAGAATGAAATAAGATTAGTTTGGCATGATCCAAACAAACCTGTGCTGACTGCTAGTTATTACTTTACTTGTTTCTAGATGTTGGCAGATCTGTTTTTTTATTATCTTTTCCAGTATTTTCCTGGGTACTGATGTGAGGCTGATTGGTCTATAGTTTCCTGGGTCTGTTTTTTTCCCTTTTTTGAGGATGGGAACCACATCAGCTCTTTTCCAGTCCTCTGGCAGTTCCCCGGTGCTCCAGGATTTTTGAAAGATATGGTGCAGTGGTTCTGAGATGACCTCTGCCAGCTCCTTTAAAACTCTGGGATGTAATCCATCAGGCCCCAGCGATTTCTTTTCATCAAGATCAGACAGGTGTTCTCTTACTATTTTTTTGCTTATTTTAACTTTTATTTCTGGTCTGTCTTTTACAGTTATGTTTTTGGTGGGTTGAGCTATAGTTTCTTTTTGCATGAAGACAGAGGCAAAGAATGAGTTAAGCAGTTCTGCTTTCTCTCTGTTGCTTGTTACTTCCTTGCCATCTTCTCTCTTTAGTGGACCAACTGTTTCCTTGGTTTTTTTCTTGTTATTTATATGTTGGAAGAAACTTTTTTTATTATCTTTGACTTTTGTTGCAAGTCTTTGTTTGTTCTGAGACTTTGCTTTCCTGACTTCGTCTTTGCAGATTCTGGCTATCTCAGGGGTGGAATCCGACTGGTGTAATTACCAGTTCATTGATTTTATGTTATGTTTTCTGCCTGCTGCTCTTCAGAGGTGGACAGAACCTGTGCTGTCAAGATAGTTTAGAGTTAATGGGATTTGGAATAGTTAGTTAGGAATTGAGAGCTGTTCCCTTAAGAGAATGCATCATGGTAAATGTAGTTAAGGTATCCTTGGAAATATAGTCCATGTCTTGTGGTCACATCTATAATCCTGATTGGTCACTAAATTGACCGTTGTTGGGTTGCGGGAGGCTCGCTCACTCTTGCCTGAACCCATTACCATGCAGCTGCTTCAATCATCATGGGGATGAGAGTTTATTATCTTTCTATACCATAATGCAGATATGCAAAGGATTGGACATTAAGAAGAACCTCATCATAACTGTGAGTTGAGAAGGATGCCTGATGAACCAATAAAAAGGACTTTGTATGGATGCTTTGTGGAGTTGCTCTGTCTGTTTTATACCCATCCAGGGAGTAATAAGCAGAAGAGAACTGGTAGAATCCCACCCCTGGGCTCTCTGCTGATATTCTGCCTTAGTTGTATGTCCTTCTTTTCATTTTTTTGTACTTATCCTTTTTTTTTTCAATTTGCCAGAGAGATCTTTGTGCAGCCATGATGGTTTCTTCTTGGATTTCTTGTTCTTCTTTCTCAATGGTATTGTGCTGGCCTAGGCTTCTATGATTGTACTTTTCAGAGTTTCCCGAGATTCTTAAATTGTTTTCCCTTTTAGGATTTTCACCCATGGAATCTTTCCCAAGTTCCCTCTGAGCTTATTAAAATCAGCTCTTTTAAAATCCAAGACTCTGGTGTCATTATGTTCTATTGCTTGTGTTTGTGTTATGTTGAATTCTGGTATGACATGATCACTCTCACCCAAGGTTCCTGCAGTCCAACTATCTCTATCACTTCTTCTCTGTTTGTAAGAATTAAGTCCAGTATGGCTGTCTCTCTGGTGTCATCCTCTACCTTTTGGACAACAAAGTTGTCAGCTAGGTTGGTTAGGAACTTATTTGATTTCTCACTTGGTACAAAATTAGTTTTCCAATTGTATCAGGATAATTGAAGTCCCCCATTACTATTGTTGTGTGTTTCCTGCATATGTTTATTAGTTGGTTGGAAAAAAGGATATCTTATTTTTTCTGCTTGATTGGGTGGCCTATTATATACCCCTATGGCCATGTCATTCTTTTTTCCTTTTATATTGACCCATATGCATTCTAGGAGGTTTTCATCTTTGGTTTCATGCATTTCTGAAGCAATATAGTCACCCTTTACATACAGTGCAACTCTACCTCCACTTTTATGGGGTCTGGGTTTTTTTTGGTTTTTTTTGAATAGTTTGTATCCTTCTACCAGTATGTTCCAATCATGGGTTTCATCCCACCAAGTTTCTGTTATTGCAACTATATCATATCTACCTTCATGTATTCGTAGTTTGAGTTCACCCTGTTCCTCAGACTTTGTGCATTTGAATATAGGCACTTGAGATCTTTATGTCTTTTTTTTTTTTTCAAAATTTTATTTGGGTTTTCATCCCAAAAAAACATAATACAAATAAAACATCTTTTTTTGAGAACAGCATGGTCCCGGGTTATACCTCATACAGACACAAACTCAATTTCATGCTCACTTTTATGTTCTATTCCATATCTTATTACTGTTTTACATTCTCTGCATAGTTTTTCTCCTCTCTTAATTTTCTCAATTTTATTTTAATTATCTCATATCAGTTCAAATCATTATATTTATACTTTTGTCTGTCCTGTTTCAATTTCATATTTTCTTTTTTCATTACACAAATTTTCTCCTCTAATTTCCAATTGGAGTATGACACCTGTTGAGGTAATTCCCTGTTAGGATAATGAGAGCATACAGGGAGCTCGTTCGTTGTTCTGGTTAAAGTCAGCAAGCTTCTTGGCATCATACTCATTTTCTGGATCCCAAGCATTTACATCCGGAAGGACTTGAACTACATTCCATAAACCTTCTTTACGCAGTTTTCAATTCAGGGATAATCCAAATATCAAAGTCCAGTGTCAAAAAAAATTCAGTATCAGACTTACATTAAATCCAGTAATATCAGTCAATTAGAAGAAATGGAGGAACAGCAATACTTTCCAACAGAAGGAAACAGAGATACTCACTCAGACACACTCTCTTCTGAGACTAAGATTAAAAACAATCCAGGTTTCTGCTTCCATCTTATGGCCCTTTGCAAAACCACACCCAATTGCAGTTTTTGCAATCCCTTAAAGACATAGTACGAAAATGTTTATCCTGGTTTATATATTTCTAACCCAAATACCTGTTAGGTGACTTATATTCCTAACAACACCTTTATATCTTTAAATTATATCCATTCAACTCTTAGTTAAGCTTCAATATATATCTTGAGGTTATAACATTCAATATAATACATAACTTCCAATCGAATTCTGCTTGGTACATTCTTAAAATGCACACTATATTCTTAAAATTGATTATAAATATATGTAATTAAAACACTCATGCCAATTTGGTTCTATCATGAATATTCATTAAAGTCTTAACATCTTGAACATTTCTTTTCAATTATATATCATACTTCCTTGGGAACACTTATAAGTTTTCCAAAATTAATTTTCCCCCTATTTCTCTTCCCTTATATTTTATAAAACATTAAATAATTAAAATGTTCCCATCCTTTCCTAATTCAATTCTCTCATTCATTTTATTTCATTTATTTATTAACAAACATTTCACTAGATTACAATCACTATTTTATCCATCATTTTCATCATACATTGTTTCATATTTTCTAAAATTATTTCTATTTCTAATATAACAATACTATCTTATGTACCTTTGCAGAATCCCTTTTTCAATTAAATTTTCACCCATTATCTCTAAATAGGCCCTTTTTCTCCATATCTTGTTTCTGTCCTTTATAACTTCTTTTCCTTTCCTTCTTCCCTCTCTTCTTCTCCCTCCCCTTTTTACCCCCTTGTCTCTCTACTTCTAATTCTCTCTTCTGTATTCCCCTCTTCTGTTGCTTTCTAATATTATACTTATTTTTCAAGCTATTCTTCCTTTTCTTGGTCGTTTGTTCAAATCTTAAACTTTTCATTCTCTTTCCCCCCTTCCTTTTCTTTCCCCATATAAAATTACTTGTTCATTAAAGATGGCTTCTTCTTTTTCCAAGTCTTCTCGTTCTGCAGGCATTTCTTGTTGTTTCTCAGAGTTCCAGATCTCCATTTCTAAGAATTGAAATACAAAGCCAAAAGAATCTCTCCCTTCTTGTGCATCT
Source organism: Hydrophis major (assembly GCA_033807585.1). NCBI lineage: Eukaryota > Metazoa > Chordata > Lepidosauria > Squamata > Elapidae > Hydrophis > Hydrophis major. The sequence goes on from CM066329.1 coordinate 44,039,131, forward strand.
TCTTTGTACTTTTTAAGTTCCATTTTCAGTTCATCTAGAAGTAGTGCCATTTTGAATACTTTTAAACAACCACCCGATCGATTTTAGTCATTCAAATGCAATAAGCAAAAATCCAGAGATCACCAAATAATCCAAATACTCCCAAGCTGTTTCTTCATGCTTCTTTTTTCCACTTTCTCTTTCTGGGGTTCTACTATTTTGTTGCCAGGTTTCAGTTAAAATGTATCTTTTAGAAGTCTTGCTAAGGTTTTACTGTAAATTCCTTTTAATTCCAGGCAGTCTCCTCCCTTTTTTCCAGATCCTGCCCTTTTTTTCCTTTTCTATCCTTTCTTGCTTTTAAAAAGTTTTAAATATCCAGAAATCTTTATTATCCCTTTGATATTTTATTTTCAGTTTAAATGCCCATTGATGTCAAAGTGGATTTTTTCCCAATTTCTTATTTAAAACTCTTAGCTGTCAGTTTAGGGAAAGGGAGAGAAGAAAAAAACCCAAATCCTTTCCCTTTTCTCTCTCCCTCGCTGCTTAAAAGTCTTCTTTGGGAACAATGTTACTTTTTTTTTTTTTAGTTTAAATTCCAGGGTACCTTAGTTCTTGCTTTTGCAGTTTAACCCGGTCAACCAAAACTTTCTCTTCTTATCTTCCTCCTGCACATTCTTTTCTGGTCGAGTTCTTCTTTGAGGTGGCCATTTTTGACCACCGCTGCAACCACCTTCGGGAAAGGGAGTAATGGCCAGCTGAGGAGGAGAGATGCAGCTCTCCTTAACCCTACTGGCAATCTCCCCCCTCTTCACCACCTCTACGGGGTGGCTTAGCCCCAAAACCAGCTGGCTTGGGGTGCTCCAGCGGCGAGCACGGATCGAAAATGCGCCTGATTGCGGTTTCGGTCTGTCCGCAAAGAAGCTCAAACCGGAAGTCGAGATCTTTATGTATGATGCCATATTTACTGTCTACACAACCTATGTTGTGCCTGCCTGCCCCTACTTTCTTACCACCTGTTTGATTAATGCACCTGGTATGGCTCTCATTATTAAATGCTTGGTTTTTGTTGACAGCAAGGTTGATAAACTTACTTGCACAAACATCAATGTTACATGCACTAGTATCCTTATTAATTTTAGGTTGCTGGGGACAGAAATGTTCTGTATCTGTTAATTCTCTGTCCCTGCTGTTCAGTTTAAATGTTTATCCAGAAAATCTGTGAATCTAATACCAAGTATCTCAGTCTTTTTCTTTGATGGATGCAAACCATCTCTTTTGTACAGTTTTTCATTGGACCAGCTGCAGACATCATGACTAAGAAAACCAAGGCCTTCCCTTTTACACCACTCCTTTAGCCACACATTAAACTCTGCTACGCATTGGCCCTTCCCTTTTTGTTCCTTGTATACTGGTAGAACCTCTGAAAAGATAAGCCTACAGCCCGTGCTACTAAGTTCATACCTCAAGCTCTGGCAGTCTTTCTGCACAGAAAGTACATCCTTCGGGGATAGATCATTTGTACCAAGAAGAGAAGGTGGCTTCTCTTTTTGGATGCCTTGCTCTTCTTGTGTGACTGATGCATAATACCTGATTCAAACTTTCTCCTTTCCAAAGTAAGTTCTTCTAGGACAATGATCCCCAGCTTATTTGAGTTATCATTATCACAACTCCCTTGACCTGTCACTTTAGTGTCCCTATTAAGGTCAGCAAGGGCACTGTACCTGCTTTGCTGGGACACAGCAAAAGCTTTGTGTTTATGGACCACAGCTCTCACCCTGCCAGATCCCACAGTTGTCCATACTGCCCTTTTCCTGTAGGATCTTTGTGGTAGTGGGTGCTGGTAGCATGGCAGCTCAATAGATGGCTGGATTGGGCACCTAATTTCTGCTTGGAGAGCACAGATTAGAGATTCTAGATAGGTAATCTGTCCATGTAGGCTAGTAATTTGTTTACAAAGAGGACAGTATCCAAATTTGAAAAGAGTAGTGTGAAAGACCGTTGCAAAACAAGTATTACACTGAACTAAGCCGCTGTCAAGCCTGAAATTGACATAAGTGTAGCCATCTTAGTTTGTCTTAGAATATATTCTTTTTCTTATTTTATCTGTGGCAGTAATGTGGGGAAGGGTTTCAGACTTGACACATTCCTAAGGGGGGAGCAGCGGAGATAAAGAGTGTTACAGCTAGGTAATCTTCTTGCAGGAAACAAGCTGTCCATGCTTGAGCCCCTGGAGGTGGAGATTTATGACATCAAGCAATGTTGAATTACTTCTATTGGAGAATGTGACTTTTGGGAGGTGTTTCTAACTTCTAATATTGTGGGGTAATTCCGGGTTAGGTCGGTTCTGAAATTATGAAGGACTTTGCCAATTTGATGCTTTCTTAAATAAAAGAAATATTTTTGAAGATGGACTTTGTTATTCTCTTTTAAAATGGATTTCATCACTTGGAACCTAATTTTGAAATAAAATAAAATAACAATCTCAAGTACATTAACCCTGAACGTATTATTGGTATTTTTAGTTTATAGTTATATGATTCGTGCGCTGTTAGGCACGCGGGCTGCTAGCTTTCTCCTTTGCATTCAGTCTCTGCCTCCCTGAATCCCACCACTGTTCTGTGAAGTTGAAATTCAATGGAAGCAATTCAAACTGCCTCTCTGCCCAGTTTTACTAAGTTACCTACAGGATTCATTTGACAGATGTGGCAAGAAAAGTAGTAAAATGGAGCAAAAGTCACTTAACAACAGTCTAGCAATGTAAATTCTGGGATCAATTGCAGTTATAAATTGCGGACTACCTGTATTTATATTGAAGCTCTTTTCACCCTTCCTTTGTTGATATGGTTTCTCCCATGTGTCGATCCTTCTATAGCAGGTAAGAGCATTACTCCTTGAAAAGCTCTTACCACACTTCATGCCCTCATATGGTTTTTTTTCCCCACTTATCGATCATTTTATCAGAAGTGAGATCACAATTCCTTCAAAAGCCTCTCACCTGTGTGCATCCTTTTGTGAGAATTAAGACTACTGTTACCAGCAAAGGTCTTTCCACACTCTATGCATTGATATGGCTTTCTCCTGTGTCGATCCTTTTATGGGTGGTAAGAGCAGAATTCCACCTAAAACCCTTTTCACATTCCACACATTTATATGGATTCTCCCCTCAGTGGATCTTCTTGTGAGAATCAAAATGTCTGCTACAACTAAAGCTCTTTCCACACTTCACGCATTCATCAGGTCTTTCTCCCTTGTGATTCCTTTGATGTCTTATAAGAGATTCATAACAACCGAAGGTTTTTCCACACTTCATGAATATGGCTACTCCTGTGTACGATAACAGATACCAGATAATCAGAGTTGGAAGCGACCTTGTAGGTCATCTAGTCCTACCCCCAGCCCAAGCAGGACACCCTACACCATTTCTCACAGATGGCAGTCCAATCTCTTCCAGTCTCAACTGATGACGCTCACACAACTTCCGAGGGCAAGCTGTTTCATTTGTTGATTGTTCTGTCAGAAAGCATCTTATTCCTAGGTTAAATTTCTCCTTGTTCAGTTTCCATCCATTATTCCTTGTCTAGCCTACAGGTGCTTTAGAAAATACCTTGCCCCTTCCTCTCTGTGGCAGCCCCTCAAATATTGGAAGACTGCTATCATGTCTCCCCTGTTCATTCTCTTCACTAGACTAGCCAATCCCAGTTCCTGTAATGGCTCTTCATATGGATAGTTTTATGGTGAATCAGAGCATATTTCCTACTAAAGCTTTTTCCACACTCCATGCATAGATATGGCTTCTCTCAGTGGTAGGATTCCATTTTTTTTACTACCGGTTCTGTGGGCATGGCTTGGTGGGTGTGGCATGGAGTGGCATGGCTTGGTGGGTGTGGCAGGGGAAGGGTACTGTAAAATCTCCATTCCCTCCCCACCCCACTAACCTGCTTTCCATTCTCTCTCCATTCTCTTGTGCAGGAGAACAAAAGAAGACCCAGCTGATCGGCTGGGACTCGAGAGGCAGATAATAGATTGGGGTGGGGCCAGTCAGAGATGATATTTGCCAGTTCTCCGAACTACTCAATATCTCCACTACTGGTTCTCTAGAGCTGGTCAGAACCTACTGAATACCACCTCTGGTCCTCAGTTTATAGTTGCAATTGATCACAAAATTTCTATTGCTAAGCAACACAGTTCTTAAGTGACTTTATACCCCATTTTACTACTTTTCTTACATCTGTTAAAGGAATCCGAGAGGTAACTTAGTAAAACTATTAAGTGAATCTGGCTTGCTCATTGGCTTTGCTTGTCAGAATGCAAAAAGTGATCACACAACCCTGGGACACTGCAACTGTCATAAATATGACTCAGTTGTCAAGCATTTGAAGTTTCCTCAGGTGACCATGGGGATTCTGCAACAGTGATAAATGTGAAAATGGTCATAAGTCACTTTTTTTCAGTGCTGTGTAACTTTGAACAATCACTAAATGAACTTTTATAAACACTCCTTATAGTTATCAAAAATCTCAGGCAAGGACCATTTGAGTAATAATCTAAATAAATTGGAGTCCTTTTTAGATGTGCATCCATAAAATGCCGTTCTAGTGCAAACCACAACAAGGTAGATCCCTAATCCTGCTTGAGGTTTTTCCAAGTTGAAATAGTTCAAAGGCCTTATTTGCACGTGGAAATATTCCTGATTGTTTTACATAAGAGAATAGAATAGAATTCTTTATTGGCCAAGTGTGGTTGGGCACAGAAGGAATTTGTCTTGGTGCAAATATTCCCAGTATACATAAAAGAAAAGATATATTCATCAAGAATCATAGCATACAATACAAGTCATAGGCAGGGATGGGATTCTACCAGTTCGGTCTGGTTCTATAGAACCAGTTGTTACCATTACCATTAGTTTGGAGAACTGGTAAATCAGGCCTCTGGCTGGCCCTGCCCCTCCCTGCCTGCTTCTCCACTGCCTGCCCATCAGTCCTTATCATGCATGCACAACATTGCATCCATGCACGACACTGCTGCCTGCAGCCTGTTCCCGCGTACCAGCCATTGCTGCCTGCCTTCCGCTGCAGCCCTGCCTTTATTGATCTTCCCTGGGTGAGTAAGGTTCTGCAAGCCCCAGACGCCTTCTCCCCACCACTTGCCTTTTGCCACTGCCACTGGCTGCCTTTCCCCTCCCACTTGCCCTTTGCTGCTGCCACTGGTCGCTTTTCCCGCAACTTGACTTCCACCAAGGAACACGTGGACAGGCTAGTATAGGATCCAGCCAAGTCAGTGGCTGCTTCTCTCACCTGATGCTGCACAGCAGAAAGATTCCAAGTCTCCCCTCTCCTATTAGAAATGGCTCCAGGGCAACCAGAGAACCAAGCCAGGTTGAATCCTGCTTCTCTCTGCTTGCCCATGAGCTGTAAAGAACACGTGGAGAGGCTTGTGTCAACAAGTTGCCCCTTCACTGAGTCCACGGCAGCTGACGGCAGCTGGGAGCCCAGCATGAAAGCCCTGATGCTGCCAGAATCGCCATTGCCACCTTGCTGCTGCTGCATCCCACACCCTCTGCAGGTATGGTGGAGTTTGAGTCCCGGGACAGGTGACCAACCACCTCAACTGCTGCTCTGACTTTTTTTCGGTGCCAAGAGTGGAGGCAAGAGAGAGAGAGCAGCCCTCTTGGTACAGAGAAAAATCACGCATCTCCCCATATTCCTCTCCATGAGGAACACCTTTAAACTTAGTGTGCTTCACAAATGCGGAGGAGATGATGAGGCTGCTCAAGTATAAAGCAATATGGGGAGATGCACAACTTTTCTCCATGCTGAGCTGCTCTGTCCGGCCAGGCACCCGCTCCCTGCTCTGCAAACCCACTGCTGGCTTAGGAGCGGTGCTGAGCCGAGCCCTCACCCTGGGAGAAGCATGCGCAAATCAGTGCTGCGCTCTTGGCCTCTGAATGGGATGAGCCAGCCCTCTCCGTGGGGGAAACCTGCAGCAACATGCAGGCAGGGGCAGTCCGGTGTGAGGCGGTGGCCCCGAGGTCGGACCTGAAGTTTGTCGGCCTTTGAGGAAAAGCAGAGGTCCGGTTCCCAGTTCTGGCTGCTCCTTGGAAGGCTCGGACCCCGAGCTATGGCAGCTCCGTCTCAGTAACGCAGGGCAGAGTGAGTGCACAGGGGGTTGTTTGCGCGGGAAGGGCCTTTGGGAAGATTTTAGCACATCAGCCAGATAAAAGGGAAAATCTGCTAATAAAATGAGTCACTGGTCTGCTACGGATATTGGGGGCCTGGGATGCATGCATCCGTTGAAAGTCTTTCTAATTTATATTTCTACAGCTGCAATTTTAGTTTCATTTTATCTTATATCAATAAGCCAATACCTCAAAAAGTCACTTAAGGAAAAACAGATCACTATGTGGTAGCTGGCAGTGGAAATGACTTGATAGCCTGTAATCAATTTTGACTTCTACATGGCCTGCATTTTCTACTACTTTGTGTAGATCAGGGGTCTCCAAATTTGGCAACTTTAAGACTTGTGGGTTTCAACTCCCATAGCTGGATGGAGAATTCTGGGAGTTGAAGTCCACAAGTCTTAAAGTTGTCAAGTTTCTCGACTTCTTCTGGACTAGATTATTAAGGAAGAGAGTAACATGCAGCAGATGCCTAGCAAAATTTAGTAATATACAGATTGGCTGTTTACATTGAAATCAGGTGTAAGACAGTGATGGTAGCTAAATTATTGGGCAGTTTAGTTTGGTTATTTATTTCAGTAGGCTGATTTTAGAAAGCTAAACAGGATCGGACCTGGTAAGTACCTGGCTGGGAAGCCAACACAAAATAGGGTGTGGGGAGGAATGGGGTTGGGAAGGAAAGAAGGAAGACAGGATAAGATAACTTTTATTGTCATTTTTTAACTGTTACACTGACAAACATTAAAAGCGAAATATATATACATATCCATACAGATACATAACACACATATGTACATGTTACACACACACACACAAAAATCACTGCCCATTTTGAATAGATAGCAGAAAGGAAGAGTATTGGATACATATACACAAATGTGTGTGAAAAAAACTACAAAGAAATAGGATTATAAAAAAACAGCTTCCAATCTTAGCAGTTATAGATGAGAGAGAGAGAGAGAAATGAGAAACAGAGAGAGGGTGAAAGAGAAAGCGAGAGAGTGGGGGAGAAAGAGATACCAGTTTGAAGGAATTGTTGGAAATTGGCAAAAAATATAGAAAATCTCAGTCACAAGAGTGTGTGGGATGTTATTTTTAATTCATTAAAAAGAATTTTTAAAAATGTCTCATGGACAACCATACCATATCAATTATATTTAATGTTATTTAAATCCAAAATTTTTATTCCATTCGAATTAAAAACAATTTCAATTAAACCCGATTTATTTAAATTGAATTTAGAGATTTCCTTATCATCATATCATAGAAAGACAAAATAGCAATAGCTATAGCACTTAAACTTATATACTGCTTCATAGTGTTTTACAACACTCCATAAATGGTTTACAGAATCAGCATATTGCCTCCAACAATCTGGGTCCTCATTTTACCTCATTGTTCTGGGAAAGGAACTTCCGGAAAGGAAGTGGCTAGAAGTGAAAGTGTGTCAGCTGGGTGAGAAACTTCTTTTGTGTTGTAAATTCGCTGAGATTTGAAAGGGCACCCTGAATAGAGAAGAAACCTGTGAGATTTTTTTTTTTTGACAAAAACTGTATGAGCAGCGTTTTTTAAAGTGATGTCAAATTGAGGCTTGGATTTTTTTTTCTTTTTCTTACTTTTTTTTGGGGACTTTAGTGTGACTTTGTAGGTAACCGGACTGAATTTTCTCTTACATATATTTTTATGCTCCTTTTGATTTTTTAATTTTCTTTTAGGATAGAGGCTCCCTTTGGCTATTTTTTCTTTTTATATTTTTTTTTCTGGCTGGGTGGGGAAGAGGATTAAGAAACTTTGTAACACTGCCAACTAGAGGCTTGAAAATATTTTATTTGAATTGGAGAGAACTGTAAGAAGACTCCTTCTCAAGGACATTTCAATGTGATAAGATAGAGGGAGAGCACAGCAAAATATTATTACAGGTGTTCTCCTGGACTCTTATCAATATTTCAACACTTGAGGCTTGGCTTTGAAGCTAGTGGAGAAGAGAGTCATAATAAGAGCATTGGACAACTAAGTAAAGTGCAGTGTGCTTTCATATATATATTTATATTTATATTCACTGTAATCAGTTTTTTTTCTTCCATGATTATGCTTTATATTTAGGTCTAACAGCTCTCGTGGATCTCACTTCATGCTGCTCTTTTACTATCCATCTGAGGCTTTCCCTTTGAAATAAAAAGCAAAAATAAGAATATTATTAGAATTAAAATTTATAAAGAGGCTGGTGAGTAGGGGTATCACAAGTTTTATATATATATATATATATGCACACACACATATACATATACATACATACATACATACATATATATATATATATATATATGGCTCAATGTAAGAAAAGAGGAGTGGTTCTATACATTAAGAGGCTATCCCAGCAAAACTGATCTACATGGATGAAGACGGAAGAGTATTAATGGTGGAAATAATGGACAATAATATAAAAATACTCTTGATTGCAATTTATGCTCCGAATGATAAACAAGAAGAGTTTTATAAAAAACTACACATGAAAATAATTGGATTGGACTATGTTAATATAATTATGATGGGAGACTTTAATGGAATTGTGGACAATAAATTGGACTATATAGCAACAACAACAAAGAAAAATAGAAAGACTCTGCCTAAATCTTTTTTTAAAATGAGAGACGAATTAACTTTAAAAGATATTTGGAGAGAAAGAAATGTTAAAGCTAAACAATATACTTTTTATTCAAATAGACATTTATCATGGTCTAGATTAGATATGATTTGGATCTCAACAGAATTAATATCCAATATTCAAGAAACAAATATTGAAACAAGTACTTGGGCAGATCATAGCCCAATGACAATTAAATGGAAGGGACAAAAAAAAAGATCGAGATGGACATTAAACAATACTATCTTAAAGGAAAAAGATTTTATACAACAGATGGAGAAGGAACTGGCTTTTTTCTTTAGAGAAAATAAAAAAGAAGATATTTCAACACAGAATGTTTAGGATACAATGAAGGCATATGCTAGAGGTTTGATAATAGATTATATAAGAAAAAAGAATATTAGGAAAAGGCAAGCTTCTAAGGCCTTGGAAGATTAGTATAAAAGACCTGAAAAAGAATTACAGAAAATGCCACAGAGAAAAGATATTAAATTGAAGCTGGATGTAATTAAACATAAAATGGAATAGAGAAAGAAGAATTGGCACAGAAAATTAGAAATTCTAAACAGAATTACTTTGAAGATACAAATAAACCAGGTAGATGGCTAGCATATAAATTGAGAAAGGAGAATAAATCAAGAAAAATATTGAAGCTAATAGATGATCAAGGCCAAGTTTGTTATGGTAATGAGAAAAAGGAAATTATTCAAGATTTTTATGGGCAACTATATAAACAAGAGAATATTGATGAGGAAAAAGTCAAACAGTATCTACAGAATGCTAACTTACGAAAGATACCTAAAGAGACTGAAGTAATGCTAGAAAGCAATATAACAATGATGGAATTAAATGAAGCACTTAAGAAACAAAATAATGGGAAAGCACCAGGTCCAGATGGGCTTCCGGCAGAATTCTATAAAACATTTCAAGAATCATTGAGCATCCCATTGTTAGAAGTTATGAATGAAGTTATGTCAAAGAAGATGATACCCAAAACATGGTCAGAGGCTTATATTACACTTATTCCAAAAGAAGAGGCTGACCCACTGCAAATTAAGAACTATAGACCCATTTCTTTATTGAATGCAGACTATAAAATTTTTGCTTCAATTTTAGCAGAAAGACTTAAAAAATATTTAAATAATTTTATCCACCCAGATCAAAATGGATTTCTGCCAAAGAGACAAATCAGAGACAATATGAGAGTAATCTTGGATATTTTGGAATACTATGAGGCTCATCCTGAAATGATATTCCTAGATGCTCAAAAGGCATTTGATAACGTGAACTGGAGATTTATGTTATTACTATTGGAACAGATGGGTTTTGCCAGAAAATTTATTCAAGCAATAGAAGCCATATACAATAAACAGATAGCAAAGGTAATGATGGAGGGAGAACTTACAGACTTTATTAATATAAGAAAAGGCACAAGACAAGGATGTCCCCTATCTCCTTTGCTATTTGTGTTGACTTTGGAAGTGTTGAATAGAAATATTAGGGATGATAAAAGCATAAAAGGAATGAAAATTAAAAAGGAAGAATTCAAACTACAAGCTTTTGCTGATGACTTAGCTTTTATTCTGCAAGATCCGCTGGAAACAGCTCCAAAATTATTGGAAAAGATAAGAGACATATGGTGAGGTGGCTGGTTTGAAAATAAATAAAGATAAAACAAAGATTTTGACAAAGAACATGTTACTGAGACAAAGAACATGTTACTGAGACAAAGAGAAGAACTGGCAGACCTGTTGAAAATCCAAGTTACAAATAAGGTTAAGTATCTGGGGATATATTTGACAGCAAGATGTAGCACATTAAAAGAGAATAATTATATTAAACTTAAACAACAGATAGCTACAGTCTTGAAGAAATGGGAAAACTTGCAATTGTCATTAATAGGGAGAATTTCAACAATTAAGATGAATATTTTACCCAGAATTCTATTTCTGTTTCAAACAATACAAATTAGGCTTGGAAAAGACTATTTTGAAGAATTAAATAAAATCATGTTGAAGTTTATATGGCAAGGTAAAAAAGCGAGAATAAAGCTAAAGCTTTTGCTGTGGGAATAAACTTTGACTTCAGTATTGGGTAATGATTAGTCTAAGACCTTATACATACATGTCTGCCTAAGGGTCACTGAGATAAGCAAGGAAATTAAAAACAAACACCAGAAACAATTAAGCAGCTCAGACAATTGTAAACAGTTTTGTGTGCTATATCTAATTATTGTAATCCACAATGTGAATGCTTACTATGTACGAATTTCTCAATAAAAGGGGGCACTAGAATTTGCTCTAGACTCCCATCCCGAGTACACCAGCCTCTGTGTCTCATTCTTTCCATGGGAGACCACCACAAGTGGTGACCCCGACGTGATCCACTGCAGGTGGTACGTGTCCGGACCTCCGTGTTTCCTCACCTGGAATAGGTAAAGTACGTACTTAACTATTGCTGGACAATAGGATTATTCAGGGAACATGGGGGGAAAACTCTCTCAGCCACAGGAACGGCATGTTAGTGAGCTGCTGAAGTTAGTCAGGACAAACTTCTTTATCTTTAAACCCTCCGGGGGGGAGCAAATAGTTCTTTCAAAAGATAATGTGAGAGAGCTGCTGCAAGAGATCTGGCGGCAATGTCCCTGGTATCCAGAGAAAGGCTCTTTAAAGTTAGACGCATGGAGGAGAATTGGAAATATCCTTCATGAAGAGCCACGGGCAACAGCTGAAATTTTGATATTTTGGAAGATTGTTATGACTGCTTTAGAGACCCAGCAACAACCTCTTTTAAAAACTTTAGTAGAACCTCTTCCTAATAAAGGAATTGTATTGCACCTGCCTTCTCCAAAACTGGAGTGTGCTTTATCATTTCCAACAACGCCTACTCCAGTGGATGATAAAATCCAGTCAAAAATGGGAAAAGTTCAAGCCATGATGCATCACGCTTTCAATGAGGGGAAGTTAGAGTCTGATGAGATTACCCAGATGAATTTGTTTCCAGTCAATAGGCAAGTGGATGCTCAAGGCAATCTGCAGACTGAATGGGTTCCAATTCCTTTAGCAGTTCTTAGGGAAATTAAAAAAGCAGTAAAAGATTATGGTATTCAAAGTCCTTTTACAAAGGGGCTTCTGACAAGTTTGGCTACCTCAGGCATGATTCCTAGTGACTGGAAAGATTTAATGAGAATGATATTGAGCTCTACTCAGTATGTGGTCTTTGACTCAGAATACCAAAGGAAGGCTGTCACTAGGGGAAGGAATTCGGGGGGGCTGTATACATCAGACCAAATCTATGGGGCAAGCTTGTTTGAATCCACTGCAGATCAAGCTGCTAATTTGCCTGATCACGTATTTCCAGTGGTTATGGCAGCTGTCCTTGGGGCATTGTCCCGCATTCAGGATGTGGGAACCCCAGCACGGTCTTTTTCTCAAATTAAGCAAACAGCATCTGAGTCTTATAATGATTTTGTGGAAAGGCTACAATTGGCTATTACCAGACAAATCTCTAATGAGGAAGCTGCAAAAGAACTTTTACTGAAATTGGCAGTTGAAAATACAAACGCTGACTGCAAGCGTATCTTGCAGCCCTTGGTGGCTAGAGGTGAGGTTACTCTGGCTGATCTGTTAAAGGCATGTGCAGTGGTGGGTTCTCAGGCTTACAACATGGAGACTTTGGCTATGGCATTGCAAAAAGGGATGAAACCTACAGGGAATTGTTTTAATTGTGGAAAGCCTGGCCATTTTAAAGCCCAGTACCGTGCCCCTGGGGGGGTTTGTAGGCATTTTGCTTCCTTTCCTTCTGCAGGTACGCCAAGACCAAAAGTTCGGTATAAGAGACCACCAGATCCAACGTGGAAAGGACCTGTCCCTCTGATAACTTGGGGCCGAGGATACGCTGCTGTTGAAGATGAGGGGACAGTTGTTTGGGTTCCTGCTCGCTGTGTGCGTCCTTATCATCAGCCAAAGGGGCAAGGGGATGGATTTGGGGGAGTGGAAAAGAAACACATTGATCCAGGACATGGGGAAGCCAGCAAACCTTCATAATAAAACTGATTGTTGGGTATGTATGCACATGCCAACTCACAAAACATCAGGGCTTCCAATGGTTGCAGTACCTTTGGCCGAAGGTGACTGGTATAAGGGACAATGCTATGGTTGTTCAGGGATGTGGTCTAACAGTTGGACTAAAAGTAACATAAATACATTGCATCTTGGAAGCCGAATCCAAGAGGTGGCGGGAATCTGCTGGACTCACAATGAGACAGTAGAGAATATGACTTACTTGGGAACATATCCATTTTGCAACAAAACAATTGTTATTGGCAATGGAAGTCGGGTTTATCCGGATGACATGAAAACTAAAAATCTCACTTACTTTGTACATAATATTTCTAAATTTGATATCATATCTTTGATCAATGAAAATGGGTGTCCAATTATCCCTGCCACATGTTGTCCCATCATGATAGAAAACCAGCTGCCCAAATGTGCAAATGGGAAATACGCACCACCGCCCACTTATCTGGCTATGTTAATGGACGATTTTTGCACGATTAATCTATGCTGAACCAAATACGGTTGGCCATCTCCTGGGAGCAAATCTATGGTTGCTGTGTGGATGGATGGCCTATGATCGCATGCCAGCACGATGGAAAGGAGTCTGCACCTTTGGGAAAGTAATCCCATCTCATGTCGTTTTAAAATCTTTGGGGACTGCTCATATCCGCAATGCACGTTCCGCAACGGAAGTAAACTCTGTTTTGATTCATGACTACTGGACACAGATATCAAAGGGAGTTATTCCTCCTTTAGGAATCATGATGAACTATAGAGATTTGCATCGTTTAAACAATTGGACAGTTACTATGTTTAAAGACACCATTAAAACGCTAAAGCTGCTTGAAGAAGAGCAAGGAAAAATCCTTGACTTTGTCCTGCAAACCAGATATGCGGTGGACACTATTTTGGCAGCGCAAGGGGGAGTTTGCGCTGTGATTCATACACATTGTTGCATGTATATCTCTGATTATTCTCCAAACATTACAGCTACTATACAGCATATGGAACAAACCCTGAGTGAGAATCCATTACAATCGGAGGACGAGGGACTGGACGTGTGGTCTGCACTTTGGTCCTGGTTGCCGGATGATTCATGGATTCGTCACCTAATTGTTGGAGTGATATTGCTTTTTATACTTTCTCTTTGTGTATGCTGTTGTATCCAATGTCTCCCTGGACTTTTAGGAATTTGTCGGGTGAAGCCTACAGAAGGAGAACTGTTGTTGCAGATGGCGAAAAGCTACCGAGGCATCCGCGATCATCAAAAAACTAAAACAGGGGAGATGTGGGAATAAACTTTGACTTCAGTATTGGGTAATGATTAGTCTAAGACCTTATATATACACGTCTGCCTAAGGGTCACTGAGATAAGCAAGGAAATTAAAAACAAACACCAGAAACAATTAAGCAGCTCAGACAATTGTAAACAGTTTTGTGTGCTATATCTAATTATTGTAATCCACAATGTGAATGCTTACTATGTACGAATTTCTCAATAAAAGGGGGCACTAGAATTTGCTCTAGACTCCCATCCCGAGTACACCAGCCTCTGTGTCTCATTCTTTCCATGGGAGACCACCACAAGTGGTGACCCCGACGTGATCCACTGCAGGTGGTACGTGTCCGGACCTCCGTGTTTCCTCACCTGGAATAGGTAAAGTACGTACTTAACTATTGCTGGACAATAGGATTATTCAGGGAACATGGGGGGAAAACTCTCTCAGCCACAGGAACGGCATGTTAGTGAGCTGCTGAAGTTAGTCAGGACAAACTTCTTTATCTTTAAACCCTCCGGGGGGGAGCAAATAGTTCTTTCAAAAGATAATGTGAGAGAGCTGCTGCAAGAGATCTGGCGGCAATGTCCCTGGTATCCAGAGAAAGGCTCTTTAAAGTTAGACGCATGGAGGAGAATTGGAAATATCCTTCATGAAGAGCCACGGGCAACAGCTGAAATTTTGATATTTTGGAAGATTGTTATGACTGCTTTAGAGACCCAGCAACAACCTCTTTTAAAAACTTTAGTAGAACCTCTTCCTAATAAAGGAATTGTATTGCACCTGCCTTCTCCAAAACTGGAGTGTGCTTTATCATTTCCAACAACGCCTACTCCAGTGGATGATAAAATCCAGTCAAAAATGGGAAAAGTTCAAGCCATGATGCATCACGCTTTCAATGAGGGGAAGTTAGAGTCTGATGAGATTACCCAGATGAATTTGTTTCCAGTCAATAGGCAAGTGGATGCTCAAGGCAATCTGCAGACTGAATGGGTTCCGATTCCTTTAGCAGTTCTTAGGGAAATTAAAAAAGCAGTAAAAGATTATGGTATTCAAAGTCCTTTTACAAAGGGGCTTCTGACAAGTTTGGCTACCTCAGGCATGATTCCTAGTGACTGGAAAGATTTAATGAGAATGATATTGAGCTCTACTCAGTATGTGGTCTTTGACTCAGAATACCAAAGGAAGGCTGTCACTAGGGGAAGGAATTCGGGGGGGCTGTATACATCAGACCAAATCTATGGGGCAAGCTTGTTTGAATCCACTGCAGATCAAGCTGCTAATTTGCCTGATCACGTATTTCCAGTGGTTATGGCAGCTGTCCTTGGGGCATTGTCCCGCATTCAGGATGTGGGAACCCCAGCACGGTCTTTTTCTCAAATTAAGCAAACAGCATCTGAGTCTTATAATGATTTTGTGGAAAGGCTACAATTGGCTATTACCAGACAAATCTCTAATGAGGAAGCTGCAAAAGAACTTTTACTGAAATTGGCAGTTGAAAATACAAACGCTGACTGCAAGCGTATCTTGCAGCCCTTGGTGGCTAGAGGTGAGGTTACTCTGGCTGATCTGTTAAAGGCATGTGCAGTGGTGGGTTCTCAGGCTTACAACATGGAGACTTTGGCTATGGCATTGCAAAAAGGGATGAAACCTACAGGGAATTGTTTTAATTGTGGAAAGCCTGGCCATTTTAAAGCCCAGTACCGTGCCCCTGGGGGGGTTTGTAGGCATTTTGCTTCCTTTCCTTCTGCAGGTACGCCAAGACCAAAAGTTCGGTATAAGAGACCACCAGATCCAACGTGGAAAGGACCTGTCCCTCTGATAACTTGGGGCCGAGGATACGCTGCTGTTGAAGATGAGGGGACAGTTGTTTGGGTTCCTGCTCGCTGTGTGCGTCCTTATCATCAGCCAAAGGGGCAAGGGGATGGATTTGGGGGAGTGGAAAAGAAACACATTGATCCAGGACATGGGGAAGCCAGCAAACCTTCATAATAAAACTGATTGTTGGGTATGTATGCACATGCCAACTCACAAAACATCAGGGCTTCCAATGGTTGCAGTACCTTTGGCCGAAGGTGACTGGTATAAGGGACAATGCTATGGTTGTTCAGGGATGTGGTCTAACAGTTGGACTAAAAGTAACATAAATACATTGCATCTTGGAAGCCGAATCCAAGAGGTGGCGGGAATCTGCTGGACTCACAATGAGACAGTAGAGAATATGACTTACTTGGGAACATATCCATTTTGCAACAAAACAATTGTTATTGGCAATGGAAGTCGGGTTTATCCGGATGACATGAAAACTAAAAATCTCACTTACTTTGTACATAATATTTCTAAATTTGATATCATATCTTTGATCAATGAAAATGGGTGTCCAATTATCCCTGCCACATGTTGTCCCATCATGATAGAAAACCAGCTGCCCAAATGTGCAAATGGGAAATACGCACCACCGCCCACTTATCTGGCTATGTTAATGGACGATTTTTGCACGATTAATCTATGCTGAACCAAATACGGTTGGCCATCTCCTGGGAGCAAATCTATGGTTGCTGTGTGGATGGATGGCCTATGATCGCATGCCAGCACGATGGAAAGGAGTCTGCACCTTTGGGAAAGTAATCCCATCTCATGTCGTTTTAAAATCTTTGGGGACTGCTCATATCCGCAATGCACGTTCCGCAACGGAAGTAAACTCTGTTTTGATTCATGACTACTGGACACAGATATCAAAGGGAGTTATTCCTCCTTTAGGAATCATGATGAACTATAGAGATTTGCATCGTTTAAACAATTGGACAGTTACTATGTTTAAAGACACCATTAAAACGCTAAAGCTGCTTGAAGAAGAGCAAGGAAAAATCCTTGACTTTGTCCTGCAAACCAGATATGCGGTGGACACTATTTTGGCAGCGCAAGGGGGAGTTTGCGCTGTGATTCATACACATTGTTGCATGTATATCTCTGATTATTCTCCAAACATTACAGCTACTATACAGCATATGGAACAAACCCTGAGTGAGAATCCATTACAATCGGAGGACGAGGGACTGGACGTGTGGTCTGCACTTTGGTCCTGGTTGCCGGATGATTCATGGATTCGTCACCTAATTGTTGGAGTGATATTGCTTTTTATACTTTCTCTTTGTGTATGCTGTTGTATCCAATGTCTCCCTGGACTTTTAGGAATTTGTCGGGTGAAGCCTACAGAAGGAGAACTGTTGTTGCAGATGGCGAAAAGCTACCGAGGCATCCGCGATCATCAAAAAACTAAAACAGGGGAGATGTGGGAATAAACTTTAACTTCAGTATTGGGTAATGATTAGTCTAAGACCTTATATATACACGTCTGCCTAAGGGTCACTGAGATAAGCAAGGAAATTAAAAACAAACACCAGAAACAATTAAGCAGCTCAGACAATTGTAAACAGTTTTGTGTGCTATATCTAATTATTGTAATCCACAATGTGAATGCTTACTATGTACGAATTTCTCAATAAAAGGGGGCACTAGAATTTGCTCTAGAGTCCCATCCCGAGTACACCAGCCTGTGTCTCATTCTTTCCATGGGAGACCACCACATTTTGCAAGATGCTAGAATTAGAGGTGGTTTTGGCCTGCCTAATTGGGAATTGTATTATCAAGCTGCAAGTTTGATGTGGGTCAAAGAATGGATAACATTAAGAAAGGCTAGATTGTTAACACTAGGTCATGATTTGCTGTTGGGCTGGCATGCTTTTTTATGGTATAAGGGAACTAAAACACAGGGTTATTTTAGAAGACATTATATACAGGAGTCTTTGTGGTTAAACTGGGAGAAGATAAAAAGACAATGTTATTTGAAAATTCCAGTTTAGTTATCGACTATTGAAGCATTTTCCTATCCTATAATTTATAAGAAGGAACAAACAGTTAGATATGGCGAACTATTGGATGAAAAAGGTGAACTTAAATCGATTCAAAACTTAGAGGAACAAGGTATAAAGATGAATTGGTTTTCATATGCGCAAATACATTCAAGGTATGATGAAGACTCTAAAACGGAGGGATTCTATGATAAACAGACTGACTTAGATAAGATCTTGATGGGTACTGATGAGAAGGTGATTAAAAAATTATATGGTTATTTACTGGGAATTAAATTAGAGGAAGAACAAGTTAAAGAAACAAGGATTGTTTGGGGGAAGAATTTTGGATATGGGATTGATTTAGAGAAATGGCAAAAACTGTGGTCTCAAAATTATAAAATGACAATGTCAACAGCATATAAAGAAAACTTGTATCAGATGTTTTACAGGTGGCACTTTCCCCCGACAAGAATAGCAAGAATGTTTAAGAACAAATCTGAAAAATGCTGGAAATGTCATCAGATACCTGGCTCATATTACCATATGTGGTGGACCTGTGAGGACGCTAGAAAATATTGGACTAAAATTCGCATGTGGTTGGAAAAAATGACAAAGAAACAAATAGATTTGAAACCGGAGTTCTTTCTGTTGGGAATTTTACCAGATACATACAGTAAAGACTTGAAATATTTGATTGTAAATGTATTAATAGCGGCCAGGATTGTATTTGCTAAAAACTGGAAGAATGAGAAAATACCATTACAGGAAGAAATTATTAAGAAAATATTGGAATGTGCTGAGATGAGTAGATTGACATTTGAAATTAGAGAGCAAGAGGATAAACAATTTTATGAAATTTGGGATCTTTTTTATCAATGGCTAGATGATAAAATACGATAATAGAATATTTAGAATGCTAGACAGTAAGGAATATCTTTATTTTGTCTTTGTTATTTGACATATTTATAAAGTGTTTTTAGGATTGATTTGGTATGATTATATGATTTGTTACAGAATAAACTGTTTAAAGTATTGTTATCTCATAAAGCATGAATGATTAAAAGTATAGTCAAAAGTTTGTTTGTTTTTTTAATAGCGATATTAGGATATATAAGTTTGGATCGACAATATGAGTTGTTATGTAACATAATTGTAATTGAGACTACAAAATGAATGCACAAAACTGATGAACCAACCGACACACTGGATGTACATATGAGTTGATGTTTTAATGTTTTGTTTGTCTTGTTTGTTTGTAGAAAATCAATAAAATTCTTTAAAAAAAAAAAAAAGAACAGTGGAAGGTTCAATCAACTTTGAACCTGTCAGAATTGAACTCCTGGCAGTCAGCGGAATTAGCTTCCAATACTGCATTGTAACCACTGCACCACTTTGGCTTCAAAAAGTGTCACTGAACACAGATTTCATTTCTCATTCTGGTTTTTTTTTAGAGGAATTCATCATTCTGAAATTGTTTTCACATGATATGTTGATATATATGTGATCTTATCCAATGGCTTTTGGTTGAATTATGTTGAATTCCCAGACAGGCAGTCCTCAACTTAGAACAGTTCGTCTGCTACTGTTTGAAGTTAGAATGATACTGAAAAAAGTGTCTTACGATCATTTTCCACACTTATGACTGTTGAAAGATGGTCACATGATTTACATGAAGATGTTTGACAAGTCACTCACATTTATGACAGTTGCAGTGTTCTGGGGTCATGTGATCACCTTTTGTAACCTTCCAACCGGAGTCAGAAGCAAAATCAATGGAAAAGGCAAATTGAATAATAATGTTATTGCAGTGATTCACTTAATGTGGCAAAAGTTGTAAAATGGAGCACAACTCACTTAACAACTGTTTTGCTTAGAAATAGGAATTTGGGGCTCAACAACAGTAATAAACCTGTATTTCTATTGAACCTCTTCCCATACTTCCTTTATTGATATGGTTTTTCCTGCATGTTGATTCATCTATGGCAAGTATAAAGCTTTACTTCTTGCAAAGCTCTTTCCACACTCAATGCATTCATATGGTTTTCCCTCCTGTATAGATTCTTTCATGGGAAGTGAGATCACAATTCCTTTTAAAGCCCACTCCACACTGCACACATTTATTTATATGGCTCCTCTCCTGCATGGATCCTTTTATGGGAATTCAGATTACTGCTATAATGAAAAGCCTTTCCACCTTCCACACATTAATATGGCTTCTCTCCTGTGTGGATCCTCTTGTGGTTATTAAGATTACTGTTACAAGTGAAGCTGTTTCCACATTCCATGCATTTATAAGGATTTTCTCGTTTGTTACTCCTTTGATGTCTTGTAAGAGAGTTATTAAAAGTGAAGGTCTTTCCACACTCTGTGCACTGATATGGTTTCTCTTCTGTGTGGATCCTTTTGTGGAGATTAAGACTAGTGCTATAAGAAAAACTCTGTCCACATTCCACACATTTATATGGCTTCTCTCTTGGGTGGATCCTGTTGTGGAAATTAAGACTAATACCACAAGCAAAGGTCTTTGCTGTTGCAGAATCCCCATAGTCATCTGATCAAATTTCAGATGCTTGACAAGAGACCCATATTTATGAGAATTGAGGTGTTCCCGGGACATGTGATCTCCTTTTGTGACTTTCTGACAAGCAAAGTCAATAGGGAAGCCAGATTTATTTCACAACAGACTTACTAACATACCAAAAGCGATTCACATGGGGCAAAAAAAGGTCATAAAGTGGGGAAAACTCAATAACTGTCTTACTTAGCAAGATAAATTTTGGGCTCAATCACAGTCATACACAGAGGACAACACGGATTTCTGTGAAACCACTTCTCACACTTCCCTTTACTGATATGGATTTTCCCCTGTGTGGATCCTTTTATGTGTGGTAAGAGCGGATTTCCTACTAAAGCTCTTTCCACACTCCATGCATTGATATGGCTTCTCTCCTGTGTGGATCCTCTTGTGGCTATGAAGACTACTGCTATGAGTAAAGGTCTTTCCACATTCCTCACATTGATATGGTTTCTCTTTCGTGTGAATCCTCTTGTGGTAATAAAGATTACTGCCACAAGTAAAGGTCTTTCCACACTCTCTGCATTGATATGGTCTTTCCCCTGTGTGGGTCCTTTTATGGGTGACAAGAGCATAATTCCACCTAAAGCCCTTTCCACATTCTACACATTTATGTGGCTTCTCTCCGGAGTGGATCTTCTTGTGGTAATGAAGATGTCTGTTGCAACTAAAGCTCTTTCCACACTCCATGCATTTATAAGGTCTTTCTCCTTTGTGACTCCTTTGATGTATCATAAGAGAATAATGAAAAGTGAACTTCTTTCCACATTCCACACATTTGTATGGCTTCTCTACTGTGTGGATCCTCTTGTGGTTATAAAGATTACTGCTACAGGTGAAGCTCTTTCCACATTCTACACACTTATACGGCTTCTCTCCTGTGTGGGTCCTTTTGTGGGCATTAAAACTACTGCTATAAGTAAAACTCTGTCCGCATTCCATACATTTGTATGGCTTCTCTCCTGTGTGAATCCTCTTGTGGGCATTAAGACTACTGCTAGAAGTGAAGCTGTTTCCACATTCCACACATTTATATGGCTTCACTCCTGGGTGGTTCTTCTTGTGGGCATTAAGACTATTGCTAGAAGTGAAGCTGTTTCCACATTCCATACATTTATAAGGATTTTCTCCCTTGTGACTCCTTTGATGTCTTGTAAGAGAGTCATTATTAGAGAAGGTCTTTCCACACTCTGTGCACAGATAGTTCTCTCCTGTGTGGATCCTTTTGTGGAGATTAAGACTACTGCTATAAGTAAAACTCTGTCCACATTCCATACATTTGTATGGCTTCTCTCCTGTGTGGATCCTCTTGTGGGCATTAAGACTACTGCTGGAAGTGAAGCTGTTTCCACATTCCATACATTTGTATGGCTTCTCTCCTGTGTGGATCCTCTTGTGGGCATTAAGACCACTGCTATAAGTAAAGCTCTTTCCACACTCCATGCATTTGTATGGCTTCTCTCCTGTGTGGATCCTCTTGTGGGCATTAAGATTACTGCTACATCTAAAGCTCTTTCCACACTCCATACATTTATAAGGTCTTTCTCCTTTGTGACTCCTTTGATGTATCATAAGAGAATAATGAAAAGTGAACTTCTTTCCACATTCCACACATTTGTATGGCTTCTCTACTGTGTGGATCCCCTTGTGGTTATTAAGATTACTGCCAGAGGTGAAGCTCTTTCCACATTCCACACACTTATATGGTTTCTCTCCTGTGTGGGTCCTTTTGTGGCGATTGAGACTACTGCTGTAAGGAAAACTCTGTCCACATTCCATACATTTGAATGGCTTCTCTCCTGTGTGGATCCTCTTGTGGTCATTAAGACTACTGCTAGAACTAAAGCTCTTTTCACACTCCATGCATTTATAAGGTCTTTCTCTTTTGTGACTCCTTTGATGTCTTGTAAAAGAGACATTATTATAAAAGGTCATTCCACACTCTGTGCACCGATATGGTTTCTTTCCTGTGTGGATCCTTTTGTGGGTATTAAGACTGCTGCTACAACTAAAGCTCTTTCCACACTCCATGCATTTATAAGGTCTTTCTCCTTTGTGGCTCCTTTGATGTCTTATAAGAGAGTTATTAAAAGTGAAGGTCTTTCCACATTCGATGCATTGATATGGTTTCTCTCCTGAGTGGATCCTTTTGTGGCAATTAAGACTACTGCTACAAGTAAAGGTCTTTCCACATTCCATGCATTTATAAGGTCTTTTTTGTTTGTGACTCCTTTTATGTCTTGTAAGAGAGTCATTATTATAAAAGGTCTTTCCACACTCCTTGCAGATATATCGTTTCTCTTCCGAATGTGTCTTTTTATAAGAAATACAATGATCAGTTTTTTTAAAGCTTTTTCCAGTTTCCATGCATTGATATGGTTTTATTCCTGCATTGATGTTTGTATGGTTAGGAAGCCAACTGACCCAAGGAAAGCCTTTTTTAATTCCACTTTGTGATTGTTTTGTTTCATAACTGTTTGATTGCATCTGACCTGCAAATTTCCCCTTTTCCTTTGTCAGATGGATTGCATTGCGTTCCTCGTTGCAATTCTTATTCTCTTGCTCATTAAAGCCTTCAAAAAAAATGAAAATGAAATGTAGCAAGAAAAAGGAACAATCAAACCTTTTCTTCTGAAATTCAGCCAAAGAATCATTAATATATTTTGGCTGCTTTGTAGGCAAACATGAAGATTCCAAACTATGATTTTAGGAAGGACCCAATTGCAAATTTATCCCTACTGATCCTCATATAACAGCATTGGATTACATCACAATGAATCTAAGACACAACCTTGATTTAAGCTTTGACCTGGGACTATTTCATGGGGCCATGAAGTCCTGAAGTCCATTGGACACGGTATCAGGCTGGGTCAACAACATACCTACCAGCTTTCCAACTTCATTGGAAATCTCATCCCCACTTGTCTGCACAGCAGAATCTTTGAAAGAAGAGAGGAATTTCTGGGTGGCAATAGCTCCCTACCCTCAACGAGGCTGAGGCCAAACTTGGTGCACAAATGGGCACATCTGAGAGAAGGAACGTCTCACTCAGGACCCATCCAGTCTTGGTTGTAGCAGCTCAGGCCCATCAGGGGGGAGCTAGTGACAACGTTCAGGTATGAATACCTAACCCTGGGAGGCAGAACTTTGCTCAAGAGATGACATCATCCCTATCTGACCCTCAGATTCTCTCTAAGATCTTCTATGGCATGAAATGTTGCGTTTTATGAGCAGAAATAGAAAAGCCAATTCCTTTATATGAAAAGGAATTCTATACAGTTTTCCAATTTTTCTTTCAATAAATTTCCTTCTTCTATAAATTTATTTTGGTAAAACAGTTTTCACACCATGATAGAAATTGGGTGACTGTGAGTACTAGTTCTTTCTTAGGAATGAATGCTGACTGGGTGACTTTGGGCCAGTCTCTCTCAGCTCAACCCATGTCACAGGATTGTTGTTGTAGGGAAAACAGCAGGAGGAAGGAATATTGGGTTTGTCTGCTGTTTTTATTATTATTTACAAAAAATAAAGGCGTGATTTTTCCCCAGAAATTATATTTAAAGCTCTCATCCCATACCTGCTCTGCTATCCTGAGCACAGACAGGGTTCTTACTGACAGGGTTCTTACCCAGAGAAAACAGATTCCTGGAATTCTCCAGCATGACTTCTCTATGGAGAGCTTTTTGGTCAGCATCCAGTTGAGACCACTCCTCCTTGGAGAAATATACAGCCACGTCCTCAAAAGACACAACACCCTGAACAAGGAAAAAAGATTCGACAGAGATCCAGTGAACAAAAAAGGCATCTTCTGCTGAATTCAAAATGAGATCACTTGTAATAGTCCCAAAGATGCTTTTGAAAAGGAAGAAAAGAGTATTTTTTGTAATGGTGTGTGAGAAGAGACAGAAAGAAGAGCCCCGATGCTGACAACAATCTGGTCAATGAAATCTGATGGCGAAGCAGGAGAAATGGAGAAAGTGTCTCACAAAGGATCCCCTCAGAAGGGAAAGATAAGCTAGGCTGCCTATCAGTTTTGAATGACCGGATGTCAGATTCATATTGCTTAGAAACAGCAATTTATTACAATAAACTCTAGAACAAAATGAAATCCATCCAAGATTCATGGAGATTTTCCAATCTTTTTCCTCCTTACCTGAAGTTGCGGTTCAGCCAACCCTTCAGCCCCACCACAAAGAGGAGGTGATTCTAAAATTTCCAAGGATAGTTTTCTACTCTCTGTAAGGGAAAAATGGTGGAAGCAGATTTGTTCTAAGGAGATATATTCCAATCAAGAGAAGCAAAAGAATCAGCTAAATGTTGAAGTCACATTATACAGAAAGAGCTTATCTTACCTGGCGTGCTTTCATTCCTTTGATCTTTGTGTAAAGTCTCCCTGAACAGCAGCTCTTGAGAAGATCTGAATGAATCTTTCCTTCCCTTGGGATATTCAATCATTGTTTCCAAGGATTTCTGGACATGATGCGATATGAGAAACAAAGAAAGAGCATCAGGAATTATCATACTGCACCTTAAACCAGCAGACTCCAATCTCTGCTTGCAAAACTGGAAACAGAATAAAAGAATTGCCCCAAACACATCCCCTAGAACAGTGATGGCTAACTTTACGTTGTTGGGTGCCTGCACCCATAATGTATGTGTGACCCCCTTGTGCTCCCCCACTTCCTATGCATGTGCACGCATCTCCCGCAGGCGCCCTTCCCCCCCACATACATGCAGATACCCGCAAATCAGCTGGCTAGCGGGAGGCGCATGCGTATGCGCAATGGAACTAAGCTGGGGCAACAGCTATCATGCCGCCAGAGATGGCTCTGCGTGCCACTTCCGGTATGCGTGCCATAGGTTCACCATCAGGGCCCTAGAAGAATGGAACAACTGTCCATAGGAGTTAATAATCCCAGAAAATTCTACCAAAAAGCAATTGACAAATTCACAGAACTCCTCTTTAGAGATGCCATGATTACATTCTCCCACCTGCAACTCTTCTTCCAATTTCTCCTCCTCCTGGGTCAGCAGAAAGCCTTCAGCCAGGGCAACCGCCTGGGAACTGGTCTCCGCTCCACACTCCCGTACCCATTTCTCAATTTCTGGGGGAAGGACAGCCAGGAACTGCTCCAGGAGCACCAAGTCCAGCATCTGAGCCTTCGTGTGTCTTTCTGGCTGCAGCCATTGACAGCAAAGGTGGTAAAGCTGAGTGCAAACATCTCGGGGACTCTTCCCCCCCTGGAACTGCACTTTTCTGAAGTGACAGAATTGGATCTCTAAAGTGTTGGTTTCCTCTTCTTGGCTCTTCTCCCCAGGACTTGCCCCATTCTTCCCATAGCTCCAAGGCTGAGTAGCTGGAAGGCCTTTTCCAACACCTGCATCTGCTGGGCGTTGTCCCTCCATCTTGTCTCTGGTCTCTAATACAGATCCAAAATGGACGGATGGATTTCACAAGAGGTCTAGCCAAATCTCCTAGGGTGATTTAGCCCTCTTCCCACAAAAGATAATCTGGACTCCAGAGGAACCAGGAAAGATTTCCAACTTAGATATCTGAAATGGAAAACACAGCAAGTTCAAAATGGTGACAAATCTGAATACTGAAGCAACCTCTTCCTCCTCCTACAAAAAAAGAAGGAAAGAAAGAAATCCAGCTTTATATACAAGGAGGATTATTATTATTATCTTATTAGGAAGTATGACTACTGCAGTAAATTCAGGATTGCCTTCTAGATCAGCTTCAAACAAGGACTGAAAATATTGGATAAATACATTTAGAAAAGTTTCCGACTTCTAGTGTCTGATTACTTAGTCTAATGATTTCAATGGCTGTTTGCAAAGTAAAAAACCTTTGCACAATCAGAATCACAAATCATAAACAGTGATTGAGATGAGAAGCTCATCAACTTTCTAGCCCAAATTCCTGGGGAAACTCCAGAGGGCAGAATTAAGAAACCATCATCCTAGGCATACAGAACTAATATCTCAACAAATAAACCATCTATGCTTTAACTGTTTAATGCTGAAAGAACCACTTGGTGGAGAAAGGCTGGAAACCAGGAAACCGAGTTCCAGTCCTTGCGCAACTTCTTTCCAACTTCTTGCACACAGAGTTGCAGCCTTGCATGCAAGGCAAGCAGGAGTGACTTCGGCAGGTCGCTTCTCTCAGCCTAGGAAAGAGGATGGGAGGGAATCCCCTTCTGAAAACGGGGCCACGAAACATGCAGCAAACTGTCCAGGAGTCAAGGCTGCTTGGAAAGTAGAAATCTCCAACCGCAGGGTTGGAGGGGAAACGCATCCCTCGTCTTTGCGGTCCTCATTCCCCCGCCCTCCGAAGCTTGGCTTCCTCCCCGGCCTGGCCCGTGCATGCACAGGGGCGGCAGGGGAACATGGGACCCCGGGATCTCCCTTTCCCATAACTCCGAACCTGACGAACTTTGGCAGGTCGCCACGCTCGCCTCCAATAGCAACGTCCGGATTTCCATCCGTGTAAGATTTCCCTGCAAACTCTTGGGACTTCTGGAGGAAACTCCGCCCGAGGCTCACAGCGAAGGGGAGCCGGATCGGACACGGTCGAAAAGCCAGAGGCGATCCCAGCCTTTTCCGGGAAAAAGGAGGCACCACTTGGGACGGGGAGAAAACAAGGCGCATGCTCCGTTTCCTTCGAAAGCGGGAGGGGGAGGGGCGCTGCCCAGCTCTTCCAACGGCTACCGAGGGAGCCCCCTGGAGGATCCTGCGAGCGATGCCAGAGGACACGAAGGGGGACATCCTTTTCCATGCGGGACTGGGATGATGGGCATTGGAGTAGATTTAACCTAAAGGATAGTTGAAGAAGAATGTGATACTTGTTTTGATACTTTGGAATATTTGAAACAACATAATGAAAAACAATCAGGAATATTTCCCCAGGCAAAAAGGGCCTTTGAACTATGTTACCTTGGAAAAACCACAAGCAGGGTTAGGATTAGGGATCCACCTTGTTGTGGTTTGCAGTAGAAAGGCATTTTATGGATGAACATCTAAGAAGGACTCAAGTTTATTTGGATTATTACTCAAATGGTCCTTGCATGAGATTTTTGACAATTATAGGTAGTCTTCAATTTACAGGCGTTCATTTAGTGATTGTTTCAACTGTTACACAACAGTGAAAAAAAGTGACACTTATCGCTGTTGCAGAATCCCCATGGTCACCTGAGGAAACTTCAAATGCTGGACAACTGAGTCATATTTATGACAGTTGCAGTGTCCCAGGATTGTGTGATCACTTTTTGCGTTCTGACAAACAAAGCCAATGGGGAAGCCAGATTCACTTCCGTAAGGACTCTTGGGAAAACACAAAAAGGCTTTGAATAAGGCAGCACAGATCCAAAAAATACAAGCTGACAAACACTGTTCCCAGCAGCCACAATTTAAAGTGGGGGATAAAGTTTATTGGTTAACTTAATATTTCAAGTTTATTTACCTTCTAGAAAATTAACTCCAAAATTTATAGGGCTTTTTCAGATAATTAAAGTAATAAACCCAGTAACTGTGAAACTTAATCGCCCTTGGTTGTTGGGGAAGGTACATCCAGTGTTTCACAGTAGTTTATTAAAGCCGGTTGTTAATTCTTCCTTGAGGCCAGCAGAACAGGCACCCTTGAAGCCTTTATTCATTGCAGGCCATGAACATTATGAAGTTAAGAAAATTTTGGATTCTAGGATTTTCAGAGGAAATTACAATATTTAATTTATTGGAAAGGCTATCCAATTTCACAATTGACTTGGGTGAACAGCTGGAAAGTAAATGCTGATAGATTGGTGGGGAAATTCCATGAAAAATATCCACACAATCCAAAACTGAATTCTGAGGGTGGCAGAGGAGTTTAAAAATGTGCATAGTATGATTGTGTTTACCCTAATTTCAATCTTGGTGTATTTTATGTCGTTGCAGGGGTTTCTTTTTCAATGAGGGAGGGCAGCCTGTCAAGCCTAAAATTGACATAAGTATAGCCATTTTAGTTTGTCTTAGTATATATTCTTTTTCTTATTTTCTCTGTAGTAGTAATGTGGGGAAGGGTTTCAGACTGGATGCATTCCTAAGGGGGGGAGGAGTGGGCCCCTGGAGGTGGAGATTTATGACATCAAGCAACATTGAATTGCTTCTATTGGAGAATGTGACTTTTGGGGGTGTTTCTAACTTCTAATATTGTGGATTAAATCTGGGTTGGGTTAGATCCGGAATTATCATGGACTTTGCAAATGATTTCCTAAATAATAAATCTTTTTGAAGATGGACTTGTTATTTTCTTTTAAAATGGATTTCATCACTTGGAATCCTGTCGGCCGGTAATTTTGAAATAAAATCACAATCTCAAGCACATTAACCCTGAATGTATTATTGGTATTTTTAGTTTATAGTAATATGATTCGCGTGCTATTAGGCGCACGGGCCACTAGCTTTCTCCTTTGTACTCACTCTCTGCCTCCCTCACAAGCAGCCAGCAGCTCCTCCCACCAGCCTCTGTGAAGTTGAAATACAATGGAAGCAATTCAAACTGCCTCTCTGCCCGGTTTTACTATGTTACCTACAGGATTTATTTTACAGATGTGGCAAGAAAAGTAGTAAAATGGAGCAAAAGTCACTTAACAACAGTCTTGCCTAGCAACATAAATTCTGGGATCAATTGCAGTTATAAATTGAGGACTACCTGCAGTTATCTTGAAGCTCTCTTCACACTTCCTTTGTTGATATGGTTTCTCCCATGTGTTGATCCTTCTATAGCAGGTAAGAGCATTACTCCTTGAAAAGCTCTTACCACACTTCATGCCCTCATATGGGTTTTTTTTACCCCACTTATGGATCGTTTTATCGGAAGTGAGATCACAATTCCTTCAAAAGCCTCTCACAGTGCATACATTTTTATGGCCTCTCACCTGTGTGCATCCTTTTGTGAGAATTAAGACTACTGTTACAAGCAAAGTCTTTCCACACTCTATGTACTGATATCCCTTTCTCCTGTGTGGATCCTTTTATAGGTGGTAAGAGCAGAATTCCACCTAAAACTCTTTCCACATTCCACACATTTATATGGCTTCTTTCCTGAGTGGATCTTCTTGTGAGAATCAAAATGTCTGCTACAACTCAAGCTCTTTCCACACTCCACGCATGTGATTCCTTTGATGTCTTCTAAGAGATTCATAAAAACAGGTTTTTCCACACTTCATGCATATGGCTACTCCTGTGTATGATTCCAGATACCAGATAATCAGAGTTGGAAGTGACCTTGTAGGTCATCTAGTCCTACCCCCAGCCCAAACAGGACACCCTACACCATTTCTCACAGATGGCGGTCCAATCTCTTCCAGTCTCAACTGATGACGCTCACACAACTTCCGAGGGCAAGCTGTTTCATTTGTTGATTGTTCTCACTGTCAGAAAGTTTCTCCTTATTCCTAGGTTAAATTTCTCCTTGTTCAGTTTCCATCCATTATTCCTTGTCTAGCCTACAGGTGCTTTAGAAAATACCTTGCCCCTTCCTCTCTGTGGCAGCCCCTCAAATATTGGAAGACTGCTATCATGTCTCCCCTGTTCATTCTCTTCACTAAACTAGCCAAGTCCAGTTCCTGTAATGGCTGTTCATATGGATAGTTTTAAGGTGAATCAGAGCATATTTCCTACTAAAGCTTTTTCCACACTCCCTGCATCGATATGGCTTCTCTCAGTGGTAGGATTCTTTTTTTTTTACTAATGGGTCTGTGGGCGAGGCTTGGTGGGTGTGGCAGGGGAAGGGTACTGTAAAATCTCCATTCCTTCCCTACCCCAGTAACCTCCTTTCCAGCTCCATTCTCTTGTGCAGGACAACAAAAGAAGACCCAGCTGATCAGCTGGGACACGAGACGCAGGTAATAGATTGAGGTGGGGCCAGTCAGAGGTGACATTTGCCAGTTCTCCGAACTACTCAATATCTCCGCTACCAGTTCTCCAGAGCTGGTCAGAACCTACTGAATACAACCTCTGGTCCTCAGTTTATAATTGCAATTGATCCCAAAATTTCTGTTGCTAAGCAATACAGTTAAGTAATTTTTTATCCCATTTTACTACTTTTCTTACATCTGTTAAGGGAATCCTATAGGTAACTTAGTAAAACTATTAAGTGAATCTGGCTTTCCCCATTGGCTTTGCTTGTCAAAACACAAAAAGTGATCACACAACCCTGGGACACGGCAATTGTCATAAATATGACTCAGTTGTCAAGCATTTGAAGTTTCCTCAGGTGACCATGGGGATTCTGCAACGGTGATAAGTGTGGAAATGATCATAAGTCACTTTTTTCAGTGCTTTATAACTTTGAACAATCACTAAATGAACTTTTATAAACACTCCTTGTAGTTATCAAAATTCTCAGGCAAGGACCATTTGAGTAATAATCCAAATAAATTGGAGTCCTTTTTAGATGTGTATCCAGAAAATGCCTTTCTAGTGCAAACCACAACAAGGTGGATCCCTAATCCTGCTTGTGGTTTTTCCAAGTTGAAATAGTTCAAAGGCCTTATTTGCACGTGGAAATATTCCTGATTGTTTTACATAAGAGAATAGAATAGAATAGAATTCTTTATTGGCAGATGAAGAATTGGCAGATCTATTGAAAATTCAAGTTACGAACAAGGTCAAGTATTTGGGGATACATTTGACAGCAAGCTGTAGCACATTAAAAGAGAACAATTACATTAAACTTAAACAACAGAGCGTTAGATTTGACGAAATGGGAAAATCTACAATTGTCATTAATAGGGAGAATCAACAAGATGAATATCCTACCTAGAATTTTACATCTGTTTCAAACAATACCATTTAGGCTTGGAAAGGATTATTTTGAAGATTTAAATAAAATTGTCTTGAAATACCTAATTTGCATGCGTATAAGATGACTTTTTTGCCCTCAAAAACATGCCTCCAAGTGGGGGGGTCGTCTGATATGCCGGCAAATATGTTGTTGTCACTCGGTGCAAGAGTGACGGGGGCGGAGCTCCGCAACTTGCGAAGCCCCTTCAAGCCCAGCCAGAGTCTCTCTTCCTCCTCCTCCCCCCCACCCTCCGCCCAGCTTGGGGCGCTTGCGAAGGCCAATCTAGAGGTGGGTTGGGGATGGAGTGGGAGGGTCTTTGGCGGGGCCGCTTCACCCAGCCAGCCCCGAGCCGCGTAATGCCCCGGGGAGTGGGGGGGAGAAGTTGGTGGGGGTGGACTGTAGCGCCCTTCCTTCTGGGCAGTGGGGCAGGGCCGGCAATTTGCTCCTCCTGCTTCTCTCTCCCTCTTTGAAAGACCGGGAGGGCTGTGCTTGGGGCGGGGGGGGGTGTCCTCGGGAAATTCCTGATGGGACCCCACTAGGCAGGGCCACCCGGCTCCCGAGCTGCTTTCCAGGGTCCCCTTGGGAAGAAAAGGGTCCGGTGGGTGGTGGAAGAAGGCGAGGGACCTCCTCCCGCCCCCTGTCCCATCCCGTCCCTTCCCTCCTCTTGTCCCCTTCTCCCCTCCCCGCTTAAGAGAGAAAGATCCGCCTCCCCAGCACCGCGTCTCCCGGCCAGCATGTGCTTGCGACTTGGGAACCGGCCAAGCGACTTTAAAACCGAGCGGAGGCCAGAGATAGCTGGAATTACCCTCCACCCCCCCCCCCACACACAAACAGAGTTGGCAGCTGTCCATCCCCCACCCTTGGAGTCCCATGGCACGCACGCGGGGGCTGCTTAAGGGAGGAGGCCTTTCACTTTCCCCCGGGGGGGGAGCATTGGGTTTAATTGAAATTGTTTTTAATTCAAATGGAATAAAAATAATTTTGGATTTAAGGAGAAGGCGGAGCTTCGTTTCGGCGATACAGCTGCGATCTCGGGGCTCTGAGATCGCAGCCGATATTTTCGCCCCTGGTCGGTCCTAACGGACCTAAACCGTCCCGTAGAGATGGTGATTGTGAAGGGCACTGTTCCAGGATCCCAGAGATATCGCAAAATCTCTGGTTTGATCCGGAAGAAGCCCTTTCGCTGGCGGCGGAGAGGCAGCCTCCATAGCTGCTGAAGTCGGGACAGCTCCGGAAAGAAAGTGATTGGAGTGAAAGTGTGTCGGCTGGGTGAGAAAAACTCTTTTGTGTTGTAAATTCGCTGAGGTTGGAAAGTTCATCCGGAATAAAGAAGAAAGCTGTGAGATTTTTTTTTTTGACTGAAATTGTTTGAGCGGCGTTTTTTAAAGTGATGTCAAATTGAGACTTGGGTTTTTTTTTTCTTTTCTTTATATTTTTTGGGAAAGATTTTATTGTGACTTTGTAGGTAACCGGATTGAATTTTCTCTTATATATATTTTTATGCTCCCTTTGATTTTTTAACTTTCTTTAGGATAGAGGCTCCCTTTGGCTATTTTTTCTTTTTCTTTTTTTTGTATATATTATTCCTTTTTTCCGGCTGGGGGGGAGGAAGAGCATTAAGAAACTTTGTAACACTGCCAACTAGAGGCTTGAAAGTATTTTATTTGAATGGGAGAGAATTGCAAAAAGACCTCTTCTCAAGGACATTTTAACGTGATAAGATAGAGGGAGAGCACAGCAAAATATTATTGCAGGTGCTTTCCTGGACTGTTATCAAGAACACTTGAGGTTTGGCTTTGAAGCTGCTGGAGAAGAGAGTCATAACAAGAGCCTTGGATAAATAAATAAAGTGCAGTGTGCTTTCTTATACCCCACACGCTAGCCTTTTTTTAAAAAAAAATTCAATTCTAGTAATATTTTTATTTTTGTTTGTTATTTTTTTTAAAGGGAAAGCCTCAGGGTTTTTTTTTTTCTTTATTTTTCTTTTCTTTTTTATTGGGACTTTTTTGCTTTTCCTATCTATGTTCTTGGACCACTTTGTTGTTGTTTCTTTTTATTATTATTATTATTATTGAGACTTTTCAACTGGATTAAGGTGTGAAGAATCTGGGAACTTTTTGTTTTTCTTTTTTTTTTGCTCTTAATCAATATTATTATTTTTGGATTTGTTTTTCTTCTTTCTACTTTTTTTCTTTTTTTATGGTGGACTATTTCGTAATTGGATTAGGGTCTAGAAGAACCTGAAGATCTTTCTTCTTCCTTTTTTGCTGTTTCTTCCTTGGTTTTGTGTTTTTGACTATCGGAGTTTTCCATTTTGGATTATAATTGGCTGCTTCACTAGTTGGATTAAAAGTTAAGAAGAATTTGAAGCCTTGGAAGCATTGAAATGAGCAGGAAACCAATATCAACTGGCATTTCTGCTTCTACCTCTGCTTCCCACCAGCTGGAGGACAACGCTTAATCCAGACAATGTTGAAGCAAGATAAGGAACAAGAAAGAGTAACTTTACAGATGATTATTCAAGGAATCCAAGATCTCAAGATAAAATCAGACATCATTGAACAAAGAACAGAAAATATTGAACAAAGAATAGAGAAGACTGATGAAAAAGTGGAAGACATCAAACAAATGATGGTTAAGTATGAGGAGAGATTTCAAAAAATTGAGGAAGAAGGAAAACAAAGAGAGAAGAAGATTGGAAATATTGATAGTAGATTAACAGCGGTTGAACAAGAAAAAGGTGGGATGCTGAGGTGGGAGATGGAAAGGTCAGAATTTTACCTTAGATTTCAAAATATAGAAGAGGAAAAAGGAGAAAACTTGGTAGTGCTAATGATAGAAATTTTGGCAGATGCTTTGGAAATTACAGAGGAAAAGATGATGGATGGAATAGATGAGATATATCGAGTTTATACAAGATATGCGATGAGGAATAAATTACCCAAGGAAGTCCATATTAGATTTACCAAAAAATCCATTAAAACACAAATATTACAAGTGGTAAGAGAGAAAACATTGAAATACAAAGGTAAAGAGATTGTGGTTTTAAAACAAATACCCAGAAGAGTGAGAGAGATGAGAAGAGAATATCGATTTCTGACCAAAATGCTACTGGAAAACGAAGTGAATTATAGATGGCTGATTCCAGAAGGATTAATGTTTATGTGGCAAGAGCAGAGACATAGAATTGATTCAATTGAAAAAGCAGAACTTTTCCATGCAGAATTTTTTGGAAGAAGAAGAGAGGAGGCAGAGAAAGAGGTCTCAGTAATTGAGTTTCAAGAGGAACAACTGGAGACTGAAAAAGAGAAAGGAGCTGTAAGTGGACAGGTGGACAATAAAGAACAGCGTGAAGTGAAATCCACAAGAGCTGTTAGACCTAAATATAAAGCATAATCATGAAAGAAAGAAAACTGATTACAATGAATATAAATGGACTTAATTCAGCTGTTAAAAGAAGGAAAACTTTTCATAAATTAATGAAATTAAAATTTGATATAATTTGTCTACAAGAAGTTCATATTAAAAAACAACATGAACAATTGTTAGTACAGCCAAAATTGGGGAAAATATTTACTTCTTTGACTCAATGTAAGAAAAGAGGAGTGGTTCTATACATTAAAGAGGCTATCCCAGCAAAATTGATTTACACAGATGAAGATGGAAGAATATTAATGGTAGAAATAATGGACAATAATATAAAAATACTCTTGATTGCAATTTATGCTCCGAATGATAAGCAAGAAGAGTTTTATAAAAAGCTACATATGAAAATAATTGGACTGTACTATGTTAATATAATTATGATGGGAGATTTTAATGGAATTGTGGACAATAAATTGGACTATATAGCAACAACAACAAAGCAAAATAGAAAGGCTCTCCCAAGGTCTTTTTTTAAAATGACAGATGAATTAACTTTAAAAGATATTTGGAGAGAAAGAAATGTTAAAGCTAAACAATATACTTTTTACTCAAATAGACATTTATCATGGTCCAGATTAGATATGATTTGGATCTCAACAGAATTAATATCCAATATTAAAGAAACAAATATTGAAACAAGTACTTGGGCAGATCATAGCCCAATGACAATTAAATGGAAGGGACAAAAAAAAAGATCGAGATGGACATTAAACAATACTATTTTAAAGGAGAAAGATTTTATACAATGGATGGAGAAGGAATTGGCTTTTTTCTTCAGAGAAAATAAAAAAGAAGATACTTCAACGCAAAATGTGTGGGATACAATGAAGGCATATGCTAGAGGTTTGATAATAGATTATACAAGAAAAAAGAATATTAGGAAAAGGCAAGCTTTTAAGGCCTTGGAAGATGAGTACAAAATTCTTGAAAAAGAATTACAGAAAATGCCACAGAAAAAGGATATTAAATTGAAGCTGGATGTAATTAAACATAAAATGGAATTAATAGAGAAAGAGGAACTGGCACAGAAAATCAGAAACTCTAAACAGAATTATTTTGAAGATGCAAATAAACCAGGTAGATGACTAGCATATAAATTGAGAAAAGAGAAGGAATCAAGAAAAATATTGAAGTTAATAGATGAACAAGGCCAAGTTTGTTATGGGAATAAGGAGAAAAAAGAAATTATTCAAGATTTTTATGGGCAATTATATAAACAAGAGAATATCGATGAAGAAAAAGTCAAACAGTATTTACAGGAAGCTAATTTACCAAAGATACCTAAAGAGACTGAAGAAATGCTAGAAAGTAATATAACAATGATGGAATTAAATGATGCATTTAAGAGACAAAATAATGGGAAAGCTCCGGGTCCAGATGGGCTTCCAGCAGAATTCTATAAAACATTTCAAGAATCATTGAGCATCCAATTGTTAGAAGTTATGAATGAAGTTATGTGAAAAAAGATGATACCTAAAACATGGTCAGAGGCTTACATTACACTTATACCGAAGGAAGAGACTGACCCACTGCAAATTAAGAATTATAGACCTATTTCTTTATTGAACGCAGACTATAAAATCTTTGCTTCAATTTTAGCAGAAAGACTTAAAAAATATCTAAATAATTTTATTCACCCAGATCAAAATGGATTTCTGCCAAAGAGACAAATTAGAGACAATATGAGAGTAATCTTGGACACTTTGGAATACTATGAGGCTCATCCTGAAAAGCAAATGGCTTTGATATTCCTAGATGCTCAAAAAGCATTTGACAATGTGAACTGGAGATTTATGTTATTATTATTGGAGCAGATGGGTTTTGCTAAAAAATTTACTCAAGCAATAGAAGCCATATATAATAAACAGACAGCAAAGGTAATGATGGAGGGGGAACTTACAGATTTTATTAATATAAGGAAAGGTACAAGACAAGGATGCCCCCTATCTCCTTTGCTATTTGTGTTGATCTTGGAAGTGTTGAATAGAAATATTAGGGATGATAAAAGCATAAAAGGAATGAAAATTAAGAAGGAAGAATTCAAGCTACAAGCTTTTGCTGATGATTTAGCTTTTATTTTGGAAGACCCGCTAGAAACAGCTCCAAAGTTATTGGAAAAGATAGAGACTTATGGAGAGGTGGCTGGTTTGAAAATAAATAAAGATAAAAGAAAGATTTTGACAAAGAATATGCTATTGAGACAGAGAGAAGAACTGGCAGATCTTTTGAAAATTCAAGTTACAAATAAGGTTAAGTATCTGGGGATATATTTGACAACAAGATGTAGCACATTAAAGGAGAATAATTATATTAAACTTAAACAACAGATAACTACAGATTTGAAGAAGTGGGAAAACTTGCAATTGTCATTAATAGGGAGAATTTCAACAATTAAGATGAATATTTTACCTAGAATTTTATTTTTGTTTCAAACAATACCAATTAGGCTTGGAAAAGACTATTTTGAAGATTTAAATAAAATCATGTTGAAGTTTATATGGCAAGGTAAAAAAGCAAGAATAAAGTTAAAGCTTTTGCAAGATGCTAGAATTAGAGGAGGTTTTGGCTTGCCTAATTGGGAATTGTATTATCAAGCTGCAAGTTTGATGTGGGTCAAAGAATGGATAACATTAAGGAAACATAGGTTGTTGACATTAGAAGGGCATGATTTGCTGTTGGGTTGGCATGCTTTTTTATGGTATAAGGGAACTAAAACACAGGGTTATTTTAGAAGACATTATGTACGGGAGTCTTTGTGGTTAAATTGGGAGAAGATAAAAAGACAATGTTATTTGAAAATTCCAGTTTGGTTATCGGCCATTGAAGCATTTTCCTATCCTATAATTTACAAGAAGGAACAAACAGTTAGATATGGGGAACTTTTGGATGAAAAGGGTGAACTTAAATCGACCCAAAACTTAGAGGAACAAGGTATAAGGATGAATTGGTTTTCATATGCACAAATACATTCAAGGTATGATGAAGATTCTAAAACGGAGGGATTTTATGATAAGCAGACTGATTTAGATAAGATCTTGATGGGTACTGATGAGAAAGTGATTAAAAAATTATATGGTTATTTACTGGGAATGAAATTAGAGGAAGAACAAGTCAAAGAAACTATGATTGTTTGGGGGAAGAATTTTGGATATGGGATTGATTTAGAGAAATGGCAGAAATTGTGGTCTCAAAATTATAAAATGACAATGTCAACAGCATATAAAGAAAATTTGTATAAGATGTTTTACAGGTGGCACTTTTCTCCGACAAGAATAGCAAGAATGTTCAAGAATAAATCTGAAAAATGCTGGAAATGTCATCAGATACCCGGCTCGTATTACCATATGTGGTGGACTTGTGAGGATGCTAGAAAATATTGGACTATAATTCGCATGTGGTTGGAAAAAATGACAAAGAAACATATAGACTTGAAACCAGA
Source organism: Hydrophis major (assembly GCA_033807585.1). NCBI lineage: Eukaryota > Metazoa > Chordata > Lepidosauria > Squamata > Elapidae > Hydrophis > Hydrophis major. Next base: position 44,077,383 of record CM066329.1, read on the forward strand.
GATCTTTTTATTGGGAATTTTACCTGATATATATAGTAAAGATTTGAAATATCTGATTGTAAATGTATTAACAGCGGCCAGGATTGTATTTACTAAAAACTGGAAGAATGAGAAAATACCATTACAGGAAGAAATTATTAAGAAAATATTGGAATGTGCTGAAATGAGTAGATTGACATTTGAAATTAGAGAGCAAGAGGATAAACAATTCTATGAAATTTGGGATCTTTTTTATAAATGGCTAGATGATAAAATACGATAATAGAATATTTTAGATAGTAAGAAATATCTTTATCTTGTTATTTTGCTATTACTTTGTTAATCGATATTATATTTATAAAGGTTTTTTTTTTTTTTTAGGATTGATTTGGTATGATTATATGATTAGTTGAATAATTTGGTTAAAGTATTGTTAGCTCATAAAGCATGAATGATTAAAAGTATAGTCAAAAAAATTTTTTATTTTTTTTTTGTGTTTAGTGATTATAGGATATATAAGTTTGGATTGATAATATGAGTTGTTATGTAACATAATTGTAACTGGGACTACAAAATGAATGCACAAAAATGATGAACCAACTGACACACTGTATGTAAATATGAGAGGTGTATGTTTTAATGTTTTGTTTGTCTTGTCTGTAGAAAATTAATAAAAAAAATTTTTCAAAAAAATAATAATAATAATTTTGGATTTAAATAAAATTAAATATAATTGATATGGTATGGTTGTCCATGAGACATTTTTAAAAATTCTTTTTAATGAATTAAAAATAACTTCCCACACAGTCTTGTGACTGAGGTTTGCTATTTTTTTTGCCAATTTCCAACAATTCCTTCGGGTTTCCGGTTAAAAATGCCCATTGGTGAAAATGGACTTGTTTAACAACCAGTGTTTGCTTAATGACCACAAGGTTCACTTAAGAACCATGGTGTTTGCCTAACCCAGGGGTCTGCAACCATAAACACTCAAAGTGGCATTTTTCTATTTTCTTTTAAACTGGTATCTCTTTCTTTCTCCCCCCCTCTCTCGCTTTCTCTTTCTCCCTCTCTCTGTTTCTCATTTCTCTTTCTCTCTCTCATCTATAACTGCTAAGATTGGAAGCTTTTTTTTTTATAATCCCATTTCTTTGCAATTTTTTTCACACACGTTTGTGTATATGTATCCAATACTCTTCCTTTCCGCTATGGGCAATGATTTTTTTTGTGTATGTAACATGTACATATGTGTGTTATGTATCTGTATAGATATGTATATATATATTTCACTTTTAATGTTTGTCAGTGTAATTACAGTTAAAAAAAATGTCAATAAAAGTTATCCTATCTTCCTTCTTTCCTTCCCAACCCCATTCCTCCCCACACCTATTTTGTGTTGGCTTCCCAGCCAGGTACTTACCAAGTCTGATCCTGTTTAGCTTTCTAAAATCAGCCTACTGAAATAAATACCAAACTAAACTGCCCAATAATTTAGTTACCATCACTGTCTTACACATGATTTCAATGTAAACAGCCAATCTGTAGTATTACTAACTTTAGCTAGGCATCTGCTGCATGTTACTCTCTTCCTTGATAATCTAGTCCAGAAGAAGTCCCGAAACTTGGCAACTTTAAGACTTGTGGACTTCAACTCCCAGAATTCTCCAGCCAGCTATGGGAGTTGAAGCCCACAAGTCTTAAAGTTGCCAAATTTGGAGACCCCTGATCTACACAAAGTAGGAGAAAATGCAGGCCATCTAGAAGTCAAAATTGATTACAGGCTATCAAGTTATTTCTACTGCCAGCTACCACACAGTAGAAGGATAAGGTTCATAATAGTGATCTGTTTTCCCTTAAGTGACTCTTAGAGGTATTTGCTTATTGACATAAGATAAAAGGAAAGCAAAATTGCAGCTGTAGAAACATAAATTAGAAACACTTTCAACGGATGCATGCATCCCAGGCCCCCAATGTCCATAGCAGACCAGTGACTCATTTTATTAGCAGATCTTCCCTTTCTTTCTCTGGCTGACGTGCTGAAATCTTCCCAAAGGCCCTTCCTGCACAAACAACCCCCTCAGTAACCCCGCGTTACTGAGGCAGGGAGCTGCCATCGCTCAGGCCCAAGCCTTCCAAGGAGCATCCAGAACCAGGAATGAGAGCTCTGCTTTCCCCCAAAGGCCGACAAATTTTGAATCCAACCTCGGGGCCACTGCCTTACATTGGGCTGCCTCTGCCTGCATTTTGCTGCAGGTTCCCCCCATGGAGAGGGCTGGCTTGCCCCATTTGGAGGCCAAAAACACAGCACTGGTTTGCGGGTGCTTCTCCGGGGGTGAGGGCTTGGCTCAGCACTGCTCCTAAAGCCAGCAGTGGGTCCGCAGAGCAGGGAGCGGGGGCCGGGCTGGACGGAGCAGCTCAGCACGGAGAAAAGTTGTGCATTTCCCCATATTGCTTTGTCCTTGAGCAGCCTCATCACCTCCTCCTCATTTGTGAAGCACGCTAAATTTAAAGGTGCTCCTCACAGAGAGAGGAATATGGGGAGACGCACGACTTTCCTCTGTACCAAGAGGGCTGCTTTCTCTCTCTTGCCTTCACTTTTGGCACCGAAAAAAAGTCAGTGGGAACAGCAGTTGAGGCGGTCGTTTCAGTCGTCCTGTGGCTCATGCTCACCATACCTGCAGCAGCGAGGCAGCAATGGTGTTTCCGGCAGCATCGGGGCTTCTGGGACCAGTCCGTGTCTGTCACTCCCCCGCCATTCATGCGGCTACATATGTGGCGCATCGGGGCTTCTAGGCTCTGCTCCTCCCAGCTGCCGTCAGCTGTCCTGGACTCGATGAAGCAGCGCCTTGTTGACACAAGCCTCTCCACCTGTTCTTTACAGCTCATGGGCAAGCAGAGAGAAGCAGGATTCAACCTGGCTTGCTTCTCTGCTTGTCCCAGGGCCATTTCTAATAGGAAGGGGAAGACTTGGTATCTTTCCACTGTGCAGCAGCAGGTGAGAGAAGCAGCCGTTGACCTGGCCGGATCCTATACTAACCTCTCCACATGTTCCTTGGTGGAAATCAAGTGGTGGGGAGGAAAGAGTAAGTGGGGGGAGGAAAGGTGATGGCGGCAGGAAAAGGCAAGTGGGAGGGGAAAGCGACCAGGGCTTGCAGAGCCTCATTCACCCAGGGAAGATCAGTAAAGGCAGGGCCGCAGCGGAAGGCAGGCAGCAATGGCTGGCACGCAAGAACAGGCTGCAGGCAGCAGTGTTGTGCATGGGTGCAATGTCGTGCATGCATGATAAGGACTGACGGGCAGGCAGTGGAGAAGTGGGCGGAGAGGGGCGGGGTCAGCCAGAGGCCCAATTTTCCAGTTCACCAAACTAACAGTAATGGTAACAACTGGTTCTATACAACCAGGCCGAACCGGTAGAATCCCACCCCTGCCTATGACTATCATTAAGTGTTGTACATTAGGATTCTTGGTGAATGTATCTTTTTTATGTATACAGGGAATATTTGCACCAAGACAAATTCCTTCTGTAACCAACCACACTTGGCCAATAAAGAATTCTTTTTTAAAAAAAAAACAAGTTTTTATTGGTTTTTAAAGACAAACAAAAACAAACAAAACATAAAAACATCCAACTTTCTTTCATAAATGTACAAACAGTGTGTCGGTTGGTTTACAATTTTTTTGTGCATCGATTTCATAGTCTCAATTGCAGTTACATTGCATAATAATTTATACTATCAATCAGAAATTGAATACCCTAGTACAGGGGTGGGCAAACTATGGCCCATGGGCCACATCTGGCCCATTGGTCTTTTTAATCCGGCCCGCCAAAGATTGGTACAGAATTAAGGTTTGATTTGAATGATTGCATTCATTTGATTTTTGACTTGTAATGATAGGCATTGCCAGGTGGTGGCCCGTCTGTCAAATTTTAAAAGTCAATGAGGCCCCCGAGCCAAAAAGTTTGTCCACCCCTGCTCTAGTATCACTATTAATCAGTCATTTGACTATAATTTTGTTCATTGATACTTTGCGAGATAACTATAGTTTACTTAGTTTATTTTATAACAGTTCATATAATCATCCCCTAGAAACATTTTATAGATATAATAACAAAAGAAGAAATACATCTTTATATATTCATTATTTTCTAAAATTCTAAGTATTCTATTATTATATTTTATTATCTAACCATTGATAGAAAAGGTCCCAAATTTTATAAAATTGTTTATCAAGAGAAGCAAAAGAATCAGCTAAATGTTGAAGTCACATTATACAGAAAGAGCTTATCTTACCTGGCGTGCTTTCATTCCTTTGATCTTTGTGTAAAGTCTCCCTGAACAGAAGCTCTTGGGAAGATCTGAATTAATCTTTCCTCCCCTTAGGATATTCAATCAATGTTTCCAAGGATTTCTGGACATGATGCAATATGAGAAACAAAGAAAGAGCACTCAGGAATTATCATACTGAACATTTAAACCAGCAGACTCCAATCTCTGCTTGCAAAACTGGAAACAGAATGGAAGAATTGCCCCAAACACATCCCCTAGAACAGTGATGGCTAACCTTTTTGTCTTCGCATGCCTGCACCCATAATTTAATGCACAAGTGACCCCCACATGATTCCTCCATGCTTCTGCCGCTCCCTGTGCATGTGTGATCCCACTGAGCTCTCCCACCCCCACGCTCTCCAGCCTCCCTGCGCATGTGGCTCCCGCATGTGCTCTGCCCCCCGCGCATGCGTGGCAGATACCCGCCATACTCAGCTGGCTGGTGGGAGGCGCATGCAGTAGAACTGAACTGGGGCAACGGCTTGCGTGCCGTCAGAGATGGCTCTGTGTGCCACTTCCGGTATGCATGCCATAGGTTTGCCATAATGGCCCTAGAAGAATAATGGAACAACTTTCCATAGCAATTAATAATCCCAGAAAGCTCTACCAAAAAGGAATTGACAAATTTACAGAATTCCTCTTTAGAGCTGAAATGTTTACATTCTCACACCTGCAACTCTTCTTGCCTCTTTTCCAACTCCTGGGTCAGGAGGAAGCCTTCAGCCAGGGCCACCGCCTGGGAACTGGTCTCCACTTCACACTCCTGCACCCATTTCTCCATCTCTGGGGGAAGGACAGCCAGGAAGTGCTCCAGGAGCACCAGGTCTAGCATCTGAGCCTTCGTGTGTCTTTCTGGCTGCAGCCATTGACAGCAAAGGTGGTGAAGCTGAGTGCAAACATCTCGGGGACTCTCCCCCCTCTGGAACTGCACTTTTTTGAAGTGACAGAATTGGATCTCTAAAGTGTTGGCTTCCTCTTCTTGGCTCTTCTGCCCAGGACTTGCCCCATTCTTCCCACAGCTCCAAGTCTGAGTAGCTGGAAGGCCTTTTCCAACACCTGCATCTGCTGGGTGTTGTCCCTCCATCTTCTCTCTGGTCTGTAATCCAGCTGTCAGCCTCAAGATATCTTCCATAATATGTATATTCTGCATTTTAATTATTGCCTCTTTGCTGCTCTGCCAATCTATTTCTTTCGGCTGCCAATAGCAACAGAGGGAGGGGGGAATTTGGAAGGGAAGAAGGCTGGAGGTGTTTTGCATTCCTTTGCTAGGTTAGCAAGGGGAGGGGGATTCCTTTTTTTAACTTTCCATTTCTTGGCTAGCTTCTGTCCCTTTTTGTGCAACTGCGAACTTTTATCAAAATATGTCAAGGTCAACTGACAGAAGCCTCATCACCAGCTGGAGATGGCCACATGATCATATTCAGAACTTTTAATTGGAAGAGTCATTTGGACTTTGGGGGGGTGGGAGCATTTCCATTCCTTTGTATATGTGATCTGCGCGCCAATTTCTCAGATTCGGAATTAAATCTGCAGCTTCCACTTTATTTTCCAGTAAAAGGATAATTTTGCTCTAACCTATGGAGTCTGAGTTTTCTTTCTTGGGATTTGAAGGGAGCACAGACTGACATTATTCCGAATCTCAGTATCAACCTACCCGGAGAAAATATCAACTTTTCTTCTGAGGGGGTTTCATCTCATGTCGTCTCCAGCCAGTGATGAAGATGACCAGGGAGCTGTGGGGGGGGGGCAGTCGATGCTGCTACCAGAGATGCCAGTTGCTGACCTGCTGGCTGACCTGCTGGCTGAGGGCCCATGAGCATCTCAATAAAATTAAGGGTGCCCACCTCAGGGACCGAGGGAGGGATGTTGGCCTTATTGGACTCGGGGTGCATGAGGTGCATAATTAACATGAAGGTAGTCAAGGATATGGGCATCGGACTGAGAACTTTAAGAACGCCCATATCCTTCTGCCAACTGGATGGATTGGAGGTGGGAGGTTGCCCTGCACGTTTTATAACGTAGCCCCTAGAGATGACAATGGGATCCCACTGCGAGACCCTGTGTTTTATTGTGGCCCCTGGGATGGAACAGCCTCTGATATTGGGATTGCCCTGGCTTCGGGAGTGGAATCCCCATGTGAACTGGAGAGAGGGGTGGATACGTATCCGCACCGATCGGCCACCGGAAGGGGAAGAGCAACCCTGCCTGGAAGGGGAGGAGAAATCCCATCCGAAGCCCCAGGTTCCGGCCGAGACAGCTTCTGCAGGTGCCGATCATGTGGAGGGGGAGGAGAAAATCCCGAAGGAGTACTGGGACTTAAGAGAGGGGTTTAGCGAAGAGGCCTCTGATGAACTTCCCCCTCATCGGTCAATTGATTGTAGTATTGAATTTCTACCAGGGGTGATGCTCCCGAAACCGAAGCTGTATTCGATGACACTGGGGGAACTGGAGGAACTGAGAGCGTTTATTGACAAGAACTTGAAACGTGGTTTCATCAAACCCGCCAGACCTCGAGTGGTGGCCCCTGTGATGTTCTGCGAGAAGAAAGATGGCTCCAAACGCTTGGTGGTGGACTATAGAAACCTAAACGCAGTGTCCGTGGAGAATGTGTACCCCCTCCCTCTGATGAAGGACATGTTGGCCCACCTGGCAAAAGGAAAGATTTTCACAAAGTTGGACTTGAGGGAGGCGTACTACTGAATCTGAATTAAAGAGGGAGACGAGTGGAAGACTGCGTTCAACTGCCTGATGGGTTGTTTCCAGTTCAACGTTCTCCCTTTCGGCCTACAGGGGGCACCTGCTGTTTTCATGCAAATGATCAATCAAGTGCTTCATGAACATTTGTCATGAACATACAAGGGGGTCCTGGTCTACCTTGATGATATTCTTATCTACACGGAGACTAGAGACGAACATGTGAAACTGGTACGCTCCGTGTTGCACAAACTGAGGGCTGCCAAATTGTATGCCAAACTATCCAAATGTGAGTTCCATCAAAAAAAAATCAACTACTTGGGATATCGTATCTCACCCGAAGGCATTGAGATGGACCCAGAGAAAGTGCAAGCCATATTGGACTGGGCCCCACCGAGTACCTGAAAACAGCTTCAAAGTTTCCTTGGATTTGCTAACTTTTATCAGCAATTCATCTCGTCTTTTGCTAAAATAGCCATGCCCATCACCAACCTTCTGAAGACAAAAGGGGAATCGAAACCAAAGCCCAGCCAACCATTGAATTGGACCATGGAGTGCCAAGCCGCATTTGAAAAGCTTAAAAGACTTTTTGCTGCAGAACCAGTGCTGAAACACCCCGACATGGATGCCCCTTTCGTGATCCAAGCTGATGCGAGCGATGTGGCGGTGGGGGTGGTCTTACTTCAATTAAATGAGAGAGGGACATTACAACCATGTGCTTATACCTCCTGTAAATTGACTGACACTAAAAGGAGATGGACCATTTGGGAGAAGGAAGCGTTTGCAGTCCGTTGGGCCTTACTAGCTTCTAGGCATTTTCTGGAAGGAGCGAAGCACCCATTTGAGGTATGGACTGACCATAAAAATCTGGAAGCTTTAAAAACTCCTCGGAAGCTATCCCCTAAGCAAGTTAGGTGGGCTCAGTTTTTCAAGCGATTCAATTTCTCCTTGAAGTATATCCCAGGGGGAAAAAATTTCATGGCAGATGCTTTGTCTAGAATGCCTCAATACAATAGTATCCGTAAAGAAGTGATAAGACCAATCGTGTCCACTACACAGCTGGCTGCTCCTGTAGTTACCAGAGCGCAAAAGAGGAACCAGGAGAGGGATCTGTCCACTGACCTGATGGAACGATTTAAGGAGGCTTTGAAAACGGATGACTGGTTCCTGGCAAATGCGAATAATTGCACCATTCGAGATGGTCTAGCCTGGATAGGTGCGAAATTGTATGTACCTCAAACCCTGAGAAGCCAAGTGTTACAACAAACTCATGACTCCAAGGTAGCTGGTCATTTTGGGTTTATGAAGACCCTACATTTGGTGAAACAGCAGTTCTGGTGGCCTTTGTTGAAAAAGGACATTGAGACTTATGTGGTAAGCTGTCCAGTTTGTGCTTCAGCAAAAAGACCTCCTGGTAAACCACCAGGTCTGTTGCAAAATGTGGCTAGGCCAATTGCCTCTTGGAGGGAAATTTCCATGGACTTTATAGTAAACCTACCCGAGAGTGCTGGGCATATAGTCATCTGGGTAGTGACTGATTAGTTCTCCAAACGAGCCCATTTCTTGCTCTAAGATCCTAAGATCGGCAAAGTCATTGGCCAGAATGTTCATTATACATGTCTACAGGTTGCATGGTGTTCCTGAGCGTGTAGTTTCTGATCGAGGAGTCCAATTTACCTTGAACTTTTGGAGGGAATTTTTGAAGTTAATAGGCTCCACCCAGAGCTTAAGCTCCACCCACCATCCCCAAACTAATGGGGCTTGCGAGAGAACTAACGGGGTGCTAGAGCAATACCTCAGATGTTACATAAACTACAGCAAGACAACTGGGCGGATCTATTGCCTTTTGCGGAGGTGGCATATAATAACTCTGTCCACAGCAGTATGGGGTTTACTCCTTTCAAAGTGGCCACTGGGCAAGATTTTGTGCCCATACCTGAACTTCCTCATGAAAACCCAAATGTCCAATCGTTGAGTGACTGGATATCTCAACTTCAACTGAATTGGCCGGTCACTTGTAAAGCTTTGGACGAGGCACACCAGTCTCATAAGAAATTTGCTGACAGGTACCTCGGCGGCTAGCACAGCAGGAATTGCGAGCTGTCGCGAATTCCTGCTGCCCCGAAGCCACGCGAAACCGGAAACCACAGGGGTCAGGGGGATATGGCTGCCCTGTAGGGACAGCTGAAGAGAGAGGGGAGTCGGACAGGGGGTGGGGGGTGTCGCAGACCCCCTCCTTCTCCGGAAAAACCCCTTTTTCCCAAGGCGGTGGAGCGGTGGTCAGCAATGGCCGCCACGAAGAAGCCAGCAACCGGGTAAGATTGCGCTGGAGGAAGTAAGAAGAGTGAAAGTGCTGTCTGAGCCGGGTCAAGTAACATCTTTCAAATTGGTTGGAACTGAGCTGTTTGAATTGCTGGAGGATACATTGTATCCCTAAGAAAATCGAAAGCGGCGGAGAAGCTGTTAAAGGGAACTTTTTTTTTCTTTACTCTCCCACCCCATGGAAACAGCAGAAATGTTTGGACATATTGGACATTGAAAGTGAATTGTTTTGAGAGTTGAAGCTAAGGGACAAAAGGGTTTTTGGACATTGAAAAACTTAAGAAATTGGAAAACCCTTGTTGGAGGTATGGATTTCTGATTATTTAAAATTGATATTGCAAGTGGGAAGGGAGAGGAGAAAAAATTGGAACAGAAGCTGAAAAAGGAGGAGATTGCCTAGAATCCTAAAGAAAGGTATATGATAATTGGACCTCTTTGATTACATTAACCCCAGAAAGAGAAAGAGAAGAAGGAAGAAAAGTATTAATTTTTGGAACTTTTTTGGAATTATTTTTGATTAAAAATACTTGTGGTTGTTTTGGGAAAAGTTTCTCTTTTCGTGATGGCATCGCTTGTGGATGAACTAAAGACTGAATATCAAAAATATAAAAAGGAAGATACTTTGGGCACTTTGTTTCAATTCTTAGAAATGGCGTTGTGTACTTATGAAAAGTTGACTACGCAGCAGAAGGACTGGGACAAAGAGGAGGAGGAAGAAGAAGCCATCTTTGATGAACAATGGGTTCTTTCCGGGGAGGAGGAGAAAAAGGATAAGAAAAAGGGGATTTTAAGAATTATAAAAACAACCAAAGAAGAGAAAAATGAGCAGAAAGGTGGAGGCAAGGTTGGAAAACAAAGGAAAAGGAGTAAGAAAAGGGAGGAGGAAAGACAAAGGGGTAAAAAGGGCAAGGAGAAGAATAAGTAAGAGAGAAAGGGGGGGAGGAGAAGCCTCAATGGGGGGAAGCAAGATCTAAAGAAAAAAAGGTTATTCAGAGACAATGGGTGAATTTAATTTAGGATAAAAGAGGGATTCTGGAGGGTACATAAGATTGTGTTTTTTATATGTGTATTTAGAGTATAAAATTCATTGTGTAATTTTAGAATCTTTTAAACAGAATCCCAAGAAAAATTGTTATATGAAGTACTTTTAAGTTAGGGTAATGAGTTATAGACGTTACTCCAATTGGTGTACAGGAGAAGTATAATAAAAGAAAAAAGTTGAATGGATAGTTGGAAATAGAACAGACAAAGAATATTATTGAAAATGGTAATAAGATATGAAAGGATATATAAAGGTTTTGTTATGCTTTTTTTTTTTTTTGGATGTTGTATATTGAAAAAAGGCAAAAAAAATTTTTTTTAATTAATAAGAAATAATTTGGATGAAAAGGAGAAGGGATAAGATATGAAGTTAAATAGACAAAGTATTGATACTATAATTTGGGATTGTTATGTTCTATTGGTTTTCTTCTTTTATTATTTTTTCTTAGAAAAGAACTTATAAGCTGTTATGCCTTGTGCATTGTTTATATAAAATTGATAAAAATGGTTTATATATATAATATAAAAAAGAAAATGATAATAAGATATGGAAGGATATATAAAGTGAATATGATGTTTGAATTTGTGTCTGTGCGAAGAGTTTCAACCCGGGATCAGACAACCTTCAGAAAAGATCTTTTAGTCTTGTTTGTGTTCTGTAAAATCAATAAAATTTGTTTTTGTTTTTTTTTAAAAAGAAATTTGCTGACAGAAAGCGAGCCCCGCAGATGTTGTATCAAGTGGGTGACAAAGTATTCCTCTCGACTAAATATTTGCAGACTACCCAGAAATCGAAGAAGTTGGGTCCTAAGTATGTGGGGCCTTTCCCCATTGAGCGGATTGTAAATCCTGTGACTGTTCAGTTGACTTTACCAAAGACTCTTCGTCGTATTCATCCGGTTTTCCACATCACTTTGTTAAAACCCGAACATACCTGTACCTTGGGACCGGCCCAAATGATCCCCCTGTACCATTGTTGATTGAGGTTGAACAACATTTCGAGATTAAAGAAATTCTGGACTCTAGGAAATGGAGGGGTTGTATCCAATATCTTGTAGCTTGGAAACATTTTCCTCCGTCCTATGCTGAATGGGTAAATGAGAGAGACATTAGGGCCCCTGAACTGCTCAAGAACTTTTATGCCAAATACCCTGATAAACCTTAGAGATGTATGCCAATGTTAACACTTGTTTATTCTATTTTTCTTACAGGCACTAATGTCCTTTTTCTGGGGGGTCCGAATGTCAGCCTCAAGATATCTTCCATAATATGTATATTCTGCATTTTAATTATTGCCTCTTTGCTGCTCTGCCAATCTATTTCTTTCGGCTGTCAATAGCAACGGAGGGAGGGGGGAATTTGGAAGGGAAGAAGGCTGGAGGTGTTTTGCATTCCTTTGCTGGGTTAGCAAGGGGAGGGGGATTCCTTTTTTTAACTTTCCATTTCTTGGCTAGCTTCTGTCCCTTTTTGCGCAACTGTGAACTTTTATCAAAATATGTCAAGGTCAACTGACAGAAGCCTCATCACCAGCTGGAGATGGCCACATGATCATATTCAGAACTTTTAATTGGAAGAGTCATTTGGACTTTGGGGAGGTGGGACATTTCCATTCCTTTGTATATGTGATCTGCGCACCAATTTCTCAGATTCGGAATTAAATCTGCAGCTTCCACTTTATTTTCCAGTAAAAGGATAACTTTGCTCTAACCTGTGGAGTTTGAGTTTTCTTTCTTGGGATTTGAAGGGAGCACAGACTGACACCAGCTTCAAAATGGACGGATTTATTTCACAAGAGGTCTTGCCAAATCTCCTAGAGTCATTCAGCCCTCTCTTCCCAGACAAGATACTCTGGACTCAAGAGGAACCAGGAAAGATTTCCAAATTATATATCTGAAAAGGAAACACAGCATGTTCAATATGGTGACAAATCTGAATACTGAGCAACCTTTTCCTCCTCCTACAAAAAAAGAAAGAAATCCAGCTGTATTTGCAAGGAGGGGTATCTTATTAGGAAGACTGACTACTGCAGTAAATTCAGGCTCACCCTTCTAGATAAGCTTCTAGATAAGACAAGGACTGAAAATATTGGATAAATACATTTACAAAAGTTTTTGACTCCTAGTGTCTGATTATTTACTCTAATAATTTTGATGGCTGCTTGCAAACTAAAAAAAAACCTTTGCACAATCGGAATCACAAATCTCTTAGGTGACAAATAGTGATTGAGATGAGAACCCCATCAACCTCCTGACCCAAACTCCTGGGGAAACTCCAGAGGGAAGAATTAAGAAACCATCCTCCTAGGCATACAGTGATGGGTCATCTGCTAAAATAAAGCCAGGTCGTGGTACACACTTCAAAGTAAATCAGGAAGCCTGTAATTGTGAAGTCTGCTTGGCAAGAACAAAGAATCCTTATCCACAGAAGATATGCATGTGTAAATCTTGTAACAATCCTGGCTAATTGGAAAGCGGATAAAAGTAACATGAGTTAGCCAACTTGCAGATCTCAGCTAACAGGGATAGAGATGGTCTGCAGCAAATCAAATGTATATTAGATAATTCCTAGGGCATTCATTAGCCAAGCCTTGGGAACAGCGACAGCTAGAGATCAATAGAATAAATTGTAGAATTATTACTAAAATGTTTATTAGATGAAATTTCTTATTATCTGACTTTGTCCCACCTTCTCCTTTAGTGAAAATGTATAAAACTTACTCAATCCTTGGCATTTTGACCAGGAGCCCTTTTCCTTGGAGTACTCCAATAAAAAGCAATCAGAAAACCTGAACCTCGTGTCATGCCCCTGGTGGAGACTGACTCTGAGGAAGAGGAGGAACAGCCAACAGGGAATGGGAGTGTGGCTCCAGAGTTGGTGGAGGAGGCTGGGGAAGGGCAAAGGCCAGCTGAGCAGTCAGAGGAGGATCCAGGCCCATCCCCTATCCATTCTAGGTCACGCAGGGAGGAGACGATCAGGGAAAAGCGAGGTCTACTCAAGAGGAGATTACCATGATCCTCCTTGTGGTTGAAGGTGGGAGCTATGTATATAAGTTTGCAACTGCGCAGTTAGAATTTGCAGGAGTCAATTTAGTATTCACCTTGAAAGAAGTTTATCTTTGCTGGCATTCTTCCCATGGACTTTTCTCGGTTATTTTCCTGGAGTTTATGATTAGTTATCTTGTCTTGCTTCAGAATTCTCATCAATGCAGTTTGTTTTAGTTTTCTGTTTGTCTCATTATTTACTTTTGTGATTTTAAACTGTGCCTAATAAAACAGTGAAGTTAAGTTGAAGGCCTTACCAGACTTTAATATATGTTTTGAGTTTTGGGTTATTTTGAGAGACTACGGGTCATCACACCTTGTGTCTGGCGTTCATCATTGGCTTTGGCACCAGACTCAGACCCGAATTGGGGACAACAATCTGGGGGCTCATTCCGGGATTCCACACCTGGATTCAATTGGAAGACACCAACTACTACCAGAGGAGGGCCCCTAGATGGGTAAGACAGTGGCTGAAAGATGTGTGAATGCTTTGAAATAAAACTCCCAGTCAGTGACCAAGATTGTGTGTTTCTGCATTGCCAGCTGCCCTCAGGGCTCATGACTTTTGGCAGTGATTGAAAAGCAAGGGGTGATGCAGAGATCAGTGTGTCTCACTGATGCTGAGAGTGGATTGACTGATTGCAATAAGCCACTGTCTAAATGAACGTCCAGCCTCGGTGACTTCTTAATTGAACTCAAAGGCTAAAGCCCTGAAGAAACCAAAGAGCAGGAACAACCACCTGTGGAGGGAAAAGAAAGAGGCAAAATTTGGAGGAAAGGGAAAGACTGGACAGGAGACGTCCCATGGGATAAAGGGTATCTGCCTGAGATCAGCCCTAAGTAAAAGGCAAACAAAGATCAAGACCAGAGAGGAGAGCCCCAGGGGATAAGAGGAATCCACCTGAGTTCTGGCTTTGAAATGGCAAATGCTGGTGAGTTGTATTTTGCCTAATTTTGAGATATTAAGAGAACTAGATATAGGGATCAAAGGCAGCCTTTTCTCATTATTGTATGTCTGTCTGGCCTCAAATTCCCTTGAACAATCCAGGTGATTTTTGGCTGTTTCAAGGACTCATAATGTGGAACTTATTGAGCAACTAAAAGCAATATTGGAGAACAAAAGAGACAGACAAAGATACAATATTTGAGTTTATTTGTGAAACTTGTTAATAGTCTACTTCTGTTAGAAGAGTGTGGAGATAGTGTATATGTGTGTCTATGTTGTATAATTTCCAAGATTTGGGAAAGGAGCAAGACCAGAGGTGGGATTCAATTTTTTAAACAACCGGTTCTGTGGGCATGACTTAATTGGTGATCATGGCTTAGTGGTCATGTGACTGGGTGGACATGGCCAACTCAATATCACTCACATTGAGGCACGCATCTCCTCACCTGGCATCTCATGACTGTGGGGATGCTACAACAGTCGTAAGTGTGAAAAATGGTCATAAGTCACTTTTTTCAGTGCCATTGTAACTTTGAATGGTCACTCCACACAAGCAAAGTACCAACAAAGGAGCGGGGAAAAAACTCCAGAGAAGTTCCTGAGACAGGAAGTCTAGTCCTGCCAAGAATGTAATAAGGGTTAACGGAGAGGCAGTTTCCGTAAGCAGCACCAGAATGTTTCCTTCCTGCCTTCCTTACAGGATTAGGCCAGCAATTTCTTCTAACAACCGGTTCTCTGAACTAGTTCTAGCGAATAGGTGCAAACTGGTAGAATCCCACCCCTGAGCAAGACCCTCTCATAACAATAAACAAAAGGCATTATTATTATTATTGTTGTTGTTGTTGTTGTTGTTGTTGTCATTGTTGTTATTGTTGTTAGGATTTGGAAAAATGGAGCTCACTGGCTTGTGAAAGCTCCCTAAAATAATGAAAGGAAATATTTGTGGATTTTTTTATGCAAGCAGTTTGAAGGGAGGATAAATGTGCAAGTATGCTGATGTCTAAATGCTTGTGTGTGTTGACTCCCTATCCTAAACTATGAAAGGGGTTAATTATTTTGATTCCCTTTCTTATAAAGAAACCCAGTGCTCCTCCATTTATGCTGGAGGACTCTGAGACTGGTCTGCCACCCCCCTATTTACTCATGGAATGGGACAGCCCAGACAAGGAGATCCCCCAAAAAGGGGGGAGGCTGAGGAACAATGTAATCAAACCGTGAGTGACTCCCCTGACATCCCCTGAGACCGGAGATGCAGGCTCCACTTAGAGAAAATTTAGTGGTAGGAGGAGGAAATAGATTCCGGAGTGCTAGTTTACACACCATTTACTACTTCAGAGCTTTATAACTGTAAGCAACAGAATCCCAGTTATAGGGAAGACCCAGAGAAAATGCACTCTCTATTCTTATTTATCATAAGGAAACATAACCCCACTTGGACAGACAACTGCTGACAATGTCCTCTCACAGAGCCAGAATGGGATCTGGATGATGACCGGGACAATAAGAGATTATGAAACTATCAATTCTTACTCTCATATGGAATCCAAAATGGAGTCCTTAAAATTAAGAATCTTGCAAAAGTATATGAATAAGGCAAACAAAAGAGGAAAGTCCTGGAGATTTTCTTGAAAGAATATACCAGGTTTTCAGGAAATACATTGATTTAGATCCTGAAGCCTCAGACAAACAGAAAATGACAAACATGATTTTTTTTTTAATAACAAATTTTATTAATTTTACAAAAACAGTACACAAAGAATCCAGGCATAACAACTTGAAAAATCTTTTCTAAAAAGAAAATAATAATTAAAGAAGAAAGCCAATAGAACATACAAAATAATTCCAAACTGTAATATCAATATTTACGTTATCTATTTAACTTCATATCTTAAAACATGATTTTTTAAATAGGGCAATCAGCAGAAGAGACAAGAAGAAAGTTACAGAAAGTAGAAGGGGGTCCAGGGAAAGGCATTTCAGAATTGGTTGAGATAGCTTATAAAGTTTTTACTAACAGAGGACAAGAAGCAAATAAGACGCTTGCTGAAATGCTATCTTCCTAGCAGATGCCCTTAGGCAGGAAAAGCGGGGAGGAAGGGTTTTCTCCGGTAATATCACACTACTATCTAGAACATACACATTTGCTAGACCAATACTTGAATACAGCTCATCAGTCTGGAACCCTCATTATGTATCTGATATTAATACAGTTGAGAAAGTCCAGAAATATTTCACAAGAAGAGTTCTCCACTCCTCTACTCATTGCAGAATACCTTATGCCACCAGACTTGAAATTCTAGACCTAGAAAACCTAGAACTACGCCGCCTTTGGTCTGATTTAAGTCTAATACATAAAATTATATATTGCAATGTCCTACCTGTCAATGAATACTTCAGCTTCAAACATAACAATACAAGAGCACACAATAGATACAAACTCAAGGTAAACCACACCGAACTTGATTGCAGGAAATGCAACTTCAGCAACAGAGTGGTCAATGTCTGGAATAACTCTACCTGACTCTGTGGTTTCTTCCCCAAACCCCAAAAACTTTACCCTTAGACTGTCCACTATTGACCTCACCCTTTTCCTGAGAGATCTGTAGGGGGTGTGCATAAGTGCCTTCCGCCCCTGTCCTATTGTTTGCTTTTTATTTTTCTTATATGTATCCATTTCATGTATTCATAACTATGTTTATACTTATACTGTTATCTTATAATCGCTTGACAAAATAAATAAAATAAAATAAACCGGAAGAGGACGGTGAGGAGGGGGATTCAGGTAGCTCGAGGAAGTAGTATGGGCATGGAAGAGGAAGGTCTCCTTGGGACCCAGTGTGCTATATGCAGAAAGGAAGGTTATTGGAAGAGTGGATGCCTGATGGCTACAGCCATGCAAGCAGAAAAAGAAGAGTGAAGAGGCCAAGAGCAGGGAGCTATTGCTCCCCCAACCTCCAAACAACTGGTGGAAGTCCAAAGTGGAAGATCTAAACATAAGATGTTAATAGATACAGGATCCAGTATATCTGTCTTTAACAGACCTATTGCTCCCCAGACTACTGATGTGATACCTTTTGTTGGGGCTTCAGGGAAGGCTACAGTGCGCCTGAAACAACATAAGCTCAAATTGCACAGCAGGAGGTTAAATACTTAGGGTATGGTATCTCTGTAGGACAGCAGAAACTGTTAGCCTCAAGGAGGGAAGCAATATGTCAATTAAAGCTCCCTGTTAACAGAAAACAATTGGGATTCTTAGGGATGGCTGGTTTTTGCAGAATTTGGATTCTTAATTTTTGATTAATTGTCAAGCCCCCTTATAAGGCTGTTAAAGGGGGGATGGAAAATATTTGAAACAATTCGGTAATGCTAAGATTCACACAAATAGAGAGTGAGTTTATGGGAGCACTGGCACTGGGGCTTCCAGACCCAACTACACCTTTTACTCTTTGTACATAAATGGAAAGGCATTGCCATGAGTGTTCTCACCCAGAAATTAGGCTCATGGCAAAGACCTGTGGCACTGGGGTGGCTTGTGAATAGTGGCAGCAACAGCTCTGCTAGTTGAAGAAGCCTGACTCTGGTTTCTTCCACAAACCCCAAAAACTTTAACCTTAAACTGTCCACTATTGACCTCATCCCTTTTCCTAAGAGGTCTGTAGGGGGTGTGTATAAGTGCACCAACGTGCCTACCGTCCCTGTCCTACTGTTTCTTTTTTATTTCTTTTTTATTTTTCTTATATGTATCCATGTATTCATAACTATGTTTTTACTTATACCTATTATCTTGTAAGCAATTGACAAAAATAAATAAATAAACAAACAAACAAACAAATAAATAAATAAATAACTCTGACCACCCAGACAGCACTAAAAGTGGAAGGCCTGGAATCTTCAATAGATCATTTCCAGAGTGAGAAATATCCACGATCTACTATTCCTGATTCTTGGAGTGAGCAGCCTCAGATTTCCTCAGTAGAACTGGGATTTAAGTTGTTGTTCCAGAAACAAAAACCTCTGAAACCACAGCTGCATGGGGTGGGGTGGGGGAATACTACCCCCCATAGTCATTCTCTCAATTAGAAATTTTCCTCAAAAGGTATTAGTAGCTACCCACTTTACCTGAAAGGAAGGTTAGAAACCATAGAGACCTTGAACAATCCACTATCCGAAGAACTACCAACACCCTACTTTGTTTAGTGGGCTCTGGTCCTTCAATAATGTCATGCATTGTATACAGGCAGTGGAGAAAACCCTAGCTAATGAGACAGCTCTAGATATGGTATTGGCATCCTAAGGAGGTGTGTGTGCACTATGTGGACAACTATGCTGTGTGCATATTCTGGACAAATCAGAGGAATTCCACAGCTGAACTACACACATTGCAAAGATAGCTGCAACCCCCATCCCCACTCCACATGAATGAATGGAAAGCTGGTGGTATTGGCACACAGGATGGTTGCCTGATTTCAACTGGTTAAGAACCTAATAATGACCTTGGCAGGCATAGTCATTGTTCTCTTGATCACCTGTTGTGCATTACAATGCCTTCTGCTTTGCTTTTTCCACCTGTAAGCAAGTTATAGAGTCTACCAGTACACTGATATTGATGTTGGGTTAATCTTGGAAAATTAAATCATTTTCAGATTCAAAGGGGGGAGATGATGGGCTATCTGCTAAAGTAAAGCCAGGTCATGGCACACACTTCAAAGTAAATCAGGAAGCCTGCAATTGTGGAGTCTGCCTGGCAAGAACAAAAAATCCTTATCTACAGAAGATATTCAGATGTAAATCTCCTAACAATCCTGGCTAATTGGAAAGCGGATAAAAGTAACAGGAGTTAGCCATCTTGCATACCTTAGCTAAAAGTTAGGCCTGCAGCAAATCAAATGTGCATTAGATAATTCCTAGGGCATTCATTAGCCAACACTTGGGAATAGGGACAGCAAGAGACCAATAGAACAAATTGCATAATTTGTTTATTAGCATAAATAAATTGCACTAAAATGTTTATTAGATGAAATTTCTTATTATCTCACTTTGTCCCACCTTCTCTAGTGAAAATGTATAAAACTTATTCAATCCTTTGTTCTTGGCTCTTGGCCTTTTGACCAGGAGCCCTTTTCCTTGGAGTACTCCAATAAAAAGCAATCAGAAAACCTGCACCTCGTGTCTGGCATCTATCATTGGCTTCTTTGGCACCAGGCTCAGACCCGAATTGGGGACAACACAGAACTAATATCTAAATGAATAAACCATCTATGCTTTAACCGTTTAACATGATGTGGGGCATCATCTGGGGTACTGGGAGAACCAGTTAGTGGTGAAAGGCTGGAAACCAGGAAACCGAGTTCCAGTCCTTGCACACCTTCTATCCAACTTCTTGCACACAGGGTTGCAGCCTTGCATGCAAAGCCAGCAGGAGCGACTTTGGCAGGTCACTTCTCTCAGCCTAGGAAAGAGGAGGGGAGGGAATCCCCTTTTGAAAACGGGGCCGCGAAACATGCAGGAAACTGTCCAGGAGTTAAGGCTGCTTTGAAAGTAGAAACCGCTGCTTTCCAAATCTCCCCCGCCCCGCAGGGTTTCTCCCGATGAAATGGAGGGTAAACGCATCCCTCGTCTCTGCGGTCCTCATTTCACATCCCCCCAAGAAGCAGCGTGATGGTCTGGAGCTTTGCTTCCTCCCCTGCCTGGCCCGTGCATGCACAAGGGTGGCAGGGGAACATGTGACCCTGGGATCTCCCTTTCCCATAACTCTGAACCTGACGAACTTTGGCAGGTCACCACGCTCGCCTCCAACAGCAACGTCTGGATCTCCATCCGTGTAAGATTTCCCTGCAAACTCTTGGGACTTCTGGAGGAAACTCGGCCCGAGACTCAGAGAAGAGGAGCCGGATCGGACACAGTAGAAAATCCAGATTCGCTCCCAGCCTTTTCGGGGGTTGGGGGGAAAGGCTCTTAGAACACTTGTGTCTGTTGACGGGGAAAGAACAAGGCGCATACTCTGTTTTCTTCGAAAGAAGGAGGGAGAGGGGCACTGCCCAGCTCTTCCAACGGCTACCGAGGGAGCCCCCTGGGCATCCAGCGAGCATTCCCAGAGGACACGGAGGGCACCATCATGTTCTTTGCAGGACTCGGATGGTGGCCTAGAAGGAAAGTGTCTTTCTCTAACATTGCCTGGATAAGAGAGGAGGTATTGTTTCCAGCAGGTGGTAGTTTCAATATTTTCCTCTTTTTGAAGCCTAAGAACTGTCTGCTGTTTTGCGACAGTGGCGTTAAATAGACAAAATCCTGGCTCCAGGCCCAGGTGGGCTATCAGCAGAATTTTATAAAGCACTATAGGAATCTTTAAGCTTTTCAGTGCTAGAAGTGATGAATGAGGTTTTGTCAAAAACTAAGATACCCAACATGTGGACAGAAGCTTATATTAGTCTTCTACCAAAAGAGGACACTGACCTATGACAAATAAAAGCTATAGACCTATTTCCCTGCTAAATGCAGATTATAAGATCTTTGCCTCAATAATGGCAGAAAGACTTAAAAGATATTTGAATAATTTTATACATGATGATCAAAATGGCTTTCTGCCTAAAACGCAAATCAAAGATAATATTAGAATGATTTTGAACAGTCTGGAATATTATGAAGCACACCCAGAGAAGCAAATGGCATTGGTATTTTTAGATGCACAAAAAGCTTTTGATAATGTAAATTGGCAATTTATGATATCACAAATAGAACAGATGGTTTTTGGAGAAAAATTTATTAAAACAATTGAGGCAATATAGCATAAGCAATCGGCCAAAGTAATGATATATGGAGATTTGACAGATAATATTAGTATCAAAAAAGGAACTAGACAGGGATGTCCGTTGTCGCCTCTGTTGTTTGTGCTGACTTTAGAAGTACTAAACAGGAATATCAGAGACAATAGCGAAATAAAGGGAATGAAAATAAAAAAGGAAGAATACAAATTACAAGCTTTTGCAGATCTGGTTTTTATAATCGGAGGAACCATTGAAAACAGTGCCCAAATTGATAGAAAAATATTGAAGAATATGGACATGTGGTAGGATTGAAAATAAATAAAGACAAAACTAAGATATTAGTTAAGAATATGATTGAAAAACAAAAAAAGGAATTGATAGAATGATTAAATATCCAGATCACAAATAAAGTAAAATATTTCGGAATACAGCTAACAGCAAGGTGTGTTACACTAAAAGAAGATAAATATTATAAATTGAAACAACAGATTGCAACAGACTTGAAAAAATGGGAAATTTACAATTATCCCTAAGAGGGAGAATATCTACAATTAACATGAATATGTTGCCAAGGATACTATTTTTATTTCAGACAATTCCAATTACCATAAATTAGGGAAAGAATACTTTGATGATTTAAACAAAATAATACTGAAATATATATGGCAGGGAAAGAAGGCAAGAATTAAATTGAAACTATTACAGGATGCTAGAATAAGAGGGGGATTTGGATTACCCAATTGGGAATTATACTATCAGGCAGCAACATTGATGTGGGTGAAAGAATTGATTGTTTTAAGAAATACTAGATTGTTAATATTAGATTGTTAACATTAGAAGGTCATGATTTATTGTTAGGATGGCATGCATTCTTATGGTATAAGGGAAGCAATGTGCATGTGTATTTTAGGAGGTATTATATTAGAAATGCTTTATTGACAGTTTGGGAGAAAATAAGAAAACATTACATGAAAATACCAATCTGGTTGTCAACTATAGAGGCATTTGCATATACAAGTGGAACAAACAGATATGGTGAAATATTAAATGAAAAGGGTGAACTCAAAACTAAGAGTTAGAAGGGCAAGAAATAAAGATGAATTGGTATACATATGTGCAAATACATTCTAGATATGATAAAGTTAGTAAAACAGAGGGATTTTATAATGAGCTTACTGAATTGGATGAAATTTTAACAGGTACTGATGAGAGAATGATTAAAAAATTTATGGCGATCTACTTGGAATTAAACTAGAGGAAGAATAAGTTAAAGAAACAATGATTGCTTGGGGGGAAAATTTGGATATGGAATAGATTTAGATAAATGGCAAAATTATGGTCTCAAAACTATAAATTAAGAATGTTGACAGCATATAAAGAGAATTTGTATAAGATATTTTACAGGTGGCATCTACCCCCAGCACGAATAGCAAGGATGTTTAAGAACAAATCAGAAAAATGTTGGAAGTGTCATCAGATACCTGGATCATATTATCACATGTGGTGGACATGTGTGGAAGCCAAAAGATACTGGACTAAAATTCATACATGGCTGGAAAAAAATGACAAAACAACATATAGACTTGAAGCTAGATTTTTTTTTATTGGGTATCATGCCAGAAGGATACAGTAGAGAATTGACATATTTGATTATTAATATTTTAACAGCAGCTAGAATTGTATTTGTTCAAAATTGGAAAAGTGAAAAACCCCAATAGAAAAAGAGGTGATAAAAAAAAATAATGGAATGTGTAGAAATGAGCAGATTGACATTTGCTATTAGAGAGCAAGAAGAAAAAGAGTACTATAAAATTAGGGATTTATATTACCAATGGCTAGATAAGAAAATAGAGAAACAAAATACATTATAATATTGATATAATAGTAAAGATGATACATTATATAATATGCTATATATGTTATATTTGATGATGGTGAAATGAATGATATTATGAACAAAGCATTGTAAAACTGAAATTTGCTCAAAAAGAATTATATGAATTTATAATCAAAGTCTAATAATGGTTTGATAATAATATAATATGATATTGATTGTTGATCTATATAAAATGAATTTCAAGTTAAGATTAGGAGGGAAAGACTGTTAATATTGTGCACAAGAGATATGTACCAACCAACACATTGTACAATGGAAAGATGGTTTTATGTTTTGTGTTTATGTTTGTGTTTGTGTATGTCGTTAAAAAATTCTTAAAAACAACAACTTATATACCACTTCATAGTGCTTTACATCACTCCATAAACGGATTATAGAATTGGCATATTGCCTCCAACAATCTGGGTCCTCATTTTACTGGTCTCAGAAGAGTGGAAGGTTCAATCAACCTTGAGCCAGTCTGAATCAAACTCCTGGCAGTCAGTGGAATTAGCTTGCAATACTGCATTTTAACCACTGCATCACCTTGGCTCTATTGCTTCAAAAAGTGTTTTTGAACACGGATTTCACTTCTCATTCTGGTTTCTTTTGAGAGAGGAATTCATCATTCTGAAATTATTTTCACATGATATGTTGATATATATGTAATCTTGTTCTATGGCTTTTGGTTGAATTATGTTGAATTCCCAGACAGGTAGTCCTCAACTTAGAAAAGTTCATCTACTACTGTTTGAAGTTAGAACGGTACTGAAAAAATGTCTTATGACCACTTTTTACACTTATGACTGTTGAAACATGGTCACGATTTATATTCAGATGTTTGGCAAGTCACTCACATTTATGACGGTTGCAGTGTTTTGGGGTCACATGATCCACACTCCATGCATTGATATGGCTTCTCTCTTGTGTGGATCAAATTCTGGGAATTAAGACTATGGCTACAAGTAAAGCTCTTTCCACACTCCGTGCATTCATAATGTCATTCTCCTTTGTGAATCCTTTCATGTCTTTTAAGAGAGTTATTATTAGAAGTCTTTCCACACTCCATGCATTGATATGGCTTCTCACCTCTCGTGGATCCTGTTGTGCAAATTAAGATGACTGCTATCATTAAAGGTCTTTCACACACTCCTGTGTGGATCCTTTGTGGGAATTAAGACTAGTGCCATAAGTGAAGGTCTTTCCACACTCCATGTATTTATAAGGTTTTTCTCCTGTGTGGATCCTTTTGTGGGAATCAAGACTACTGGTATAAGTAAAGGTCTTTCCATACTCCATGCATTGATATGGTGTGTGGATTCTTTTATGAGTGGTAAGAGCAGAATTCCATCTAAAGCCCTTTCCACATTCAAAACATTTATATGGTTTCTTTTCTGTGTGGATCTCCTTGTGGGTATTAAGATTACTACTCTTCTTAAAACTCTTTCCACATTGATATGGCTTCTTTCTGTGTGGATCAAGTTGTGGGAAAAGTCTTCTGAGAAAAACAAGGAAGCCCAGTTGCCTCTTGAAAAAGTACCTTTGGGACAACCATGACATGGATGGCTACCTGAGAAATCAGTCAGCAAACCACCATTCACTGCAAAGAGAATAATACCCGAATCAACAAACCATTTAAGGCTTTACATGATATTTTGATTCAGGCATCTCCTGGAAAGAGGTTTCTCACTTTTTGCCTAATTCTAAATGGCTCCAATGTTTCTGGTGGTTACAAAACTAAAATTGGTGCCCTTTCACCAGTCTGATCCAGAACCATAGTTAAGCAGTATTTGAATAAATAGCTTCAAATCAGCCTGAGTCTTTGAAAACCTAAAGTATTCCTTCCCCCCTCCAAATCCTTCCACAAGTTTTCCTGTGGGTTTAATTTTTAATTCGTTAAAAAGAATTTTAAAAAATGTCTCATGGACAACCAAATCACACCAATGATATTTTATTTATATCCAAAATTATTTTTATTCCATTCTAATTAAAATCCAATTAATTTCAAATAAACCCAAAGCGGAGGGGAATTTCTGGATGGCAATAGCTCCCTACCCTCGATTAGGTTGATGCCAAACTTGGTACACAAATGGGCACATCTGAGAGAAGGGACATCCCACCCAGGACCCATTGTCAGATCCGTGTATCTGCCATTCTTCAATGGAAGAAGTAGTGGAGAGGGAATTAATCCTTTTTGATGTAACCTGAATATATTAAATCTTATATTGAATTTGTATAACCTACACATGATATACAACTGAAGGTTGGGGGCCAGATGTCCAGAAACCTATCACCTCTTGAAGAGACAGCAAAGGCAGAAGGGACCATAAAAATTCCAGCTCCGGAAGATAAGCCCTGAGACTCTTCAAAAGATCATTCCCAAAGAAGGGGAGGGGCAATTAACATGTTGGGTCTTTGTTTGACAAAATACACATCAAGATAAGGGGAGGGCCCTAACTTCCCTTATCTATCACTGCATACCTGGGAGCCCTTAGACTTTGCTTTGAATCCTGCTGGAATCAACTCATTTCAATAAAGAATTCCTTTTGAAACTTCCAGTGATCAGAATTTCATTCTTTTCGGTTGAATGAGAAAAATCCAGTAGCTGACACCCATACAGTTTTGGTTATAGCAGTTCAGGCCCATCAGGGAGCCAGTGACAATGTTCAGGTATGAATACTGAACCCTGGTAGGCCGAACCTTGCTCAAGAGATGACATCATCCTTATGTGACCCTCAGATTCTTGCTAAAATCTTCTATGGCATGAAATGTTGCATGTTATGAGCAGAAAGCATTAAAAAAACAATTCCTTTATGTGTGAAACAGAATTCTATGCAATTTTCCAATTTTTCTTTCAATAAATTTCCTTCTTCTATAAATTTACTTTGGCAAAACAGTTATCACACCATGCTAGAAACTGGGTGACTTTGAGTACTAGTTGGCTGGGTGACTTTGGGGCAGTCTCTCTCAACTCAATCCATGTCACAGAGTTGTTGTTGTAAGGAAAACAGCAGGAGGAAAGAACACTGGGTTTGTCGACTGCCTTTATTATTATTTACAAAAATAAAGACCGAATATAAATAAATAAGTGATGTTTTTCAGTAATCACATCTAATCCCCTCACCCTATGATGTTTCTATGTTTCTGAGCACAGACAGGGTTCTTACCCAGAGAAAACAGATTTCTGGAAATCTTCAGCATGACCTCTCCATAAAGAGCTTTTTGGTCAGCATCCGTCTGAGACCACTCCTCCTTGGAGAAATACACAGCCACGTCCTCAAAAGACACTACACCCTGAACAAGGAAAAAAGGTTCGAGAGAGATCCAGTGAACAAAATAGGCATCTTCTGCTGAATTCAAAATGAGATCACTTGTAACAGGATATGTCTATGGAGATTCCCAATTACCAGGTCATGGCTGTCCCAAAGATGCTTTTGAAAAGGCAGAAAAGAGTATATTTTGGAATGGTGTGTGAGAATAACCCTAGGAGACAGAAGGAAGCGCCCTGATGCTGACAACAGTCTGTTCAATGAAATCTGATGGCGAAGCAGGAGAAATAGAGAAAGCGTCTCACAAAGGATCCCCTCAGAAGGAAGAGAGAAGCTAGGTTGCATATAGTTTTGAATGACGGATGTCAGATTTATATTGCTTAGAAACAGCAATTTATTATAATAAACTTTAGAACAAAATGAATTCCATCCAAGATTCATGGACCTTTTCCTATCTTTTTCCTCCTTACCTGAAGTTGCGGTTCAGCCAATCCTTCAGCCCCACCACAAAGAGGAGGTGATTCTAAAATTTCTAAGGAGAGTTTTCTACTCTCTGTAAGACAGAGAAAAATGGTGGAGCAGATTTGTTATAAAGAGAGAGATTCCAATCAAGAGGAGAAAAAGAATAAGCTAAATGTTGAAGTCACATTACACAGAAAGAGCTTTTCTTAGCTGATGTGCTTTCATTATTTTGATCTTTGTGTAAAGTCTTTCTGAACAGCAGCTCTTGAGAAGATCTGAGTGAATCTTTCCTCCCCTTGGGATACTCAGTCATAGCTTCAAAAGATTTCTGGACATGATGTGATATGAGAACGAAGAAAGAGCACTCAGGAATTATCATACTGCAGCTTTAAACCAGCAGACCCCAATGTCTGTTGCAAAATTTGAAAAAGAATACAAAAATTGCCTCAAACACATTCTCTAGAACAGTGATGGCTAAACTTTTCATTGTCCTGTGCCTACGCACATAATGCAATGCAAGCATGATCCCCCTGTACCCCTGCATATGCACACGATTCCTCCATGCTTCTTCCGCTCCCTGTGCATGCCTGCGTGATTCTACTGTGCTCTCCCACCCCCATGCTCCCCTGCCCCCCTGCGCATGCATCTCCTGCATGTGCCCTGTCCCCCTGCGCATGCACGGCAGGTACCCGCGATACTCAGCTGACTGGTAGGAGGCGCACGCAGTGGAATTGAGCTGAGGTGACAGCTCACGTGCGGTCAGAGATGGCTCTGCATGCCACTTGTGGCATGCGTGCCATAGGTTCGCCATCATGGCCCTATAAGAATAATAAGACAACTGTCCCTAGGAATTAAGAATCCCAGAAAATTCTACCAAAAAGGAATTGACAAATTCACAGAACTTCTCTTCAGATTAATGATTAATTTCTCACACCTGCAACTCTTCTTGCCTCTTTTCCTCCCCCTGGGTCAGCAAGAAGCCTTCGGCCAGGGCCACCACCTGGGAACTGGTCTCCGCTCCACACTCCCTCACCCATTTCTCCATCTCTGGGGGAAGGACAGCCAGGAACTGCTTCAGGAGCACCATGTCCAGCATCTGAGCCTTTGTTTGTCTTTCTGGCTGCAGCCATTGACAGCAAAGGTGGTGAAGCTGAGTGCAAATATCTCGGGGACTCTTCCCCCCCTGGAACTGCACTTTTCTGAAGTGACAGTATTGGATCTCTGAAGTGTTGGCTTCCTCTTCTTGGCTCTTCTGCCCAGGACTTGCCCCATTCTTCCCATAGCTCCAAGGCTGAGTAGCTGGAAGGCCTTTTCCAACACCTGCATCTGCTGGTCCTTGTCCCTCCATCTTCTCTCTGCTCTGTAATCCAGCTCCAAAATGGACAGTTGGATTTCACAAGAGGTCTAGCCAAATCTCCTAGGGTGATTTAGCCCTCTTCCCACACAAGATACTCTGGACTCAAGAGGAACCAGGAAAGATTTCCAAATTACATATCTGAAAAGGAAACACAGCGTGTTCAATATGTTGACAAATGTAAATACTGAGCAACCACTTCCTCCTCCTACAAAAAAAGAAAGAAATCCAGCAGTATCTGCAAGGAGGGGTATCTTATTAGGAAGACTGACTACTGTAATAAATTCTAGATCAGCTTCGAACAAGGACTGAAAATATTGGATAAATACATTTAGAAATGTTTTCAACTTCTAATGTCTGATTATTTACTCTAATAATTTTGATGGCTGATTGCAAAGTAAAAAGCAACCTTTGCACAATGAAATCATGCTTTAATCATTTAATATGATGTGGAGAATCGTCTGGTGTGCTGGAAGTGAAAGGGTGGAAACCAGGAAAGGAGTTCCAGTCCTTGCACACCTTGTATCTGTGAGGTGGGCTCGATGAAAAGACCACCAAAAGGTTCGTTGATCCAAGGAAAACAAGATTTTATTTGCACGTTTGCAAAGGCGGGTTCCCTCAGGCATTGAAGGAACCCAGAGCAAAATTCAAGCAGCACTTTTATACCCTAACTGTCCGCCCCCTCGTACAAGGGTTTGGCTCACATTCTTCCTGTTTTTAAATTGACACATATATTTTCCGGAGGTTTAGTCGCTCTCTTATCTGGCAAAAGCAACTACGCAGTTTCTGGCACATATGCCTTCTATCAATACCCCCTATTGTTCTACCCACTTCTTGTTATCTCTCTTTTGCGCTCAAGCTTCTGAGTTTTGAGACACTTACTCCCTTATAACAAGCAGGATATTTCAAAATGGTTTTTTTTTGTCCTGCTCACAATACCTCCATTGTTCTACCCACATCCTGCTTTTCTCTCTTGTACTCAAGCTGGAACACTTCCTTATTTGGCAGAGCTACTGAGACACTTCCTTTGAGACACTTCCTTACATGACTCCTTAGGCCCAGCCAACATGACTTCTGTCCTGCTCACATATCAAACTTCTTGCATACGGAGTTGCATGCAAAATCAGCAGGAGCGACTTTGGCAGGTCGCTTCTCTCAAGCCTAGGAAAGAGGAGGGGAGGGAATCCCCTTCTGAAAACTGGGCCACGAAATATGCAGGAAACTGTCCAGGAGTCAAGGCTGCTTTGAAAGTAGAAATCTCTGCTTTCCAAAGCTCCCCCGCCCCGCAGGGTTTCTCCCGATGAAATGGAGGGTAAACACATCCCTCGCCTCTGCGGTCCTCATTCCCTCCCCTCGTCCCCCCAAGAAGCAGTGCGATGGTCCGGAGCTTTGCTTCCTCCTCTGCCTGGCCCGTGCATGCACAAGGGTGGCAGGGGAACATGGGACCACGGGATCTCCCTTTCCCATAACTCTGAACCTGGCAAACTTTTGCAGGTCGCCACGCACGCCTCCAACAGCAACATCTGCATCTCCATCCATGTAAGATTTCCCTGCAAACTCTTGGCCTTCTGGAGAAAACTCAGCCCAAGGCTCCCAGCTAAGGGGAGCCGGATTGGACACAGTAGAAAAGCCAGATTCGCTCCCAGCCTTTTCCGGGGGTTGGGGGGGAAAGGCCCGTAGAACACTTGCGTCTGTTGACGGGAAAAGAACAAGGTGCATGCTCTGTTTTCTTCGAAAGGAGGAGGGGGGGAGGCGCTGCCCAGCTCTTCCAACGGCTACCGAGGGAGCCCCCTGGGGGATCCAGCGAGCGATGCCAGAGGACACGGAGGGCACCATCATGTTCCTTGCGGGACTCGGATGGTGGCTTAGAAGGAAAGTGTCTTTCTCTAACATTGCCTGGATAAGAGAGGAGGTACTGTCTCCAGCATGTGGTAGTTTCAATATTTTCCTCTTTTTAAAGCCTAAGAACCGTCTGCGGTTTTGCGAACATTGAGAAAATCTCTTGTGGGGACTCAAAAGCCGCTTTCCTCGAGAGCAGCTTCTCTGCTGAAGGGTCTGTAGGAGGCCTCAAAAACGAGCAACAATCCTGTCAGAAATGGCAGGGCAGTCAAAAGACAAGAAACAAAGCCTCTCTTTGAAAAACAAGCTTCTGTGTTGTGGTTGTTGGCAAACTCAACCTTGAAGTGATGGAAGATATTATGGGGGCTGGCAAAGACACAGGGAGGAAAGAGATACGTTTGGAAAATTAAGATTTGTATTGACTTTCTTTAGTGAGTTCAATTATTATCGCTGCCTTTTCAAACTCATGCCTCTGGGTGATCAAGGAGGATTGGAAGCACCAAGAGGTAGCCTGAAAGAACCGATAGCGGAAAGAGTAGTTTGGAGAACCGGCAAATACTACCTCTAAGATTTTACAGTATCCTTCCCCTGCCACACCCACCGAGCCACGCCCACAGAACTGGTAGTAAAAAACTTTGAATCCCACCACTGAAATACACTGCAGGAAATATGAGTAGGAATCTTAAGATCTTTGGAGTAAAAAAGGTGCATTTTTTCTAGCCAAAAGAAATGAAGACTTTACTGGTTTGAAGAGATTCGTCTGGATTTGGATGTGACAGCGCAAGAACAACAAAAAGATTAATGAAATAAAGAAATGGGGAAATAGTGTAAAGAAATAATTTTAAAAGGATGGAATTAACACCTCTCTCTTGCCAAAAGCCTGCTTCTTTTCAGCCCATTTTTTTCTGAAGAAAAAAAGATTTAGTTACAATTATTGAAAGAAAACATGTAAATAGAAGGAAAATAGTAGTTAAGGAGCAATTTAAAAGAATGGCCTTAACTTGTCATTCTTGCTCTGCTTTTTTTCACCCCTTTTCTTTATATATCAAGACTCCTAAGTACCACCTGTCTAATTTTGTCAATCTTTTATTCTGAAAAAAATTAACATGATTACAAAACCAAAATTGATACCCTTTCACCTGTTTGATCCAGAACCATCAGTCAAAAAGAAGACTCAATCACCCAGCCAAAAGTATCTAAAAAGATTAAATCATGGTGATGATTTAAATCAGGGGTCGCCAACCTTTTGGACTTCAGGGACCACCAAACTTATAATTTTAAATCCCAGGGACCACTAACCGGTTCTGTGGGTATGGCCTAATTTGTGGGTGTGGCTTGGTGGTCATGTGACTGGCTGGGCATGGCTTATATATAAATATAGAATTTTTTTTTAAAAAGGTGATGAGTCCAGGGGTGGGATTCAACTGGTGTTACAACCGGTTCGGTGAAAGCGTGTTTTGCCACGCAAAGCAGCTGACGTTGAACAAGCAGGAAATAAAGGACAGCCAAGAGCCCAGGGGAGCGGGTTGGTCAAACAGATGATCAGAAAGTCATCGCAGCAAACCGGTTCGGTGTCAGCTGCTCTTCGAAGCTACCGGTTCTATAGAACCAGGCCAAATCAGTAGCATTCCACTCCTGTAATAGTCCATCTGGTTTGATACTGTGTATCCCACAGTATTGTATCTTAACAAAAAGTAAGTTGTGGTCAATCTTGCCTTTCTAAAGTCCAAGTATACTATGTCCATAGCATTTCGTTGGTCCTAATTTAGTCACTTTGTCAAAGAGTTGGCTAATTCAATCCTGTAGTTCAGGAGAATTTTCCTTTCTCAATTTTCCTTTCTACATCATAGGCAAAGCTAAAAAGTGGAAAGAACCCTGTTGAAGAGCTCATGTACAGTTTGGAGCTTCCACATGGGACAGAAACACTGTCATGCCCCTTTCAGACTCTGATTCGGAGAGCAGCTGACAGGGAGTTGGAGTGTGGCTCTATTGGCTGGGGAAGAAACTGGGGAAGGGCACAGTCCGGCTGGGCAGAGCAGGGGAGAAGTAGAGCAAGGGAGAGGGAATTTGGGGGAAGACCCAGACCCACCTCCCCTTCATCCTAGGGCACACAGGGAGGAATGGAGAAGGGAGCAACGTGAGTTGCGTGGCTTACAGGAGAGGAAAGGGCCTTGATTCCCTTCATTACTGCAGCTGGGACACAGTGTTTAAAAAGGAAAGCTGTGCACAGCACTTGTTGGGAGCAAAACGTGAATTATCTGGTATCATTGAGGATTATCTTGTTCCTGGAGTCTTCCCAACTGTGTGTGTTTTGCTATGCTTTCAAGTTTGCAATTCCTTCTCCTGCCCTGTCCAGTTAATTACTGCACCATGGTTTGTTTGGAGTTTTAGTTATAGTTTGTATGTACTTTGTTTTCAGACTGAATTTCCTCCACTTAAAGGCTGTTCTTTTCTCCAGCCAGAAGGTAACCTGGACATTTTGGGCAAAGTTAAAGATAATAAAGGGACTCTTCTTGCTTATTTGACTGTGTTGCCTTTGTGCCACAACCTGGTTCATTCACAGACACCAATTTCTCATGCATTTCCTATTTTAATGGCTGTGGCTGTCAGCAAATGTTCAATTCTTGGACAGAGTCAAATAGCTGATTTCAGAAAGACTGCCTAGGAATTTGTTCTGCATTATGTCTTGATGAGATTGCCAAATCTTCACCTCTTGTAAAGGGCTTCTTCAAGATCTGGAGCTGTCTGTCTCTTCTGTAGAAACATTTTGCTGTAAAAATAACAAGATTCCCACAGTTGCAGCGTTGCTCAACTTTCCTAACTTGTAACCTGTGTACAAGCTGAGGCTGGTATTGATCTGACCTTGTATGCTCAACAGGAACTAAAATGAGAAATAACTTTCTGATTTCCCTTCTCTTAGGCCTGGGGTCTTCTCCTGCTTTTTAATTTTGGGAGTTAAAGCTAATGAAGCAGAAGCCACAATGCTGTTCTGGCCCTCAGTGAAATCGAGTTTGACACCCCTGGCTTAGGACAATTAAGATTTTTATTGGAGAAGGAAGTGACATCATAGCAACACCAGTTGCAAAAGAATGAAGCTCTCCGTCCCTGCTCTGGGTTCTCTATGATCGTGGGCTCCAGAAGCAGCTGAAGCTTCCCTGGAGGGGTGATGAAGCAAAGGAGGGGTGCCCTGAGAGGTTCCAGGGGAGAACACAACTCCCCTGTAGAGCCCCAAGGCTTTTTCTACCCTCTATGCCACATCGTGGAAAAGAGACAGCCAAGATGGCTGCCACAAAGCCAGTGACAGTGTAACATCCAAGAAGAGTGCAGGAGCGGACTTAGTGACAGTGTCAGAACTGGGTGAGAACAATCTTTTTTATTTAAAGTGCAACCCCAAGAAGAATATTCAGAAAAGAGGAGTCATAATTATCTTTAAAGTGGTGGCAACCTAACACTGGAGTTAAAATTCTGAAATTTTATATATATATATATATATATATATATATATATATATATATATATATATATATATATAAACAATTTTTATTCTGGACAGATACTGGCTGTGGATAGGCATTTTAAAATGCTGTAATCATATAACAAAAGAGTTATATAACATCTATTTTTGAAATATATCAGTAAAATTTGAAAAGAAAACAAGACAAAGTGAAAACTAATTTAAGACCACCACCTGCTGTCAAAGGGAGACATAACATACTCCCAAAGTTTTGGAAAGGTTTGGTTTATGGAGAATTAAAAGTGAGAAATAAGAGAACTTGATTATCAAAAGACCCCAGAAAGCAGTACAGCAATACAAAACTCAACTGGAAGAGGGATTTGTGAAGGTTTTACCCTTGGATTAATTAAAATAACAGATTGATTAATTCTGTGACATAAGGTCTCCTGGACATTGGACATTGAACTTTTTGTTTGAAAAGTGGCTTTGGTTTGAACAAAAGATTGTTGGACTATTGAATAAAAAGAAACAAAAGAAACAAAAACAAAGATGAGTGGAATTTGGAAAGAAATTGTGTCAGAAATTCAGGATATAAAAGACACCTTGACAAGTGGATGCGAGGAGATCTTGAGCTGGAAATTGAGACACAAATGACAAAAAGAAAATAGGAAGTCCAGGAAGAGGAGGAGTCAACTTAAAGAGCAGCCAGATATGTTGTTGATATAAGAAAAAATAAAAAAACTTATTTTAAAAAAGATTTGTATTGATGTTTTATTTCCATTATTTCAGCTGCCTTTTCAAATTCATGTCTCTGGGCAGCTAACAGCAGTTCAAAATAGCAAGTTGCGGCAGAAAAAATGGGAAGAATCCAGGAGAAATTATCTTGCTTGAAAAGCAACATCAAAAGGAAACAAG
The DNA here is from genome assembly GCA_033807585.1 of Hydrophis major. Classification (NCBI taxonomy): domain Eukaryota; kingdom Metazoa; phylum Chordata; class Lepidosauria; order Squamata; family Elapidae; genus Hydrophis; species Hydrophis major. The sequence continues at coordinate 44,111,664 of CM066329.1, forward strand.
TTTGAAAATGCGAAAGCTCAAACTCATGGAAGTTTTAGAAATTTTATCTCAAAACAAGGTGCCATGATGGATAGATGAATGGGAGAATGGTGTCTCATAGGTGACTGGCGGAAAGGTGCAATTACAAAATACAGGAAGGAAAATCTTGAGAAATACACATAAAGTTCAAATTCCATGAGGCAAAAAAGAAAAGTGGCTTCATTTCTTCAGTAGGGAAGACAGCTCAGGAAATATGAGTCGGAAGTTGAAAGACAATGTAAATCATCTAGATGAAACAAAGTAAGGATTTTCTTCAAGCCAAAAGAGCTGAAGACTCCCAGGGTTTGAAGAGATTAATGTGGATTTGAAAGTGACCCTGCAAGAACAACAAAGAGATTTATTTACATTAATGAAAGAAACAACAGGGAAATAGAGCTAAGAAGTGATTGAAAAATAATAGAATTAACTCCTCTCTCTTGCCCAAAACCTTTATAACACTCCATACACAGTTTAGAGAATCGGCATATTGCCTCAAACAATTTGGGTCCTCATTTTACCGGTTTCAGAAGGTTCAATCAACCTTGAGCAGGTCAGAATCAAACTCTTGGCGGTCAGCAGAAATAGCTTGCAATACTGCATTCTAACCACTGCACCACCTTGGCTCTATTGCTTCAAAAAGTGTCTTTGAACACAGATTTCACTTCTCATTCTAGTTTCTTTGGTGAGAGGAATTCTGAAATTCTTTTCACATATGTTGATATGTGTGTGTGTGTGTGTGTGTGTGTGTGTGTGTGTGATCTTGTTCTATGGCTTTTGGTTGAATTATGTTTAATTCCCAGACAGGTAGTCCTCAACTAAGAACAGTTCGTCTACTACTGTTCAAAGTTAGAACGGTACTGAAAAAATGTTTTATGGTTACATGATTTACATTCAGATATTTGACAGTCACTCACATTTATGATGGTTGCAGTGTTCTGGGGTCACACAATCACCTTTTGTAACCTGCTTGGAATCAGAAGACCAGAATCTGACTGAATCGGAAGCAAAATCAATGGAAAAGGCTGATTCCCTTAACAATAGTGTTATTAACTTAACCACTGCAATGATTGACTTAACAAATGTGGCAAGAAAAGTTGTAAAATGGAGTACAACTCACTTAACTGTTTCGCTTAACAATAGGAATTTTGGGTTCAACAGAAGTCATAAATCTGTATTTCTTTTCTTTTTAAAAATATTTTTTATTGAATTTTCACCTTTAAAAAATGAATTCTATATACATTTTTTGCAGTTCTTTGTATCATCGGTTATTCCATGTTCATGTATGTATGTATGTATGTACCATGTTTCTCATATAATAAGGCTGGGTCTTTTTTTTTTTTGAGCCCCGAAAAAAATGGCTCGGCTGTCTTTTCGGGGGTGACTTAATTTCCACTTGCATCTTTGGGCGGGTGGACAGCGATGGCTTGGATGTTGACCTTGGCGTTGGTGGGGTACTTCATATTGGGTCAATGCAGGCAGCACAATATCCAGGTGTGCAACAAAAGTACTTAACGGCAAGCCCCCCCCCACCATTCCCCATTTCACATGTTTTAATATAGGCCTTAATTTGTGGGGAGGGGCTTAATTTCATTTCATGCTTATAAAACATGCTGGGACTTCCTATTGGGGGAGGCCATATTGTTGGAGAAACAGGGTATGTATGTATGTATGTATGTATATGTGCATATGTATATATAAAAATATATTGTCTAACAAGACATACCATTTTCCCCAGACAGTATTGAATTCTTTTTCTTCCCTCTCTTGCAATTTCATTGTGAGTTTATTCATTTCAGCGCAACCCATTACTTTATAATCATATTCTCTGTGGGGCTATTATCAACTTTCCAATTTTGAGCATATAATATCCTGGCCACTGTTAATATATGTATTATTAAGCTTTCAATATCTTTTGCATATTCCCCATTAGTTATTCCTAGTAAGAATGTTTCAGGTTTGGATACTATCTTTGAGCTTGTTATTTCCTGTAACCAGATCTTTACTTTATTCCAAACTTTATTACTTTTGGGCAGGTCCGCCACTTGTGAAAGAAGGTACCTGGTCTCTTTTTGCTTTTCCAACATTCTGATTTCAAATTTGGATAGATTTTGGCCAATCTCGCTGTGCTAGATGCCAACGATAAAACATTTTATACAGGTTTTCTTTATATGAAGCTGCCATTGTTAAGTTATAATTTCTCGTTCATAATCTTTCCCACTCTTCTAGTTGTATACTGTATTCAAAATTTTTCATCCAGACTATCATTGTTGGTTTCACTGCCTTCTCTTCTCTGTTGAATTTTAATAAATAATTGTACATTTTAGTTATAAATTTTTCCTCTGTTCCTAATAATATTTTATCTATTTGTTGTGGAGTTCTATCTATGCTGAATTCTTCTAAGTCTTTTTTGTATTTTGTTTGTATCTGTAAGGGCCACCAATCTATTATTATCCGTTCCTCTTTCAGTTTTTGGTTCATTTTCAAAATCCCTCGGTCATCTAATAATTGGTTATATCCAATCATTTTATTTATATCTAAGGTATTTGAGTAGATCATAGCTTCCGTAGTGGAGAACCAATCTGGTATTTTCATGTAATGTGTTTTCCTGATTTTAGTCCAGATCTCTAGCAGTGCATCTCTAATTTGACGGTTTAGGAAGTGTAAATTTGTCTTATTTCTCTTTTTCCACATAACAGCATGCCAACCAATTTGTAGATCATGTCCTTCAAGTGTTAATAGCCTCTTATTGCTTATGACAATCCATTCCTTGATCCAAATTAATGCTGCTGCATGTTGGTATAATTCTCAGTCTGGGAGTCCAAAGCCACCTCTGCATCTACTCTCTTGCAATAACTTTAACCTTATGCAGGGTTTTCCCCCCCTCCTATATAAATTTAGTCACCGCCCTATTCAATTCTCAAAAAAAAAAAAAATTAATTTTATAGGAATTGTCTGAAATAGATATAACCACCTTGGCAGCAGGTTAATTTTTATTGCTGCAATCTTTCCTACTAGGGATAGCTATATTTTTCCCATTTCTACAACTTTTTTCATTTGATTCATTATCATAGTTATCCTCTTTTAAAGACGAGTATCTTCATGTGAGACAAATACCTAAATATTTAATCTTGTTCGTAATTTGCAATTCTGTTTCCTTTTCTAATTCTTTTGATATTCTGTCAGGTTTTTAACAAGCATTTTAATTTTAGTTTTATTAATCTTGAGTCTTGCTACATACCAAATTTTTCTATTTCTTTTAATAGAATTTTTCTGGTCTCATTTGGGTTTTCCAGAATGGTTTCGACAGGGTCCATGCATGGGATGTATTCAGCTCTGTTCAGCTCTAGACTGAATAGAAAATCTGAAGTCACACCCCTTCCAGGCCACCGTCTCCAGTTCTTCTATTCAGTCTCGGCGGAGATAGACATTTTTAATCTTGCTCCTCTATACTTTATCCATAGAGGGGTGTTTGTAGTATTTTTAATTTAGATTTGTTATTTTGGACTAACCACACAACAGTCCTTAAGGGACTAATAGCACCTTAGGCTTTTCAAAAGCCTCGATGCTTATTACAATCACAAGCCTCTATTCCATCGGCTTTTTCAAGCAAATAGACTTCCACAGTCTGGAGTTTGCAGAGATTGCTCCCAAAAACCTGGAATAGAGTTTTGGGGGCATTGAAGAGGCACCTTTTGCCGGCTGAGCAGCCTGCCCGTATAAGGGAGTGCTAAGCAGTCTGAGCACAGAAAGACTGTCAGACAGCCTTGTCCAAATAAGGGAGCACAGTCTAAGCAGAGCTGCTGTGTTAGCTGCAACGAGGTTCCAGCAAAGGTAAAATCAACTTGGTGATGGTTTAAATTGGCGGGAGCGCCATTTTGTAGAAGCAGCCATTTTCTAGCCAGCTCTAGTGTGCCTTACAACTTGATCTATACCTCTCATAGACAGTTAACCTTCAAAGATTCTGGTTATTGGGCTATTTAATTGTCTTCAAATTGGTGGAATTCTGTCCTGAGGGGCAAAGCCTCAAAAAAAAGACAATAGGTATTTTTCCTCAGCTTTTCTACCTTTGTATGCTGTGTGCCTCACGACTAGAGCTGTACTACTTATAGACAGTTAACCTTGAAAGATTGTGGTTATTGAGCTATTTAATTGTCTTGAAATTGATGAAACTCTGTCCTGAGGGTCAAAGTCTCAAAAAAATATTTTCTTAAAGAATTTAATAAGACGCATTACAATTAAGTGTTGTTTCTATTTTTATTTGATATAGTCAGAGTAATGTTACAATCAGTTATAGACATTGTGGAGGAATCTTCCAATACAATGTCTTCACATCTGATTGCTTCCAATCAACAAAAAGATAGGAGTAAAAGAACCTGTAAGACCAGAGGATCAGTTCAGGAGGCAGCTGACAAAATCAGGGCCAAGGCCAGAGCTACTAGGAAAACTAAAGCTGATGAGCAGGCCAAGCGTAGACTACATAATACGTTGGTAAAGTAGAGGAGAATTCAAAAGAACAAATGAAATCACTGCAATTAAGTACTCCTAAGGGGGAATAACACAAGTCAATCTATTCTACCCCAAGTGGGATCAGACATGGACAATTTGGGCCAAGTAGTTTTCTAACACGCAGGATTCTGAACTTCCAGAGTGTTCTTACTTGAGTAATCCAAGACCAATGGCTCCTCCTTTAACTAGATAAGGGCAAATGCAACACACTGGAACAGGAAGGCAGTTAATGCCACTGGGGATTCAGCAGTGTTTTTATGTAACTTATTGGTCAGGGAATGATGGGAGAACTTCAGACTAACAGTCCAAATCAGGTGGGCTCTAGAGTAGGTCCCTCCCACCGTAGGAGGCATTCCCACTCCCTTAGACACACACTCATGACATGGTCTCCTGATACTTCAGAGGATAAACAATCTGAGTATTCAGTAGAGGAAGGCAAAATAGCCTACTCCAATGATTCAATTAACAAATGTGGGAAGAAAAGTAGTAAAATGGGGCAAAATTCACTTAACTATCTTGCTTAGCAACAGAAATTTTGGGATCAATTGCAGTCAGATTATGACTACCTGCATTTCTATTGAAGCTCTTCTGACAATTTCTTTATTGATAATGGTTTCCCCCATGTGTTGGTCCCTCTATGGCAAGTAAGAGCGCTACTCTTACTTATTCACTATACGTCTGATTGCACCTCTATTCATCTGAGTAATAAGATCATTAAGTTTGCAGATGATACAACGTTGGTGGGGCTCATTTCTGATAATGATGAGTCTGCGTACAGGGATGAAGTTCATCAGTTGTCCCTCTGGTGCAAAGTAAACAATCTTATTTTTAATATAAATAAGATGAAGGAATTCATAGTGGATTACAGGAAGAGCAGTTCGGATATCCAGCCGTTGTACATTGATGGTGTTTTGATAGAACAGGTGGCAGAATGTAAGTTTCTAGGTATCACCTTGAAACAAGATCTATTGGGGGCAAATACATTAGCCCTAGAAAAAAAGGCTCATCAACGACTATATTTTTTAAGACTTTTAAGATCACAACAACTGCCAGAGTCTGTTGGTTGCCTTTTATCGAAGCTCTATAGAGAGCATTTTATCCTATTGCCTCTGTGTGTGGTTTAGGAGTTGTATAGAGGCGGAGAAAAGGGCACTCCAAAGAGTGCTAAAAAGGGCACAAAAGATCAGCGGATGCTCTCTTCCCTCATTGGAGGATTTGTATAACATGGGATGTAGAAGGAAGATACAAAAGATCTTGAGAGACCCTTCACATCCAGGCCACTCGTTGTTTGAGACCCTACCATCAGGAAGACGATATAGAGTGCTGAAAGCCAGGACAAGTAGATTTAAACATAGCTTTTACCCAAGTGCTGTGATCAGGCTAAATGCAGAGTTATGAATCTGGTGGTCTTAACACATATACATCTTGGTTGTGTAGTTCTTACTGTTATTTGTTTTAATTTGTTTTACACTGTTATTTGTACATGTCTTTTGATGTTGTTCAGTTGTATGTTGTGAAAGAGCACCTCATTTCGTTGTTCTCAGGTTCTGAGTACAATGACAATAAATTTATCTTATCTTCCTCCTTGCAAAACTCTTACCACACACCATTCATATTGTTTTTTTCTCCCATATGGATCCTTTTATGGGAAGTGAGATCACAACTCCTTCTAAAGCCTTCTCCACAGTGCAAATATTTATATGGCCTCGCACCTGTGTGGATTCTTTTGTGGGAATTAAGACTACCATTACTAGCAAAGGTCTTTCCACACTCCATGCATTGATATAGTTTTTCTCCTGTATGGATTCTTTTGTGGCAGGAAAGAGCAGAATTCCACCTAAAGCCTTTTCCACATTCCACACATTTATAAGGCCTCTCTCCCGAGTGGATCCTCTTGTGGGAATCAAGATGTCTGCTGGAACTAAAGGTCTTTCCACACTCTATGCATTGATAAGGTCTTTCTCTTTTGTGATTCCATTGATGTCTTATGAGAGAGTCATAATAACAGAAGGTCTTTCCACATTCCATGCATTTATATGGCTTCTCCTCTGTATGGATAGTTTTATGGTGAATCAGAGCATATTTCCTACTAAAGCTTTTTCCACATTCCATGCATTGATATGGCTTCTCTCCTGTGTGAATCCTCTTATGGGAATTAAGACAACCATTAGAAATAAAGGTCTTTCCACACTCCATGCATTGATATGGCTTCTCTCCGGTGTGGATCCTTTTATGGGAATTGAGATTACTGCTACAATTAAAGGTTTTTCCACATTCCTTGCATTGATATGGCTTCTCTCCTGTGTGGCTCCTCTTATGGGAATTGAGACCACTACTAGAAGCAAAGGTCTTTCCACATTCCTTGCATTGATATGGTTTCTCTCCTGTGTGGATCCTCATATGGGAATTGAGACTACTACCACAAGTAAAGCTCTTTCTACACTCCATGCATTTATAAGGTCTTTCTCCTTTATGATTCCTTTGATGTCTTATAAGAGATTTATTATGACAGAAGGTCTTTCCACACTCCATGAATTGATATGGCTTCTCTGCATGGACAGTTTTATGGTGAATCAGAATGCTTTTCTTGCGAAAGTGCTTTCCGTGCTCCATGCATTGATATAGCTTCCCTTTCCCAACTTTCAAATGGATCACTTGGCATTCTTCCTTGAAATTCTTATTCTCGTGCCCATTATAGCCTTAAAAAAGAAAAATGGAAATTGTAGTAAGAATAGGGGAGCAATCAAACATTTTCTTATTAATTTTAGCCAAAAAATCATCAATATATTTTGGCTGCTTTGTTGGCAAACATGATTCCAAACTACGACTTTAGCAAGGAACCACTTCCAAATGTATCCCTATTGTTATTCATATAACCAGATTGGATCACATCACGATGAATCTAAGACACAACCTAATCTTTGGTCTGGAACTACTTCATGGGGTCACAAACCCCTGAAGTCTATTGGACACGGTATCATGCTGGGTCAACAACATGCCTACCTACCAGTTCCCCAGCTTCATTGGAAGTCTCATCCCCACTTGTCTGCAGGGCAGAATCTTTGAAAGCCAAGGGGAATTTCTGGATGGCAATAGCTCCCCACCCTCAATTAGGCTGATGTCAAACGCAAATGGGCACATCTCAGAGAAGGGACATCCCACTCTGGACCCATCAAGTCTTGGTTACAGCAGCTCAGGGCCATCGAAGATGAGATTCGGGAGTAGGTAGAATCTTGCTCAAGAGAGGCACATCATCCCTGAAGCCTATCCCTCAGATTCTTGCTAATATCTTCTGAAGCATGGAGATGATTATTTTGTAATTTATGACCAGAAAGCATTAAAACACATTTCCTTTATGTAAGGAGAGAGGCTATGCAGTTTTCCAAGTTTTCTTTCAATAAATTTCTTTCTTCCATTAAGTCAGTTTAGTCAAATGGTGAAGGCACCAGGCTAGAAACTAGGTGAGTGAGTTCTAGTTCAGCCTTAGGGATGAATGCTGGCTGGGTAACTTTGGGCCAGTCTGTCTCAGCTCAACCATGTCACAGGATTGCTGTTATAGTGAAAATAGCAGGAGGAAGGAATATTTGGTTTGTCCACTGCCTTTATTATTTCCCAAAAAATAAAGGCAGGATACAAATAAATTGCTTTTTAATCACTTATTTCACTTAATCTATTTTTGAACATCTAAACCCTCCTCCCTGACTTTTCAATATTTCTGAGCAGAGATAGGGATTCTTACCAAGAGAAGCCAGATTCCTGGAATTCTCCAGCATGACTTCTCCATGGAGCACTTTTTGGTCAGCATCTAGTTGAGACCATTCTTCCTTGGAGAAATACACACCCACATCCTCAAAAGACACAACATCCTAAACAAGGAAACAAGTTTTCCTTTTAATAGATAATTATTATTATATTTCCCAAGAATAATTATTATTCTTATTAATAATAATTATTTTATAATAATTATTCCCAAGAATAATTTGACTGTTTCCTTCCGCCAATTCAAGGAAAGAAATCCAGTGAACAAAATGGGCATCTTGTGCAGAATTCAGAATGAGATCTCACCGCTTTTAACTGATGGCACAACTGAAGCACATTGGATCATGTTGGAAGTATGTGGAATGCCTTTCAGTGTAGCCAACTAAAATAGTTTTCTTGGTCAATTGGTAGTTGGGTCTTAAATTCACTAGTTATCAGTTGCCCCAATTCTTCCTATGATGTGCAATGCCAAATACTGGCAAAAGCCACCCGACATTTTTGCCAATGGCTTACTTTATTTACTGAGGGGGAAATGTAACTTCACACCTTCATGAAGGTGTTGGAAGAGCTTGTAACAGGATATGTCTATGGAAATTCTCAATCACCAGGTCATGGTTGTCCCAAAGATGCTTTTCAAAAGGTGCAAAAAAAAGTAGAAAAGGGATGGAGAAAGTGCCTCACAAAGGATCCCCTCAGAAGATGCAGTGGTGGGATTCAAATAATTTAACAACCGGTTCTGTGCCCTCATGATTTCTTCCAACAACCAGTTCACCAAACTGCTCAGAAAGTTAACAACCGGGTCTCCCGAACTGGTGCAAACTGGCTGAATCCCACCCCTGGAACATTATCTAAGCTAAATATGAATTATGAATCTAATATCAGATTTGTATTGCTTAGAAACAACAATTTATTACATTGAACTCCAGAACAAAATAAAAAGCCACCCAAGATTCATGGACCTTTTCTGATGTTTCCTCTTCTTACCTGAAATAGCATTTCAGCCAATCCTTCTCTACCACAAAGATGAAATGATTCTAAAAAGTCCAAGGACAGCTTTCTACTCTCTGTGAGAAAGAGAAAAGTAGTGGAAGCAGATTTGTTAAGAAACATTCCAATCAAAAGGAGCAGAAGAACCAGCTAAATGTTGAAATCTCACATCACAGAGAGCTTTTCTTACTTAGTGTGGTGTCCTGACTTTGATCTTTGTGTAAGGTCTCTGTTAACAGCAGCTCTTGAGAAGTTCTGAATGAATCTTTCTTCCCCTTGGGATACTCTGTCATAGCTTCCAAGGATTTTTGGACATGATGTGATATGAGAAACAAAGAAAGAGCAATAAGGAATTACCATACTGCACCTTAAAACTAGCAGACCCCAATGTCCTTTGGCGAAACTCGAAAGAGAATGGAAGACTTGCCCCAAACACATCTCTGGAAGAAAAATGGAACAACTGGCCTTAGGTATTAATAATCCCAGAAAACTCTACCAAAACGGAATTGACAAATTCAGAGAGATTCTCTTTAGAGCTGAAATGATAACATTCTTACACCTGCATCTTTTCGGACTCCTGGGTCAAGAGGAAGCCTTCGGCCAGGGCCACCGCCTGGGAACTAGTTTGTGCTCTACACTCCCTCACCCATTTCTTTATCTCTGGAGGAAGGAGAGCCAGGAACTGCTCCAGGAGCACCAAGTCCAGAATCTGAGCCTTCGTGTGTCTTTCCGGCTGCAGCCATTGATGGCAAAGGCGGTGAAGCTGAGTGCAAACATCTCGGGGACTCTTCCCTTCCTGGAACTGTACTTTTCTGAGGTGACAGTATTGAACCTCTGAGCTGTTGGCTTCCTCTTCTTGGCTCCTCTGCCCAGAATTTGCCTCATTTTCCCCACAGCTCCAAGGCTGAATAGCTGGATGACCTTTTCCAACTCCTGCATCTGCTGGGCATTGTCCCTCCATCTTTTCTCTGGTCTCTAATCCAGCTCCAAAATGAATGGATGGATCTCTCAAGCGTTACTAATCAGAAGACATCTGGCCAAATCTCCTAAAGGCCATTCAGCTCTCTTTCTTCACAAGATACTTCAGACTCCAAGGTAATCAGGAAATATTTCCAACTTATCTGAAATGGAAAACAAAAGAAACTTCCAGAAATACAGGCTGACCAACTTATCAACTGAGCATCCACAAAAACCCAAATAAGAAATTCTTATGAACCCAACAGTATCTGGAAAGAGGGAGGAAATCTTACTATTGGTAGACTACCATATCTGTATGTGGAAAAAGTTCTGTAGTAACCTTCTATATCAACTATGATCAAGGACTAAAAACTGGGATACATATATTTAAAATGTTTTTGTTTTTTTAATTCCTACTTATTCAAATAATTATGATGGCTGCTTAAAAACAATCTGTGTACAGGTGATAAATGTCTCCGGCCACAAACAGCCATTGAAATGAATGGCTTTCTCAAATGCAGATATAATCTCGATACAAGAAAGATGCTAAAATGTATGGTTTTAATAAAGAATTAATGGATCTGGACCAGATACTAAGTGGAACCAATGAAAAATTGACAAAGAAAATATATTGTTATTTATTGGGTATTAAACTTGAAAGTGAGCAGGTAAAGGAGACAATGATTGTTTGAGCTAAAAATTTTGGATATGCTATAGAATTAGACAAATGGCAGAAACTGTGGGATAGAAATGTTAAATGGACTATGTCAACTGTATATAAAGAAAATCTGCATGTTTTACATCGGGTATTTTGCATTAACAAGATTGGTGGAAATGTATAAGAATAGATCTGCTAAACCTTGGAAATGTAATCAAACACCTGATTCATATTACCATATGTGGTGGACATGTCCACAAGCTAAAAAATATTGGACAAAAATACATAGCTGGTTGGAAAAAATGATAAAACAGCTTAGAGACATGAAACCAAAAATATTCTTATTAGGCATTCTACCAGAAAAATATGATAAAGAGACTGTGTACCTGATTTTACATGTATTAACTGCAGCTAGAATTGTATTTGCTCAACAATGGAAGTGTGATGAGATCCTGACAGATTAGAATGTAATGCAGAAAAATATTAGAATGTGCAGAAATGAAGGACAAAAAAGAAACTAAATATTTTTGACATGGGACTCATTTTATCAATGGCTAGACAATAAAAACAGAAGTTAGAAAGAAAAGGACATAAAAAAGATATATGTTAAAATGCGAATTTGTTAAAATGGACAAAATATTGTTACTACAGTATTAATCTTGTGATAAACACCTTGATTAAACAATTGTACACAGACAACACAGTTTGATTGAAATGAATTTTGATATACTATATTCATACTATAATAAAAAAAATAAAATTTGAGATGAGTGGCTTTCTAAATCGATTTAACAGGTAAATTAATATTTAAATTTCCAGTATAACTTTATACTAAATTTCCAGTATAACTTTATACTGGAAATTCTGTTATTAGATAGCAGAACCCCATTAACCCCATTATACTGGAAGTTCTGTTACTAGATAGCAGAACCCCATTAACCACCTGGCCCAATCCGCTAGGGTAGCTGCGACATCACATCAACAAACCACGACTCAATGCAGAGAGTAATACCCGAATCAATAAACCAGCTACGACCCAACTTGATATTTTGATGCAGGCAACTCCTGGAAAGAGGTTTCTCACTTTTCGCCTAACCCTGAATGGCTCCGACTTTTCTGGCGGTCCCGTTTTTTCTCCTGGAGGCAACGCTGCGAGACCGTAGCTTTTGATTTCTTCCCTGCCTACCCGTGCATGCACAGGGGCGGCTGGGGAACATGGGACAAGGGGCTTCCCACTTTCCAGGACTCCAAACTTGATGAAGTTTTGCGTTTTTGCATGGAAGAAAAAGTGTGTGCCCCCCCCCCTTACTGAACTCCGGATCAGGTCTTCATCTCCCTCCGTGCAAGGATTCCTTTGAAGCCTCTTGGACTGCTGGAAAGGCTTGGCCAAAGGCTCGCAGCGAGGGAGGGGCGGGTCGAGAGGGAGCAGAATCGGGCACCGTTTCCTCCCTTCCCTGCAAAATGCCCCGCGAGGCTTTCGGACTTGGTGAAAGAGCGCATGCTCAGTTCCCTCCTGAAACGGGCGAGGGCCACGTCTGCCTTTCTGACGGCTACCTGGGGAGCCCCCTGGTGGATCCTGCGTGCAACGCCAGGTGGACCCTGTGAGGGCATAGGACAGTTCATCATGTTCCATGCGGGCTTGGGATGATGGGCATTGGAGTAGAAGGAAAGGCTCCTTCTAGCATTGCCTGTCTGCAGCAGGCAGCAATTTCTAGACTTTCCTGTTTTTTTCATGGTCTAAGAACGATCTGTGATCTTGCGAATATTGAGAAAATCTCTCTGGAGGCTCAAAAGGAAGAGAGGCCTCTCTTTGAAGCCCAGATTTGTATCCTGGTTGTTGGCAGTCAGCCCTGAAGTGAGGGAAGATAAGTGGGCAGGCTGGCAGAGTTAAAGGATGGGAAGTGAAGGGTTAAAGGATGGGAAGTGAAGGGTAAGATTTTTATTGATGTTTTATTTCCATTATTTCAGCTGCCTTTTCAAATTCATGTCTCTGAGCAGCTAACAGCTGTTCAAAACAGCAAATGGCAGCAGCAAAAATGAGAAGAATCCAGAAGAAACGTTCTTGCTTGAAAAGGGGGCATCAAAAGGAAACAAGTTCCAAAATGGAGCAAAAGCTCCAACTCATTGAAGGTTTGGAAATTTTACCTCAAAACAAGACACCATGATGGAGAGACGAATAGGAGAATGGTGTCTCATAGGTGACTGGAGGAAAAGTGGAATTAGAAAATACAGGAAGGCAAATCTTGAGAAATATGCATAAAGTTCAAATTCCATAAGGCAAAAAAGAAAAATGGCTTCGTTTTGTTTTTTTAGTAGGGAAGACAGCTCAGGAAATATCAGCAGGATGTTAAAAGACAATGTCAGTCTACCAGACTAAACAAAGCACAAGTTTTCTTCTAGCCAAAAGAGCTGAAGACTCCCATGGTTTGAAGAGATTAGTGTGGATTTGATGGTGACAGTGCAAGAACAACCAAGAGATTTATCTAAATTAATGAAATAAAGAAATGGGGAAATAAGAGTTAAGAAGCAACTTAAAAAGAATGGAATTAACATCTCTGTCTTGCCCAAAGCCTGGTTCTTTTGAGCCCATTTTTCTCAGTCTTCTATAGTGGAGAAAATTGACATAATGGCTACAAAACCAAGATTGGTGCTCCTTTATCACTTTGATCCAGAACCATAAATGAGCACTATTTCAATAAATAGCTTCAAAACAGCCTGAATTTCCGAAAGCCTAAATTATTTCCCCACTCCAAATCCTTCCACAAGTTTTCCTCTGTTTTTAATTTTTAATTTACTAGAAATAATTTAAAAATGTCTCATGAATAACCATACCAGTGATATTTAATTTTATTTAAATCCAAAATTAATTTTATTCAAATCTAATTAAAATCCAATTAACTTCAATTAAATCTAATTCATTTAAATTGAATTTAGAGATTTCCTAATTATTCTCATGTCTTAGAAAGGCAAAATAGCAATAGCTATAAGCACTTAAACTTACATACTGATTCATGGTGCTTTACAACACTCTATAAATGGTTTACAGTCTGCATATTGCTCCATACAATCTAGGTCCCCATTTTACCAGCCTCAGAAGAATGCAACGTTGAGTCAACCTTGAGCCTGTTAGATTTGAACTCTTGGCAGTCACCAGAATTAGCTTGCAATACTGCATTCTAAGCACTGCACCACCATAGCTCTAATGCTTCAAAAATGTATTTGAACATGGATTTCACTTCTTATTCTGCTTTTTTGTGGAATGGAATTCTTCATCCTGAAACTTTTTTCACATGATACACTGATATATATGTGTTGTGGCTCTGAGTCCTGAGTCTGCATTCTTAGAGGAAGAGGACTCGGAAGATGAGGAGATGGAATTGGGAATGCCTCCCCCCCCCCCAGGACCTTCCTCTTCGGCAATGCCTTCCTCCTTGATTATGCCTCAGGTTTCGGCAGATAACTGAGAGGGACAGCCTGAGGCTAATCAGGAGGAGGAGGGCATATCGGAGCAGCCTTTGATAGAGAATCAAGCAGACGAATGCTGGCTTGATGCTAGGCAGCGTCGCAGGAAAAAGTGTGAGCTGCAATTCAGGAGACGTGGACGAATCAGAGACTGAGCTGAGTTAGTGACACACCCCACAGGGAATAAAAGTGGGTGTGTTTTCTCTAGGAACTCTGTACGGGACAAAGTGTGAATTTTCTGTGGAGCTTTGGTGTATCTTGTTTCCTGAAAGCATTCGTGATTAATGTTTCTGTTATTTTGTCAGACTTGGCAGGCAGCATATGTGATACTGCCAAGAACATTGCCGGCTCAAAGGAATTAACTCTGTAAATACTGAATCTCCTTGCCTGCTTGGATTTGGTCAGAGTTTTGGACTTCTCATCTTCTTTGTAAAGGTGAGTCATAACATATATATGTTTTTGAAGGTATAGTGTCCCAGAGTCATGTGATCACATTTTGTGACCTTCTGACAAGCAAAATCAATGGGGAAGTCAGATTCACTTAACAACCACATAACTAATGTAACAATTGCAGTGATGTACCTAACAAATGTGGCAAGAAGAGTCATACAACTGGGGCAAGCCTCACTTATCAAATTTCTCAGTAACATAAATTCTGGGCTCAATTGTGGTCGAAAGCTGTGGACCACCTGTAGTTCTTGGTTAAGGAATGGAATTTGGATCAGAACTTCCATCGCTAAGTGATGTGGTCATAAAGTGTGACATCGAATAAGCCACCACCAATGTTGGTCAGGTGTCAGGACTTTACCTGCTTACATTAACATAAAATAAAAACAAGAGGAAACACCAGAGAGGAATTGAAGACAGTCCAGGGTTTATAAGAGTAATAATATTATTGTACATCGCTTATATGTACACTGAAAGCTTATACACTGGAGACAAATTCCCTGTGTGTCCAATCACACTTGGCCAATAAAGAATTCCATTCCATTTACAGTAGCAATAAACAATATACTTGCAGTAGAAATAGTATAATATAGCATAAATTGACAATTATGTATAACTGTGATGGTGAACCTATGTTCTGTGTGCCGAAAGTGGCACACAGAGCCATGTCTCCAGCTGTTGCCCGTTGCTCTTCCTGGTTCCAGTGCACACGCGGGGGAAACTAGAACCTTAGCTTCCCAGTGCGTGCATGTGCACCTGCCAGCTCGTCTTCATGTGCATGGTAGCGAGGGAAACCAGAAGCTGATCTTCCCACATGCATGCGCATTATAAACTGGAAGACCAGATGGCCGGAGCAGATGCACGCCCCAGGAAACTAACCTTCCGGTTTCCCCCACTCCTGCGGGCGTGAATCAGGGAGCTGCTTTTCGGGGTATCCGGCGCACACGTTTCAGCATTCAGTGGCGAGAAGGTTAGCCACCACTGGTATTAGTAATAATATTAGTAATAATATATTAAAAAGTATAGTATCAATATACTAAATATCTAGTATAAGGGAACATAGGAAGAACTTAAACGTGGCTTCTCTCCCGTGTGGATCATTTTATGAAAATTGCTACAACCAAAGTTCTTTCTCCTTTGTGATTCCTTTGATGTCTTATAGGAGAGTCATAATAACAGAAGGTCTTCCCACACACCATGCATTGATATGGCTTCTCCTCTGTATGGATAGTTTTACAGTGAATCAGAGCATTTTTCCTAATAAAGCTTTTTCTGCACTCCATGCATTAATATAGCTTCTCTCGTGTGGATCTTCTTGTGGGAGTTATGACTATTGCTGCAAGTAAAGGTTTTTCCACACTCAATGCATTGATATGGTCTTTCTTCTTTGTGAATCCTTTGATGGAGTATAAGAGAACGATTATAACCGAAGGTCTTTCCGCACACCAAACAATGATATGGATTCTCTTTTCTGTGGATCATCTTATGGCCATTAAGATGACTGGTACACGTAAAGGTCTTTCCGCACTCCATGCATTTATAAGGTCTTTCTCCTTTGTGATTCCTTTGATGAATTATAAGCGATGTAGAATAACAGAAGGTCTTTCCACACTCCATGCATTGATACGGTTTCTCTCCTGTGTGGATCCTACTATGGGAGGCAAGATCACTACTCTTCCTAAAACGCTTTCCACACTCCATGCATTGATATGGTTTCTCCCCTGTGTGGATCCTTTTATGGATGGTAAGAACAGAATTCAATCTAAAGCCCTTTCCACATTCCACACATTTATATGGCTTCTCTCCTGTGTGGATCGTCTTGTGAGAATTAAGATTATTCCTACCAGTAAAGGTGGTTCCACACTCCATGCATTTATAAAGTTGTTCTCCTTTGTGAGTCATTTCATGAGTTTTAAGAGAATGATTATTACAGAAGATCTTTCCACACTCCCCACATCTATAAGGTGTTTCTCCTTTGAGATTCCTTTGATGTCTTATAAGAGTGTAATGATAACAGAAAGTCTTTCCACACTCCATGCATTGATAAGGCTTCTCCCCTGTGTGGATCCTCTTGTGGGAATTAAGATTACTCCTACCAGTAAAGGTCTTTCCACACTCCATGCATTTATAACGTTGTTCTCCTTTGTGATTAATTACATGAGTTCTAAGAGAGTGACTGTTACAGAAGATCTTTCCACACTCCCCGCATTTATAAGGCTTTTCTCCTTTGAGGTTCCTTTGATGTCTTATAAGAGAGTAATTATAACAGAAGGTCTTTCCACACTCCCTGCAAGTATATGGCTTCTCTTCTGAATGTTTTTTTTTATGGGAAATGAGATGATCAGATTTATTAAAGCTCTTTCCAGACTCCATGTATTGATATGGTCTTTCTCCAGTATCAATGTTTGTATGGTTAGAAAGCCAAATGACCAGAGGAATGTCTTTTTTAATTCTACTTTGTGATTGCTTTGTTTCATTACTCTTTGGTTGTAACTGATATGCAAAGTTCATTTTTCCCTCTTTCAGATGGATTGCTTGGCATTCCTGCTTGCCATTCTTATCCTCTTGCCCATTAAAGCCTTGAAAAATAAAAATAAAAACTGTAGCAAGAACAGCAAAACAATCAAACCCTTTCTTCCAAAATTTCACCAACGAATCATCAAAATATTTTGTTGGCAAAGATGCCAAACTAAGATTTTAGCAAAGACCCATTTCCAAGTGTATCTCCACTGATCCTCATATAAACAGATTGAATCATATCACAATGAATCTAAGACTCAACCCAGATCTAATCCTTGAGTTGGGACAGTTCCATGGTGCCATTAGAATAGTCCCATTCCTGAACGCCATTGGACATTGTGTCATATTGGGACAACAACATGCCTACCAGCTCCTGCACTTCATTGGAAGTCTCATCTCTACTTCTCTGTAGAACAGAATCTTTTAAACCCAAGTGGAATACCTGGATGGCAGTAGCTCCCCAACCTCAATTAGGCTCATGACAAACTTGGTATACAAGTGGGCACATCTCGGAGAAGGAATGGGAACATCCCATTAAGGACCTATCCAGTCTCAGTTATATCAACTCAGGCCCATGGGGAGCCAGTGACCAGATTCAGGAGTGAATATCGAACCCTGGAAGGTAGAACTTTCAGGCTCAAGAGTGGACATCCCCTCCACCTGTAGTCTGTCCCTCAGATTCTCACTAATACCATCTATGACCTGGAAATGAATATTTTGTATTTTATGAGAAGAAAGCATTTAGAAAAAAAACAAAACCATTTCCTTCGTGTAAAAAGGAAAGCAATGCAGTTTTCCAATGTTTCTTTCAATAAATTTTCTTGTTCCATAAGTTCAATTTGGTGAAATAGTTAAGGCACCAGGTTAGAAACTAGGTCATTGAGTACTAGTTCAGCTTTAGGGATGAATGTTTGCTGGGTGACTTTGGCCTAGTCTCTCTGAGCTCAACCCATGTCATAGGATTGCTGTTGTTGGGTATGTCTGCTTATTTAGATATAAATAAATGTTTTTAACAGAAACAATATCTAAGCCCCCCACCCCATGATTTTCTATATTTCTGAGCAAGAAAGAATTCTTACCCAAAGAAGACAGATTCCTGGAATTCTCCAACATGACTTCTCCGTGGAGCGCTTTTTGGTCAGCATCCAGCTGTGACCACTCCTCCTTGGAGAAATACACGCCCACATCCTCAAAAGACACAACACCCTGAACAAGGAAACATGTTTTCCTTTTAATAGATAACCCAAAGTATAATTTGACAGTTTTCTTTCACCAATTCAAAGAGAGAGATCCAGTGAACAAAATGGGCATCTTCTGCACAACTCAGAATGACGTCTTTGTTTTGGCTGGTGGCACAAGTGAATTACATTTGATTAAGTTACAAATAATTAGAAAGCCAAATTAATAGTTGGGTCTTAACTCTACTAGTTATCAGTGGCTCCAATCTTCCTACGGTGGGCAATGTGAAATACTGGCCAAACCCACCTGACATTTTTGCCTACTTTACTTTTACTTTTGCTTACTTTATCCACTGAGGGACCAACTCCACATCTTCATTAAGGTGTTAGAAGAACCTTAATAGTATATGTCTATGGAGATTCTCAATCACTAGGTTACGGTTGTTCCAAATATGTTTTTGAAAAAGCAAAAAACTATTTTTTTAATGGTATGTAAGAAGAACCCTGGGAGACAGAAGAAAGAGCCCCAATGCTGACAACAATCTGGTCAATGAAATCTGAAGGCGAAGTAGGAGAGGTGGAGAAAGTGTCTCACAAAGGATCCACTCGGAAGGGAGAGATAGGCTAGGCTGCATATCGGTTTTGAATGACTGGATGTCAGATTCGTAGTGCTTAGAAACAGCAATTTGTTACAATAAACTCTAGAACAAAATGAAATCCATCAAAGATCCATGGACCTTTTCTGATCTTTCTCCTCCTTACCTGAAGTAGTGGTTCAGCCAATCCTTCAGCCCCACTAAAAGGAGGAAGTGCCTCTAAAATTTCCAAGGACAGCTTTCTATTCTCTGTAAGGATAAAATGGGGGAAGCAGATTTATTATAAAGAGATTCCAATCAAGAGGAGCAAAAGAATCAGCTAAATGTTGAAATCTCACATCACAGGACAGTCTCCCCATTTGACCTGGGGAAGATAGGACAGCCATTATTGTGACAAATGAAATGGAAGAGAAGGAAGAAAAGATCCTATAACAGTGTAATTGATCTGGGTGAGAATTTTCTAATTTTTGCTGTGGAATTTTCCCCAAAGCACCCCTTTTGGAAAGTGGGACTCAACTGAGATGGAGGTAGGGTTTTTCCCTGCACCCAAAGAAGAGCAGCGACCAAGACCTCAAGCTACTATCAGATCCAGAAAAGAAAGAAAAGAAATTGTAGAAAGAAGCAACCTTAAAGATAAGGGATAGACTGGATTGGCTAGTTTTCATCAATTTAAATTGTTTTAAAATATTGGATTATACTTTTGTTGTCACTTTGGTTTGAGGGACTTTGAAAAATTATTTAAAAAATACTTTTGGAGATATTTTACTCGCACCAAAAATGGAGAAACAGAGTGAGAGCAGGGAAGACACTATACTGGCTGGGAAAGACACTATAGAGCTGAAAAAAGTGAAAGAACAAGTGAAAGTTGTTTTGACTGGGATAGAGAAGCTGGGATACACTAAACAACAAGCAAATTGATTTTACTTGATGTCTGGAAATAGACTGTGAAAACATTCAACTTTAGAATCTTTGAGGATTACAAATATGCTGGACAGTGTGAGAGTGTGAAACAGTTTGGATTTCTTTTGAAACTAAGAGGAGGTTGCTAATGGACTATTTAATTTTGTGATTTTGTGAACTGCTCTAATATTGGTTTTTTTGGTGTGACAGATAATCGGGACATTGGGATCTTGAAGATTACTGAGTAATATTTTAATTCACTAAAATAAGGAAAAATGTTACAACAGGAAAAATAAGTGTATTACTAAAAGAAATATTATTGAAGTGATGACAAGGAATGATAGGGAGATAAAGGAATTGATACATGATATAGTTGTGAGACCAGAAAACCATGAGCAAATGATACTGAATAATGAACAAGGAAATAATGAACCAGGAAATAGAGGAGAAAATAGAAAGAACAGAGGAAAGGACAAGGGAGGAAAAGAGACAAATGATACAAAAAGATAAAAAGATAAAAAGGAAGCGATATTAAAAGTTTATGAAATAGAAAAGGCAAATTACACTTTAAGAGATCAAAATGTAAAAGAGGATACACAGAAAGACATTTCTGAAGTGAGGAAAGAACCACTGAAAGGTGTATTGAAGCCTCAACAGAGTGAAGGAGCTGTAGAGATAGATGAAATACTTAGACAAACATGAACAATGTAAGAAGATACAAGATCCCAAGGGAGGGAATTTCCCAAGCATGGGAAATGTGCCAAGAAGTCAGTAAGAATTGAAATATGAAAATGTACAAGAGATGAGGAATAGATATAGAATGTATCCTAATACAGGAGTTGTTTTTATTAATAATTAATATAAAGGTGGAAACTAGAAATGGGAAAAATATTACTATGTAGATTATTACATAACATTACATCACTATTAAGTAAAGATTAGAAGTTGAAAGACAACCTGTGTTTTATTAATGGTTAGATAATAGAAGCAAAAGTTAGAAACTAAAAAAGAGAACGATTAATCAAATAATGAAAATGTATTAGTATGGAGAAGCAAATATTACTATCAATATGTGAATACAATTGCAGTTATGAATATTACTGTCATTATTATTAATACTTTTTAAAAGGTACCCAATCAACACACTGTAGATGTAGAGCTTTTATGTAATTTTAAGAAAAAAAATTACAAATAAAATAGTAATAACAATAATAAAAAAGAAATTTCACATCACACATAAAGAGTTTTTCTTACCTGGTATGGTATTGTAACTTTGATCTTTGTGTAAAGTCCCCCTGAACAGAAGCTCTTGAGAAGATCTGAGTGAATCTTTCCACCCCTTGGGATATTCAGTCAAAGTTTCCAAGGATTTCTGGACATGATGTGGTACAAGAAACAAAGGAAGAGCAGAGAAATAGATATCAATTATTATACTGCACTTTCAAACTTGCAGACCCCACTGTCATTGCTGAAACTCAAAACAGAATGGAAAAATTGCCTCAAAGTGACATCCTCTGGAAGAAAAATGAAACAACTGTCCATAGGAATTAATAATCCCAGAAAGCTCTACTAAAAAGGGATTGACAAATTCAGAGAGATTCTCTTTAGAGTTGAAATGATTACATTCTCACACCTGCATCTTTTCTGACTCCTGGGTCAGGAGGAAGCCTTCAGCCAGGGCCACCGCCTGGGAACTGGTCTCCACTTCACACTCCCGCACCCATTTCTCCATCTCTGGGGGAAGGACAGCCAGGAACTGCTCCAGGAGCACCAAATCCAGCATCTGAGCCTTCGTGTGTCTTTCTGGCTGC
Organism: Hydrophis major; assembly: GCA_033807585.1. Taxonomy (NCBI): domain Eukaryota; kingdom Metazoa; phylum Chordata; class Lepidosauria; order Squamata; family Elapidae; genus Hydrophis; species Hydrophis major. The sequence continues at coordinate 44,133,463 of CM066329.1, forward strand.
AGCCACTGACGGCAAAGTTGGTGAAGCTGATTGCAAACATCTCGGGGACCCCTTCCCTCCTGGAATTGCACTTTTCTGAAGTGACAGCATTGAACCTCTGAAGTGTTGGCTTCCTCTTCTTGGCTCCTCTGCCCATAATTTGCCTCATTTTCACCACAGCTCCAAGGCTGAGTAGCTGGAGGGCCTTTTCCAACTCCTGCATCTGCTGGGAATTGTCCCTCCATCAATTTTCTGGTCTCTAATCCAGCTCCAAAACAGACTTGATGGATTTCCAAAAGTTTTATTAATCACAGGAGGTCTAGCCAAATCTCCTAGGATCATTGAGCTCTCTTCCCACACAAGATATTTGGACTTCAGAGGAACCAGGAAAAATTTCCAACTTACATATCTGAAATGGAAAACATAGCATGTTCAATATGGTGACAAATCTGAATACTGAGCAACCTCTTCCTCCTCCAAAATAAAGAAATCTAGCAATATTTCTAAGGAAGGGGTATCTTATTAGGAAGACTTACTACTGCATTAAATTCAGGATTGCCCTTCTAGATAAGCTTCGAACAAGGACTGAAAATATTGGATAAATACATTTAAGAAAGTTTTGGACTTCTAGTGTCTGATTATTTACTCGAATAATTTCGCTTCTCTCAGCCTAGGAAAGAGGAGGAGAGGGAATCCCCTTCTGAAAACGGGGCCACGAAATATGCAGGAAAACTGTCCAGGAGTCAAGGCTGCTTTAAAAGTAGAAATCTCTGCTTTCCAAAGCTCTCCCGCCCCGCAGGGTTTCTCCCGATGAAATGGAGGGTAAATGCATCCCTCGTCTCTCGTCATTCCCCATCAACCCCCACTCCCAAGAAGCAGCGCGATGGGCCGGAGCTTGGCTTCCTCCCCTGTCTGGCCCGTGCATGCACAGGGGCGGTAGGGGAACATGGGACCCCGGGATCTCCCTTTCCCATAACTCCGAACCTGATGAACTTTTGCAGGTCGCCACACTCGCCTCCAATAGCAACGTCTGGATCTCCATCCGTTTAAGATTTCCCTGCAAACTCTTGGGACTTCTGAAGAAAACTCAGCCCGAGACTCACAACGAAGGGGACTCGGTAGAAAAGCCAGACGCGATCCCAGTCTTTTCTGGAAAAAGGGAGGAAAAAAAGAAGGGCATGGAGAACACTTAGGACGGGGAAAGAACAAGGCGCATGCTCAGTTTTCTTCGAAAGGGGGAGCTGCCCCGCTTTTCCAACGGCTTCCGAGGGAGCCCTCTGGAGGATCCTGCGAGCGATGCCAGAGGACACGGAGGGCACCATCATGTTCCATGTGGAACTCAGATGATGGGCATTGGAGTAGAAGGAAAGTGTCCTTCTAACATTGGCTAGCTAGAAAGGCCATGTCGTCTCCAGCTGGCGGCAGTTTCGAGATTTTCCTCTTTTTAATGCCTGAGAATCGTCTGCGGTCTTGCGAACATCGAGGATATCTCATGTGGAGACTCAAAAGCTGCTTTCCTCGAGAGCAGCTTCTCTGCTGAAGCTTCTGTAGGAGGCCTCAAAAGCGAGCAACAATCCTGTCAGAAATGGCAGGGCAGTCAGAAGACAAGAAACAAAGCCTCCCTCATAGACCTTTTAAAATTTTTTGCCTCAAAACAAGGTGTCATGATGGAGAAATTGTGAATGTAACATTGAAATCACACCTGTGCCTGGAGAAAAGGTGGAATTACAAAACTAGGAAAGACAAATATTGAAAAGTAAATATAAGGCTCAAATACCACGAGGCAAAAAAAAAGAAGACAAAAATAGTTTTATTTTAAGTGTCCAGTCAGGAATACACTGCAGGAAATATGAGTAGGAACCTTAAGATCTTTGGAGTAAAAAGGTGCATTTTTTTCTAGCCAAAAGAAATGAAGACTTCACTGGTTTTAAGAGATGAGTCTGGATTTGGAGGTGACAGTGCAAGAACAACAAAAAGATTTATCCACATTAATGAAATAAAGAAATGGGGAAATAGAGTTAAGAAGCAATTTTTAAAAAATGGAATTAACATCTCTGTCTTGCCAAAAGTCTGTTCCTTTTCAGCTCATTTTCTCTCAAAAGAAAAAAAAAAGGATTTAGTTACAATTATTGAAGGAAAACATGTAAACAGAGGGAAAATACCCTGTTTCTCCAACAATACGGCCTCCCCCAATAGGAAATCCAAGCATGTTTTATAGGCATGAAATGAAATTAAAGCCCCTCCTCCCAAATTAAGACCTATATTAAAACATGCAAAATGGGGGGGGGGCTTGCTGTTAGGAAGTACTTTTGTTGCACACCCGGATATGGTGCTGCTGCGTTGACCCCGATACGAAGTGCACCACCAACGCTGACGTCAACATCCAAGCCATTGCCACCCGCCCGCCCAAAGATGCAAAGGGGGGGGAATTAAGTCACCCCCAAAAAGACAGCCTAGCCATTTTTGGGGGGCTCAAAAAAAAATAAGACCCGGCCTTATTATATGAGAAACACGGTTTAGAAGCAATTTTAAAAGAATGGCCTTAACTTCTCATTTTGCTCTGCTTTTTTCACCCCATTTCTTTATATATCAAGGCTTCTTCTAAGTACCACCTGTCTAATTTTGTCAGTCTTATATTATGAAAAAAATTGACATGATTACAAACCTTTCAGCTGTTTGAGCCAGAACCATCAGCAAACAATATGCAAAAAAAGATCGAAAATTTTAAATCATGGTAACTGGATCAAAGTTTATTAAACTGAGACATTTTGTTACTCATCCAAGTAACTTCTTCAGTCAAAACGAAAAATTTTGGTTAGGCATAGAGCCAGAGAGTTGTCGGAATGTACTAGCTCAGCCATACTGATTGCAGGAGTTTCCCCAAAATGAAATGCAATATGTAAATGAAGACTCAATCATCCAGGCCAAAAGTATCAAAAAAAATATTAAATCATGGCAAGGATTCATGGCATCAGTGAACAATGTTTGAATAATTTCAAAGTAGTGTGATCCTGTGAAGTATCCTTCCCCAGCACAAACCCTTCAAAAAGTTTTTATGTGCTTTTAATTTTTACAATTAGAACAAAACAAAATTTCATAGTCTCACGAATAACCATACCAGTGCTATTTAATTACTTTATTTTAAATCAATTTTAAACAATTTCCTAATCCTTGTCATACCTTAGAAAGACAAAACATGCTTGAAAAAGGTGTTTTTGAACATGTATTTCATGGGCTTTCCCTCATTCTGGCTAATTTTGAGAGAGGAATTCTTCATTCTGAAGTTTTTTACACACAGGATACATTGATATATATGTGATCAGTTTCTCAAATAATAATAGGCCTTTGACCAAATACATTTCTAAGAGTTGCAAGTATGATGATCAAGAGCCTCTTCTCCTTACCTCTGTCTGTCAGAAACTGAAGTTATTTTTTGCAGTAATTTTTCTTACTTTGATTTTATTAGGTTTTATTTATTTTTATTATCAATAAACCAAATGTCTCCCTTGTTTGATTATTTTCAATGTCAGTACCCTGAAGTCATTTTCATTCTCATGAATATGTCTAACTTGGCAGAAAGAGAGAGAAAGAGACTAAACTCTATATAGTTTTATGAAACTTCAATTCTCTTTGGACTTATAAGCTAATGTGTATTCTTCATTATGGAAATTTCAGTCCATTAGAACTTTGCCAACAATCTTTGGTAAAACTGAATGTGTCCGATATCATTACACATACCCACAGTCACTGTGGAGTGAGATTGGCAGCATATAAAGTTAATGAAGATAAGTAAAAAAAATTTCCATTTAGGAACAGCAACATGGCCACATGTGGAACTGCAAATGAAACAACTCCATTGTAGCCAAATCTGTCACATTGTATGAATGTAGCCATTGCCTCTGCTATAAAATGGTTATGTTCCCTGCTTGATTTTTGCAATACAAACCTCTTCCTTCACATGGCAGCATAATCAAAGATTTTATCCTGGATTCTGTTTTCAGTATGAGAAAAAGGACCACACTCTTGGTGGCTGGCATTGACCATTGCTTAGGGAAAGGCATGCTTCTTTCTATGTAGATGTAGTTTAATTGAGGACTACAAATTGAGTGCCATTGGTGAGCCAGTTACAAATCCATCTGGTTGTGATATTGTCTATCCCACACCCCTGTATCTTAACAAGAAGTGGGTTGTGGTCAACCTTGCCTTACTAAAGTCCACGTATACTGTGTCCATAGCATTTCACTGATCCTAGTCACTTTGTCAAAGAGTTGGCTAGTTCAATCCTGTAGTTCAGGAGAGTTTTTCTTTCTCAAAAGATCTCCTGTACAACCCATTATGTCACAGGCAAAGTTAAAAAGTGGGAAGAACCTGGTTGAAGAACTCATGTATAGTTTGGAGTTTCCACATGGGACAGAGACACTGATTTCTCAGGGATTTCCTATTGCAGTGGATGTGTCTGTCAGCAAATGTTCAATTCTTGGGAGGTTAAACAGAGTCAAACAGCTGATTTTAGAAAGACTGCCTAGGAATTTGTTCTGCATTCTGTCCTGATGAGATTGCCAAATCCTCACCCATTTTAAAGTGCTTATGCGAAATCCTGGAGCTGTCTATCTCTTCTGTAGAAATATTCTGCTCTAAAAAGAACAAGTTTCTCACAGTTGCAGCATCACTCAGCTTTCCTAACTTGTAACCTGTGTACAAGCTGAGGCTAGCATTGACCTGACCTTGTATTCTGAACAGGAACTAAAATGAGAAGTAACTTAGGCCTGGGATCTTCTCCTGCTTAATTTTGGGAGTTAAAGCTAATGAAGCAGATGGCTAAATATTTAAGTTTGGCAGAAAAAAATATTAGAAAAGTGTCAACCACAGTCCCAAGATGAAGAACTCAATAGATTAACATCCACCCTATTCATCTATTCAACTAATCAAGTAGGCTGTCTCTGAGTGGACTTAAACCACCATCCTTCTGGTTAACAGCCATGCATATTAATCCCTTGCACCAGAGAGACTCAACACAAGTTTGACATCAGTTTTCCTTGGCTTGACAATTCAAGATTTCTTAAGTCATAAAATATAGTTTGTTTTATTCTCCCTTTATCAGATGTTTAAAATGAAACTTTGGGCTATAAAGGAAACTAGATTGGACCCCTACTTGGGGACCCAATCAGTTGACCTTTAGCTGGCAGAAGCTGTGAAATGTCAACCTAAGGGAGATCAAGTCACGAAAAAGTTTATGAAGATCACAAAAAAGCTGTGAACTGTCAACCTGAGAGAGGTCAGGGTCACGAAAAGGGCTAGCATTTAACATTGTTAGTCCTCAAGGATATCTATGGGTGCCCCTTCCTCAGTGAAGTGGCCAAATTATGAAGTTCATGGACTGCCAATTGATAGAGATCATAAATCATAGAAAAAGACCTCATATACAGTTCACCTATAGGAATGATGGTCAAGAGGTCAATCGTCCTGGCTGGAAAGGAACATGCCTTCTTGCAGGTAGGGGGACAAGTACAAACCATGGCTATCAGGAATGTATTGATGGCTATATTACAGCCCTTTCATCTCTTCAATAGATGGGTCATGTTTCCAGTTCCTATAGGTTCAAAGTCAAAGCCCATAATAATAGCTATGTATCCTGAAGCTCCTGGTCATGATAATGAAGGCAGATAGAGAAACATAATGTTTCTTTGTTCCTCTCCAAAGTTCAGCTGCCAGACAAGGTCCCACAATAGCCTCAGATTCAGGCTGCCTAGTAATGCTGTCTTCTATGGCCCTCTGTACTATGGAAAGAATACATCCTTGAGCCAGTTCTGCAAAGTCATTTCAGTGGTCTGGAGTCATCATGATAGAATCCCAATCTTGGGTCTTGTGTCTGAGTCCTGGCTGCTACAGCTATTCCTATCTCTTTTACAAAGTGAACATGGCTGAACCAAATGTTTTCCCGTGCAGGCTGCCCCACTGACAAAAAGACTTGACTTGTAAGAATGAGGATGTAAGCATGAGCATACCATCACAAGCATAAAAATCTCCATTTGTTGTGTTTTCACTCAACTACCTCACTGCCTATGATGGATGTAAAACAGGGATCAAGACAATGAGCTATACAGGTAGTCCTTGATTAAGGAATAGAATTTAGATGAGAATTTCTATCACTAAGTGATGGGGTTGTAAATTGTAACATCTTGTTAGCCAATCCCAGTGTTGGGAAGTGCCAGTGCTTTACCTGCTGTCGATTAATAAAGAAGAAAAACAAGAGAGGAAATACCAAAGAGGATTTAAAGACAGACCAGGGTTTGTAAGAGTAAAACTATTGTTGTATACTAGTAGAAATATAGTAGCAATAGTTAACAATATACCTGTCGGAATAATATAATATAGAAAGATGGACAATAATATATAGTATTGTATAGTATATATTATATGGACAATAATAAATAGTATAATAGTATATTAGAGAGAACATCGTATAGTACAAATATACTAAAAAACTATTAGAAGAAAACAAACAAAAAGAACTAACACGCTATTTGTATATTTACTATACTATAGATGTACAAGATAAAAAACAGAAAAAATTGCACAATATGTTTCACTTTTGTATCTTGGATATTTTTTCAAAATAAAACATCTCTACAAATAAAACATCTCCTTATTGGTGACGGAAAATGTAAATTATCTAGAATCCAGTACTTTTGATGGATGTTTTCAGCTCAAGTCAATCAAACTGGGAATGGTTTAAAAAGAACTTCTGACAAAGGGACTCATTAACCACTGTGTATGAAAACAAATCTTAGCTGCTAAAGGAAGGGAATTTAGAGTGTAAGCAACCAACAGACAACATCCTGGATGCAGCAATCAGACTTCTCACTAAAATCTTCTTAGACAAGTAGGGACAGAAAAAGTAGAACAGGTAGAAAAAGGGCTCAGTGAAGATACTTGGGCCAATATCTGAACAGAAACATTGAGGCAAGAGATATCAGATAACTTCTAATAATGTTGTGGGATTCTTTTTAACCTAAAAGATAGTTGAAGAAGAATGTGATACTTGTGTTTGAAATTTTGGAATATTTGAAACAATATAATGAAAATCAGTAATATTTCTACATGCAGATAAGGCCTTTGAACTATTTGAACTTGGAAAAACCACAAGCAGGATTAGGGATCCACCCTGTTGTGATTTGCAATAGAAAGGCAATTTATGGACTCCAGTTTATTTGGATTATTCCTCAAATGGACCTTGCATGAGATTTTTGACAACTATAGATAGTCTTCAATTTACAACAGTTGTTCAAAGTTATACAGCACTAAAAAAAGTGACTCATGATCATTTCTCAAACTTATCACCATTGCAGAATCCCCATGGTCACCTGAGAAAACTTCAGATGCTTGACAACTGACTCATATTTATGACAGTTACAATGTCCCAAGGTTGTATGATCACTTTTTAGGACGTTCTGACAAGCAAAGTCAATGGGAAAGCCAGATTCCCTTAATAGTTTTACTAAGTTACCTGCAGGATTCCCTTAACAAACGTGGAACAAAAATTATACGATAACAAAGTCCACTGCATATAAAGAAAACCAATATAAAATGTTTTATCGTTGGGATTTAGCCCCCAACAAGATTGGCAAAAATGTATCCAAATTTAAATCCAAATTGCTGGAAAAATAAACAGGCACAGGGTACCTTTTTTCATGTTTGGTGGCTTTGCCTGGAAGTCAAAAAGTATTGGACTAAAATACAGAAATGGTTACAGGACATCACAAATTCCCGAATAGAATTCAAGCCAGAACTGTTCCTCCTGGGGATTATTAAGGGAAAGCATACGAAAGAGTTTAAAGTATCTAGTCCTTTATATAATTACAGCAGCGAGAATTGCACTCACACAATGTTGGAAAAAAGACACCATGCTGACAAATACTCTAATAATCCAAAAGATATTTGATTGAGCAGAAATGGATAGACTAACACTAGAGTTAAAAAATAAGGAAGACTTGCAATATTATACAGTTTGGGAAAAATGATATCAGTGGATAAACAATAGGAATCAGAAATGCGGATCAGAAATATATATATATATATATATGAATGAAATTAGGAATGTATACAAATGTATTTGAAAAACAAATTGATATATTTGTACTGTCAAAGATGATTGAGTTTCATACAAAGTTATTTTTAAAATTTATTTGTATTTTAATGTTTTAAAGTTTCAGTAAAGACTTTAGTAAAATGGGGCAAAAGTCACTTAACTGTCTTGTCTAGCAAACAGAAATTTTGGGATCAATTGCAGTTATGAACTGAGGACTACCTGCATTTATATTGAAGCTCTTCTCATACTTCCTTTATTGATATGGTTTCTCCGGTGTGTAGATCCTTCTATGGCAAGTAAGTGTTACTCATTGCAAAGCTCTTACCACACACCATTCATATTGTTTTTTCTGCCGCATGGATCCTTTTATGGGAAGTGAGATCACAACTCCTTCTAAAGCCTGCTCCACAGTGCACACATTTATATGGCCGCTCACCTGTGTGGATCCTTTTGTGAGAATTAAGAGTACTGTTACGAGCAAAGGTCTTTCCACACTCCATGCACTGATATGGTTTTTCTCCTGTGTGGATCCTTTTATGGGTGATAAGAGCAGAATTCCACCTGAAGCCCTTTCCACATTCAACACACTTATATGGCTTCTCTTCTGTGTGGATTCTCTTGTGGGAATTAAGATGACTTCTATAAATAAAGGTCTTTCCACACTTCATGCATTTATAAGGTCTTTCTCCTTTGTGATTCCTTTGATGTCTTACAAGAGAGTCATAATAACAGAAGGTATTTCCACATTCCATGCATTTATATGGCTTTTCTTCTGTATGGATAGTTTTATGGTGAATGAGAGTATATTTCCTACTAAAGCTTTTTCCACACTCCATGCATCGATATGGATTCTCTCCTGTGTGGATTCTTTTATGGGAGGAAAGATGACTACTACTGCTAAAACCCTTTCCACACTCCATGCATTGATATGGCTTCTCTCCTGTGTGAGTCCTATGATGAATTATAAGAGAGTAAGTATGAGAGAAGACCTTTCCACATTCCTTGCATTGATATGGTTTCTCTCCTGTGTGGATCCTCTTATGGGAATTGAGACTACTACTGCAAGTAAAGGTCTTTCCACACTCCATGCATTTATAAGGTCTTTCTCCTTTGTGATTCCTTTGATGGATTATAAAAGAGTTATAATAAGAGGTCTTCCCACATTCCATGCACTGATATAACTTCTCCTGTGTATGCATAGTTTTATACTGAATCAGAACATTTTTCCTGCTAAAGCGCTTTCCACACTCCTTGCATTGATATTGCTTCCTTTTCCCCTCTTTTGAATGGGTCGTTTGGAATTCCTCCATGCAATTCTTATTCTTCTGTCCATTATAGTCTTAAAAAAGAAAATTGTAGCAAAAGATAGAACTATCAAAACTTTTATTCTGAAATTTAGCCAAAAAATCATCAATATATTTTAGCTGATTTGTTGGCAAACATGATGATTCCAAACTAACACTTTAGCAAGGAACCATTTCCAAATGTATCCCTACTGTTATTCATATAACCTGATTGGATCACATCACAATGAATCTAAGACACAACCTATCTTTGGCCTGGGACTATTCCATGGGGCCACAAACTCCTGAAGTCCATTGGACACAGGGTCATGCTGGGTCAACAACATTCCTACCAGCTTCCCAACTTCATTGGAAGTCTCATCCCCACTTATCTGCAGAGCAGAATCTTTGAAAGCCAAGGGGAATTTCTGGATGGCAATAGCTCCCCACCCCCAATTAGGCTGATGTTGAACTTGGTACACAAGTGGGCACATCTCAGAGAAGGGACATCCCACTTAGGAATCCTACAGTCTTGGTTATAGCAGCTCAGACCCATTGGTGGCCTAGAGGTTAAAGGATCAGGCTAGAAACAAGGTCAATGAGTACTAGTTCATCCTTAGGGTTGAATGCTGGCTATGTGATTTTGGGTCAGTCTCCCTCAGCTCAACCCATGTCACAGAGTTGCTGTTGTAGGGAAAACAGCAGAAGGGAGCAATATTGACTTTGTCCACTGCCTTTATTATTTATTAAAAAAAGGCAGGATATACATAAATGATTTTATAAAATCACTTATTTCATTTAATTTATTGTTTAATAACATCTAATCCCTCCACCCCATGAATTCTGTATGTTTCTGAGCAGAGATAGGGATTCTTACCCAGAAAAGCCAGATTCCTGGAATTCTCCAGCATGACTTCTCCATGGAGCGCTTTTTGGTTAGCATCCAGTTGAGACCACTCCTCCTTGGAGAAATACACGGCCACGTCCTCAAAAGACACACCACCCTGAACAAGGAAACAAGTTTTCCTGTTAACAGATAATCCCAAAAATAGTTTGACAGTTCTCTTCTATCAATTCAAGAAGAGAGATCCAGTGAACAAAATGAGCATCTCGTGAAGAATTCAGAATGAGATCTCACCGCTTTTAACTGACAGCACAAATGAAGTACATTGGATCATGTTGGAAGTATGTGGAATGCCTTTCAGTGTAGCCAACTAAAATAGTTTTCTTGGTCACTTGGTAGTTGGGTCTTAAATTCACTAGTTATCAGTGGCTCCAATTTTCCTAGGATGTGCAATGTCAAATACTGGCAATACCCACTTGACATTTTTGCCAATGGCTTACTTTATCTACTGAGGGCAAATGTAACCCAACTGCACACCTTCTTGAAAGTGTTAGAAGAGGTTGTAACAGGATATGTCTATAGAGATTCCCAATCACCCGGTCATGGTTGTCCCAAAGATGCTTTTCAAAAGAAAAAAGAGAGAATATTTTTGTAATGCTTTGTGAGAATAACCTAGGAAAGTTGTCACACAAAGGATCCCATCAGAAGGGAGAGATAGGCTAAGCTGAATATGAATTTTGAATCTAATATCAGATTCTTATTCTTAGAAACAGCAATTTATTACAACAAAATGAAACCCATCTAAGATTCATGGACCTTTTCCAATGTTTCTCCTTCTTACCTGAAGTAGCGGTTCAGCCAATCTCTCAGTTTCACCACAAAGGGGAACTGATTCAAAAAATTCCAAGGACAGCTTTCTACTCTCTGTGAGAAAGAGAAAAATGGTGGAAGCAGATTTCTTAAGAGAAATTCCAATCAAGAGGAGCAGAAGAATAGGCTAAATGTTGAAATCTCACAGCACACAGAAAGAACTTTTCTTACCTGGAATGGCATTCTGACTTTGATCTTTGCATAAGGTCTCCCTGAACAGCAGCTCTTGAGAAAATTTGAATGAATCCTTCCTCCCCTTGGGATACTCTGTCATATCTTCCAAGGATTTCTGGACAGGATGTGAGATGAGAAACAAAGACATGAAGGATTTATCATACTGCAGTTTTAAACTAGCAGACCTCAATGTCCATTTGTGAAACTTGAAAGAAAATGGAAGAATTGCCTCAAACACATCCTCTGGAAGAAAAATGGAACAACTGGCCTTAAATGTTAATACTCCCAGAGAACTCTACCAAAAGAGAATTGACAAGTTCAGAGAGATTCTTTTTAGAGCTGAAATGATAACATTCTCACACCTGCATCTTTTCCTCCCCCTGGGTCAGCAGGAAGCCTTCGGCCAGGGCCACCGCCTGGGAACTGGTCTCCGCTCCACACTCCCTCACCCATTTCTCCATCTCTGGGGGAAGCACAGTCAGGAACTGCTCCAGGAGCACCAAGTCCAGCATCTGAGCCCTCGTGTGTGTTTCCGGCTGCAGCCATTGACGGCAAAGGCGGTGAAGCTGAGTGCAAATATCTCGGGGGCTCTTCCCCTCCTGGAACTGCACTTTTCTGAAGTGACAGTATTGAACCTCTGAGCTGTTGGCTTCCTCTTCTTGGCTCTTCTGCCCAGAACTTGCCCCATTTCCCCCACAGCTCCAAGGCTGAGTAGCTGGAGGACCTTTTCCAACTCCTGCATCTGGTGGGTATTGTCCTTCCATCTTCTCTCTAATCCAACTTCAAAATGGATGAATGGATCTCCCAAGTTTTACTGATCAAAAGACGTTTGCTAAATCTCCTAAAGGCCATTTAGCCCGCTTTCCTCACAAGATACCTCTGACTCCAAGGGAACTAGGAAAGATTTCCAACTTATATATCTGAAATGGAAAAAAACTTCCAGAACAACTGAGCATCAACAAAAACCCAAATAAGAAATTCTTATGACTTGAACAATATCTAGAAAGAGGGAGAAAATTTAATTAGTTGGTGGACTAATATATCGGCATGTGGAAAAATATCTGTAGTAACTTTCTGTATCACCTTTGATCAAGGACTAAAAACTGGATGCATAAATTTAAAACATGTTTTTGTTTTCAAATTCCTACTTATTTATTCAAATAATTTTGATGGCTGTTGGCAACATGAAAAACAATCTCTGTATAATTCAGATCATAAATGTCTCAGGTCACAAACAGTCATTGAGATGAGTGGTAACCGAAATCGATTTTATAGATCAATCAATCAATCAATCAATATTTGAAATTCCGGTATAATGTTAGCGGAACCCATTAACCTCCTGGCCCAAACCACTATGGGTAGCTGAGAAATCGCAATCCGCGATTCAATGCAAAGAGAATAATAACCCAATCAACAAACCAGTTACGACCTAACATGATGTTTTGATGCAGGCATCTCCTGGAAAGATTTCTCAACTTTTCGCCTAATCCTGAATGGCTCCGACCTTTTTGGCGGTCCCGATTTTCCTCCTGGAGGCAGCGCAGCGGGACCGTAACTTTTGATTTCCTTCCTGCCTTCCCCGTGCATACACAGGGGCGGCAGGGGAACATGGGACAAGGGGCTCCCCACTTTCCAGGACTCCGAACTTGATGAAGTTTTGCGTATCTCCACGCACGGTCCAGCCCTTGCAAGAAAAAGTTACGGCTACTTTCCAAAGTTCCCCCACTCCGCAGGGTTTCTCCCAATGAAATGGAGGGTAAATGCATCCCTCGCCTCTGCTTCCCTCATTCCCCCCTCCCATCCCCCCAAGAAGAAGCGCGATGGTCCGGAGCTTTGCTTCCTCCCCTGCCTGGCCCGTGCATGCACAGGGGCGGCAGGGGAACATGGACCACGGGATCTCCCTTTCCCATAACTCCGAACCTGATGAAGTTTTGCAGGTCGCCATGCTCGCCTCCAGTAGCAACATCTAGCTCTCCATCCATGTAAAATTTCACTGCAAACTCTTGGGACTTCTGTAGGAAACTCTGAGCATGCGCTCCCAGCCTTTCCTGGGGAAAAAGGAGGAAAAAAAGACGACTTGTGACGGGGAAAGAACAAGGCGCATGCTCAGTTTCCTTCGAAAGGGGGAGAGGGGGGAGGAGCTGCGCAGCTCTTCCAACAGCTACCGAGGGAGCCCCCTGGAGGATCCTGCGAGCGATGCCAGAGGACATGGAAGGCATGCATCATGTTCTGGATGATGGATGGGCATTGGAAAGTGTCTTTCTCTAACATTGCCTGGCTAGAAAGGCCGTGCCGTCTCCAACAGGCGGCAGTTTCGAGATTTTCCTCTTTTTAATGCCTGAGAACCGTCTGCGGTCTTGCGAACATTAAGGAAATTTCTGTGGGGACTCAAAAGCAGCTTTCCTTGAGGGCAGCTTCTCTGCTGAAGGGTCTGTAGGAGGCCTCAAAAATGAGCAACAATCCTGTCAGAAATGGCAGGGCAGTCAAAAGACAAGAAACAAAGCCTCTCTTTGAAAGACAAGCTTCTGTGTTGTGGTTGTTGGCAAACTCATCCCCATCTTCAGAAAGGGAAACTAAGGAGCTGGCCTGCATCGCTGTACCCCACTCCATACCATTCTGGCACGCATGTATGCACATAGGAGGCAGTGGGCACACAACCATAGGCCCACTTCTCTGCCACTGCGTGGAGGGCAAAAAAAATAGTCCATGGGACTATGGTAAAAAGAATAGTTCAGATCTGAAAAAACAGATAAATAGAACTAAGAAACGATTGAAAAAGAATAGAATTAACTCCTCTCTCTTGCCCAAAGCCTGGTTCTTTTGAGCCCATTTTTCTGTCTTCTATAATGGAAAATCGTGACACAGTGGCTACAAAACCAAAATTGGTGCATTTTCACCAGTTTGACCCAGAACTATAATTGAGCAGTATTTGAATAAATAGCTTCAAAGCAGGGGTGGGATTCTACCAGTTCCCACCTATTCACTAGAACAGCTAACATTGTAAGCAGTTCAGAGAACTGGTTGTGAGAAGAAATTAGTGGCCTAATCCTGTAAGGAAGGCAGGAAGGAAACATTTTGGTGTTGCTTACAGAAACTGCCTCTCCATTAACCCTTATTACATTCTTGGCAGGACTAGACTTCCTGTCTCTGGAGCTTCTCTGGAGTTTTTTCTCCTCCTTTGCTGGTACTTTGCTTGTGTGGAGTGACCATTCAAAGTTACAATGGCACTGAAAAAAGTGACTTATGACCATTTTTCACCCTTATGACTGTTGCAGCATCCCCACAGTCATGAGAGGCCAGGCGAGGAGATGTGTGCCTCGATGCAAGTGATGTTGAGTTGGCCATGCCCACCAACTCAGCCATGCCCACTGAACCGATTGTTAAAAAATTTGAATCCCACCCCTGTTTCAATGTAGCCTGAGTCTCTGAAAACCTGAAGTATTCCTCCCTCATCTCCAAATCCTTCCAATAGTTTTCCTGTGGGTTTATTTTTTAATTAATTCATCAAAAAGGAATTAAAAATGTCTCATGGGCAACCATACCAATATTTAATTTTATTTTATTTTTTAACAAACTTTATTCAGTTTTTCAGATTAAAAACAAAAATCTCTTTTTAGTGGACATTTTCTCTTTTCCGAGTCATCACCTTAACATACAAATATGACAGCAATTATACATTGTTATATGCATACTTAATTCTATTATTACCTTTTCCATTCCAAATTTTCAATAAAGAGAGAAACAAACGCATTAATTCTAGCTTCTTTCATTAATCTCAGTCAAAACATCTTTTTGTTTCATTTCAATTATTTCAAATATAATCCTTTAAAATTTATTTTAAAAATAAAGATAAACAATATGTGTTTGCCTAATAATAATAATAAAAGTTACCAATGTCTCTCCTTGCTTTTAATAGTCTATATTAACTTATTTAGTTGGTTCTTTAGACTGTCATGTTCCCTTTCCATTACACATTCTTTTTATAAATTCTAGATTAATACAAATTTTAACACTAAAAAAAACCACAAGCATAGGCTTCCCCCCTTTTACTGTTTTGAGTGTGACACCTCAATGATTAAAATATACCTTTATTCCCTTATCTTAATTCCCAATAAACCATTATTTTTAAGGTTACAATAATAAACATTACATCTTTTCACTTGGATTCCACAGCATATTTCTCCCCCTTGATTTTTAATAAGAGTTATCAATATTATCCTATTTTCTAAATATTTTTAATTGCAGAAATATTCTTATTACCCTTTGTCACCCTGCAGAATCCCCTTTTTAATTCATCAACCATTATCTCTGAAAAAACAATTTCTTTTCAACAGTTTACTATTTCCATATTTATTTCATGCACCTGTTTCTTACTGCTTCTCCTTCCCCTCTTTTCCCCATATCTTTTCTCATTCCAGTTTATATCCCTCTCTTTCTTAATATCTTCCTTTCCCCTTTTCTGCTGGGTCTTTCTGTCTTTCCCAACTTCACAGGTATTCCCCCTTTTGATTGCCTTCTTAAATCTCAACTTTTTAACCTTCCTTCTTTACCCACTTCTTTGTAGTGTTCTTTGTGTTAATTGTCTATTTAAAATGCTTTCTCCTTGAATCAACTCCTCCTCCTCTGAAGCTCTTTCTTCTTCTTCTTCAATCGCCATTTCCATTTTTTCTAACACAGAGCAAAGTGATTCACCTCTTTCCTGTAGTAATTCTGTCATATTTTTAAGTTCCATGTTTAATTCCCAGAGATATCATCATTACACACTCTTATATTTTTTGATTGTTAAAGTCTACAAAAAAACACTTTTACTTTCCTTCTTTCTTCTTTCAATTTTCTAAAGTTCTCAATTATTCCAGCCCAGGGTCTATACCAAAAACATCAATAAATCCCAGTCAGTCTTTCCTTGCTTTTTTCTTTATTCTGGTTCTGCTTTCACTTTCTAAGATTCTTACTTTGTTTCAATATTTATTTAATGTTATATCCATACAAGTTCATTCAGAAACAGGATGCTTTCCTTTTTTGTCAAAAGGTGGCACTCTCCATTATACAAAGTCTTCACCTTTTTCTCCTATTTTTTTATTTAGGGTTTTTTGAACCCCAATATTCCAGCACAGTCCAGTCTCCAATTTGTAAAATTTATTATTATTATTTTTTTGACAATCTTAAGTCCAGCTTTATTTTATGCCTGTTTATTCCCAAAATATTTTAGTCCAATTTAATTAAATCTTTAGTTCCAGCTTCTTCCTTTCCCGGTTTAAAGCCCGCTTAGCTGTCAAAAATATTTTCTTTTTTTCCTGTCTCTTTGTAATTTCGCTGCTCACTTTTCTTTTCTTAAAAATTCCATGTTACCTTAATCCTGGGGAACTTTTGTTTAGTTGTATTGCCCAGTTATCCTGGTTCAGATGTTATCCTCTTTCTTCCCTCCTGCACAAATCTTAATGCAGCTCTGTCCTCCTCTTCGGGGTGGCCATTTTAAACCATCGCTGCAGTCGTCTTCGGGGGGGGGGGAAGACAAAGCCCATGGGGGGAGATGCAGCTCCCTTCAACCTGGCTTGCGGCTTCCCTTTACTCTGCTGCCCCTCCAAGGCAGCTTCAGCCCCTAATTGTAATGATCGGGGCTCTCCAACGAAAGAGCACGGACCATAGCCGCAGAGAGTTGCGATCTACGGTCTGTCAGCAAGGAGGCTCTGCCTTCTTCCTCCTCCAATATTTAATTTTATTTATATCCAAAATTAATTTTATTCCATTCTAATTAAAATCCAATTAATTTCATTTAAACCCAATTTATTTAAATTGAATTTAGAGATTTCCTTATTATCATGTCATAGAAAAGCAAAATAGCACTAGGTATAGACCTTAAACTGATATACTACTTCATAGTACTTTACAGCACTCCATAAATGGTTTACAGAATCGGCATATTGCCTTCAACAATCTGGGTTCTTATTTTACTGGTCTCAGAAGAGTGGAAGGTTTAATCAACCTTGAGCCGGTCACAATCGAACTCCTGGCAGTCAGCAGAAACAGCTTGCGATACTGCATTGTAACCATTGCAACACCTTGGTTCTAACACTTCAAAAAGTGTCTTTGAACACAGATTTCACTTCTTTTTTGCAATTTTTTTTTATTTTTTAACAACAAACATAAACAAATACAAACATAAACACAAAACATAAAACCATCTTTCCATTGTACAGTATGTCGGTTGGTACATACCTTCTTGTGCACAATATCAACAGTCTTTCCCTTCTAGATACATCATTAAAGTTCATATTATATAAATCAACTGTGCATATATTTTTAACTCCTTGCTGGACTTTAATTGTAAATTCACATCATCCTTTTCAAGCAAGTTTCAACTTTTACAAAAACTACTTCAAGTCATTTATTTCATTATTGTCAATCATAACATAACATTAGTCTTATCTTTATTATGTTGTATTTATATTGTATTGTATTTTATTTCCCTATTTTCTTATTTAACCATTGATAAAATAAGTCCCAAATTTTATAATACTCTTTGTTTTCTTGCTCTCTAATTGCTAATATCAATTTACTCATTTCTGCACATTCCATTATTTTCTAAACCACCTCCTCTTCTATTGGAATTTTTTCACTTTTCCAATTTTGGGCAAATGCAATTCTAGCTGCTGTCAGAACATTTATAATAAAATGTCACTTCTTTACTGTATCCTTCAGGTAAAACACCCAATAAAATATTTCTGGTTTCAAGTCTATTTGCTGTTTTGTCATTTTTTCCAGCCATGTATGAATTTTGGTCCAGTATCTCTTAGCTTCCATACACATCCACCACATGTGATATTATGATCCAGATATCTGATAACACTTCCAA
This sequence comes from Hydrophis major, assembly GCA_033807585.1. NCBI lineage: Eukaryota > Metazoa > Chordata > Lepidosauria > Squamata > Elapidae > Hydrophis > Hydrophis major. The sequence continues at coordinate 44,151,555 of CM066329.1, forward strand.
CATTCCTCCGATTTATTCTTAAACATCTTTGGTATCCTTGTTGGGGGTAGATGCCATCTGTAAAACAACTTATACAAATTCACTTTCTATGCTGTTGACATTGTTATTTTACAATTTCGAGACCTAATTTCTACCATCTTTCTAAATCTATCCCATATCCAAAGTTTTTCCCCCAGGCAATCATTGTTTCTTTAACTTGTTCTTCTTCTGATTTTACTCCAAGTAAATATGCATATAGTTTTTTGACCACCTTCTTATCAGTACCTGTCAAAATTACATCTAATTCAGTTAATTCATTATAAAAGCCTTCTATCCTATGATCTTTATATCTAGAATGTATTTGCACATATGAATATCAATTCATCTGTATTCCTTGTTCCTTGAGTTCTTGCTTAGATATGAGTTCGCCCTCTTCATTTAATACTTCATTGTATCTTATTGTTTGTTCCATTCTATAAACAATTGGATATGCAAATGCCTCTATAGTTGACAACCAGACAAGTATTTCATGTAATGTTGTTTCCTAATTTTCTCTCATATTAATAATAAAGCATCGCAAATATAGTGTTTCCTAAAATATCTATGTGTTTTACTTTCCTTATACCATAAAAAGGCATGCCATCCCAATAATAAATCATGACCTGCTAATGTTAACAATCTAGTATTTCACTTCTCATTCTGATTTCTTTTGTGAGAGGAATTCATTCTGAAATTCTTTTCACATTATACATTGATCTCTATGTGATCTTCTTCTACGGCTTTTGGTTGAATTATGTTGAATTCCCAGACAGATAAACCTCAACTTAGAACAGTTCGTCTACTGAAGTTTGAAGTTAGAACGGTACTGAAAAAGTGTCTTAAGACCATTTTCCACACTTCTGACTGTTGAACATGGCCGCATAATTTACATGCAGAAGTTTGACAAGTCACTCACATTTATGATGGTTATAGTGTTCTGTGGTCATGTGATCACCTTTTGTAACCTGACCAGCAAAATTAATGGAAAAGCCAGATTCCCTTAACAATAGTGTTACTAACTTAACCACTGCAATGATTGACTTAACAAATGTGGCAAGAAAAGTAGAAAAATGGATCACAACTCACTTAACAACCGTTTGCTTAGCAATAGGAATTTTGGGCTCAACTGCAATCATAAACTTGTATTTCTACTGAACCTCTTCCCATACTTCCTTTATTGATATGGTTTCTCCTGTGCGTGGATCCTTTTATAGCAAGTAAAGAGCTTTACTTCTTGCAAAGCTCTTTCCACACTCCATGCATTCATATGGTTTTTTCCCCCTGTATGGATTCGTTCATGGGAAGTGAGATCACAGCTCCTTTTAAAGCCCTCTCCACACTGCACACATTTATATGGCTTCTCTCCTGCATGGATCCTTTTATGGAATTCAGATTTCTGCTACAATGAAGCCTTTCCACACTCCATGCATTGATATGGCTTATCTCTTGTGTGGATCCTCTTATGTGAATTAAGATGAGTGCTCTGATTAAAGCTCTTTCCACACACCTTACATTGATATAGTTTCTCTCCTGTGTGGATCCTTTTGTGGGAAGTAAGAGCAGATTTCCACTTAAAGCCCTTTCCACATTCCACACATTGATATGGTTTCTCTTCTGTGTGGGTCTTCTTGTGGAAATCAAGATTAGAGCTACAAGTTAAGGTTTTTCCACACTCTAGGCTTTTATAAGGTCTTTCTCCTTTGTGATTCCTTTGATGTCTTATAAGAGAGTCATAAGAACAGAAGGTTTTTCTGCACTCCATGCATTGATATGGTTTGTCTCCGTGCTGGGTATTCTTGTGGGAGGTAAGTGCAGAATTCCACTTAAAGCCCTTTCCACATTCCACACATTGATATGGCTTCTCTTCTGTGTGAATCCTCTTGTGGGAATTAAGATGACTAATACAACTAAAGCTCTTTCCACACTCCATGCATTTATATGGCCCTTCTCCTTTGTGATTCCTTTGATGTTTTATAAGAGAGACATAATAACAGAAAGTTTTTCTGCACTCCATGCATTGATATGGCTTTTCCTCTGTATGGATGCTTTTATGGTGAATCAGAGTATATTTACTACTAAAGCTCTTTCCACACTCCATGCACTGATACAGTTTCTCTCCTTTGTGACTCCTTTGATGTCTTGTAAGAGAGTAATTATTAGAGAAGGTCTTTCCACACTCCAAGCATTGATATGGCTTCTCACCTGTGTGGATCTTCTTGTGGGTATTAAGATTACTCTTACAAGTAAACTTCATTCCACACTCCATGCATTTATAAGATTTCTCTCCTGTGTGGATCCTCTTGTGGGTATTAAGATTACTCTTACAAGTAAACTTCTTTCCACACTCCATGCATTTATGAAGTTGTTCTCCTTTGTGATTCCTTTTGTGAGTTCTAAGAGAGTCATTATTACAGAAGGTCTTTCCACACTCCCTGCAGGTATATCGTTTCTCCTCTGGATGTGTCTTTTTATGAGAAATACAATGATCGGATTTATTAAAGTTCTTTCCAGAATCCATGCATTGATATGGTCTTTCTCCCGCATTGATGTTTGTATGGTTAGGGAGCCAAATGACCCGAGGAAAGCCTTTTTTAATTCCACTTTGTGATTGCTTTGTTTCATCACTGTTTGATTGCATTTGATCTGAAAATTTCCCTTTTTCCTTTTTCAGATGGATGGCTTGGCATTCTTCATTGCAATTTTTATTCTCTTGCCCATTAAAGCCTTCAAAAAGAAAAAAGAAAATGAATGTAGCTAGAAAAGGGAACAATCAAACTTTTTCTTCTTCTTTTTTAAACAAATTTTATTAATTTTTGAAGACAAACAAAACATAGAACATAAAAGCATAAAACCTCCTTTCTAAAAATTACTTATAAGTTTTAACAAGGCAAAAAAACATCATTTTTAAGGCATAATTCCACATTGTCACATTTCCATTTAAGTACATATATATCTTTTCCAAATTTCTCATTATTTCTCCCTTCACTTTTATTCAATTATATTTCTTTCTATCAAGGTTTTATGAATTCTCAATCAAACATAAACACCCAAAACACAAAACATAAGACATAAAAAGATAAAACCTCCTTAATTATCATTTGTACATATCTTTTCCAAATTTCTCTCCCTTTAGTTTTATTCCTCCAAGGTTTTATTAATTCACAATCAAACATAGCTAACCAAAACACAAAACATAAAACTTCTTTTGAAAAATGGCTTAGCCCCGGGTTACATCTTTTTTTACAGACCTAAATCAAATTCATGCTCACCTTATATACCGTTCATATCTTATTGACCATTCTATATTTTCTATATAACTTCTCCCTTCTTTTCACTCTCTTAATTATATTTTGTTTATTTCATCTTATTTCAAAATCATTATGCTTGTATCTTTTGTCCGTTCTTTTCCAATCATCTATTTATCTCTTCTCTTTAGCAAAGAATTTCCCCTGTAATCACTTTTAAAGTATGACGCCTTTCTATCTTTCCCCTAAAGTAACACTTAAAATAATACATAATTTCCATCTTGATTCTGCTTAGTACATTCTACATGTTGCATTTTATTCTAGTTCTAATTCTAATTAATACATTATTTTAGAATAAGAAGATAAAATAGTAAATTGATAATAACATTGAAACAATAACGAATTAAACAGTAACTAAGCATTAATCATTTTACACAGTCTCTTTAATATTTCATTAAGTATTGAGATCTATCATTATTAAACATTTTAATATTTTAATATTTTGTTAAATCTTAATTCCAATAGACTATTTCAAATGCAAATACTACAATACTATCTTATGTACTCTGGCAGAATCTTTCTTTAATTATACACTATCTTTTATCCCTTATCTCTAAAAAAATCTTCTTTTTGGCATCTTGTTTCAGACTGTGGCTTTCTTTCCCTTTTTGCCTCCCTTTCTTCTCCAGTCTGGTCTTTTTGCCCCCCCCAACCTCTACCTTTTTAACTTCCCCTCTCCATTGTAGTTCTCTTTTCAATTGCTTTCTAACATTGTACCTTTTTTTCACCTTATTTTTCTTTTTCTTGGTTGTTTTATTGAATCTTAAATTCTCATTTTTCCTTCCTCTCTTCCTATTTTCTTTCTTAATCAAACTTTTTTGCCCATTAAAAATGGCTTCCTTTTCTTCTTCTTCTTCTCTTTCTCTTTCTTCCTCGAGTATTTGCTGGTACGTAGAAACCGCCATTTCTAAAAAGTGGAAGACAGCTCCCAATGTATTCTTGCCATTTGGTCCTCTTTCTTTTAATTTTTCATATTCCATTTTTAGTTGATCCACCAATGGTGCCATTGTAAATTTTTGAAAGCAACCCAGATGTTTTTAATCTTAAAGTAATTTACAAATGTCAAAGTTATCAAACAATCCAAACAGGCAGAAATTATTTCCTCTTCTTCCCTTTGCAGTTTTTCCTCCTGGGGCAAAACCCCAAATATATTTTAAAGCCGTATTACAGTTAGTTGCTGGTCTTATAATCTTCAAGGTGTCTCCTCCAACAAGTCTTTAAGGATTTTTTTTTTAGTCCTCTCCTTCCCACTTATAAGAAAGAGCTTGTTTTTACCTTAAAGAAGCAGGTTTTTCTGTGCTCATTTGCTTTCTCCGTAAGGAAGGGGAGTGAATTTTCCTTCAGCACTTTCGCCACTGTAACAATCTTTTGGAAACAAATGTATCAATCCACAAGTCAGGTTTCCAGGGTGTTTTAAAAGTAACTTAATGTCCCAGTTCAGCCAAGAAAACTTCTCCTTCTAAAAAACTTCCTCCTGCACAGTCTTATCCGGTTGAAGATTCCTTTGAGGCTGCCATTTCTGACAGCCGCTCCTCCGCCTCAGGAAAAAGGAGTCTAGCCGGCTGGGGAAGGGGGGTGCGATATCCCCAGACCCTTGCCTGGACCTCTTCGGGGCAGCGACAACCCCCAAATCCAAATGGATTGGGGGTACCTCAGCGGCGAGCGCAGCAGGGACCCACAGAGAAGCGGATTCCTGCCACTGCCGAAGCCTTGCAACTGGAAGTTCACAAACTTTTTCTTCTGAAATTCAGCCAAAGAATCATTCATATATTTTGGATCACATCACAATGAATCTAAGACACAACCCTTATCTAAGCTTTGACCTGGGACTATCCATGGTGCCAGGAACTCTTGAAGTCCATTGAACACAATATCATGCTGGGTCAACAACATACCTACCAGCTCCCCAACTTCATTGGAAGTCTCATCCCCACTTGTCTGCAAGGCAGAATCGTTGAAAGCCAAGGGGAATTTCTGGATGGCAATAGCACCCCATCCTCAATTAGGCTGATGCCAAATTTGGTACACAAATGGACACACTTGAGAGAAGAGACATACTACTCAGGACCCATCCAGTTTTCATTATAGCAGCTCAGGCCCATCAGTAAGCCAGCGACAACATTTAGGTATGAACACCGAACCCTGGTAGGCAGAACCTTGCTCAAGAGATGACATCGTCTCTATGTGACCCTCAAATACACGCTAAAATCTTCTATGGCATGAAATATTGCATTTTATGAGCAAAAACATTAAAAATAAACCCCAATTCTTTTATGTGAAAAGGAATGCTATGCAGTTTTCAAAATTTCCTTCAATATATTTCCTTCTTCTATACATTCAGTTTGGTGAAACGGTTAACACACCAGGCTAGAAACTGGGTGACAGTGAGTACTAGTTCTGGCTTAGGCATGACTGGGTGACTTTGGGCCAGTCTCTCTCAGCTCAACCTATGTCACAGGGTTGTTGTTGTAGGGAAAACAGCATCAGGAAGGAATACTGGCTTTGCCTTCTGCCTTTATTATGATAAAAAAATAGATGCAGAATATAAATAAATAAGTGATGTTTTCATCAGTAATCACATCTAAGCACACCATCCTATAATTTCTCTATGTTACTGAGCAGGGACAGCGGTTCTTACCCAGAGAAAACAGATTCCTGGAATTCTCCAGCATGACTTCTCTATGGAGAGCTTTTTGGTCAGCATCCAGTTGAGACCACTCCTCCTTGGAGAAATACACAGCCACGTCCTCAAAAGACACAACACCCTGAAAAAGGACACAAGTTTTCCTTTTAACAGATAATCCCAAGAATAATTTGCCAGTTTTCTTCCACTAATTGAGAGAGATCTAGTGAACAAATTAAGCATATTCTGCTGAATTCAGAATAGGATCACTTGTAACAGGTTATGTCTATGGAGATTCCCAATCACCAGGTCATGGCTGTCCCAAAGATTATTTTGAAAAGGCAGAAAAGAGTATTTTTTTTGTAACGGTGTGTGAGAATAACCCTGGGAGACAGAAGGAAAAGCCCAGATGCTGACAACAATTTGGTCAATGAAATCTGATGGCGAAGCAGGACAAAGGATCCTCTCAGATGGGAGAGAGAAGCTAGGCTGCATATCAGTTTTGAATGACTGGATGTCAGATTTATATTGCTTAGAAACAGCTATTTATTACAATAAACTCTAAAACAAAATGAAATCCATCCAAGATTCATGGACCTTTTCCAATCTTTTTCCTCCTTACCTGAAGCTGAGGTTCAGCCAACCCTTCAACCCCACCACAAAGAGGAGGTGATTCTAAAAATTCCAAGGACAGCTTTCTACTCCCTGTAAGAGAGAGAAAAATAGTGGAAGCAGATTTGTTTTAAAGAGAGAGATTCCAGTCAAGAGGGGGAAAAGAATCAGCTAAATGTTGAAGTCACATTACACAAAAAGAGCTTTTCTTACTTGGCATGGTATTGTGACTTTGATCTTTGTGTAAAGTCTCCCTGAAGAGCAGCTCTTGAGAAAATTTGAATGAATCTTTCCTCCCCTTGGGATATTCAGTCACAGCTTCAAAGGGTTTCTGGACATGATGTAATATGAGAAACAAAGAAAGAACACTCAGGAATTATCATACAGCACCTTTAAACCAGCAGACCCCAATGTCCTTTTGTAAAACTCAAAAGAGAATGGAAGAATTGCCCCAAACACATCCCCTAGAAGAAGAATGGAACAATTGTCCATAGGAGTTAATAATCCCAGAAAATTCTACCAAAAAGCAATTGACAAATTCACAGAACTCCTCTTTAAAGATGCCATGATTACATTTTCCCACCTGCAACTCTTCTTCCAATTTCTCCTCCTCCTGGGTCAGGAGGAAGCCTTCAGCCAGGGCCACCGCCTGGGAACTGGTCTCCGCTCCACACTCCCGCACCCATTTCTCCATCTCTGGGGGAAGGACAGCCAGGAATTGCTCCAGGAGCACCAAGTCCAGCATCTGAGCCTTCGTGTGTCTTTCTGGCTGCAGCCATTGACAGCAAAGGTGGTGAAGCTGAGTGCAAACATCTCGGGGACTCTTCCCCCCCTGGAACTGCACTTTTCTGAAGTGACAGTATTGGATCTCTAAAGTGTTGGCTTCCTCTTCTTGGCTCTTCTGCCCAGGACTTGCCCCATTTTCCCCACAGCTCCAAGGCTGAGTAGTTAGAGGACCTTTTCCAATATCTGCATCTGCTGGGGGTTGTCCCTCCATCTTCTCTCTGGTCTCTAATCCAGCTCTAAAATGAACGGATGGGTTTCACAAGAGGTCTAGCCAAATCTCCTAGGATGATTTAGCCCTCTTCCCACACAAGATACTCTGGACTCAAGAGGAACCAGGAAAGATTTCTACCTTAGATATCTGAAATGGAAAACACAGCGAATTCAATATGGTGACAAATCTGAATACTGAGCAACCACTTCCTCCTCCTACAAAAAAAGAAAGAAATCCATCAGTATCTGCAAGGAGGGGTATCTTATTAGGAAGACTGACTACTGCAGTACATTTAGGATTGCCCTTCTAGATAAGCTTTGAACAAGGACTGAAAATATTGGATAAATACATTTAGAAAAGTTTTCGACTTCTAGTGTCTGATTATTTAGTCTAATAATTTCTATGGCTGCTTGCAAAGTAAAAAAACAACCTTTGCACAATCGGAATCACAAATCATACAGTGATTGAGATGGGAACCTCATCAACCTCCTTGCCCAAAACTCCTGGGGAAACTCCAGAGGGCAAAATTAAGAAACCATCCTCCTAGGCATACAGAACTAATATCTCAATGAATAAACCACCTATGCTTTAACTGTTTAACATGATGTGGAGGATCGTGTGATGTGCTGGAAGAACCAATTGGTGATGAAAGGCTGGAAACCGAATTCCAGTCCTTGCACACTTCTATCCAACTTCTTGTACAGGGAGTTGCAGCCTTGCATGCAAAGCCAGCAGGAGCGACTTCAGCAGGTCGCTTCTCTCAGCCTAGGAAAGAGGAGAAGAGGGAATCCCCTTCTGAAAACGGGGCCATGAAATATGCAGGAAACTGTCCAGGAGTCAGGTCTGCTTGGAAAGTAGAAATCTCTTTCCAAAGCTTCTCCCCCCCCCCCCCCCAGGGTTTCTCTCAATGAAACGGAGGGTAAACGCATCCCTCGTCTCTGCGGTCCTCATTCCCCCACTCCCACTCCCCCAAGAAGCAACGCGATGGTCCGGAGCTTTGCTTCCTCCCCGGCCTGGCCCGTGCATGCACAGGGGCTGCAGGGGAACATGGGATCTCTCTTTCCCATAGCTCCGAACCTGATGAACTTTTGCAGGTCACCATGCTCGTCTCCAATAGCAACGTCTGGATCTCCATCCGTGTAAGATTTCCCTGCAAACTCTTGGGACTTCTGGAGGAAACTCAGCCCGAGACTCACAGAAAAGAAGAGCCGCACTGGACACGGTAGAAAAGCCAGACGCGATCCCAGCCTTTTCTGGGAAAAAGGAGGTAAAAAAAGAAGGGCCCATAGAACACTTGCGACGGTGAAAGAACAAGGCGCATGCTCAGTTTCCTTCGAAAAGGGTAGAAGGGGGAGGTGGTGCACAGCTATTCCAACGGCTACCGAGGGAGCCCCCTGGAGGGTCTTGCGAGCGATGTCAGAGGACATGGAGGGTATCATCATGTTCCATGGGGGACTCGGATAATGGGCATTGGAGTAGAAGGAAAGTGTCCTTCTAACATTGGCTAACTAGAAAGGCCGTGTCGTCTACAGCAGGCGGCAGTTTCGAGATTTTCCTCTTTTTAATGCCCGAGGACCGTCTGCGGTCTTGCGAACATTGAGGGCATTTCTGTGGGGACTCAAAAGCCGCTTTCCTCGAGAGCAGCTTCTCTGCTGAAGGGTCTGTAGGAGGCCTCAAAAACGAGCAACAATCCTGTCAGAAATGGCAGGGCAATCTAAAGAAACAAAGCCTCTCTTTGAAAGACAAGCTTCTGTGTTGTGGTTGTTGGCAAACTCAACTCTGAAGCGATGGAAGATATTATGGGGCCTGGTAGAGACACAGGGAGGAAAGAGATATGTTAGGAAAATAAGGATTTGTATTGACTTTCTTTAGTGAGTTCAATTATTACAGCTGCCTTTTCAAAGTCACGCCTATGAGCTGCGAAGGAGAGTTGGAAGCACCAATAGGTAGCCCGAAATAATAAAAATAATCCTCAGGAAAAAAAAAAAAAAAAACCAGACCCAAAAGAAATCAAGTTCCAAAATGGAGAGAAAGCTGAAACTCATAGACCTTTTAGAAATTTTACTTCAAAACAAGGTGCTATGATGGAGAAATGACGAAAGTAACATTGAAATCTCACGTGTGACTGGAGAAAAGCTGGAATTACAAAGCTAGAAAGGCAAATAATGAAAAGTAAATATAAGGCTTAGATAAAGGTAAAGGTTTCCCTTGCACAGATGTGCTAGTCGTTCCCAACTTTAGGGGGTGGTGATCATCTCTGTTACAAAGCCGAAGAGCCAGCGCTGTCCAAAGATTTCTCCATGGTCATGTGGCCGGCATGACTAAACGCCAAATGCACACAAAACGCTGTTATCTTTCCACCAAAGGTGGTCCCTATTTTTCTACTTGCATTTTAACATGCTTTTGAACTGCTAGGTTGGCAGAAGCTGGGACAAGTAACAGGAGCTTGCCCCATTGGGTGGCACTAGGGATTTGAACGATGAACTGCTTATCTTTCAATTGACAAGCTCAGTGTCGTAGTCACTGAGCTACCACGTCCCTTCAAATACTATGAGGCAAAAAAGAAAAGATAATAGTTTTATTTAAGTGTTCTGTCGTGTCCGCAAAAAGACGATTAGAGTCGGTGACTTTCATTCAAAGCTCTTTATTAACAAAGGGAGAACCGAACCAGCGAAAGGCAAAAAGCCCGCGGCTTTTATACCATTCGCAACGGCGGCCGCGGCCAATGGCAGCGATTCAAGTCTCCCGCTCTTGGTTTGCACCAATCGCGGGAGACCTCAATCGGGCCAATCAGCGCGGCTCGCCTGGCCAATCAGAAATCCCCGCGCCTTGGCCAATCAAGGCTCGGGGATTTCGAGTATACCATTTGAATACATAACACCCCTCCCCCCTTGGTATGGTCCATCAGGTGGTGTAGTCACGCAGGTAGGCGGGGCTCCGTCGAGTCCTAGTTGACCTGCGCAACCCACTTTCCTGTTGTAACTCGGCCGGAGCGGTCGTTCCTTTGGCTGCTCCTGCCTCTTTGTGAACCGGCTGGATGATCGGGCCGGTTCTTTCGCCGTGGCTCCCGCCTGGGCCTACCGGGTCGGTTGAGCTGAGGATTTCGCCGCTCCCGCTTGGCTTCTCCGAGTCGGTAGAGCTGGCCAGACGGTTCTTCTCTGGAGGGGACTCGCGATGGCTGTTTTCTGGTGAGTATTTTTGGTTTATTTTATTTTGCGATTGTCTCTCCGGGTATTCCCTCCCCCCTTGGTTCGCTTCTTGGGGGTTGAGGTCAGTCGCCGTTCGGGACCTTAACTGGTCGATATGCCGTTTCCAGGCTCGCCCATCCGTGGTTTGGAGCCGGTACGACTTTGGACCAGTGACTTGCGTTATGACGGCTGGGATCCATAGGGGGTCCCCCGTCATGTTTTTTGCGTATACTAGGTCACCTGGGTTAAATGTCCGGAACCTGGAGCTGGAGTCTGGGGGCTGCTCTGGGTTATAAGTCGGGTGCAGTCTGTCAAGTGGAGACCTCGGCTTTCTGCCCATCAACAGCTCTGCCGGACTCTTGTTGGTTGTAGTGTTGGGAGTGATGTGTTGTATGAAGAGTAGGCGGTTGATTTTGTCGTTGATCTCCCCGTGGTCCATTTTCCTGAGGGTCTTTTTTGTAAACTGGACCATCCGTTCCGCCCTACCGTTCGCCGCCGGATGCGCCGGTGCTGTTAATGCGTGGCGGATACCTCTTTCTGCCAGGAACCGTTCAAACTCGATGGACGTGAACTGGGGTCCGTTGTCTGAGACGACGACGTCTGGGAGGCCGTGTGTGGAAAACAGTTTACACAGTTCTTTAATGACGGCCTCTGTGGTAGTCGACTTCATGTCGCTGACTTCCAACCAATTGGAATACGCGTCGACTGTGATTAAAAATGTATGTCCATTTGTGGGGCCCGCAAAGTCAAGATGGATTCTGGACCAGGGCCCTCGTGGTGTTTCCCAATCCCGGATGGGTGCTGCGGATGGGCTGGATCTGGTCTCCTGGCACCGGTGGCATTTGGCGACCCATGCTTCAATTTGCTTGTCCATCCCTGGCCACCAAGCGTAGCTTCTGGCCAGGGCTTTAGTCCTGACGATGCCAGGATGACCCTCATGTAGCATCCTCAAGACTTTTTCTTGCAATCTATCTGGAATTACCACCCGGTCACCCCATAGAATGCATCCTCTCAGTAGTGACAGTTCGGTCTGGTGCTGGCGGAATGTTTTAAAAGTCTCGTCACTGTCCTTTTCCGGCCAGCCTTTTTCTAACCAGTGCAAGATTCGTGCCAGACGCCTGTCCTTAATGGTTTCTCTGGCAATGTCGGATGCGGTAATAGGTAAACTTTCTATGCTCAGGGTATTTGTTGTTGGTGCTGGGTCAGGTTCTGAGTCAGGTAAGGGCGAGCGGCTTAAAGCGTCCGCGTGCGAGATTTTCTTACCTGGCTTGTGTAGCAGTTCGTAATTGTAGGCTGCCAGGAATTCCGACCATCTTGTCATTCGGGGTGACAAGATGTTGGGCGTGGCTCGGTTTCCCGCGAGGATGCCCAGCAGAGGCTTGTGATCCGTCACGATGGTGAACGGGCGGCCGTACAAATATTCATGAAAACGTTTAACGGCGGCAACTATAGCCAAAGCTTCCTTGTCCAGCTGGCTATAGTTGCGCTCTGGTTTGGTCAGAGTCCTGGAGAAAAAGGCGATGGGTGCTTCTCTCTGGTCTGGGAGGGTGTGGCTGAGGACAGCGCCGACGCCGAAAGGTGATGCGTCGCAAGTGACAGCTAGGGGTAAAGTCTCACTAAATTGCATCAGGACAGCATCGGAGGTGAGGAGGTCCTTGGTTCTTTGAAAAGCGGCTTGTTCTCGCCTCCCCCAAGTCCAGGCTGCCTTCTTGTCTAGGAGTCTATGTAAAGGCTCCGCCGCCGTTGCCTTTTGAGGTAGGAAAACATTATAGAAATTTAGTAATCCTAGGAACGCTTGTAATTCCATTTTGGATTTTGGGGTGGGGGCTTCCTTGATGGCTTTTACTTTTTTAGTTGTAGGGTGAATGCCCTTCTGGTCTAGGAGATAGCCCAAAAACTCTACTTGCTTTGTACATAGATTGCATTTTTCTCGCTTAACCTTAAGTCCTGTTTCTTTAAATTTTGTTAAGACTTGTCTGAGTCGGTTCTCTAATTCGGCTTCATTTGGCGCCGCTACTAATACGTCATCAAAATAGGGCACCACCCCTTTTATGCCCTGTAACAAACGTTCCATCAGGCTTTGAAAAATGCCTGGTGCCACGCTGACTCCGAATTGGAGCCGGTTACACTTGAAGGCCCCTCGATGGGTCACTATTGTTTGGGCTTCCGCCGTTTTCTCGTCTACAGGTAGCTGCTGATATGCCTGGGCAAGGTCGAGCTTTGCAAAGACTTTGCCCCCTCCTAGCGAGTGTAGTAAATGTTGTACTATAGGGACTGGGTAGGCGCTTTGTTGTAATGTGCCATTTAGGGTGGCCTTATAGTCCCCGCAAATTCTCACGGACCCGTCTGGTTTTACTGGGGTCACTATAGGGGTTTCCCATCTGGCATGGTCTATCGGTTGCAATACCCCTTGTTTGACGAGCTTGTCGAGCTGCTCGTCAATTTTTGGTTTTAATGCAAACGGTACCCTTCTAGGTTTAAGTCTCTTAGGGGGAACCCTTGGGTCTAAGTCAAACGAGATAAGGGGCCCCTGGTACTTGCCCAAGCCTCCATCGAACACCTCCTGGAACTCCTGGGTTAGCCGCTGTTCCCAAGCTTCGATGGTGACTTGGTTGACACCTGTCAGCGCGATGTTAAGCGGGGCGAACCATTGTAGACCCAGTAGGCTTGGGCGGTCGCGATCGACGATTGTGAGTGGTAGTTGTTCTGTGTGGCCTTTGTAAGTTATGTTGAAATTCTTGGTGCCCACTACCGGGACACGGTTCCCTTGGTAGTCTTTAATGATGATCTTTTGTGTATGCACGTTTCTCTTTTGTAGAGTAGGCACCAGTCTTTTGATTTCGCGCCATGCAATCATGGAAAGGTAGGACCCAGAGTCCACTTCCATCTTGCATGGCTGGCCTTCTATATGTACTTCTACATGTACCTTTCTGGCGCCGTCGGAGATGGCGTGGCCGATGGTCACCGTCTGGTGGGTTTCTTCTTTCCGCCGACCGTCACCGCTTCTTTGAGATCGTTGAGCGCGGTCCCACCGACCGTCTGGCTGGCGTTCTCTGGTTCTGGGCGGGGAGTTTTCTCTCCGTCTGTCGTGCTGTTCCCATTTGGGCGGGCTGCGAGTCTTCTTTTGGCGGCAAACTCGGGCGATGTGACCCCTTCGTTCACAATGCCTACAGATACAGTCAAAAAATCGGCATTCTGACCTGGGGTGGTCGCCGCCGCACCCGGCGCAGCTGGTCCTCGACTTGCGACCTTTTCGACTTCGTTGATCGCCGCGTCCCGTCTGCACTCGGTGAATGTCCTCCTCGTCTTCTGACGTGCTGGAGTTTGACTGGTATTCACCGTAGTGTGCGGTTGCTTCACTTCTTGCGTCGGCCGACCTTGCCGGGTTGTTGTTTCCGCCCTTCGCGTCAGATCTTCGCATGCTGTCTGCCGACGTGCGCATTGCTTCAGCGGCTGCGGCTGCTGTAAGGGCATCGGCTAGGCTGATGTCGCCCTTGGCCATAAGTCGGCTCTGAAGTGTAGGATCCCATAACCCGAGTACGAAGCGGTCTCTTATGAGACTGTTTAGACCCTCGAACTCACAGAGTCCTCCCAGGTGCCGAAGTTCTGCGACGAAATCGCTCAATTTTTCGTCTGGTTTCTGGTTTCGGCGGTAGAACTCGTTGCGCCGTATCAGGATGGGGACTTCGGGGGCGTAATGGCGCCGCAGTATGGGTTCCAGGACGTCCCAGTCCATGGCTGTGGCGTCTGCTGGCTTGGCCAAGGCTTTGGCCATTTGGAAGACCTCTGGTCCGCAGTGTGTGAGAAAGACGGCGCGTTTTAGCGGGGCCGGGGCGTCCTTCATCCCGGCGCATTCCAGGTACATCCGGAACCGATCCGAGTATGATTCCCAGTCCTCGGCGGCGGGGTTGAACGGGGCGGGCGGTGCTATTTTCGCCATCTTCGCGCTGGAACTGGTTCTTGGACACGGGGTTCGGTTCAGGGGCGAGATCCCATCCTCGTCGCCAGTGTCGTGTCCGCAAAAAGACGATTAGAGTCGGTGACTTTCATTCAAAGCTCTTTATTAACAAAGGGAGAACCGAACCAGCGAAAGGCAAAAAGCCCGCGGCTTTTATACCATTCGCAACGGCGGCCGCGGCCAATGGCAGCGATTCAAGTCTCCCGCTCTTGGTTTGCACCAATCGCGGGAGACCTCAATCGGGCCAATCAGCGCGGCTCGCCTGGCCAATCAGAAATCCCCGCGCCTTGGCCAATCAAGGCTCGGGGATTTCGAGTATACCATTTCAATACATAACATGTTCAATCAGGAATACACTGTAGGAAATATGAGTAGGAACCTTTAGACCTTTGGAGTAAAAGAAGGTGCATTTTTAAGCCAAAAGAAATGAAGACTTCACTAGTTTGAAGAGATTAGTCTGGATCTGGAGGTGACAGTGCAAGAACAACAAAAAGATTTATCTACATTAATGAAATAAAGAAATGGGGAAATAGTGTTAAAAGCAATTTTAAAAGAATAGAATTAACACCCCCCCCTTGCCAAAAGCCTACTTCTTCTCAGCTAATTTTGTCAGTCTTTTATTATGAAAAAATTGACATAACAACAGCAAAATTGGTGCCCTTTCACCTTTTGATCCAGAACATCAGTCAACAATATGTAAATGAAGACTCAATCATCCTAGCCAAAAGTTTAAATCATGATAACTGGACCAAAGTTTATTAAACTGATAAGTTTCGTTATACATCCAAGTAACTTCTTCAGTCAAATTGAAAATTTTTGGTTAGGCATAGAGTCAGAGAGTTGTCGGAATATACTAACTGCCATAGTGATTGCAAGAGTTTCCCCAAAATGAAGTGCAATATGTAAATGAAGACTCAATCATCCAGGCCAAAAGTATCTAAAAAGATTAAATTGTGGCAATGATTTAAATCATAGCATCAATAAACAATGTTTGAATAGTTTCAGAGTAGCCTGATCCTCTAAAGTAACGGCACTCCAGCACAAAGCCTTCCAAAAGTTTTAATTTCTTTTAATTTTTAGAGTTAGAAAAAAATGAAATTTAATAAAGTCTCACAAATAACCATACCATTGCTATTTAATTAACTTTATTTTAAATCAAATTTAGATTTTTGCCTAATCCTTGTCATACCATAAAAAGGCAAAAAATGCTTGAAAAATGTGTTTTTGAACATGCATTTCATGGGCTTCCCTTCATTGTGGCTTATTTTGTGAGAGAGGAATTCTTTATCCTGAACAAATGGATGAATAAATTTCCATGATTTGCCAGTATGATGATCTCCATATCCAAGAGCCGCTGTTACCTCTGTCTGTCAGAAACTGAAATTATTTTCTGAAGTAGTTTTTCTTAATTTTCTTAATTTTATGTTATTTTATTAGGTTTTATTTATTTATCAATAAACCAAAGGTCTCCTTTCTTGCTTGATTATTTGCAATATCAGCACACTGAAATCACTTTCATTTTTATGAATCTCTCTAACTTGGCAGAAAGAGAGAGAAAGCAACAGACTAAACTCTATATAGTTTTATGGAACTTCAATTTTCTTTGGACTTATAAGCTAATATGTATTCCTCATTATGGAAATTTCAGTCCATTAGAGCTTTGCAACTATCTGGAGACGTTGGCAAAACTGAATGTGCCCGAAGTCGTCAGAAGTGCCCACAATCACTGTGGAGTGAGATCGGTGGCATATAAAGTTAATGAAGATAAGTAAATATGTTTTTCCATTTAGGAATAGCAGCATTGTACAATGACCCTGGGCTGGTTCCCACATGTTGAACCCGCAAATGACCCAATTCCATTTTAGCTACATCTGTCACACTGTGTGAATGCAACCATACAGTTGCCAATTACTATGAAATCTTTGTTGTTCCCTGCTTTATTTTTGCAATACAAACCTCTCTTCTCTCTTCTGCTTCTTCACATGGCAGCATAACCAAAGATTTCATTCTGGATTCTGATTTCAGTGTGAGAAAAAGGACTACACTCTTGGTGGCTGGCATTGACATCACCTTCAATTCAGTAAAGGTCCCAGAAGTCTCTCAAGCCACAGAGATGGCAAAGAGTGAGACTCGAGAAGAGGCTTGCAAAAATAACAGCTTTTTTATTCTTTGGCCAAAGCAAAAAGTCTGGGTGAATACTATGTGCAAAATATACAGACAAAATGCATGTAATAGCCTGTGAGAATGGCTCAGAATATTATGTACATTTTACGCTGATAGAAACAAAGTTTATCCAATCAGAGACAAAGGTTCGTTATTAATGTGGGCAATGTCTTGCCCATGCTCTCCCCTTCCTTATCCATGGAGTGTTCTTTGTCCGTGTTCTGTCCATACTTTGTTATTTTACACAGTATCTCTGGTCCTTGTGTGTTCGTGCTGCTAGGCAGCCCCCCGCCATCTATGGAGCAGGATGTTCATGGGAATTGTCTCCAAGGATCTGTCTAGCTCTGAAGCAAATTGCAGAGGCGAGAAACCAGATAGAAAAGGATACAATTCTCTTACAGAATGAATTCCTAACAAATGATTTCCATCCTTAGCAAAATAGTACAAGCAACTTCTTTAACAGATGCAAAGAGCAAAGGTTAGATTGATTCATGTCAAAATGTTCTTTCAGAACAAAAGGTAGAAATAACTTCCTGATTTCACTACGCTTAGAGAAATGCATGCTTCCCTCCATGTAGATGTAGTTCCATTGAGGACTACAAATTGAGTGCCATTGGTGAGCCAGTTACAAGTCCATCTGGTTGTGATATTGTCTATCCTACATCTTGTATCTTAACAAGTAGGTTTGGTCAACCTGGTCAAATGCCTTACTAAAGTCCAAATATACTATGACCATAGCATTTCACTGGCCCTAATTTAGTTACTTTTTCAAAGAGTTGGCTAGTTAAATTGTGTAGCCCTCCTGAGGTCTATTTTCACTGGCAGAGACACCATGGGCCAGTCCTTTGCTGTTTCCAGGTGGCCCTATGGGCCAGATCTAAACAACCCATTGGCTGGAATATGGCTGATGGGCCTCGAGTTTCACTCCTGTCTTCGCTGGCTGAGGAACTCTGGGAGTTGAAGTCCACAAGTCTTAAAGTTGCCAAGGTTGGACACCCTTGGTTTAAACTATAAAGGGACCTACTTGGCTGAATTGACCTTTAGCTGGCAGAAGATGTCAACTGTCAACCTGAGGGAGGTCCAAAAGGGTTAGCATTCCACATTGTTAGCCCTGAAGGATATCTGTGGGTCCCCCTTCCTGAGGTGGCCAAATTATGAAATTGATGACTGCCAATTGATAGAGATCATAGGTCATAGAAAAAGACCTCATACACAGTACATTTCTACCATAGGAATGATGGTCAAGAGGCCAACTGTCCTGGCAGGAAATGAACATGTCTTTTTGAAGGTAGCGGGGACAAGAACAAACCATAACTGTCAGGATTTCATGGATGGCTATATTCCAGCCCTTTCATCTCTTCAATAGATGGCTCATGTTTCCAGTTCCTAGAGGTTCAAAGTCAAAGCCCATAATAATATCTATGTATCCCGAAGCTCCTGCTCATGGTAAAGAAGGCAGGTAGAGAAACTGGAAGGTTTCTTAGCTCCTCTCCAAAGTTCACCTGCTAGACAAGGTCCCAAGACAGCCTCAGATTCAGGCTGCCTACTAAGGCTGTCTTCTCTGGCCTCTGACTATGGGCAGAACTAGCTGGATACCCATGTGCTTCACTACGAAACTATGTGATCAGGCATATTTTACTGAGGACAATGTTGTTGAGAGGATCAATAACTCTCCAAAAACAATACTTCTGGCCTTTTTTTGAACTAATATCTCTCTCAACACCTTAAGTTCAGAAGCGGTTCCATAAGTGGAAGGCATAGACATTTTAGTGAGGTAGCAATGTTTAGTACTTTAAGGAGACCCAGGCTGCTCCTGAAGGAGTGGAATGTCTGCCAGTTTGAACTGAGGTAACGGATTGTGAGGCAACTGGCAGTTGGAACAGAGTTCTTTACTTCCACTCCAGAATCCCCCAGCTCGAATGTTTTAAGAGGGGAGGACTTTTACTCCCAGAATTCTGGAGCTGGCATACTTTAAGATTTTTGCTGGCTGGGGAATTCTAGGAATTGAAATCCTCCCCTCTTAAAGCATCCTGGCTGGGGGATTGTGGGAGTTAGTCCTCTTAAAGCATGCTGGCTGAGGAATTCTGGGAGAAACCATCTTAATGAGTTAATTGTGAGTGGAGAGTAAATTGTGGAAACCTGGTTTGTTAACTGTGCTGAGATGCCTTGGAGAGATATCCTGAGGATATCAGCTAGGAATTTTTCCTAGGTTAGGAGGATTCTAGCATCAGAGAGTTCATTGGCAGCAGAAAAAAATATGTCCATTCAGCACTTCATTCCTATTTCATTTTTCTCAAGTGTGAAAATCTGTAAATGGCAGTACATGGTACATACTATTCATGATACAACTATTATATAACAAGAAAAATAAGACTGAAAAAACCCTACCTTTTCAATCCAAGCAACTATGATGGAGATTAACAGTTTATCACTCTCCCTTAAAGTAAAACTGGCAACTCTTTATCCTCACCTCATTCACTATGGGCCTTTCCCTAAAACCTGTTAATCAGCAGAAACCCAGTAAATGTCATCAGAAATAACATCGTTGCTACAAGCTATATTATGAAGCTATTACAAGCTATACAAGGCAGTTTGGTGTAGTGGTTAAGGCACCAGGCTAGAAAGCAACTGTGAGTTCAAGTCTCACCTTAGCCACAAAAGACAGCTGGGTGGACCAGTCATTCTCTTTGATTCCCAACCCACTTCAAAGGATGGTTGTTGTGGGGAAAATAGGAGAAGTTGTGTTAGATATCTTCAATGTCTTCAGCAGAATACAAATAAATAAAAAATAAAATATCTACTAATCACAGTTTGAATCTTTTTGATTCCACAATTATAAACATGTAAGTTGTACTTTTCTCCCCCGTTCCTCAATCCTAATACAAAAGGTTACTGATCCAATGATAAAAGCAATGGCGAAAGACCCCCAAATACAAGGGCTCCTCTGGAGAGTCCGGCCTCATTCAGAAGAAGGCTGATCCCTTCTCCTTTCCTCTCTCCTCATGCTGAGACTGTCCACTCATGTTGCCAAGAGAGGGAAAAAGCAGGCAGTGTCAGTCTGGGAGGGAGCCAAGAGGAGGAATCCCACCGCCTAGACCGAGGGATCAGCACCAATCTGCCCAGCTGATCCTACTCATGAGAACTGCGGCTTCTGTTAAATGTGGAGCATGGGTGCGAAGAATGGAGACGAGCCGGTGAAACAGTAAACTTCAACTCTTTATTTACATGGTGTGACAGCTCAAACTGGATGGCTGCTATAGCCTTCCTTATATAAGCAACTTATTAACTATTCAACCAATGACAACCTGGGAGCGCTAGCTCCGTTGACCAATGAGAACGGCTTGCTAATGGCCAATCAGATTCTCCTGAACGGACCAATCTGATTTCGCCATTTAACAGCCAATCAGAAGTGCAGGGCCAGAACCCTGCACTTGACTTCAAGCTCTAGATAACTTTATTAAACAGCTAACAGATAACTTTATCACAACAGCTTCCTCAAGAGAGGGATCAGCTGGGTGGGATTTTCCAAGGTAGAAAGAAGGGAGAGGCAGGGCTGAGACTGGCTCCTGAAGCAGCTGAGAATCTGCCGCACAAGTTACATAACATCAATGTTCCTCCTCAAATACACGAATCCAATACTAGTCTGTACTTATGGATCCCTAGCTCAACCCCCACCCTCCATGTCTTCCTTCAGCCTCTGGAGGGAGGGATTCCCAGAGGGCTCCAAAGAGTCGAGAGAAGCCCCTTCTCCATCCATGACTGCAGGACCTCAAAAAGCCCCTCATCTGCCCCCCTTTTCTTCCTGCACTGTGGACCCCCCAGTCTTGTAGGATATTAAATTCAGTAGCTGGGACAGGAAGGTGTCCAATGGGGAAAGAGCTGATTGGTTGTGCTGGCTTCTGCACGAGGCAATCCACGCTATGATTGGTTGCTGTGGGTATAAAGGGGGAGTTTCCCATTTTCCCACCTTTTTCTTCTCTGTGTTCCATGTGCTCTTTGATTTACCTCACGATGTTCCTGACTATCTTGTCTGCTGCAACTATAAATGTTAAATACTGTATATTTATATATATTTAAACTACAAGTTTGTGTCAGTGTCTTTTGACTTCATCTGGACAGCTGCTACGTCATTCCTTGACCAATCTCTTTACACCTCTCTGAGCCTCCTGATCCAAGACAGTCAGATCCCAAAAGGAGTCACAGTCTGGCCTGGCAGGATAAGAGTTTGGGGGCAGAAAGAGCTCCCCCTTCCCAGAGCCTCTCTGGATCTCTCCCAAATTCCTCCCCTTGCAGCGCTTGAGATTAATAGAAGAGAGAAGAGGGATTTCCCCAAGTATCTTCACCATCAGTTGGTCCTTGGACCTCAAAGCCCTTGTTTCCCTCCCTTCCTCCTCCCCATACAGATCCCAGCGGGGCCACTCACCTGCAAGGGGGCTGCTAAATGGCCTGGTTCCTCCCTGCATTGGAGAGACAGACACAAAGAGAGGATAGAATAGGAATGGGAGTAGAAATGCTTTGTCCTGATTCTCTCTTTACCATTAAACCTCTGCAGCTTCATGAATCTCTCAGAGGAGACCAGCCTATTTATTTATTTTATTATTAAACTTCTATGCCATCCGTTTGTTCAAGATGATTCTAGGAAGCTTACAATAAAATGCCGTGTAAAACATTTAAAACAATAAATTAAAAACCAGATTTCCCCCACTAGATCACATTGCTATGACTCCAACAAAAAGATCATATCACGATATGAGAAAGATGTTAAAATATGTGGCTTTTATGAACAACCCACAGAACTATATCAGATATTAACTGGGATGGATGAAAAACTATTTTAAAATATAGCTACTTATTGAGTATTAAAATGGAAGAACAGCAAGTAAAGGAAACAATGATAGTATGGGCTAAAATTTTTGGTTATACTATAGATAAATGGCAGAAATTGTGGGATAGGAATTATAAATTAACAATGTCAACTGCTTACCAACAAAATCTGTATAAAATGTTTTATAGATCAGCGAGTGGTCGCCAACTGGAGGGATCCACTGGTGGTCCGTGAAAATTTTTTGGTGGTCTGCAAAGAAATGTCCCCCCCAAGCAATTAATCCAGGCTGTGCACCGCCCACATGGCCCACCGACCCACTGGCCCCCACCCTTTGGCTGAGCACAAACCTGCAAAAAGCAGTGTAGCCCTCGCTGGCCAGGACAAGGTAATGGTACTGTTGCAGCAAGAGAGGGCTGGCAACACAGGCAGGCTGGAGGGTGATGGAGATGGCCAGAAGGTGCAGGAGCGCTGCACTATTTGCATTTGCACAGCACTCCCGCACCTTCCAGTTCATCTGGGCAGAAAAAGTACTGGGAGGGGGCAGAAGGCCAAGTCTGCACTCACCATCCAGTTCAGAGGTCCGGAATGGGGTGTCGGCGGCATCAGTGTCAGTTTTGTCATCCCTCTCAGCGCTCTGCTCTGCTAAGGGTGGGGTGCAGCACAACGGCCAGGCATCTGGAGCCCCTTCCTCTTCCTCCAACCTGGGCTCACTGCTCCTTGGGAGATGCCCTCACCGCGTGGGGAGAGCCCAGCACCTGTGCACTCCAGGGAGAGGTTGGAGGGAGGGACCCTTCTCTGCTTGGAAGTGGTGGGAGAAACCTGGAGCTTAGTCCAGGTTGTGTTGAGGCCAAAGGGTGGGGTGTCGGATGCCCAGACCAAAAGAGTGCCAAGGAAGATGGGCTCCTAATAACCAGGCAATCCCCCGGCCCTTCAGCCTCCACACAAGAGGACTCGCCAAGAGACTTCAGAACAACTCTCCGTGCTCCTCCAGGCCTGGCTTGCTGAGTGGGGGGAGCAGCGCTGACATCTCTGCTGCCCCCCCCCGGCCCCAGCCATCACTGCCCGGGGAAGGCACAGGAAAAGAAAGCAAGCAGAAACATAGCTCTTGCTGGGGTAAAAGAGAGGAGATAGGGGAAGGCACAGGAAAAGAATAGCGAGCAGAAACATAGCCCCACCCTTAGCAGAGCAGAGCGTCGAGAGGGATGACAAAACTGACATTGATGCCCCATTCTGGACCTTGGAACTGGATGGTGAGTCCCAAAATGATCTCCAGTACTCAGGCAGGGAGGTGGCTGTTAGGAATATAACCTAACAGGTATTTGGGTTAGAAATATATAAGCCAGGATAGACATTTTAGTACTATGTAGAGATTGCATATATATTGCATATATAGAGATTGCAATTGGGTGTGGTTTTTCAAACGGCCATAATATGGAGCCAGAAACCTGGGTTGTTTAGTCTGAGTCTCAGAAGAGAGTGTGAGTGTATCTCTGTTTCTTCCTGTTGGAAAGTATTGCCGTTGCTCCATTTTTCCTAATTGACCAATATTCCTGGATTTAATGTAAGTGTAATACTGAACTGTTTTTTGACACTGGACTTTGATATTTGGATTATCCTTGGACTAAAAACTGATTGATCTTACCTGTGAATGACTTTGGAATGTGTTTGGACTTTGCTTAAACCTTTCTGGAAGTAAAAACCTACATTTACTGTACAGTGTATCTGTGTTCTATGTGCGTATTATTCAAACACTACTCTCAAATACATCTCCCTGTATGCGCTCATTCTCCTAACAGGGAAGTACCTCAACAGTGGCCACTCAGTAGGGAGGCTGGTTCAGTAGGAACAAGCCCAACTGATTCCATGATCTTCTACATTATATTATTATTGTAATTATTTTAATTTTTAAATACTCTGTCGTGTGATTGTAATGTGGTGTTTGGGGCACTGTGCTGGAGAAGCTTTCAAATTTCATTGTATTTGTGGAATGCAATGACAATAAAGGTCATTGCCTATCCTCTTTTGCTGTAATGGGTCAGCCTTCTGAAATTGAAAACTGATAATGGCCCAGCTTATATTAGTAAGGAATTTCAAACCTTTTGTCAAAAATGGAATATTACTTTAGTACACGGAATTCCTTACAACTCTCAGGTTCAAGCTATAGTTGAGCGAGCTCATTGTACTTTTAAGGCATTGCTTCAAAAACAATTACAAACTGAGTCTGGCCCTTACTATCTGTGAAAGATTCAAAATCTCATTGCTGTAGCATTATATACTTGGAACTTTTTAACCTTTTTAGATTCTCTTGCACACTCACCTGTTAATTTGCATTTTCGAACTACTGAATCTTTAGCAAGGCCTTTGGTAAAGTATCGCCAAGCTCCAGATCCAACCTGGAAAGGCCCTACACTGCTGATCACCTGGGGTCGTGGAAGATCCTTCTACTGGACAAGCAGTGTGGGTTCCAGTGCGCTGTGTTCGTTCATATCATGGTATGGCATCAGGACCTTCACAACCTGATTCTTGATTTCAATCTTCATCTGAACACAGAAGTCTGGCTTCCAATGTTGAAGCGCCCGCAACCCATCACTTGGGGCCAGGTTAAATCTACCACATATCAAGCTCAACAACAACTGCAACAGGCCTCATTACCTCAGACTCCTGAAAATCTTGTTGCTGCTGTTTTTGCTATTATTACTGCTAATTCTGTTTTACTTTGTATTTTCTTATTTATGGTTAATGGTGTTTCTGCTCAAAATGACACTTCTGTGGTTTGTCTTAACCCTAATTTGTGGGTTCGTCATGCCCAATATATGTTTATGACCATGGCACAAATATTACTTTATACTATGAGCCCCCAATGGCATTTGGTCAAATTTCTTTTACCCTAACTTGATCATGTCTTCTACATTTATTGTCTCACAACTACAATCTATTTCACACTCCTGGCTATTTGCTAAACCCCCTATGCAATTGAATTCTGTCCGTTGGCGTTACTTGAAAGTTAGTCAATTTATAAGGGGTCTGTGTTTCTGTTCTCACGCTAAACACACTTGGCTTCATAATTGGTCTGATTATGATGCTGCTCAGCACATATTAAAAAAACTAGGGAATTATAGTTATTGTTCTAACTGCTATTGGTTGTCAGGTACCTTTAATTCTTCTTTGTATGGACTTAATATAGCTCCTGATATGTATCCTGACAATTTTCCTATTTTTAATGTGGTTCTTTTTTGATAAATATGCTACTAATGTTCATCTTCAGAAATTTTCATTCTTTGAATAAAACTATTGAGGATGAGCTTGTCAATGTACAATCATACATTCAAAATAATATCCATGCTCAGTACTCACCTTTTGAGTGGCTAACCAATTGGCTCCCTGATTGGTCTTGGCTCAGACAGGTTTTCTTTTATGCTATAATTATTATTATTGTACTAATTGTAACCTGTTGTTTTATTCAATGTATTCTAAATTTATTTGCATTGTTTTGTCCTGCTTTCCACTCTCTTAATCCTCTACAATTGAGATACATTCATAAATTTTTGAATCCTCCATTTAAAATAAAAAATGAGGATATGTAGGGTTGTAATTGCAGGAATGTTCCTATCTGATGGCAAACCTCAGGTAATGAATGTTTATCAAGCAAATACAACTCAGACAAACAAAATCACTTATGTAAAGGAGGATTAGAGGGAGAAAGTAAACATGTGTTAGACTTTAACTAGAGATAATTAATTGTGTTAATTACTATGCTAAACAGTAACAAAAGTTGAGCAACAACCAAAGTTAACCAATGTTAGAGGATTACTAAAAATGTGTATAAATACAAGACTAGACTCTAATAAAGTCATCATGATTCATGTGATCATGATCAAACACCTCAACTGCCTCATCATTGCAACAACCCACAGGTTGGATTTTGAATTGGTTGGTTCTGAATTGGGAGAAAGAGCAGAACATTGAAGGAGAACCCCAAACAATCTTCCCAATCAGGGATGAGACCTAAAGAAGTGAAAGCTGGAAATACCCAAAATTAAGAAACTCCATGGGCTCATTTTTGTGTCCTTTTCAAGGTAACATGAAGGAGCCTTGTTAACCATTGTTAGAGGACGTGTCCTCCGGATGCTGCCTTCTTCTCCCACCAGCCCAGCATGAAGGCAACTGGATTCATTTTTGGCCTTTTGACTCAAAAGCAGCCCTTTGCCACCTTGTGACTCTCAGCAGCTTGCAAAACAAAAACGCCCCCAACACAATAATATAAACAAGATTTGTTAAAACAAAAATGTTTTTGCTCATTTTGTAGGCTGCCCCAATAGGTCATGACTCTGAGTGGAATTGGGCAAATCTGTATGCTATTTTTTTCTTCCGTTTGAGTGTTTGCATTTTATTATTTGAATTAAAGTAGTTCATATCACCTAGCCTTTTTTGTTAAATACACACTTTCATTTCTTTGGCCAGTTCAAAAATAGCATAAAATTGTATTTTCTGCTTCCAGAACTTCAGCATGAAAATGGAATGGAGTGATATCCAGCTTCTGGATGGTCCCACAAATGGCAGAAATAGAATAATGGAATAACAGAGTTGGAAGGAACCTTGGAGGTCCTCCAGTCTGACCTCCTTCTCAGGAGACCCTATACCATTCCAGACAAGTCGTTATCCAGTCTCTTCTTAAATGCTTCCAGTGATGGAGCCCCCACAATTTCTGAAGGGAAGCCATTCCACTGATTAACTGTTCTCCCTGTCAGGAAATTTCTCCTTCGTTCTAGTTTGCTTCTCTCCTTGTTTAGTTTCCATCCATTGCTGCCCTCAGGTGCTTTGGAGAATAGCTTGACTCCCTCTTCTTTGTGGCAGCCCCTGAGATATTGGAACATATCATGTCACCCCTAGTTTTTCTTTTCATCAAACTAGAAATGCCCAATTCCTGCAACTGCTTTTAAAACTGTGTTTTAACCTCCAGCTTCCTAATAATCTTTGTTGACCTTCTCTGCACTCTTTCCAGAGTCTCAACATCTTTTTTATATCATGGCAACCAAAACTAGATGAAGTATTCCCAATACGGTCTTACCGAAGTATTACAAATTGCTATTGCTTGGGGGGGGGGAGGTTTGAGGAGGGAACTTTAAATTTCTCTTGCACAAAATTCAGGATTCCCACTGAATAGCAATCATACTACTTGTGAATTGATGCTTGCTAAAAACAACAACAAAAATAAAAGGAATATTTTATTTTCCTTGGGATATCAGCATAACAATTACATTTGAATATTTCTTGCATCGTGGTGACAATCATGAATAAAAAAATTGAATTAGAATTTTGCAACTTTGGAAGTCCAGTGTAAAAAATGTTAGGGACACTTATGAGCCATATATGGAATTCTTTGAGAGGGAAGGCTTTTTTCCTTGGGTTTTATGCTGAGCCTTGGGAATTCACATATCACATCATAAAATAATATGCAACTTCTTTCTTAGATCAGCAACGCAGAGTGACCTTTTGCCCTTTAAAGCAGGAAACCCTGTTAGTCTCTGATGGGAAAAACTCAGACTTGGTAGCCTCTTTATTGACTCCTGATGCATCAGTCCAGCCACTCTCTGCATTTCCTGAAGTCAACTGCAGTTCATCAAGACTCCTTCTGATTCTTGTACTTTTAAGAATCATAAACAAAAGCAAATCTATTTCTGGTGCTCAGCGTAACTGCTGCTTTTTTACTAGGGATAAGAAACAAGGCCTAAAAGAGGATCTAAGAGCATTTCATCAGGATCAGCCAACTCTTGTGATGGGATTCTGTAGTTTCCATGACCTGAAGTCAGTTCTATGGTCTGGTCTCTGCAACCTCGAACACTGGAAAAACCAATGGATGAAAGCTCAGGTATGTTCATACCTGGACACAGCTGGGGTCAGATTCCTCTCCCACCACCTTCCAGCCTGCCAAAGAGCCCAGCATTTCCCTCCCTGCAGCATCTCACCCTTTAGGCCATGTCCAGAGGCTCCTGCAGGCCGTTGTGCTCCACATGGCACTGATAGTGGCCCCTCTCTTTGGGATCAATCTGGATGCTGAGCCAGGAGTGATAGGTGCCATCCGTGTTGAGGACCACAAATCCATGGAGGGTGTCCTCCAGCCACACTTCCCCGTCCTTCCTCCAGGAGGCATCAATCTCCTGGGGTAGAAGCCATGGATCCGGCAGATATACATCTCCATCCCATCTTCCAACTCTGTCCTGCTACTCACCGTCACCAC
Source organism: Hydrophis major (assembly GCA_033807585.1). Classification (NCBI taxonomy): domain Eukaryota; kingdom Metazoa; phylum Chordata; class Lepidosauria; order Squamata; family Elapidae; genus Hydrophis; species Hydrophis major. Next base: position 44,179,482 of record CM066329.1, read on the forward strand.
TGGGGGCTCTGCAAAAATGGCACCTCCAGAATTAACACTGAGGCCCTCCAAAGTCTGGAAGGTGGGTGAGAAACTTGGAGGGGCAGGAAAATCTCCACACCTGTAGCATCTCTAGGGGTTTTGGGAAATGCTTTGAATCTGGAAAATGTTCAACCACAAGGACTCCTGATTTTGAGTCTTTCCCAGAGACAGCCTGAAAAACCTCTGGCGGCAAATTGAGGGTCCAAAGCAGTGGTGGTATTCGACTAGTTTGGCCCGGTTCTGGCGAGCTGGTAGCAGCAATGAGCAGTGGAGACCAAACTGGTTCTCTCCAATGCTCTGCTGTTGGGCCCACTGGCCCGCCCGCCTGCCCGGGCTTCCACACTCACCTTTATCCTCTGAATTTGAAGCACAGCTGCTTTGCACGGCACAGAATAGTGCCATGCGGCAGCTGCTGAAGCAATCGGGATTGTGCAGGCTTGCAGGTGAGTTAGAACGCCTCTGCGCCTTTCCAAATGTCTTTGGCACATGCACAAAGCGCGCCCACCAAGCCACAGCCACTGAACCGGTGGTAAACATATTTGAATCCCACCACTGGTCCAAAGAAATTCCTTTCTGATTGCTTTGAACTCTGACTGATTTGGGGATGCTTCTTTCAGGGGAAGGATAGTGGAGATGGTCTTTTAAAGTTCCTTTTCAAGACAACAACAACAATCCTGTGGTTTTGCCCTACTTTTTGTGTCCTCTTCTGCTCTCCTGAATCTGAGGCTGGTTCAGGCCTCTTTCCAAGGGAGACAACCCCAGATTTAAGAAGAAGAGAGTATTAGATTTTGTAGCAGAAATTCAAATCCAGAAACACACACAGATGACTGATTCAGGATTCATAAACTTCTTTATAAACATAATAACACATTGAAGTAAAATTTACAATACCAATAGTAGATTCTTCCATATGGTAGAAAGTTACAGGCAAAAAAACAAGCAGCAGCTTCCAGAGCACAGAACAGATTAATTTTAGTTTTTCTTTCAGAGCTGAGAGCAGGAGCTAAGCCATGCCTAGACTCCTTCCAGTCTCAGCCCCCACCTTGTTAACCATGTCTCTGCCAATTCATGAATATTCTGACAGGGAGCCAGAATCAAAGGGAATCCCATACTGCTCAATTTGGATAAGAGATTTTGTCTCTCAGAAGGGAGGGGACAGAGAGAGGTGATGCCAATGGAAGAGAGAAAAGGTCCTCCCTGGGGAGGGAGGGGCTGTTGGCACTCATCCCTGGGGGGAGGGGAGAATTTCCCCATTAATTCTAATCTCATGCAGCTGATCCTGGAGGGATCAAGGATCCCAGAGGGGAAGGGGTAGACCTAGGGGGGAAAGCTGTGGTGGGATTCAAAAGTTCCCACCACCAGTTCTGTGAGAGTGACTTGGTGGGTGTGGCTGCAGGAATGGGATCACGCTTGACTGCACGCGTGCTTGCGTTAAAACAGTAAAAACTAAGCTACTGCACCTCTCAACTATTTAGCACAGCAATCACTCTGCTGCGCCAAACAGCTGTGAGGTTAAAAAGGACCTAGGAGCAAGAGCTGGCGGGTGGGCCCAACTGCAGAGCTTTGGAGAGGCTCGGAGCTAACTGATTCTTTGCCAGCTGATCTTTGGTGCTACCAGTACGCCAGAACCGGGCTGAACCAGTAGAATACCACCACTGGGGGAGAGGTATTGTAGCTGGTAAATTAATACAAAAAATGTAGGAAAAGATTATAATGTGAGCCCCCCCCGTGAGATGAGGTGGTGTTCTTGAAGGATCGGGAGGGAGTTATTTTGAGGAAAGAACTATGTCAGAATTGTGGCAACCTATTTGAGGTTTAAGGAATGATTGACAGAAACTTTGCCCCCTCCCCAGGGAGAAAATCCCTCATCTATGGCCTTTTTTTGCTGAAGTGGGGGCCCTAATAATCTCTTATTAATAGAAGTGGAGCCCCCCAATGGTGGACATGGGAGGTGCACCATCAGGGGCAAGACTGGGAGGGAGCCCCCTGTGGCATGTGGGGAGAAGCAAAGTTAATGGGGGGAAATTAAGGATGCCTACTATTCTTGACTACAGTTTGGCTAATGGGGATCTCAAACCTGAATGGTTTCTTCTTTGTGTTCAGTGAACAGGACACCCTTAAGAGATTTTGCTGCCAGGCCGAGGCTGCATTTCCTGGTCCATTTAATGGCTGCCTGGCAATAGGAACCAACAGGGCCACAAAGGACTATTTTCCTTAGCAACAGCAGCAAGTGGCCCAGTCTGATCTGGACATCCAAAGGGTTACTGACCTTTGAAAGAAACTTGAATTTTACAGGCTCTGCAAGGCCCGGGAGAAGATGTTTCGACTTCAGGTGACCAGTTTCTTGGATTTAAAAAAACCCTGAATGTTTGAAAATACCAAAAGGATGTTGTTATGTATGTACCATAGTTAATAAAGTATGAGCTTGAGGTTAAGTGCAGGGTTCTGGCCCTGCACTTCTGATTGGCTGTTAGGCGGCCAGATTGGATTGGCTAGTTCTTAGGAATCCGATTGGCCCTTAACAGAGGATTATTAATGGTTTAAAGTACTTGTGTTCATAGCTCGCTATTGGACAATTCTCACAAAGGTTGCCTATATAAGGCAGGGTTCACTGTTGTTGTTTTTAGAGAAGTCACTATGCTAATAAAGAGCTGAAAGTCACTATTCAGAGGCTGTCTCCATTTACTCTGACCCATATCCAAGTACTTAACACTGGTGACGAGGATGGGATTTGGAGACGTCTGAACCTAAGAAGTCAGGAAGCAAGACCGAGCACGTGGAAGACGATGCCAACAACGGAACCATGTCCAGCAGCATCGTACCACCCGCTCCGTTCGATCCAAACCAAGAGGATTGGGAATCCTACATGGATCGCTTCCAAATGTTTCTTGAGATGAATAATTTGAAGGACGCCACACCAGCAAAAAAGCGGGCACTGTTCCTGATGTACTGCGGCCTGGCTGTTTTTAAAATGGCAAAAGCACTCGCCAAACCTAGAGAAGTGAAAGCCATGAGCTGGGATGACCTCGAACCCATCCTGAGAGATCATTACGCGCCAACCGTGCCTACACTCGTGAGACGCCACGAGTTTTATCAAATGAACCAGTGAAAAGGAGAGAGCGTGGCCGATTTCGTAGCAGACATCCGAAATTTAGGAGGCCTCTGCGGGTTCGCCGATTTAGAAGAAGCACTAAGAGACCGAGTAATTCTGGGATTAGATGCACTAGGCGTGCAAAGCAAGCTGATGGCAAAAGGCGACATCAGCCTTGCTGACGCCATCGCTGAAGCCATGGCTGCGGAGGCGACCAAAAAGTCAGCTGCACAACTACGGCGAAGCCGCACTCCGGTATCACCACCAACAAGTGACATTTTATCCAAGTCGGAAGGACAGCTCGTGACGACGCACCACGAGGACCTCTCTTCGTCGTCAGACAGCGACGAAGAAGGGGTCCATCGAATGTGGTCCGACCGGGACCCTCGCCCTAAACCCTTACGCCCTTGCGCTGGCTGTGGAGAAAACCATGCCAGGGCCGAATGCAAATTCTGCGACGCACTCTGCCATGAGTGCGGGAAACGAGGCCACATCAGCCGGGTCTGCCGCAGCTTACCAGGACCCAGCCAAACCTCAAAAGGGGCCAACTATTGCCAATCGACAGGAAACCGTCCTGTGAGGCGAGAACCAGTAAACCACTCCTACAGAAATCGCGCTTTGCAAAAAGAAGAGGCTCACCATACTATCACTATAGGTCACGCCTCAGTCATGGACACTAAGAAAATTCGAGTCACGGTAGCCATCGAGAACCAGCCTTGCCACATGGAGGTCGACTCGGGATCGTCCCTCTCGATGGTGTCTTGGAAGACAGTCAAGCAACTTATCCCCACAATCCAACGCCAAGACCTCCAATTTCAACGCCTCATCCTCAAGGACTACCAAGGAAATCGAATCCCTGTGGTCGGGTCCTGCCGAGTCCGAGTCTCCTTCAAAAAACATACAGCGTACTTACCTCTAACGATCATTGACAGAGATAGGCCTAGTCTATTAGGCCTTCAATGGTTCGCGCCACTAGGCATCGAGGTGGCCGGCGTGAACCGAATCGGTGGTTGTGAGTGGGAGGAAGACCTTGTTTCTGAGTTCAGCGACATCTTCGCGGACCGTTTAGGCGAGTATAAGGGGACCCCAATCTCATTTAGTTTAGATCCAAAAGTAGCCCCAATTCGCTTGAAGCACCGTCGAGTTCCATTCGCTCTTAAAACTAAGATCGACGAACAACTCGATAAGTTAATTGCTCAAGGGGTGTTGAAGCCCATCGATCACTCTCCATGGGAAACCCCTATTGTAACGCCCATTAAACCAGATGGGTCAATTCGAATTTGTGGGGACTACCGAGCCACTTTAAACCACACCCTACAGCAGAATGCGTATCCAGTTCCGGTGGTGCAGCACCTCCTCCACTCCTTGGGGGGCGGAAAGGTTTTCGTTAAATTAGATTTAGCTCAAGCTTATCAACAACTACCAGTGGATGAAAAGACGGCTCAGGCCCAAACAATTGTAACGCACAGAGGTGCTTTTAAATGTACTCGATTGCAATTTGGGGTTAGTGTAGCCCCGGGGATATTCCAAAGCCTCATGGAAAGGTTGTTACAGGGAATCAAGGGCGTGGTTCCGTATTTTGATGATGTACTAATTGCAGCCCCTACCAAAAAAATCTTGCAGGATCGTTTGAAAACTGTTCTTAAAAAATTCCAAGAGGCAGGACTTAAGGTGAAAAAAAACAAATGTCACTTATATACTGACAGTGTTGAGTTTCTAGGGTATAGGATTGATAGCCAGGGCATCCACCCTACTGAAAGTAAATTAAAGGTGATAAAAAATGCCCCCAGGCCACGTAACAAGACCGATCTCCAGGCATTCTTAGGCCCCATTAATTTTTATAATGTATTTTTACCGCATAAGGCGACTGTTGCTGAACCGTTACACCGGTTATTAGATAAAAAAGCATTGTGGGTATGGGGTTACCGGGAAGAACAAGCATTCCGGAATGTTAAAAAATTGCTCACATCTGACTCTGCACTTATGCAGTATAACGAGACTTTACCATTAGTTATAACCTGCGATGCCTCACCTTTCGGGGTGGGCGCCATTTTGAGCCATGTACTGCCTAATGGGAATGAAGCCCCTGTTGCATACTTTTCGAAGACTCTTTCACATGCAGAGCGGAACTATGGACAAATTGATAAAGAAGCTCTCGCAATCATTGCAGCTGTAAAGAAATTTCATGAATATGTGTATGGAAGGACATTCACCATTATAACTGACCACAAACCGTTGCTAGGGATAATAGCCGGGGACAAGCCAACCCCCTACATATTATCCCCTAGAATGACCTGATGGTCAGAATTCCTCGCTGCTTATAATTATCGCCTTCAATATCGCCCGGGGAAAGCCATTCCCCACGCCGACACATTCAGCCGAGCACCGCTTCCAGAGACTCTCGACGATCCGGCACCAACGGCAACCACGTTGCAGATCAAAACACTCAACTCGCCACCTATGACTGCCCGAGACATCACGAGAGAAACCAAACGAGACCACACCCTAGCTCGAGTCCTAGGCTGGGTAGAATGCGGATGGTCATTGGACCAGGTCCCAGATGACTTCGCGCCATTTAAAGCAAGACAGACTGAACTTTTTTCACAAAAAGGCTGTGTCATCTGGGGCGATAGAGTCATTGTCCCAGAACGACTCCGGAAGACGCTACTACAAACCCTGCATGAGGGCCACCCCGGCATCGTGCGGATGAAAGCACTCGCACGAAGCTACGCATGGTGGCCGGGCATGGACCGGCAAATCGAGCAGTGGGTCAAAGCGTGTACCAGTTGCCAACAAGCCAGCAACGCCCCACCAAAAGCCGTGCCTACTGAATGGGAAACGCTACATGGACCCTGGTCCAGAATCCACCTGGATTTCGCGGGGCCAACCAAAGGATATACCTTCCTGCTGACAGTCGACACATATTCCAATTGGTTAGAAGTTCATCGTATGACGGCCACAACTTCTGAGGCAGTGATTAAAATCCTAAATAGACTCTTTGCAACCCACGGATTGCCTGATGTCCTGGTGTCCGATAATGGGCCACAGTTCATGGCATTGATGTTCGAGCAGTACCTCGCTGACCGTGGCATCTGCCATGTGCTCACCTCACCTGCGCACCCTGTGACCAATGGCCGAGTGGAACGCATGGTCCAATTTGTTAAAAAGACTTTGCAAAAAATGGACTATGACAATATCGATGACAAGGTCAACCAAATTCTCTTTTTGCAACACATAACTCCACATAGTGTCACCGGCAGAACTCCCGCAGAACTACTGATGGGACGGAGACTCTGTTCCCACCTCGACCGGTTGCACCCTGCTTACGAACCGGAAAAGCCAATAGGATCCAGTGGCCGCTGTCGCACGTTCCAGGTAGGAGACCGCGTTTACGCACGGAACTTATCAGGCGACCCGTTATGGATAGAGGCAACGGTAGTACGAGTGACCGGCCCCAAATCCTACGAAGTGAAATGCTGTGACAATAGACTGTGGAAACGGCATATCGACCAATTACGGTCACGACTCATAACGGCCAGTCAACAACTCCCCCATGACCAAACCGAGGGGGGGGGGAGGTACAGAAGAAGAAGATGACGTTCCAGGGAACTTGCTCGAAGAGAGCGACGAATCAAGTGAGACTCAAGAAATGGAGCAGGAAGGAGAATTGTTTGCACCACAAGAAATTGCACCTGAGCAAGAAGCAGAGACACTGCCAAACAACAATCTACCTCAACAGGATTGCAATCAACCAGTCCAACGAAAATCCGAAAGACTTAAAAGACAACCATCCTACTTAAAGGATTATATAACTACACCATAATTAAGAAGCCAGGGGGAAGGGGTGTTATGTATGTACCATAGTTAATAAAGTATGAGCTTGAGGTTAAGTGCAAGGTTCTGGCCCTGCACTTCTGATTGGCTGTTAGGCGGCCAGATCAGATTGGCTAGTTCTTAGGAATCCGATTGGCCCTTAACAGAGGATTATTATTGGTTTAAAGTACTTGTGTTCATAGCTCGCTATTGGACAATTCTCACAAAGGTTGCCTATATAAGGCAGGGTTCACTGTTGTTGTTTTTAGAGAAGTCACTATGCTAATAAAGAGCTGAAAGTCACTATTCAGAGGCTGTCTCCATTTACTCCGACCCATGTCCAAGTACTTAACAGATGTCTTGAAATGTTTCTACTCCTGTTTGGGCTTAAGAGAGAGAAAGAATGCCAGAAACTCTCAAATCTAATGGAAAATCACCGGTAAGTACAGTTGAACCAAACTGACCACTGTTGTTCCTTCTTTTCCACACCCATGAATGACAGTTGAACCAAAATGACCACTGTTGTTCCTTCTTTTCCGCACCCATGAATGACAGGGTGAGGGACCCTTTCTCTGCATCTTCTGCTTAGCCTGAGAACTTCCCTTTGGAGGAAGAGGAAGATCCTTGGGAGCTGCAGTTTGATCCTTCCCTCGAGAGGAGATTCCCTGATCTCCCCATGGGAAAAATAGTTCTGGATTTCTGCCCAAGAAGAATCTCCTGCCATTCACAGGAAGGCACTAAATATTTGGCTGCAGTTTTCAACTCCTGAAAATAAACTCAGTCTTATTTCAGAAGCACCAGAAGCTAAGGCAGGAATTGTCTTATTTCAGCTGAAGATGAAGTAAGTGTGAACTTATCTCACGTTTGGCACAGAATTGAATATTTTGTTCCGAAAAAAAGCACAGGTTACACATTGAAAAGGCAAGTTTCATTTTTGATGTTTAGTGTAAGAACACTGTTAACGCATCTCTACAGTCCTACACATGAAACAATTCTTACCTATTTCTGATTCCGGATGTGCAAGGGATTCCTAAGGCCTGAAAAATAGTTGAGGATTCCCGCAGGGTCAAAAGTCTGAGGAAAGCTGCTAAAATATATTTATGTTTACAACTGCTATGAAGACTATCAGAAGCTATTTCTTTCCATCTTTCTTGCATTTTTTTAAAAAAATTCTTTGATTTTCTTTCTTAACTTTATTTTTATTACTTTCTATTAGTTCTTATCTTCTTGCTGAAAAGTTTTAGTAAAAATTTTTATGTAAACATTAAAAAGACCAACAGGATATCAGGGATCATTAAAATGGTAGGAAAACACAGAGGCTAATGTCACAAAGTCTTTGCATAAATCAAGGTAGAACAACCGCATCTGGAATATTGTGTGTAGTTCTGGTTACCAGACCTCAGAAAAGGACCGGAGGGAGCTGGGGAAGGTCCAGAGGAGGTGACTCAGGTGATGGGAGGGTGGAAGCAGCCTCCCTTTGAGGAAAGGTTGGGACATTTGGGGCTATTTAGCCTGGAAAGGAGACTCCCCTCCTCTCTAGTTGGTCTCCTTCCTTCCTCCACTAGGGGGAAACCTCTGGGTCCAGCTCTGCTCCTCGGGGAGGCCAGCAGGGGGCCTGGAGGAATCTGAGGGGGGGATCCCGGGGGATCAGGGGCAGAACTGGCAGAACTCTGGGATCTGCCTAAAGGGGGAAAGGGGGGGGGCTGCACCTCCTTGGGATGAAATGAGGAAAAATGGCTGAGGTTTATCTCAGCCCAAAGCAGCCTATCATTACACACAGATTTCCTTGCATCCCCTCCCCCAAATAAGGTTCCTTGAAGGTGAATCTTATCTGGCAAAGATGGCAGAAAGCCTCCCTCCCCTCCAGGGCAGCTCAAAGAAGGCAGTATAGGAGTTCAGCTGAGGGATCAAGAATGGGAAGCCATGACGGCTCTGAGCCTCTGGAAGGGCCCCAAATGGAGGTTTCTTTCTTTTCTGTCCTCCCTCCTCAAGATTGGGAGGATCCTGGCTCTGTGGCCTCTCTCCAAGAACCCCCTTCCTATTTGATCCTTCTGGAGGATGAGAAGAAGCTCCTGGCATTTGGGCCGACTCCATCCCTCCAAAAAGGGTGAGAAGGAAAGGGATCTAGTTCCCCCACGTGGATCTGCACTTGATCCCTCATTTCTCTGGGGTGGAAAAAGATAGGATGAGGACCTGATTCCCCCAGGATTAGGATCCACTTTTTTGTGGTGGTGGGGAGATATGTCCACCAAGGCCAGGACCCCCAACTGATATGGAGGGTGTTTTGATTTAAAGTGTTCTGTCTGGTCTGAGGAAAGAGCGGGAGGCAGCACGAAAGCTGATGGGCTATTGCGTCTGACAGCACACTATATAAAGAGCACTATCAGCCACAATCAGCTGTTGCCTGTCAGCCACTGTGTTAGCCTGCAGTTTGATGTTTACCCTTGTTAGCTTTTTAAATAAAAGGGTTGCCCTGATCTACTGGTCTGTCTCAGTAATTCCCACTCTAATATAACAGAGGGGAGGGGAGATTTTGGTCTCTTTTTACCTCAGTTTATATCAATATCCATATTAAGATATTGATATTAAGAAAGACAGATGGATAAATTTAAACATGTTTTTATTAACTGCAATTGGCAGAAAATGCCAGGACAATCTTATATTGATTAAAAAAAAAAGAATAAACATATAAAAAGACTTTTTAAAAGGGGTGGAGGCAGCCTTTCCTGTCATGCCCCTGTTGGAGTCTGACTCCAAGGGAAAGGAGGAACAGCTGACAGGGAGTGGAAGTATGGCTCTGAGGTTGTGAAGGAAACTGGGGAAGGGCACAGGCCGGTTAGGCATTCAGAGGAAGATGCAGGCCCATCCCCTCTTCATCGTAGGGCATGCAGGGAGGAGCAGATAAGGGAGAAATGTGAATGGTGTGGTCTACGGAGGAGGAAAGGGCGCTGATCCACTTCATGGGCTGCAGCTGTGAGGACTTTTTAAAAGGACAAACTGCGCATGGCCCAGTGTTGGAAGCAAAGCATGAAATAATTATAGTCTTTCAGTTCTTATCTGAGTTCTGGTGTCCTTCCCAGTGTCGATATCTTGGATGTATTCAAGCCTTTATCCTGCCTTGTCTCATTAATTGCTTCAGTGTGGTTTGTGTTGTTTTTTTCTATTTATAATTTGTAGGTATTTTGTGTTTGAATGGCATTCCTTTTCGCAATTGTTTGGGGGGGGGAGTTTTTCTCCAGTCAATAGTTGGAGTTTTGAAGCCAAGTTGAAGGAATTAAAGGGACTTCACCTGTTTTTGTGACTGTTGCTTTTTTATCTCACTCTGGGCCATCATTTCCCTTTGAAGGGACCCCCCCTCTGGTTCCTGGGGAGGGAAATATGGGGCCGGAAGAGCCCCCTGACCCATCACTCACCATTGCTCTGATTATAGTGACTCCTCAGGTTCTCCAGGCTTTGTCTGAATATCTGCTCAGAGAAACGCAATTTCTGAGTCTGTCTAACCCAGTATTGGGGGTAATCCTTCCCTACCTTCTCTATCCAGGAGACTTGAGGATTCAACCTCTGGCTGTTGCAGTCATAGTGAATAAAGGCCTGACTGTCCACATACCCTACCATGACAAAGTGGAGCAGCCCCTGACTGGGATCCAAAATGGTGGTGGAGAAATACTTAATGGAGTGGGAGGAGGTACCTGGAAGGGAGTCAGAGGGGAAGAGTTAGGGGGCTTCGGTCAAGGACCCTGATCCCATGGAGGCTCCCATCTGAGCCTCTGGGGAGAAATGAAGAAGGAAGAGGAAGAAGAGAGTGGGGTGGGGAGGATGAGGAGGAAGGGAGGAAAGAGAGGAGGAGATGAAGGCAGGAGGTGAAATGAGGGAGCCACCCAAGAGGAAAGAAGCAACTTCTGGAGGGCCTAAAGGGTTGGAGGGCAGGGAAGGTCTTTACCTGCCCTCCGTGTGCCCTCCCCCTTCCAGAAAGACCTCCCTCAAACCCCCTTCTGGGTTGCTCAGTCTCTGCCCCAAGGAGGCTGCAGTCACCCCACAGGTAAATGGGGGGTTTCCATCCCCAGAAGCTCAAAAGCAGCAGGAACCCCCCCCCGGTCACCCCAACTTTCCATTCACAGAAAAAAAAATCTCACTTCACGGAGGGCCAAAATGGATGGTTAATAGCTGCAGATTTTAGGGGAGATTTTATAAAATGGGGGGGGGAGGAAGAGGAAGTGGGAATCTGGGTGACCCCAGAGGCCATGGGATCCTTAGGGGAAACCTAAATATGGGAAAGAGAAAGTGGGGAGGGAAGGAAGCAGCAATCAAACCATGAAGCCCTCCCCTGATTTTCCTCCTGTCTCTCCCCCCCCGGAAAATCCCCCCTCCCCTCCCAGAGTTCAGCCATCTGAGCAGGAAATAGGCTTTGAACACTGGACTCAGAGGGTATCCCCCTCATTCCACAGAAAATTTCACTTATCCCAAGATTACTTCTGTTAGATCATGGGAAAAGAGACTCGAGACCATTGTGACTTTCAGCTCTTTATTTCTTTGTTAAGATCTGTGCTGGACCTCAGAGCCACGGCAACCCTTCTTATAGGGATTGCTCAATGCTCGCAGCCAATGACGGCTCTTTGAATCTCCCGCAATCGGCCGGGCCAATCACGGGTGATCCTTAGTGAGCCAATCCCAATAGGGTATTTGAACCAATCACTGTGCAGTGTCTCTGGACCAATCAGAAAAGGGTATTCCAAGTATGTTAATATGGAACACCCCTCCCCTCTTGGTTCAGTCCAACCTATGTAACATAGTCCCGTAAGTAGGCGGGGTTCTTAGTGCATCTACTTGACCTGCGCAGCTCAGTTGTGTTGTTGCCTTCGGCTGGTTCGGACGGGATCATTGTTTTTCCCGTCCTCGATTGGAACCTCCTGGAAGGGTGAGTCAGGCCTACTGCTGCCACTCCCACCCGGTCTACCCGGGTTGGTTGAGTTGGTGGCTTTGCTGCTCTTTCTGGGCTGGTTGAGCTGGCTTGGCTGTTTCTTCCAGGAGAGGCCTCGCATTGTAATTCGCTGCCGGTTCCCTTCTGCCAAAGTCGTCTGCCGGTAAGTAGCGTTGGTTTATTTTTTGGCCTATTAGTGTTGGTTGGGGGTGTTCAGTTTGTTGTTGTGTTCTTGTAGGGTTTTCCCCTCCCTTTTGGTTAATGTTTGGGGGCTCTCCCCCCCTCTGGTTTTATTATTATTGTCTATTTGTTGTGGTATTTGTGTGTGTGGTTTATCCGTGTTGTTGGTGTTTTTCCCAGTTGTTCTTGACCTCAGTTGGTCAATGTGCCTTTTCCAGCTTCTTCCATCTTCCATCTCCAGCTGGTACAATCGGGGCCCCATTACTTGTGTTATTTTTGCTGGTATCCAGAGTGGGTCCCCTGTAAAGTTTTTTGCGTATACTAAGTCCCCTGGTGTAAATATGCGGTATTTACTGGAAGAGTCTGGTGGTTTCTCGGGGTTGTATGTTGGGTGCAATCTGTCTAATTGTGATCGTAGCTTCCTGCCCATCAGGAGTTCTGCTGGGCTTTTGTTTGTTGATGTGCTGGGTGTTATGTGTTGTATTGTCAGCATTTTATTTATTTTGTCCTGTGTGTCCCCCATGTCCATTTTTTCTAGTGCATCTTTAGTATACCGAACCATGCGTTCCACCCATCTGTTCACTGCCAGGTGAGTGGGCACTGTTAAGGCATGCTGTATGCCTAGTTCAGTGAGGAATTTTTCAAATGACAACGCCGTGAATTGCAGCCCATTATCTGAAACTAGCAAGTCCAGTAATCCATGGGTTGTGAATAGTTTTGTTAGTTGTTTGATGACGGCCTCTGTAGTAGTGGATTGCATGACGCTGACCTCCAGCCAATTGGAGTAAGCGTCAACAGTTATTAAAAATGTATGTCCCTTTGTAGGTCCCGCAAAATCTATATGGACCCTTGACCCAGGCCCCCTAGGTGTCTTCCACTCGAGGGTGGGTGCAGAAGGGGGGTTTGGTCTGGATTTCTGGCATTTGCTGCATGTTGCCACCCATGCCTCAATGTCTTTGTCCATTCCTGGCCACCAAACGTAACTCCTGGCCAGGGATTTCATTTTGACAATCCCCGGGTGTCCTTTCTGTAGCATGGCCAACACCCTTGTTTGTATTTTTTCTGGAATTACAACTCTGTCCCCTCATAGTATGCATCCCTTTTGTGTAGATAGTTCTGTTTGTCGGTTCCTAAAGGCTTTGAACGGCTCGCCGTCATTGGTTTCCGGACACCCTTTTTCCACCCAGTTTAAAACCCGCGCCAGTTGCCTGTCTTTTGCAATTCCTTGGGCAATGTCTGACGTGGTCATGGGAAGGTTGGGAAATGTCTCTATCTGTAGTGTGGCTGTGGTGGGTGCTGGGTTGTCTTCCAGGTCAGGTAGGGGGGAACGGCTCAGGGTGTCAGCGTGCAATATATTTTTCCCTGGCCGGTGGATTAGTTGGTAGTTATAGGTGGCAAGGAACTTGGACCACCTTGTCATCCTTGGTGACAATATGTTTGGAGTGGCCTTGTTCCCTGCCAGTATTCCCAGGAATAGCTTGTGATCAGTAATGAGGGAGAAAGTCCTACCGTACAGGTACTCATGGAACCGCTTTATTCTGGTGATCGCAGCTAGTGCCTCCCTGCCCAGCTGGCTCCTCTCTGCTCTGGACAATGTCTTAGAGTAGAACGCGATTGGCGCTTCTCTGCTGTCCAGTAGTGTGTGGCTTAGCATGACTCCGACACCAAATGGTGATGCGTCGCAAGTCACGGTCAATGGTAGGGTTTCGTTGTATTGTATGAGGACCGATTCAGATGTCAGCAGGTCTTTTATCCATTGAAATGCGGTTTTTTCCCACTTGCCCTAGGACCAGGTGGCTGCCTTGTCTAACAGTCTATGTAGAGGCTCCGCCATTGTTGCCTTCTGTGGCAAGAAAACATTATAAAAGTTAATGAGTCCTAGGAATGCCTGTAATTCTGTTTTGTTCTGTGGTCTGGGGGCTTCTTTGATGGCTTTAATTTTCCTTTTGGTGGGGTGGATTCCATTTTTGTCAATTAAATACCCCAGGAATTCTACTTTCTCGGTGCACAGTTGGCATTTTTCTTTTTTAACCTTGAGTCCTGCTTCTTTAAATTTTTGCAGGACTTTTCTGAGGCGGCTTTCCAATTGATTTTTGTCCTTGGCCGATACCAGCATGTCATCAAAATAGGGCACCACCCCTTGTAGCAACTATTCCATTAAACTCTGGAACACCCCTGGGGCCACACTGACTCCAAATTGGAGCCTTTTGCAATGGAATGCTCCCCTGTGGGTCACAATGGTCTGTGCCTCAGCTGTTTTGGGGTCGACTGGCAGTTGCTGGTATGCCTGTGCCAGACCGAGCTTTGCAAAGACTTTTTCTCCCCCCAGCAAGTGTAGAAGGTGCTGTACCACCGGAACGGGGTATGCACTTTGCTGTAATGCGTGGTTGAGGGTGGCCTTATAGTCTCCGCAGATTCTCACGGACCCGTCTGGCTTAATTGGGGTTACTATCGGGGTTTCCCACCGTGCGTGGTCTATCTGTTCCAGGACCCCTTGTGCGATGAGCTTGTCCAATTGCTCATCGATCTTCAGTTTGAGTGTGAAGGGGACTCGCCTAGGCTTTAAACAGATTGGAGCTATGTTTGGGTTCAAATTGAATGAAATAGGGGACCCACAGTACTTGCCTAGCTTCCCGTCGAATACGTCCTGGAAGTCCCGCATAAGGTTCTCCCAGTCTGTCTCGGTGACGTGGTTGATGCCTGTCACTTTGATCCACAATGGTGTGAACCACTCTAGACCCAGCAGGCTTGGGCAGTCTGTCTACGATGGTCAGTGTGGGGATTTCTGTGTGCCCCTTGAAGGTTATGTGGAAATGTCCAACTCTGACTATGGAGATCCTGTTTCCCTGGTAGTCCTTTAAAGTCAGTTTTTGGTTTTCCAGCTCACGTCTCCGTATGCTGGGTATTAGGCACTTGATGGTGTCCCAGGATACCATAAACAGGTATGATCCGGAATCCTCCTCAATGTTGCACTGTTGGCCTTCGATGCCGACCTGTACGTGTACTTTCTGGGTATCAGTTGCGCTTGAGTGCCCAATGGTGACCATTTGATGGGTTTCCTCCTTCCGGTGGGTTTCACTGAGCCGCTTGCTTCTGCCTTTGCGGCTCCAATGGCTCTCCATGTGCCTGTCTCTGGTCCTGGGGTGTGTGTGTGTGTGCTGTCACATCGCCTCAGGCTGTAGTTCTTTTTATTATGGCAGACCTTGGCCATGTGTCCCCGTTTCTCGCAGTGCTGGCAAATAGCATCTAGGAACCGGCACTCTGAACGGGGGTGGTCTCCTCTGCACCTGGTGCACTGGAATCCCGACTTATGACCTCTCCTCTCCCATCTGTCTCATTCTGATTGGAGTCTGTGTATTTCCTCCTCCTCGTCATCAGTCTTGGAGATCTCCTCTTCAGGTCAGTTTGGGCCTGACTGTGTCCAAGCAAGCCATTCTTTTCATGCTCAGCCTCCAGAGGTTCTTCTTCTGCTTCCAACCCACCCGATTTGACCTTAAGATCCTGACAGGTTTTTTAGTGCCTTTTGAAAAGCTGCTCCACTGATAAGTTTCTCAGAGCAAACAGCTAGGAAACACCCCAAGGCCCCTTCCTGATTCCTAAGGAATAATAGTAAATTTTAAATATTTTGAATTCTGCAGGCTGACCCATGCTGAGTGCTCCTGAAATGGAAGAAGGAGGATTTTGGGTGGTAAAATCCCTGCCTGCCATAGAAAAAAGCTCTGGGGCTATTGGGGTTTTAGGATTGAGGAGAAAGTGAGCATCCTAAAGGTGGATATTTAGAAACATTATTCAAGGAGTGTTTCTCTCCAGGCTCTTCTCCTGGTGCATCCACAGGGCAGCCTTATCCCGACACTTCAATGGCACCAGCCTCGGCATCTCCCAAAACACTGAACCAGTCCTCTTTCTAGTCCGCTCCCCCTCCCCCTCTGGCCCCTCTCAGAAAGGAACCCAAAGGATGGATGGGACTCTGCTGCCCCCCCGAAACCAGTTGGGTCCTCCCAGCACCAGAAGCCCCCAATAACCCCTGAGCCCTTGCCCCAAAGGCAGGAGAGGCAACCCAGGTGGAGGGGGTTGGGTGAAGGCAGCCAGGAGATTCGTGAGCTGACTGGATCCTGAGCAAACGCTGCTTTCCCACAATGTTCACTTTGAAACTGGGGAAGGAACTGTGCTTGGTGGTGCCCAGGTAGACTGGACTGAGATCTGGAGGGGCCACCCTTGTCCTGCTCCCAGAGGGGCTCTCCTGGTGTGTGTGTGTGTGAGGCAGTAGAGTCCCACCCACATTTTGGGGTCCCTTCTGAGAGGGGCCAGAGGGGGAGCAGACTAGAAACAGGACTGAATGAGGATTCTCTTTATGGGAAGAAACTGTTAGGAATAACAAGGTTACCGAATGTAGTCTGGGTAAAATAATATATATAAACTATGATAATAGGTTTAAGTGTGTGTCACTTTAAAACTGCAAAGCATGTAATTTTGGGTGCGGTTGTAAAACTGCCATAAGAGGGAGCAAGACAACTTGATTGATTGCTGGAGTACTGGATTGCTTGCTGACTATGATGGATTGATGGTTTGTTAACTGCGTGTTCCCTGCTGCTGAAGGAAGAAAGGAGGTTTGATTTCTTCATATCTCTACTGTGAAGAGATTATATTACTGGACTGATATTTGTAAGTTTACTGACCTCTTTTTCGACACTGGACTTTGCAACTGAATAATCCCCAGATGGACTGAACTAGTGAATGATATATGGACTGTTTGACTATGCTAAAACTCTTACTGGAATAAACTATTTAACTAGCACAGTGTATCTGTTTTTACTGAGTGTAAGCTACAAAAACGTTTATCTCACATATTTGTCTGCCTGCCTGCCTGATGTGCAGATTCTGCTAGGGTGTATGCCAAACACTGGTTATGGGCTCAGGCTGCACAGTCAGACTAACCAGGATATAACAGGCCTATATAAAGTGAGAGTTAGTGTAGTTACACAATACTGTAAACAGACAGCTGCATTTTATTAATTATAGTTTAATATCCAGAGAAAGATGGCACAAGTCAATTTACCAAGTTTGTCTCTAATATTCAAACTGGATGGAACAAACTATGTTTCATGGTCTATGAAATGCAGCCTACTTCTACGCAGAGAAGGTTTGTGGAGTATAATTCAAAACCCACCAGAGGTAGATGCTTGGGTTCCGGAGGATGAGGATGATGCCCAGAAAATACAAGAATATAAACTGAAAAATGAGCAAGCTCTCTGTATAATAGGACTGACATTCTGTGACCAGCAACTTGTCCATATTCATGGAGAAGAAACAGCTGCGAAATGTTGGGAGAATTTAAAGAAGATTTATGTTCGAGACAGCGTAGGAGCACATATAAATCTTACACGGAAACTGTTCAGAACACATCTTCAAAAGAATGGAGACATGTTGACTCATTTAAACACTAAAAGAGAATTTTTCAGGAACTGCATGAAAAAGAACTTATCTTCACAGAACTACATCAGGTTTATATAATTTTGTCTTCGTTAGATGAGAGCTATGACGACTATGTAACTTCACTGGAAGTACTGCCAAAAGATAACATCACATTAACTGACATTACTGGCAGATTAATTGAAGAAGCCAGGAGAAGGCTTGAAAGGGATCAACTGAGAAGGGAACAACCACAAGAAAATAAAGAATCTTCGACAGCCTATAGAATTAGAAAATGTTTTAATTGTGGAGGAAAAGGACATTTGGCTAGATTCTACAAGAAAGGAAAACGCCACGATGCCAGCCAGAATGATAAAAGGCATCAAAAGGATGAAAAATGCTTAGAGTTAGCCATGTATAGCAACGAAACTGTGAATAATAATTTATGGGTTGTAGATAGTGGAGCATTGCACTGCATAACAAAAGATAAGAAAAGATTTATTAAAATGTCCATGAGTTCACAACAGATATCGTTAGCTAATGGCTGGAAAATGAAAGCAAAAGGTGAAGGTATTGCACATTGTTCTTGCATAAAAGAAAATGTAAAAATGTTATATGTACCATAACTTAAGTTTAATTTGCTTTTGGTTAGAGTTTTGGTTAAACTAGGTTATGTAGTTACCTTTAAGGGAGAAAACTGCATAATAGAAAAGGAAGGTAAAAAAGTGACTGCAACTTTAAAAGGTGAATTGTATGTGTTAAAAGATAATCAATTAGAGGTGGCTAACACAGTGTATAATAACATTAAACCTCATGATGAATGCATACATTTGTTACACAGACGTTTAGGGCATATAAATTTTAAAATGCTCAAACAAATGGTTGAACTGTCTGAAGGTATAAAACTGAAGCCTTGCAGTAAGTATTTGCACTGCAATGCTTGCAGTCAAGAAAAAAGCAAGGTAATACCAGCAAATAGAATAAATGGATTTAAAACTAAAGAGCCTCTAGAGGTCATATTTGCTGATATTATAGGTCCTAAAAAACCAAGTGTGGGAGGTGCTAGTTATATATTAAGTATAATGGATCATTATTCTAGATATGGTTTCTGTTATTTAATGAAGAGTAAAACGGAAACATATCAAAATTTCTTTAATTGGTTGACGTTTGCAGAAAGAAAAACTAAAGGAAACTAGTAACTCTTGTAACTGACAATGGTACGGAATTTATAAATAATAAATTCCAAAATAGACTGAAGATGGCAGGTGTTAAACATAAAAAGTCTGCACCGTATAGGCCACAACATAATTTCTTTATAGAAAGATGAGGCCAAACAATACAGGCAATGGCTCGTACTATGTTGTCAGATTCAGGATTACCTGAAACTTTGTGGGGAGAAGCAATAATGTGTGGTAATCATATATTGAATAATGTTGTTAACTCAACAACAAGTGAATTACCATTCACACGGTGAATGGCATGGTAGAAAACCTGACCTAAGTGACATGCACACATTTGGAGCACCAGCATGGGTGCATATTCCTACACAACTGAGACATAAGGGGCAGCATAGGGCTAAAAAGTTATTCTTTGTAGGTTATGAATCTAATCACAAATCATACAGATTCTGGGAAAAAGGTACATCTAGCATTTACTGTAGTGCTAGTGCACAATTCCTTGAACATGTAGAATGGGAAAAACTGGAGCATTATTCAAGTAAGGAAGTAATCATAGAAACCTACAAAAGACCAAAACAACATATCAGTAATAAGAAGAATACAATTAAAGAGGAAGTACAGGAAGAGCACATAGGACCAGAACAGGAAGAAATAGGTGAACAGGAAGAAATAGATAACCAGGAACAGGTAGTACATGAAAGTCCACCTGTAAGCCCTGTAATACCTAGATGTTCAACACGTGAAACCAGACCACCTGACAGGTACCAAGCAAGTATAGTTTGCCAAGTTAGTAAAGTTCCAACTACTGTTGAAGAACTTAGAATGTATCCTTCAAAGGATCAAGAAAATTGGCATAGAGCAATGGAGAAAGAATTAAATTCATTGAAACAAATGGAAGTTTATGAAAATGTTAAATTACCTCCAGGTGAAAAGTCCATTGGCTGTAAATGGATATTTAAATTAAAAACAGGTAAAAATGGGACTGTTACCCATAAGGCTAGGTTAGTAGCTCAAGGATTTAATCAAACTGCATGTGATTATGATGAATTATTTGCACCGAGTCTAAAAGCAACAACCTTGAGAGCAGCTTTAGTGTGGGCAGCTAAGAAGAATTATATTATAAATCACTTAGATGTAGAAACTGCCTATCTGCATGCACCATTGCAGCACACTATATACCTAAAGAAACCTGTAGGAATTAAGGATGATAAAAAGAATAATGACTGTTGGAAGCTTAAAAAGAGTCTCTATGGTTTAAAACAATCTGGTTACGAATGGAACCAATATATTGTTAAGGAGTTAAACAATATAGGGTTTAAAGCAGGTTTAGCTGATCCATGTGTATTTAAGAAAGAGACAAATGGAATAGTGTCATTATTATTGTTTTTTACAGATGATATGGCTTTAATTACAAAAACTAATAATGAAACTACTGAAATAATATCATTATTAGGTAAGAGGATAAAATTAAAGCAATTAGGAGAAATAAAACAGTATCTAGGATTAACAATAAATAAAACCAAAGGTGGCTATAAGATATCTCAAGAGGATAAGATTTATCAATTACTAAAAACATACAAGATGGAACTTTGTAAACCGGCAAAAACTCCAATGAGTCAGGAATTTGGCTGCACTGATGTTCAAAGTCCAAAATTCGATAAGACTATCTATCAATCATTAATTGGTAGTTTATGGTACATTAGTAATTGGTCAAGGCCAGATATTGCCTATGGCGTTAATCAATTGGCAAGATTCAATGCTGAATCCACTGAACAACACTGGCAAGCGATAAAGCATATATTAAGATATCTTAAAAGGACAATGCACTATGCATTGTATTTGGAGCCAAAAGATGATCTGATTTTAAGTGCATATGCTGATGCAAGTTTTGCAACAGACATAAACACTAGGAAATCAACTTCAGGTACGGCTATGCTGTTAGAAAGGGCACTGATTGGTTGGAGGTCAATTAGACAGCAACACATAAGTATGTCCACAATGGAAGCAGAATTTTCATGTCTATCTTTATCATGTACTGATTTAATTCTGTATAAACAGTTGTTATTGGATATGGGAATAACTGTTAATGATTCCATTGTAGTTTATGAGGACAATCAAGCAGCCATACGGATGGCTACAAATATTGCTGTGAAAACGAGATCTAAGCATACAGATCTTAGATATCTGAATGTAAGGCAATCTGTAAAAAATGGTTTGATAAGATTGGAATATTGTATGACTGAAGAAAATATTGCTGATCAGTTTACAAAAGCCCAAGGTTCAGTCAAATACAAAAAAAGTGATGACTATGGTTTAAGGTTGTAAATAGATATATATATTATTATTATATTACCCAAAAGGGGAGTATGTTAGGAATAACAAGGTTACCTAACATAGTTTGGGTAAAATAATATATATAAACTATGATAGTAGGTTTAAATGTGTGTCACTTTAAACAGCAAAGCATGTAATTTTGGGTGCGGTTATAAAACTGCCACAAGAGGGAGCAAGAGAACTTGATTGATTGCTGGCGTACTGGATTGCTTGCTGACTATGATGGATTGATGGTTTGTTAACTGCATGTTCCCTGCTGCTGAAGGAAGAAAGGAGGTTTGATTTCTTCATATCTTTACTGCGAAGAGATATATTACTGGACTGATATTTGTAAGTTTACTGACCTCTTTTTCGACACTGGACTTTGCAACTGAATAATCCCCGGACGGACTGAACTAGTGAATGATATATGAACTGTTTGACTATGCTAAAACTCTTACTGGAATAAACTATTTAACTAGCACAGTGTATCTGTTTTTACTGAGTGAAAGCTACAAAAATGTTTATCTCACATATTTGCCTGCCTGCCGTGCAGATTCTGCTAGGGTGTATCCCTAACAGAAACTTAGCCAGGTCCCGCTGCCAAAGCAGAATCAAGGCCATGATAGAAGATCCCTCACACCCTGGCAATTATTTTTTTCACCTGCTGCCATCTGGACGGCGCTTTAGGTCAATAAAATCCCACACCACTAGACTAACAAACACTGAACACTGAATGTTTTTCATTGTGTAAATATGGAGAAAGATATAGGACAAATATATTTGTTTTCCTTGAGACCAATTCATTGCCCCATCCACCAAACACCTGTTTGAAGAGACATGATTTCCTTTCTTCTGGTTGTGTGGATGCACTCCATGGTGGTGGGACTCTTTGACTTTTATATCTCTGAGGCTGTGTGTAATTCCCATCCCAAGATGACAAGATCTTGAAAGGGGTGGTTGGGAGTGTTCCTGATGTATCTGAGTCAGGAGTCGGAAAAATTCTTGTTTGGAGAGAAGGTACATTGATATACATACCTTGGTATAGAAGGGAGAACTAGGTGATTAAGTTAGACGGGGTAGCATGGGGTGTCAAACTCAAGGCCCGCAGGATGCTTAAACCCGGCCCATGGGACTAGCCTGGAAATATCAATGCCCGCAGTACCTCTAGTGGCTAAAATGGGCTGTGTGCCTCATTTTCACCCTCCAGCACTCTGCTGGCCAAAACTGGGCCAGAACCCGGGCCCAAAACAGGCTTAAAATGGGCCAAAAATGGGCCCCAAATGACTGAAAAATGGGACTAAAGCTGGCCCTGTTGGAAGACTTATCCTTCTGGGTTCAGTTCAAAGTGGGGAAAAAGACACTGGAAACATGGAAGCTGTTTAGAAAGCTGGTTTAATGGTTGACAGGACCACATGGCTTGGAGTTCCAAAGTGGATGATCACATGCTTCAAGGTGAAAAGAGAAGGGAAGACCAAGATGCTGAGAGACCCTTATATACTCTCTGTTGGATCCCATCTTAGTGTTTCCTGTTCCTGTGCAAAAAATGTATCCCATTGGCTGTCAGACTCCTGGGGGTGAGGGTCTTAGCTAACTTTGTAGGCTTTGTCTGGACCACATGGCTTCACCTGAGTGCTGGCTGATGCAATCTTCCCAGGCCAAGTGGTGAGATGGGCTGAGGCCTTTGTTATATAGAATATTCTGGCCCATGCCTTAATGGCCCACCCATTAACAAAGGTGGGGGTGAGCTTCTGCTTCTGAGGTGAGTTTCTGCTTCTGAGTTTCTACTTCACTTTTTAGGGGAAATATTCTGCCTTTTTAATATTTCCTAGGATATTTCATTTTTCTAGGAGAGGGGTGGGGGCTAACTTCCTACAGCCCCAAAATGGGCCAAAATGGGTCCCAAATAGCCAAAAAAATGGGCCCCAAACAGGCCCATTTTCAGCCAGCAGAGTGCTGCAGAAGGTATCTGTCCCCCCCTACCCCCTACCCCCCTTCCAGTCTGTAGAGGAGAACTACAATGCTGATCCAGCCTTTGGAGAAATACAGTTTGACACCCCTGGGGCAGCAGAAGCATCCTGGTGGTGACGTGGAGAGGAAGGGCCATTTTTGGGAACATCTGGTCTTGTTTTGGAATCTATTTCAATTTTGCAGACCTGGGCGTTTACTCTCAGTGCCTGACTACAAGATGGTTTGTGGTCCTGGATGAATACACAGCTCTTTTTTTTTTTTTTTTGAAAAAGGTTTTATTAATTTTCTACAAACAAACAAGACAAACAAAACATAAAAACATCAACTCTTATATGTACATCCAGTGTGTCAGTTGGTTCATCATTTTTGTGCATTCATTCTGTAGTCTCAATTACAATTATGTTACATAACAACTCATATTGTCAATCCAAACTTATATATCCTAATATCACTAAAAAAAGAAGTTTTTGACTATATATTTAATCATTCATGCTTTATGAGCTAACAATACTTTAAACCAGTTTACTCTATAACAAATCATCTAGTCATATCAAATCAATCCTAAAAAATCCTTTATAAATATAATATCAAATAACAAAATAATAGCAAAATAAAGATATTCCTTACTATCTAGCATTCTAAATATTCTATTATCGTATTTTATCATCTAGCCATTTATAAAAAAGATCCCAAATTTCGTAAAATTGTTTATCCTCTTGCTCTCTAATTTCAAATGTCAATCTACTCATCTCAGCACATTCCAATATTTTCTTAATAATTTCTTCCTCTAATGGTATTTTCTCATTCTTCCAATTTTTAGCAAATACAATCCTGGCCGCTGTTAATACATTTACAATCAGGTATTTCAAATCTTTACTATATATATCAGGTAAAATTCCCAATAAGAAGATCTCTGGTTTCAAGTCTATATGTTTCTTTGTCATTTTTTCCAACCACATGCGAATTATAGTCCAATATTTTCTAGCATCCTCACAAGTCCACCACATATGGTAATATAAGCCGGGTATCTGATGACATTTCCAGCATTTTTCAGATTTGTTCTTAAACATTCTTGCTATTCTTGTCGGAGGAAAGTGCCACCTGTAAAACATCTTATACAAGTTTTCTTTATATGCTGTTGACATTGTCATTTTATAATTTTGAGACCACAATTTCTGCCATTTCTCTAAATCAATCCCATATCCAAAATTCTTCCCCCAAACAATCATAGTTTCTTTGACTTGTTCTTCCTCTAATTTCATTCCCAGTAAATAACCATATAGTTTTTAAATCACCTTCTCATCAGTACCCATCAAGATCTTATCTAAATCAGTCTGTTTATCATAAAATCCCTCCGTTTTGGAATCTTCATCATACCTTGAATGTATTTGTGCATATGAAAACCAATTCATCCTTATACCTTGTTCCTCTAAGTTTTGGATCGATTTAAGTTCACCCTTTTCATCCAAAAGTTCCCCATATCTAACTGTTTGTTCCTTCTTGTAGATTATAGGATAGGAAAATGCTTCAATGGTCGATAACCAAACTGGAATTTTCAAATAACATTGTCTTTTTATCTTCTCCCAATTTAACCACAAAGACTCCCGTACATAATGTCTTCTAAAATAACCCTGTGTTTTAGTTCCCTTATACCATAAAAAAGCATGCCAGCCCAACAGCAAGTCATGCCCTTCTAATGTCAACAACCTATGTTTCCTTAATGTTATCCATTCTTTGACCCACATCAAACTTGCAGCTTGATAATACAATTCCCAATTAGGCAGACCAAAACCTCCTCTAATTCTAGCATCTTGCAAAAGCTTTAGCTTTATTCTCGCTTTTTTACCTTGCCATATAAACTTCAACATAATTTTATTTAAATCTTCAAAATAGTCTTTTCCAAGCGTAATTGGTATTGTTTGAAACAAAAATAAAATTCTAGGTAAGATATTCATCTTAATTGTTGAAATTCTCCCTATTAATGACAATTGCAAGTTTTCCCACTTCTTCAAATCTGTAATTATCTGTTGTTTAAGTTTAATATAATTATTCTCCTTTAATGTGCTACATCTTGTTGTCAAATATATCCCCAGATACTTAACCTTATTTGTAACTTGAATTTTCAAAAGATCTACCAATTCTTCTCTCTGTCTCAATAGCATATTCTTTGTCAAAATCTTTGTTTTATCTTTATTTATTTTCAAACCAGCCACCTCTCCATATGCCTCTATCCTTTCCAGTAACTTTGGAGCTGTTTCTAGCGGATCTTCCAAAATAAAAGCTAAATCATCAGCAAAAGCTTGTAGCTTGAATTCTTCCTTCTTAATTTTCATTCCTTTTATGCTTTTGTCATCCCTAATATTTCTATTCAACACTTCCAAGGTCAACACAAATAGCAAAGGAGATAGGGGGCATCCTTGTCTTGTGCCTTTCCTTATATTAATAAAATCTGTAAGTTCCCCCTCCATCATTACCCTTGCTGTCTGTTTATTATATATAGCTTCTATTGCTTGAATAAATTTTTTAGCAAAACCCATCTTCTCCAATAATAATAACATAAATCTCCAGTTCACGTTGTCAAATGCTTTTTGAGCATCTAGGAATATCAAAGCCATTTGCTTTTCAGGATGAGCCTCATAGTATTCCAAAGTGTCCAAGATTACTCTCATATTGTCTCTAATTTGTCTCTTTGGCAGAAATCCATTTTGATCTGAGTGAATAAAATTATTTAAATATTTTTTAAGTCTTTCTGCTAAGATTGAAGCAAAGATTTTATAGTCTGCATTCAATAAAGAAATAGGTCTATAATTCTTAATTTGCAATGGGTCAGTCTCTTCCTTTGGTATGAGTGTAATATAAGCCTCTGACCATGTTTTAGGTATCATCTTTTTTAACATAACTTCATTCATAACTTCTAACAATGGGATACTCAATAATTCTTGAAATGTTTTATAAAATTCTACTGGAAGCCCATCTGGACCCGGAGCTTTCCCATTATTTTGTCTCTTAAATGCTTCATTTAGTTCCATCATTGTTATATTGTTTTCTAGCATTTCTTCAGTCTCTTTAGGTATCTTTGGTAAATTAGCTTCCTGTAAATACTGTTTGACTTTTTCTTCATCAATATTTTCTTGTTTATATAGTTGCCCATAAAAATCTTGAATAATTTCTTTTTTCTCCTTATTCCCATAACAAACTTGGCCTTGTTCATCTATTAACTTCAATATTTTTCTTGATTCCTTCTCTTTTCTCAATTTATATGCTAGCCATCAGCTCTTAAGGCCTGTGCCACAGTCCAGAATGGGAGTTAAATGACATGGTTGTCCATGGAGAGGGTCTCTTCCTGGGAGAGAGGCTCCAGTTCCTCTTTCTCTGGACATTTTGCCTGGTCTGTCAAAGACCAACCATGTTTGGAATAGGAACAAGGAGATGCTTTACTTACAAATTGTAGTGTGGAAAAGTAAAGGTCCTGAATATTGTTAGGTGTCATTTTAGGAAAAAAATGCACTGAGTAATTGTGAAAGGGAGAGGCCTCCATAAACAACTGCAAAGTGATTGCAGGATTGAGAATTGATGGATAAAACCATGAGAAAAATGCCATGGAAGATTATTTCAATGTATCATTAGTGTCACAAGATTGCAAGATTACTATATGTACAAAGTTAGAAAGAATTCAGCACTACTCACCACTGAGGAATGGTTGGTGAAATTGCCAAACTTGCTGAGATGGACAAACTGACATCTTTGATTAGAGAACGGATAATATCTACATTTATTGGTGACTGGAACACACTTAACAACTTTTTGCATAAAAAGTCCACAAAAATGAATGTACGATTTATGATTTTTATGATTAGACAGGATAGATTATAGAAAAAAGAAAACTTTAGACAGAGAGTTTAAACTATTTCACAGTTTATTTTTGGTTTTCTGTGTTTTAATTTAGTTTATATTAGACTTTATTAGAAGAGTCCCAGGGTGTGCTTTGTGAAGGGGGGGGGTTGCTCTCCTCCCGAATCATCAGGTCAGCCTATACTGTTCCTGCCTTCTCTCCACTCTCCGTGCTCTGGGATCAGGAGGAGGCAGTCCTTGCTCATCACCTGAGCTCTGTCACTCTTCATTTTCACTGCCTGCCCTCTCTCAGCCAACCTGCCCCTGTTCCTCCCTGCTAGCAAGCCATCCCAAACCTGAGGGGTCCAAGGCTGCCTCATCCTGCTCCTCCTGGAATTCCTCTGAAGCCAACAAGGCCACCCCCCTGACCTCCGTCAGCCCCAGCTCTGACTCATCCTCCTCCACAGATTCAGGCTCTGACGAGGGCATGACAGTCCATGAAGGGACTAAGACTAACATCTCCTCTTAGATTGCCACCATGCTGGCCTCCTACAAAATCCAGAAGGTATATGTATAATGTTCTGCAGCCTAATTCCCATGCTGTAGGGGACACTAGGAACAGCTGCCACATCTGAGCAGAATGAGAAGATAAGAAATCCCTGTGCCAAAGTTTCTATTACACTTGTGTCAACTCATAAAATATTTCTGTGACCTTTTAGAGTTGCCAACAGAAAGGGAGGAGGGAATAGTGTAGCAGCTAAAAAAATGAAACTGCATTCCATGGCTGTTTCATAAATAGTTTCCAGGCGACTGAAATATCTGCCACGCAAAATTCTAACTGGAGAGTATGATTGATGATGTGTCCAATTGGAGAATATGAATTATGATACACCCAGGAGGTGGGGGAAACCAGGGTCAAGGGTGATAATGAATGATGTGTCTCAGAGTTGGCTACACCCAGGTAGCACTGGCATGTCTTCTCCTAATAAATCTTCTCCAAGCTTTGAAATTCAGGGTAGAGACTCATGATTTAAATGGGGGTCACTACTAGGGTCCTGACAACTTGCTTCTTTATAACAACTGCCATGTCTATAATATTTTAATTTTTCTGTGAAAAAAGCAGCTCACACTATTGCATGTTGTTAATATCATCTTTTCATTCTTTTTCAGATCAACTCTGTTTTTTAGGAGAACAAAATTCAGTGGCATTCAGGCCCCTTCTGCTTCTATTACACAGTTTGTAGAAAAAGCATTTCATTTTCCTTGTTTCAAACACTATTTTTCAGAGGAAGGCTAAACAAGAAAGTCACAAAAAGATTATTTAGATTCTTCCTTGGTGGGGATTGAAAGGATCTTGTCCCTAAAAAACACAACTAAAATTTTGAATTTTTAGAACGTCCCACCTAACCCCACTATATATTGCTGGCATATCAACAAGATTCCCATTGCACAAGTGTCATGTCTCAAAAATCTGGGTGTGGTATTCTAAGGCCACTGGACAGATCTGGCACCTAAAAAAAACTTCAGTGGATATCTTAGAATTTTATTGTACAAGGTTGGGGACAATATTTTCCAATCACTTTTAAATATTTCCACCAAAATTGTTGATCTCCTCATGTACGGAAAACAACTTGGACGACTTTCTAGATGTGGACATTTGGAAAATGTTGAAAGTTAAAATTCCTCTGGCTCACATTTCTACCTTTTTTCTCGTTGTTAGCTGTTCCTTTGTATTCAGGTCTGGCCTCAGAATGATAATGAAGCACTTGGGAATGAAAATGCAGCCCAGCAGCCCAGCATTGGAGGAGAAGATGGAGAAGATCTGCACAGCCACCATGTATTTCCCTTTGGTACTCAGGTAGGTGGGCGCAAAAGTCACCCAGACACTGCAGAAGACCAGCATGCTGAAGGTGATCAGCTTGGCTTCATTGAAGGCCCCTGGCAGATTCCTGGCCAGGAAAGCCACCGTGAAGCAGATGGCAGCCAGGAAGCCAAGATAGCTGAGGGTGATGTAGAACATGAGAACAGATCCTTCATTGCATTGCAGGATGATCTCTCCAGGCTGGGAGTGAAGGTCAGAATCAGGGAATGGGGCAGAAACTCCCAGCCATATATCCCTCTAAGCTGCGCGCCTGCGCAATCACGCACTGCTCCCGCATTCTCCGCGCACAGCAAACCTAGGCAGCGCATAAAATAAAATCCAACCTGAATTGTATAGGGCTGTGAAATCTCCGATTTTACGCGGAATTCCGATTTTCCCTCAAACACCAATCTACATTTTCCGCGTTTTTTTTCCCCCATCGGATCAAGATCCGAGAGTCGGAAAGTGCCTGGCTGCGCCGTGGCGGGAGCCCCCGGAGCAGCTCTTCGCTGCTAGGGGAGGGGGTGGAGGAGGCTGCCTGAGCCTAGTGGTTTGTTTCCTGGGGATCGCGGCATTTGCGCTGTGGCGGGAGCCCCCGGAGCAGCTCTTCGCTGCTAGGGGAGGGGGCGGAGGAGGCTGCCTGAGCCTAGTGGTTTGTTTCCTGGGGATCGCGACATTTGCGCTGTGGCGGGAGCCCCCGGAGCAGCTCTTCGCTGCTAGGGGAGGGGGCGGAGGAGGCTGCCTGAGCCTAGTGGTTTGTTTCCTGGGGATCGCGGCATTTGCGCTGTGGCGGGAGCCCCCGGAGCAGCTCTTCGCTGCTAGGGGAGGGGGCGGAGGAGGCTGCCTGAGCCTAGTGGTTTGTTTCCTGGGGATCGCGGCATTTGCGCTGTGGCGGGAGCCCCCGGAGCAGCTCTTCGCTGCTAGGGGAGGGGGCGGAGGAGGCTGCCTGAGCCTAGTGGTTTGTTTCCTGGGGATCGCGGCATTTGCGCTGTGGCGGGAGCCCCCGGAGCAGCTCTTCACTGCTAGGGGAGGGGACGGAGGAGGCTGCCTGAGCCTGGCGGTTTGTTTCCTGGGGAGCGTGGCATTTGCGCTGTGGCGGGAGCCCCCGGAGCAGCTCTTCACTGCTAGGGGAGGGGGTGGGGGAGGCTGCCTGAGCCTGGCGACCCCAAGCGGCCTCTCCTTCCCCATTAATGGGCGCCCGGGGCCCCCGCAAGCTCCTGCGTTGCGTGCTTCCAGCTTCACCAACAAACGGAGCTGCAAATCTGGTAATCGCTTGCGGAGCCTCGGCACGAACCCCCTTTCCCCGCACTCCCCCCCCGCACTCCTCTGGCGGCAGCAGGCGGAGAAAGCCCCACTTTCCCCTGGCTTTGATGGCATGCGTGAGTTGGCTTCCCACTCTTTTTTTTTTTTTAACTCTCCTCTTCCTCCTCCTCCTCTCCTCTCCCCTTGTTGTCTGGTCTTCCCTAAGGAAACTCGAGGGCTCACACTTCCAGGTGTTTCTCCCTGTCTTTCTCCCTGTCAATAATCTTTTCTTCCCTTCCCTTCTCTCAGCCCCAATTTAAAGAAAGAAAGAAAGAAGAGAGAGAGAGAAAATGGGGCCCTATACAAATAGTTTGCCCCAGACAGCACTTAACATAAAAAGTAAAACAAACATTTTTTAAAAAAATTCTGATTCAGATTAAAAAATATATCCTGGCTTTTATTTGTAATCATCATGGATGTTTGGAGCCTACATTTCTGCATGATTGTTTGGCTATTTTGAATTTGATAGAATGGACTCATTGAATATCTTTATTTTTTAATCTATTTTATTTTTTGCCTGTTTCACAAGTTTTATACATGGACAATTGAATTTGCAGATTTGAATTCACAAACACTTTTTGAACTGTTATACATGACTGTATAGAATTGGATTTCACTGCAAAGTTGAGAGTTGCCTGGTGTTTTTTTCAACCTGTTACCAGCAAATGCCAGTTGCCTGGCAGCAGATTATTTAGAAGTGTTTTTTACAGTGGTTGTCCCAGATGCAAAGATTCAAGCCTCAGGTTAGGTATGGAAAAAGTAAAGTGTTTATTCTCAAAAACAGCAGTTGAAATTGATGGAAATAGTCTCCAAAATAAGCCTTAGTTCTTCCAGAGCAGGGCTTCCATCCAGACCAGAGCAGGACCCTCACCTAGACCAGAGCAGGACCCCACCCAGACCAGAGCAGGGCCTCCATCCAGACCAGAGCAGGACCCCACCCAGACCAGAGCAGGACCCCACCCAGACCAGAGCAGGGCCTCCATCCAGACCAGAGCAGGACCCCACCCAGACCAGAGCAGGACCCCACCCAGACCAGAGCAGGACCCTCACCCAGACCAGAGCAGGACCCTCACCTTGACATACAGCATACTACAGTACACAGCTCATGAAAAACAAGATTTTTGTCTTTTTCTTTGTAAGTGGGCCAAATCGTTTATATTAAAAGTAATCTAATGGAAATAGCTGTTGTAATTTGATTCTTTTAATAAGCCATGTAATATCTAAGGTTTTAGACAGGTGTGATACTGGTGTGGTGCGACAGTTTGCATGTCTGATGTTGCTCACAGTGGTCCAAGGAATTCCCAGGGAGTTTGTGTGTATGCTCAGACACATGAAAAATTAGGGGGAACATTGCTCCCAGCCAGATGGAACAGATGATAATTTGGCCGGCAGAACAAGAAAGGATGATGGAATTGGCCAAGCTTTTCCCCAACCATCTCTTCACTTGGTTTCCTGGTTTTGTGGCCAGGAATGCCAGCGCTACTGTGATTGTTTTGGCCAAGAGAGAAGAAAGAGCAATTGAGAAAACGATGCTGAACACTGTTTGTCGAAGAAGACAGGTGGCTTTCCTTGGTTGGCCAATAAAGAAAAAGGAGGACAAGAAGCAAAGCAGGAGGGAAATCAAGAGGATGTAAGAGAGGTCCCGGTTGTTGGCTTTGATAATGGGAGTTTCTCGATATTTAATGAATATAATTAAGACGAATGCTGTGATTAGGAACAAGAGTAGGGCAAGAGAGACCATCATAAGACAGGATACATTGGACTTGGATCTCATTTGGATATTTATCATCTGGACACTTGATGCATATTTCTGTATCTGGAAAAAAATATTTTTTGAAAAATATTCTGTTACCTTTCAAGAAATATCTTTTTGGGGAGAAAAGTTGTCAATAGGAACATTTTCCAAGATCCATTTATTAGCATCTCCACAGAAAGATAATGTCTTTTTCTAAAAACTTTATGGCTAAGGTCTAAGAAATTGAGGGAAGTCCGAGAACCTGAATGATAAGAGCCATGGTGGCACAGTGTTAGAATGCAGTACTGCAGGCTACTTCTGCTGACTGCTAGCTGCCTGCAATTTGACAGTTCAAATCTCACCAGGTTCAAGGTTAACTCAGCCTTCCATCCTTCCGAGATTGGTAAAATGAGGATCCAGATTGTTGGGGGCACTAGGGTGACTCTAGTATAAACCTCTTAGAGAAGGCTGTGAAGCCATATTTAAGTCCGTGCTTTTGCTATTTTCTGCTTAATGTTGAATACTTTGCTAGCACCCAATATTATTATATATAATGTAAATAATGAACCATTTAATCTTTCTTTCTCAGTCCTGCCAGGTGGCAATTTTTAATATACTGGACTCAAAGGATGCCTATCTTTTGAAATCTACTTGCTGGCAGATAAAGCTGGCCCTGCAGATAATTCAGAATGGCTAATGGGAGCAGTGGTAGTATATGTGGTATGAGGTGCACCCATAACTGTCCACTGTCAACTCATAAAATATTTCTATGGTCTTTTTAGAGTTGCCATCAAAAGGGAGGGGGCAGAGGGGTTTGAAAGAGCAGTGCGGCAGCTTGGTAACTAGGTGACTGAAATTTCTGCCAAGCAGAATTCTAACAGGAGGACATGATTGATGATTCTTGGCTATGGATGTGTCTCATTGGAGAATATGAATTATGATACACCCAGGGGGTGGGGGAAAACCAGGGTCAAGGGTGACAATGAATTGTGTGTTTCCACACCCAGGCAGTGGGTGTAGTGGGACATGTTAATTCCCAATAAATCCTTTTGAAGTTTTTGAAGTTTGGCTCAAGACTCATGATTTAATTGAGATAACTGCTGGAATCCTGACATCCACAACACTTCATCGTGGACCAGAAATACCTTCACAATGACCCTAAATGGAAGTACCATATAGTAAGTATTGCAATAATGTTCCCAGGAGGTGAACCTAAGATAATTCCTGAAGAAATCAGGTATTTCCTGAAGGTAAATGTAGCATGTCACATCTCAACTATAAAGTAGAAGAGACATTTATTCTGGCAGTAAGTAAAGCTTGCCCAATCTGCCACACCCTCTTCTCCTAGCCTCTCCTTCAATTTTTTTCTGCCTTCCTTCCACTTTGATAAGAAAATGTGCAGCTTGAAAATAAACAGCAACAACAAACATTTGAACTTCAATCTACATTTTAACTTCCACTTTCATCATCACGCTCTGGATAATTCTTCTTTCATGAGCCCTATCTTTTTTTTTCATTGTGATACACCTTCCTGAGTGGAGATTGTCCCCTCTGGACAACGAATGTAGTCATAGCAGCACACAGGCTCTCCTTGTTGTGCCTGCTTAACAAATCCAAGATGACAATTTTCCACACATTTGGACTGAGGCAGAGACTAAGCACGGAAACAGTGAATGCCAAAGAAAATATGTTAAGATTCACCATCCTTGAAGAATGGATGTAGACATGATCAGTAGCCAAATTGCTTCTGGGCTTCAATTACGTACGTATGAAATTTCTCACTAGTTCCAAATGTTTTTAAGGATTATATTACAAGAAAGTAATTTACCATTTAAGAAAATCTGGAGTGATGGAACTGTGTAAAGTTCCAACCATTAAGGCCTTATTAATATGCATTCCTTCATTCTTTATCTATCCAAGTTTTAAAACTATAATGATCTACTTATACTCCTTCTTCTCCTCCTCCTCCTCTTCCTCCTCTTTTTCTTCTTATTCCTCCTCCTCCTCCTCCTCCTCCTCCTCCTCCTCCTCCTCCTCCTCCTCCTCCTCCTCGTGTCTGCAGGTGCAGGTTTCAGGACAAACAAGCACCATCTTTTGTGATCAAATGCAGCATCTGTCCAACTGGGCACTTTTCATGTCGGCATTTGTTGTATGCTAATGATCCAATGATCTATTTATACTAAATTTTGCAATAAAGTGTATTCTAATTTTTTTTGTTAAATATGCATTTTATTGAAAACAAAATTGATGAAGAAAGAAGTTTCTGACTCAGCATGCTTGGAATGGATCCTAAGATGTTGAAAACTGGATAGAACGCAACATTCCGCCCACCTTGTTGAGTAACTGTAGCCGTAACAGAGCATTTTGGTAGATAACAAGTCTCTGCCTTTCAAAACTCCCCAATTTCTGTAATATGGTATCATTCATGGAGAAAACCAACAAGCTCCCAATGTTGAGATCTGCTGCTACATCTCCATTTTGGTCCAAGTATAATTTCCTCTGGGAAAGATTGCAAAACTCATTCTTCTCCAGAAATGGAGGGAACTAGAATGGAAGGAATTTTAAAAGCAGATACCTTGGTTTCTTACCCCAAGAAGCAGTCAGCTGCTTCACATGGGACAGCGGACTGCCGCGTGTCAGCTGTTGAAGACACAGGGAAAATGCAGGATTGCATAACGTCAATATCAAACCCTTTGCATGCACGCAAAGCACGTCTACCAAACCATGCCCACAGAAATGGTGAGAAAAAAAGTTAAATCCCACCACTGCCCAGCCTGGTAACAAAACATACAGAAACCAACCCACAAGCTCAGAGAATGACTCTTCACCTTCACCTTCAGTTGTGTTCACTATTGTTCCAGACTGTTGGACATGGAAATATAGGCTATCAAAAGAAAAGAGATTCTGGCTAAATGAGAGAAAAAGCATCCTAAAAGGTGGAACAGTTTTAGAACTGAGCCAGTAAAGCAGAGAAGGTCAGTTTTCCTTAAAAGGATGGTTCTTATGCAAAGACAGAGCAGCCATAAATAAGAGAAGCCTTAACTTGAATTCCTGCAGGGAGGAGAGATTTTCCTAGGCAGTCTCAGAAGCTCCTTTAAATTTATAAAGGTAAAACCCTATGATGGCAGTCACAAAATCATAGATACAAGAATGTATTTTAAAATTCATACATTCTTTTAGAATCAATAGTACAATGTCAACATTTTTCTGTCATGGCATAAACTCTTTGGAAAATTATTCCCTGGTCAATTAGATTGGCAAATCAGTTGGCCTCTTGTAACATGAAGAGGTTGAGATGGTTCCTCTCCTCATTTGGTTTCATTCTCCAAAGGAACTAATTTTGATAGACCCTTGTTGGGGTCTATCTGCCAAGGCTGAGCCTTGGCAGATACCTGCCAAGGCTGAGCCTTGTAGCCGCCAAACTCTCTTTGCCCTCTTTCCTTCTGCTCCTGGATCTGGAGAAATACACAGCATTAAGGACACAAGCCAGAGTCATAATGATACTGTAAGCATAGTCAGCATTTGTTATCTGTCTTCTGTTCCTTTGGTTTTGGGTCTCTAGTGGTGCTTTCTGGGTGCATCTTCTCCGGCCTTTTATAGAAAAGACATGCTTTGAAAAAGAACAGCAAAAACACTGATCTTCAAACTGTGAATCTACAAAGAAATAGGGTTCAAAGGCAGAATCTTTTGTCCTTTCTTCCACCTGAAAAGCAAAGGTCCAAATACTATGAATGTATTTGAGAAGTCTGTGTCTTTTCATTGAATATGTTCCCAAGCCTGTCATGATCCAGACTTTCTGTTGGATGGGTCCTATCAAACTTTCAAATGCTGAATGGAAAGGAAGAATTCTGTCAAAAATGGAAACATATTCTATGAAGTGAACATAGACATTGACTTGCTTCCACTTATAGAAGGCATGTGTGATAGGCATTGTGTGTCCAGTTGTTGAGAATTGTTGAGATATGACAACACAAATTCCATTCCTGATAAGCATAGGAGTAAATCTCCTCATGAAATTCTCTCCATTCTCTGTGTCTGAAAGAGACCAATCAAACTCCATCCAAAATGGAGGAGCAGTTGGACAATTCCTGGGTAGAGGAACCCTTTTTTTGGGAGTATCTGATGGAAAAAAGGGAATTGACTTTTATCACTCAGATCCTCTGAAGCAATTCTCTCACTGATCTGAAAAAGCAATGAAGACTGTTGTGTTATATTTGGAGTCAGATCAGGGCCTAAATATTATCTTGTAATAAATCAATGTGAATATATTATAATATAATATATTCTAGTATATTGTATATTCTAATATATTGTGAATATATTAGAATATATATTAGAATATATATTGTTGATTAACCACTAGGCCAAGGTGCAAAATATTAAAAATCAAATTGTTAACAAGACTAATGGAATACAAAACATTAAGTAAAGAAAGAATAATTACAAATCATATTTCTGTACTACAGTTTAGCAAAATGGGATGCACACATGCAGATGTCAGCTGAAATGTTTAGTTCCATAAAGATTCTTCACACTAATTGGAATTTGTTCAACTTTAAAATAATGTTATTATTATGACTAAGGTTATGGACAAAACATAAGCTTCCCAATACTGCTGTACCTTCCTTTTGTACAGAAAACTCTTTTGTGCTACACCTTTCTATTGTACGGAAGATCCTTTAATGAACTGAGAGCCTCTCTTCATCTTCACAAGTGTGCAGCAGAAACCCCCAAAGCAATGGGGATGGTGTTATGAGAGAATTTGGCTGCTTTGAACTTTGCCCCCTCCTGGCTTTGGTCTACCCAATTGGGAATTATATTATCAGGCTGTAATATTGATGTGGATGAAAGAGTGGATTGTTTTAAGAAATACTATGCTGTTAACATTGGAAGGGCATGATCTACAATTGGGGTGGCATGCTTTTTTATGGTATAAGGAAAGTAAGGCACATGGTTATTTTTGACAACATTATGTAAGAGATGCATTATTGTTGACGTGGGAGAAAATAAGGGAACAGTATTTGAAAATACTGGTCTGGTTATCAACAATGGAGTCATTTGTGTTTCAAAATGTTTTTAAAATGGAATACATTGCCAGATATAATGATGTTTTAAATGAAAAGGGTGAACTCAAAACAAAGCAAGAACTAGATGAACAAGGGATGAATATGAATTGCTATTCATATATGAAAATACATTCTGGATATGGGACAGATGTTAAGACAGATGGGTTTTATGAAGAATTGACAGAATTAGATAAAATCTTAACAGGTACTGAAGAGAAAATGATTAAAAAATTGTATGGTTATCTATTAGGAGTGAAATTAGAAGAACAAGTTAAAGAAACAATTATTGCTTGGGGGAAATTTTTTGGATATGGAATAGATTTGGATAAATGGCAGAAACTATGGAGTAGAAATTATAAATTAACAATGTCAAATTATAAAGAGAATTTGTATAAGATGTTTTACAGATGGCACTCTGGCAAGACTGGCAAAGATGTTTAAAGATAAAACAGTGAAATGTTGGAAATGTTACTGGATACCTGTATCATATTACCACATGTGGTGGACTTGTGCAGAAGCTAAAAGATATTGGACTAAAATACACACATGGTTGGAAAAAATGATAAAACAACATATAGAAGTAAAGCCTGAAATATTTTTGTTGGGGATTTTACCAGAAAATTATAGCGAAGAAATAACATATTTGATTATTCACCTATTAACAGCAGCTAGAATTGTATTTGCTCAAAATTGGAAAAATGAGAAAATTCCGATGGAGTAGGAAATGATTAAGAAAATAATGGAATGTGCAGAGATGAGTAGATTAACGATGGCAATTAGAGAGCAAGAAGAGGAGTATTATAAGATTTGGAACTTATTTTATGGATGGTTAACAAGTAGAGCAAGGAATTAAAGCATATGGTAATAAAGATATATAGTAATTGACTATTTCGAATAAGTCATGATATGAATATAATTTAGTAAGAGTTGAGATTTGCTATCAAAAACAGATGGTAAGAAATAAAAAAACTTAAAGATACCGTAATAATGGAAAAATATGATATATAAGGTTAATTAAAATATAAGATGAATGTAAATGTAATGAGAAATGTATACAAATATTAATATGTGCACAAGATGACTCAGATGACACACTGCACAACTGAAAGATGAGTTTTATTTGTTTTTGTTGTTAAAAAAAAAAAAAAAAGAACTTTGCCCCCTGCCCACTAAGGATCCTAATGCCAAGCCATGACATCTCCAATGGTCCTGGTGAAATGTGGATATTGAATTCCATATAGATGATATAGTTGGATATATTGTTCATCCTCTGCCCCCACTCTCATTTCAACCACAAAAAAATATACAAAGAAACCTGTGCAACTTTGTAGGTGCCTACTAATGTTGACTTCTGGATGGAGATGTCCCTGACAGCTCCATCAAGCAAAGCCAAAATGTTATCCTTCCTTCCACATCTGTAGTTGGGAACATTGGCTTCCCCAGTAGAGAGCATGTCCAGCAAGGCATCTGAAGTGCCAATGGTGTTAAAATAGTTGTCATGGGTGTTGTAGCCAAGTGTGAGATTCTGCAGGAGCTGTGGGTTCTTGTTGACCACTTGAACAGCAAAAATGTAGCATAGGATTCTTGACTTATCAAGAAGGAAATTAGTGTAAAAAAAGCAGTCATATTATAATCACAAACAGCAATAAAAATACCTTTCAAAATTTAATCCTCTTTGTTTCTACAAGCATACTGAGTCCTAAGCTGGTACCGATTCAAAACCACAGGCCAATTGTAGTCATCCATTTATATTTTATTTTAATGAGTGTTGGGATGATGGAATGGAAATAGTTCCTCCATCAGTTAAGAATCAGAAATACTCCACTGTTTGTACAAATTTCATCTGTCCACGAATTAGTATTCAAAATCATTCAATCATTGAAGTAGAACCACTGTAAAAGAAAGAGGATATTTCATAAATGACCAGAATAGCTATTGTTAAAAACAGGTCAACCTCTATTTCTATAAGGATCAGGCACTGCTTGTCAATGACCCATTACAATGATAATGAAAATAGACACTACTTTAAATGAAACCAATATTCACATAGTGAACACAGTATTGGATGGGGAGAGGAAAATAATGGAGACTTCTTCAAATATTTTTTTTTTTGCCCGATCTTTGGATTTGAGTCTCTTCTACAAAATAAGAGAGAAGCTGTGGAAATCAAAGCAATTCAAGAATTTAGACAGGTCTTACAATATAGGAGAAAGTGAAGAAGAAGTAGAAGTAGAAGTAGAAGTAGAAGTAGAAGTAGAAGTAGAAGTAGAAGTAGAAGTAGAAGTAGAAGTAGAAGTAGAGGAGGAGGAGGAGGAGGAGGAGGAGGAGGAGGAGGAGGAGGAGGAGGAGGAGGAGGTGGGGAAAAGCATTAGAGCTTCCAACTGAGTGAACCATCACTCAGAATAACTTACAACTGGGATTGACTATAAGGGTCCATGTTGAAAGGCAATGTTGTAGGTGATGTTATTGTTGCCATGATGATGACACTAATGAGATGGTCTCCTGGCCTGTAATAGCTCCATGGCTTGTTTTCATCTTTGTTCTGCAAAGTCAGTGGGCACTGCAATCTAAGCTTCTCATAGACTGTCTGCGGCATCAGCAGCAGAAGAATCAGAAACAGCCTCATCAATCCCCTTCCAATTTCTAAAGCCATAAAGACCAAGAAGACTTAGAAGAATTTAGAACCCTCTAGCAATATGGAAATGCTGGTGGCTTTTATGATTCAAAAAGAGACAAACTGAATTTCCCCTGGAAAAAGGAGAGAAAGGTATGGTATGTTCAAACACACAGTCCCTGCCCTTCACAAACCTTGTGCCACACAGGGAATGTGACCTGAGCCACTTATCCCTTTTTTGCTAGAGAAGGTCACCCAGGGCAATTGAGTTTGATGCCATTCTAGATAGATGACACTAAATTCTAGTTCTGCCTGTCTTCTAACACTAAACAAATGATCAGGACTCGTGAATGCTCCTAATTTAAGAGTATGGCCTGTTTGTGATTTGCTTTTGTAGAACACCCCCCCCCATATTTATATCTATCTGTCTGTCTGTCTGTCTGTCTCATCTATCTCACCCAGGGGTGGGATTCTACTGGTTTGAACTGGTTCAGCCAAACCAGATGTTAAATTTGCATCTGGTTCATCGAACCTGTATTTCAACTGATCAGCTGGCCATGCCCACCCTGCCCCTCTCTTCCCAGGAGTATCCACACATCCCATTTTTGATGGGAGGTAAGTGCAAGGTCCGCATGGAGGCTCTGGGAGGGGAAAAACGGGCCATCTGGAAGTACCAGAAGTCGAGAAATGGCCTGTTTCTGACTTCCAGAGGACCTCCAGAGCCTGGGGGAGGCTGTTTTCATCCTCCCAGAGGCCAGAGGGAAGGCCCCAGACCCTTGGGAAGGTGAAAAATGGCCTTCACAGAAGTTCCGGTAGGCCACGCCCACCATGGTCACACCCACACAGCAACTGGGCAGTAAACTGGTTGCTGGGATTTTTGAATCCCACCCTGATCTCATCTACCTATCCCAACTATCTATCTCATCTAACCATCCATCCATCCATCTATCATAGCTCTATCTCTATGTGTGCATGTATGCGCGCGTATGTATGTGTGTATACCTCTTTCTGGCTCATGGATTGTGAAAACATGTTTTGTCTTTTTTACAAATTTATTTTAATTAGAAGATTAAAATCCAAAATCCAAAAGAAAAAAAATTAAACAGAGGCAAAACAAAACTAGTCAAAAGCATTAAAATATGAATTAAAAAAACAAAGGACAAAAACACATATTATCCCCCTCTAGTGGAAGGCTGACTTTGAACCTGCAATTGTTTCTCCCCCCCCCCACAAGGCTGGTCCAAAATTTATAAGCTTGTACATTTATTTACAACCCAACTGACCTGTCCATAAATTACATATATGAAAGAAAAAAAATACTGTAGTTAACAGGTTAAAAAACAGCATAACATTCAAAGCACTCTGTTAGTCTGTTATTGTATTCATAGAAAGTCTTACATGGTTCCTTATTTCCACAAATCACCCCAATCATTCCAAGTCCAGGAACAAATATCCTGGTTTGATTCTTAACAATAAAATCTTTCCTTAGGGTTTAATTGGGAACTTTCCCAACAATTGCCTCTCATTTTCAAAATTCACAAGTCTCTGTTGTAAATACCTACCATGGCTGCACACATGAATGGGCGCTCCTTCTTTCAGTGTATGGTGTGTATGATTCTGTGTGTGTTTTGGATTCTTTCCAATTCAATGTATACTGTGTTTCTCATATAATAAGGCCCCCAAAATGGCTAGGCCGTCTTTTCGGGGGTAACTTAATTCCCCCCCCTTGCATCTTTGGGTGGGCAGCGATGGCTTGGATGTTGATCTTGGCATTGGTGGGGCACTTCGTATCAGGGTCAACGCAGGCAGCACCATATACGGGTATGCAACAAAAGTACCTCCTAATGGCAAGCCCTCCCACCATTCCCCCCATTTTGCATGTTTTAATATAGGCCTTAATTTGTGGGGAGGGGCTTAATTTCATTTCATGCCTATAAAAAATGCTGGGACTTCCTATTGGGGGAGACCATATTGTTGGAGAAACAGGGTAGAATGTGAAGGATGTGTGTTTGTGTTTATTTTCAGTCATAATGTACACTGAAGATGGTATTTAATTTCATTGTACTTGTTGCAGAATACCTTATGCCACCAGACTTGAAATTCTAGATCTAGAAAACGTAGAACTATGCCACCTTCAGTCCGATCTAAGTATAGTATATAAAATCATACATTGCAATGTCCCACCAGCTTCAACCATAACAGTACAAGAACACACAATAGATATAACTCAAGGTAAATTGCACCAAACTTGATTACAGGAAATACGACTTCAGCAACAGAGTGGTCAATGTCTAGAATACTCTACCTGACTCTGTGGTTTCTTCCCCAAACCTCCAAAACTTTAACCTTAAAGTGTTACTATTGACCTCACTCCTTTCCTAAGAGGTCTGTAGGGGGTGTGCATAAGCGCACCAATGTACCTACCATCCCTTTGCTATTGTTTCTTTTTATTTTTCCTATATGTATCTATTTCATGTATTCATAACCATGCTTATACTTATACCTGTTATCTTATAATCATTTGACAAAATAAAATAAATAAATAAAGTAAAGTAAAGTAAACTGTTGTTGCAGAAATGTCATATTTTGAAACCTGAATGTAGTTTCTCAGGCAAAGGGCAGAGGACAGCTATGCTCCTTTGAGGGTTCAACAGAGCTCTGTGGACATCTTGGAATTGCACTGGACAAATACTGAGGATTCGTCCAGTTGCCCTTTCATTGTTTCAAGCAAAATCATTGCCCACTCATGCATGGAGAACAACTTGGACCATTTTCTAGGGGTGGCTTGTTGGAATATATTGAGACTTGAAATTCCTGTATCAATTTTTTACATTTCTTTTGGTTGTAAGCTGTTCCTTTGTATTTAGGTCAGGCCGCAGAATGATAATGTAGCACTTGGAGATGAAGATGCAGCCAAGCAGCCCAGTATTGGAGGACAAGATGGAGAAAACTTGCACAGCCACCATGTATTTCCCTTTGGTGCTCAGGTAGGTGGGCACAAAAGTCACCCAGACACTGCAGAAGACCAGCATGCTGAAGGTGATCAGCTTGGCTTCATTGAAGGCTCCAGGGAGATTCCTGGCCAGGAAAGCCACCATAAAGCAGATGATAGCCAGGAAGCCCATGTAGCTTAGGGTAATATAGAACATGAGAACAGATCCTTCGTTGCATTGCAGGATGATCTCTCCAGGCTGGGAGTGAAGGTCAGAGTCAGGGAATGGAGCAGAAACTCCCAGCCAGATGGAACAGATGATAATTTGGCCGGCAGAACAAGAAAGGATGATGGAGTTAGCCAAGCTCTTCCCTAACCATCTCATCACTCGGTTTCCTGGTTTTGTGGCCATGAAAGCCAGAACCACCGTGATGCTTTTGGCCAAAAGATGAAAAATGTTTGTCGGAGAAGGCAGGTGGCTTTCCTTGGTTGACCAATAAAGAGAAAAGGGGACAACAGGCAAAGTAAGTGGGAGACAAGGAGGATGTAAGAGAGGTCCCGATTGTTGGCTTTGACAATAGGAGTTTCTCGGTATTTAATGAATATGAGTAAAACAAGAGCTGTGGTTAAGAACAGTAGTAGGGCAAAAAAGATCAGGATGAATCCCAGATGTTCTTTATAAGACAGAAAAGTTATTTTTTGGAGATACATTGGACTCAGTCCTCATTTGGATATTTATCATCTGGACATTTGGTACATTTTTCTGTATCTGACAAAACACCAAAGCAATATTTCTATAAGAATCTTCACTTCTACCTTCCAAAAAATACCTCCTTGGGAAAACATCTGATACCAGGACAATGTTCTAAGATTTCTTAACAAGTCCACAGAAAAATATTAAGATGAATATCATTTTCTAAAAAACATCATTTCTAAAAAGACAACGAATATTATTTTCTAAAAAAAATAAATAAATCTAAAGATCTATAAAATATAAGGAGGCCCTAGGGGGTGAAAGATCTCCCGTGTAATGTCCTGAACCTTCATAGTAACCTGCTAGATCATTAAAAGTAAGTAATGAATTAGTGCATCTTTCTATGGAAACATCCATCATGCTTTTTAATATACTGAACTCAAGGACATCTCTCTCATAAACTCTAGTTGCCTTCTTGGAGGCTCAAGGAAAGCCTTCGGAGCCCCACCATGGTGCAGGAGGCTGACTAGGCCACACCCACCATGGCTACGCTCACCTATCAAGCAGGCAGAAAACCTTTTGCCCACTGCTGGATACAACCCTAAGCTCCACACCACTTCACTGTGAACCAGTGATACCTTTGCACTCAAAAGACTCATTGCAACAATGCATTGCAACAATTTTTCAGGAAGTCATCCTTAGACAGTTGCTCAAATTTCAAACATCTCTTTTGTTCCCTGGAAAGTAAATATAGAAGGATCCATAAAAATTAAAAAGACACAGAAGAAATGTTTTCTCTGGCAGAGAGAAAGCTTGCCCACTCTGCCACAATTTCCTCTTTTCCCAGCCCTGTTCTCAAGATCTTTTTTTCTCCATAGTTAAAAAAATGGGCATTTTGGTAATAAATCTGGAGAACAGTTTGTTTATTTATTTATTAGATTTGTATTGCCGCCTGTACACCATGGCGACTCAAGGCAGCTTATAATATTTAAAACCACAATTTAAAAACAATAAAAGTCATAAAATCAAGTAAATTAATATAGTAAAATCCCCCCCACCTCCACTCTAGTAACAGCAGATTACATAAGCTATTTAATGGGCTCCTTCACACTCTGGGTTCCCCAGGTCCGCTGGCAGAACCAGGTCTTCAATGCCTTCCAGAGGAGAGTCAGAGTGGGGGCCATTCTAATCTCTGGGGGGTTGATGTTCCAGAGGGAGGGAGCCACCACACAGAAGGCCCTTCTTCTGGGTCCCACCAGGTGTATCTCCCTCAGGGATGGGACCCATAACATTCCCTGCCTCCCTGTTCTAACAGGTCAGGTAGATGTGACCGGCAAGAAACGTTCACTCAGTTAACCTGGTCTTAAGCCATGAAGGACTTTAACAGTGACAACCAGTACTGTGAATTGCACCCAGAAGCCAATTGGCAACCAATGCAGCTCCCACAGGAGAGGTGATACATGTGCACACTGGGGTCTACACAAAACCA
This sequence comes from Hydrophis major, assembly GCA_033807585.1. NCBI lineage: Eukaryota > Metazoa > Chordata > Lepidosauria > Squamata > Elapidae > Hydrophis > Hydrophis major. Next base: position 44,223,900 of record CM066329.1, read on the forward strand.
CGTGGTCTGCTGCATTTTGCACCAACTGGAGCCTCCGGATGCTCTTCAAGGGTAGCTCCATGTAGAGCACATTACAATGGTCAAGACAGGAAGTGACTAAGTCATGAGTGATTGTGAGTAGGGATTGTTTGTCCAGGAATGGGTGTAACTGGCGGACAACCCACAGTTGCGCGAAGGCCTTCCTGGCCATGACCATCAACTGCTCTTTGAGCAGGAGTTGTAAAACTGGGAGAACCCCCAGATTACACACAGGGTCTGTTTGGGGTAGTGCCATCAAGACTAAAGATGGCAATTCTCCCTTAGCCAACAAACTGCAAACCCAGAGCCACTTGGTCTTGCCAGGATTTAGTTTCAACCCATTGCTCCCCATCCAACCCCTAACAGCCTCCAGGCACTGCGAGAGGGAGGACATGGCATCACTTAACTCACCATGGGCCGAGACATACAGCTGAGTATCATCAGCATATTGGTGATACCTCAGTCAATGGTGGCAGATGATCTCACCCAGCAGCTTCATATAAATGTTGAACAGGAGTGGAGAGCCCTGCAGAACCTTGTAAAGCAGTGGGCGAGGGCTGGATCTCTCCCTTCCTATCAGCATTGACTGAGAGTGGCCGCAGAGGAAGGAAGTGAACCAGGATAGCACAAGGCCTCCCACTCCCATCCCCTGAAACTGCTCCAGGAGAATACCATAGTTGATGGTATCAAAAGCTGGCAAGAAGTCAAGTAGAGAAAGGATGGATGCACTACCCCGCTCCCACCAGAGATCATCCAAGAGTGCGACCAATGCCATTTCTGTCCCAAAACCAGGCCTGAATCCTGAGTGGTAGGGGTTGAGATAATCCATTTTATCCAGAAACCTCTGGAGCTGCTGCACAACCATCTTCTCAACAACCTTCCAAAAAAGGGAAGATTGGAGACAGGTCAAAAATTGTCCAACCAGGTGGAGTCCAGTAATGGCTTCTTAAGAAAAGGATGGACCACAGCCTCCTTAAAGTGCTGTGGTACCACACCCTCCTATAGAGAAGCATTAATCACCCACCTGTCACCTCCAGGGAAGCTTTCACAAGCCAGAGGGACATGGGTCTAAAACCCAGGTGCTTGCGTGCATACTCCCTAGGATTCTGTCCACTTCCTCAGAAGCAACAAGGTCAAACTGTTCCCAGATAACTTGGCAAGAGTCTGCCTCAGAGGCTTCCATTGGACCAGCAACCACACTGGCATCTAACTGGGAACGGAGTTGAGTGATTTTGTCTTCCAGAAAATCTGCAAATTCCTCAGCATGTCCCCTCAATCTCCTCCTTCCCCAGGAGGAGCCAGTTCACCTTAAGTTGAGCTTCAATCCATCTTTTAACATGCACTGTCATCAACTTGCTTTGGATTAATCAATTTCTACAAGGTTCCCAGTATCACCCACCTTCCTGAGTGGAGACGGTCCCCTCTGGACAAGGAATGCAGTCGTAGCAGCAAACTGGCTCTCCTTCTCGAGCATGCTTGACAAATCCAGGACAACAATTTTCTACACATTTGGATTGAGGCAGAGACTAAGCAGAAAAAACAAGGAATGTCAAAGAAAATATGTTAGGACTCACCATTCATAGAAAAATGACAAGTCAAGTAGTCTCTGGGCTTCACTTAGAACAGTGCAAAATATCACCCAACTGGATTGGCCCATCTCACTTGCTCCAGTGCAAGGGGCCTGTTTCAGATCCCATCTCAAATTTTATAGTTACATTTGTTCTAAAAGATTTATTAAACATTATTGTACTTCATTTATTAAAATAGAACAAAACTGTGATGAAGGAAGAGACTTCTTACCAGTAGATTCTGAAAGGTTTCTTCTAGACCAGAGGTGTCAAACTGGTGGCTGGATGTATCATGTGCAGGCCACGCCCACCCCGGCTTTCCAAAGGCAACAAACATCATGATACTTCATGTGATGTCACATGACGCAATTGAGTTTGACATCCGTGTTCTAGACCGTTAAACATTGCCAACTGCTCCACCTTGAAAGTACTTGAAAACCACTTCCCAGTTATCCCAGTTAAGATACAGTTATCCCAGTTCAAATACAAAGGAAAAATTCAATGAAAATTAATTCTGTCAACATTAAAGGTGATTTTCTTTGTTTATTTGTACATTGATTTGTTAAATTTATATGGCTGCCATGCAGTGGTGGGATTCAATTAATCCCACTACCAATTCACCAAAAATGTGAGGGCATGCATGCCTGCAGGCTTTCACATATGCATGCACAGCTTTTGCGCATGCGCACACACACAAACAAGAGAATTAGCACAAGAAAGGGTGAGGGCAGGGAGAGGTGGACAGGCCCAGCCAGAGGTGGTATTTGCCAGTTCTCTGAAACACTCAAAATTTTCCCTACTGGCACGCCCGAACTGGTCCAAACCGGCTGAATACCATCTCTGCTGCCATGCTGATGAAAATTACTGCCTAATTTCTACATCTGTAGTGAGGTGAGATGGAGGTCAGGTCATGGAAATGTGTCCGTCAAAAAGGGTCAGTTAGGAATCTTTTGCTGCAACAAGTGGGGCATGAGTAAGAGTCCTGTGTCAGAAAGGGATATTTCTAAGACTCAGCTAGGTATCCAAGAAAAGATCCTTTCTGTTGAAAAACTACAGTGACAACAACTGGCATGGAAAGACATACATACATTTATTCTTAGTTATATAGGTGGAGCCTCCTTTTTGCCCAGAGAGACTTAAGGTAGCTGAAGAATCAAGTTAAACAGTGGCATTCAAGGGTTTTCAGATGAAGTGCCTCTCACAAGCTAAAGGCTAAAGCTAACTAGCATTCCTTTTTAAATTGTCCCTCATTACTGTTGATATCAGGAAGTGCTTTTCATTAAGTAAAAGAGTTGTTTCAGAGCTTTGGTTTCCTGGGTCAGGACATGATCTCATATCAAAGAAATCATTATGATTTCATGGGAATTGAAAGCCTTGAACTTCCTTCCTAAGAGTAGAAATCCCATTGCATCTCTCTGTGGAGTGAAAGAGAAACATGGATAGCTTGCCAGGCCTGGGTCGCTTAAAAATATCGTCGAGAGCATGGACCTGCGCTTTCTTGGGACACTGTCGAGACCTAGGCCAAAATGAATTCTAATTTAAAGCTTATTCCCCATTGGGACCCACAGGGCTTCCACCCAGTCTTGGTTCAGTTTCACTCTGAATATTGGCCATCAGTCAACAGAATTGCCTTCTTCTTTGAACACACAATTTTGCCAAGGAACAACCCAGGTTGATCCTATAAGCACCACAATCCCCAGAATGTGAGAACCCCTCTCACCAGTTTTATGGAAATATTAAATGCAGAGGGCATGATCTGGGCCCTAAAGAATCATCACTCAGCATCCCATGTTGGACATGGCTACAGTGTGTAAGCTTAAAATGATGTTCCATATTATAGCAACTGAAGGACACTTTGGTCAATGCTACTGAAGCCTCCCAAGCCATTTAAAATATATATGTATAAGGAATGTACTCCACACATTCTACTCTTAGTGAAGGTCATCCTTTGGTAACTAATCTTATCCCACTTGAAATGGTCCTAAGGCTATGGAAAACAAAGAACAGTCTCCAATATTTTCCCCACCTTGTTCAGCAACTTTAACCACAAAAGAGCATCTTTATTGATGATAAGTCTTTGTCTTTCAAATCTTCCTAGTTGGTCTTGGATGGGTTCCTCATTGGGGAGAAAAACCAAGCTCATGATGTCCAGATCTGCTTTTATATCTCCATTTTGGTCCAAGTAGATTTTAAAGTTAGAAAGATTGCAAAACCCATTCTTTTCCAGAAAGGGATGGAACTAAAATAGGAACATACAGAAATTTTAAGCAAGAAAACTTGTTTCTTATCCCATGTGGTGCTTTCCCATTTGAATCTTTCTTCTACAATTGTCTAACTTGCGATTATGCTTATTTGGGAGAACAAGATTTACCGGTATGTTCAAAAGATACAGCATACAGAGAAAATAAATAATTTGGGAAAATTGTTCAATTATAAGAAAGATTCTGGAGCAGGTTACAAATAAATAAACAGAGATATTCATAAACTACTTGAAAAGAACAGGGAGATTATTGAAAAGCATGGACTTGTCATGAAATAATTTGCCAAGCTAATCTTCTCCCAGGTACACCAATTGAGCTAATTCTACTTTATCAGAAGGCTACATTAACTGAATCTCGCAACTCTGAAAGTGCTAACCTCCCAACAACTCTTTTTTAAGTCTGAGAAGTTAAAGAGCATCCTTTTCAAGTTTCTTTGTCTGCCTTTTATGCACCTTATCTGATCATTCCTAAGAAGCATCTCTTCCTTTGTTGCCAGTGTCATTCCCAAACATAATTAAATTCCTTAACATTGTGGGAATGCTGGTGATATAACTTGATTTTAGAGAATGATTAAAAACTACATCCTGATCTATTTGTTAGGAAACTAATGAGGTAAGACCTGGATGGTGTGTATGGTGTGGTAATTAAATGGATACAATCTAAATGTAAAATTGCACTCAAGTAACTTTCAATGTTTCACATAAAATGGGGTAGTCATTATTAAGTTAGTCCAATCTATTCTATTATATTCATATTTATACAGACAGAGATGACAAATCATGATTTTTAATGATTTATACCAACTCATAGGCAAAGTTATTTTGATTTCTATTTAAAGGTATCAATTTCAAATATCAATTTTTTGATAGAGGGTGTTAGGGATAACATTGGTTACCTAACTTAGTTTGGGTAAAAATAATATATAAACTGTGTTAGTGAGTTTAAGTGTGTGTATCACTTTAACTGCAAAACATGTATTTTGGGTGCGGTTGTAAAATCACCATAAGAGGGAGCAAGAGAGCTCACTGTTAGCTGGCTTTTACTGGAGAGCTGACAATGATTGATGGTTGATTGATGGTGATAACTGCGTGTTTTCCCTGCTGTTGCTGAAACGAAGAAAAGGGGTTTGATTTTCTTCATATCTCTGACTGCAAAAGAGATATATTGTTGGACTGATTATTTGTAAGTTTACTGACCTCTATTTTCAACACTGGACTTTGCAACTGATTAATCCTTGGATGGACTGAACTAGTTTATAACATATGGATTGTTTTGACTATGCTATAACTCTTGCTGGAATAAAAAACTATTTAACTGGCACAGTGTATCTGTCTTACTGAGTGTAAACTACAACAACATTTATCTCAAATCATTTGCTTGCCTGCTAGACTATCGTTACACGTTCTGCTAGGGTGTGTATCCCAAACACTGGTTATGGGCCCAGGTGCACAGTCAGACTAAACAGGATATAACAAGCTTAGATTAAAGTGAGAGTTTGTAGTTACACAATACTGTAAACAGACAGCTGTGTTTTTATTAATTATAGTTTAATATCCAGATAAAGATGGCACAAGTCAATTTACAAAGTTTGTCTCTAATATCCAAGCTGGATTGAACAAACTATGTTTCATGGTCTATGAAATGTAGCCTACTTCTACGCAGAGAAGGTTTGTGGAGTATAATTCAAAACCCACCAGAAGTGGATGCATGGGATCCAGAGGATGAAGATGATGCCCAGAAAATACAAGAATATAAACTGAAGAATGAGCAAGCTCTCTGTATAATAGGACTGACACTCTGTGATGAGCAGCTTGTACATATTCGAGGAGAAGAAACCGCTGCCAAATGTTGGCAGAATTTAAAGAAGATTTATGTTCGAGACAGTGTAGGAGCACATATAAATCTTACACGGAAACTGTTCAGAACACATCTTCAAAAGAATGGAGATATGCTGAGTCATATAAATACAATGAAAAGAATTTTTCAGGAACTGCATGAAAAAGAACTTATCTTCACAGAACTACACCAAGTTTATATAATTTTATCTTCTTTAGATAATAGCTATGATGACTTCGTAACTTCACTTGAGGGTCTGCGAAAAGATAATCTCACATTAACTGACATTACTGGCAGATTAATTGAAGAAGCCAGGAGAAAGCTTGAAAGGAATCAACTTAGAAGGGAACAACCACAATGTGAAGAAGAGAAAATATCTTCGTTAGCTTATACAATTAGAAAATGCTTTAATTGTGGAGGAAAAGTACATTTGGCAAGATTCTGCAAGAAAGCAAAATGCCAAAATGCCAGCCAGAAAGATAAAAGGCATCAAAAGAAAGAAAAATGCATAGAGTTAGCCATGTTTTGCAACGAAACCGTGAATAGTAATTTATGGGTTGTAGATAGTGGAGCATCGCACTGCATAACGAAAGATAAGAAAAGATTTATTAAGATGTCCATGAGTTCACAGCAGATATCATTAGCTAATGGATGGAAACTGAAAGCTAAAGGTGAAGGTATATCATATTGTTCTTGCATAAGAGAAAACTTAAGTTTAATTTGCTTTTGGTTAGAGTTTTGGTTAAACTAGGTTATGTAATTACCTTTAGGAGAGACAGTTGCATAATTGAAAAAGAAGGTAAAAAAGTGACTGCAACTTTAAAAGGTGAATTGTATGTGTTAAATGACAATCATTCAGAGGTAGCTAACACAGTTTATAATAATGTTAAACCTCATGATGAATGCATACATTTGTTACACAGACGTTTGGGGCATATAAATTTTAAAATGCTTAAATAAACTGTAGAACTATCTAAGGGTATAAAACTGAAGTCTTGCAGTAAGTATTTGCACTGCAATGCGTGCAGTCAAGAAAAAAGCAAGGAAATCCCAGCAAATAGAGTTAATGGATTTAAAACAAAGGAGCCTCTAGAGGTCGTATTTGCTGATATTATAGGTCCTAAAAAACCAAGTGTGGGAGGTGCTCATTATATACTAAGTATAATGGACCATTATTCCAGATATGTTTCTATTATCTAATGAAGAGCAAAACGGAAACATATCAAAATTTCTTTAATTGGCTTAAATTCGCAGAAAGAAAAACTAAAAGGAAGTTAGTAACTCTTATCACTGATAATGGTATAGAATTTATAAACAATAAATTCCAAAATAAACTGAAGATGGCAGGTGTTGAACATAAAAAGTCTGCACCATATAGGCCACAACATAATGCCTTTATAGAAAGACGAGGCCAAACAATTCAAGCAATGGCTCGTACTATGCTGTCAGATTCAGGATTACCTGAAACTTTGTGGGGAGAAGCAATAATGTGTGGTAATCATATATTGAATAATGTTGTTAACACAACAACAGGTGAATTACCATTCACAAGGTGGCATGGTAGAAAACCTGACCTAAGTTACATGCACACATTTGGAGCACCAGCATGGGTGCATATTCCTACACAACTGAGAAATAAGGGGCAACATAGGGCTAAAAGTTATTCTTTGTAGGTTATGAATCTAATCACTACAGATTTTGGGAAAAAGGAACATCTTGAGTTTACTGTAGTGCTAGTGCCCAATTCCTAGAACATGTAGGATGGGAAAAACTGGAACAAGATTCAAGTAAGGAAGTAATTATAGAAACCTACAAAAGACCAAAAGAAAAAATCAGTAATAAGAAGAGTACAATTAAAGAGGAAGTACAGGAAGAGCATATAGGACCAGAACAGGAAGAAATACCAGAACAGGAAGAAATAGATAATCAAGAACAGGTAGAACATGAAAGTCCACCTGTAAGGCCTGTAATACCTAGACGTTCTACACGTGTAACCAGACCACCTGACAGGTATCAAGAAAGTGTAGTTTGCCAAGTTAGTAAAGTTCCAACTACTGTTGAAGAACTTAGGATGTATCCTGCAAAGGAACAAGAAAATTGGCACAGAGCAATGGAGAAAGAATTAAATTGATTAAAGGAAAGGACAGTTTATGAAGATGCCAAATTACCTCCAGGTAAAAAGTCCATTGGTTGTAAATGGATATTTAAGTTAAAAACTAGTAAAAATGGGACTGTTACCCATAAGGCTAGGTTGGCAGCTCAAGGATTTAATCAAACTGCATGTGATTATGATGAAGTATTTGCACCAAATTTAAAGGCAACAACCTTGAGAGCAGCTTTAGTGTGGGCAGTTAAGAAAAACTACATCATAAATCATTTAGATGTAGAAACTGCCTATCTGCATGCACCATTGTAGCACGCTATATATTTAAGAAAACCAGTAGGTATAAAGGATGATAAAAATAATAATGACTGTTGGAAACTGAATAAAAGTCTCTATGGATTGAAACAATCTGATTATGAATCGAACCAATATATTGTAAAAGAGTTAAACAATATAGGGTTTAAAGCTAGTTTAGCTGATCTATGTTTATTTAAAAAAGAGACAAAAAGAACGGTGTCATTATTATTGTTGTTTACAGATGATATTGCTTTAATTACTAAGACTAAAAATGAAGCTACTGAGATAATATCATTATTAAGTAAGAGGATAAAATTAAAGCAATTAGGAGAAATAAGACAATATCTAGGATTGAAAATAAACAAAACCAATAGGGGCTATAAGATATCACAAGAAGATAAAATTTACCAATTGCTAAAAATGTATAAAATGGAACTTTGTAAGCCAGCAAAAACGCCAATGAGTCAGGAATTTTGTCATACTGATGCTCAAAGTTCAAAATTCTTCTATTGAGGTGTTGGACCAGGGAAGAGGTCGGTTCTTCTTTTTTGATTGAGTTCTTATGTTCTTCAACGTATATGTATATATGTTGAAGAACATAAGAACTCAATCAAAAAGGAAGAACCGACCTCTTCCCTGGTCCAACACCTCAAAGCCACAGGACATGAGATTGACTTTAAAAATACCAGAACTATTGCCAAAACCGAACACTTCAGCAGCAGAATAATCAGAGAAGCCATAGAGATAGAAAAACACCCACACAGCATGAATAAACGAGATGATACCTCCCACTTCCCAGCCATTTGGAAACCCACTCTCATGAACAGACAAGTACCTAACATGAAGAATGACACCAGACCCACACCCCTGAGAGCCACACAAGATGCCACCACCACACTTCCACGTAGAAAGCAGACTCACACCCACAGAGAAGATGAGACACGACCACGGACCAGAAGCCACTGTGCAGCTGCATCACTATCCACTTCAAACCCCTCTGAGCCATACATGAAGTGAACTGACCCCCACCATGAAGATGCAGCATGACCACGAACTCGAAGCCAAACAGCAAGATCACAGCTCACCAGCTCAAATCCCCCAGCAACTAAGACTAACCTGAGCACAATCAAGCCCCCACCTGAACAGAACACGCCTCCAGCCAATCAGAACACAGCCAACCCCCCAACCAATCAGAACACAGCCAAACCCCCAACCAATGAGAACACCCCCCCACCCAATCAGAACACAGCAAAGCCCCCACCCAATCAAGTCACACCCCCACTAGCAGTTAAAAGGAAGAAGCAGCTGCAAGCTCACATCACTCTGAGAAGCACAGAGCTGAAGACCAAGCCTGAAGATGATGAATGAGACTTCATCGAAATGTTGCCTAGATACTTCCAATCTTACGCGGGAGAAAACCCGAATAACCAAAGATCCATCCATATATATATGGTTTTTTCTAGGTAGGTGGTGGGGTCTGTCTTTAGGGGTTTGTATGTGGGGTCTTGGAGTAGGTTGGTTAACTTGGATTGGTAGTCAGATGTGTTCATAACCACTGTCGCGTTTCCCTTGTCTGCTGGTAGGATTATTATGCTGGTGTCTTCTTTCAGGTTAAGTAGTGCAGTTTGTTCTTCTTTGGATAAGTTGCTTTTGGGTGGTTTGCTAGTGCAGAGGATGTTGGTGATTTCGAGTCTGATTCTATTGGCATCATCAGGGTTGGTTTTGGTCAGGCTGGTTTCAACTCCGCATATGATGATTTCTGTGGGGATGTGTTTGGGAGTGACAGCAAAGTTGAATCCTTTAGAAAGGACCTTGGTTTTTGCTTCGGTGAGGATTTTGTCTGAGATGTTGTTCACTGTTTGTTTCATGTGTGGCTGTGAGGGGGGAGGAGTTGGTTTCTGGCGTTGTTGTAGTTTTCTGAGTTTGTTGGTGTGTGTGTCTGTCTTGAGGGTGGTCTGTGTTTCGGCTCTCCAGACAGCGAGCTGTTTGGATTTGTCCCAAAGTAAGGGGTGAATCTTGTTGCTGAGTCTGAGGTGAAGTGTGAGGAGATCTTTGTTGATTTGGTCTAGGAGAAATCTTTTTGTGTGAAGTTCATTTCTAATTAGGGCCAATTCTGTTCTTTTTAGGATGCGTTTGGTGGCTGCTGTGTTGGTGTGGAATTTCAATTGGAAGCTTGTGGGAATTAAATTTTGATCTCGGCAGTTGCATAGGAATGCGAGGTCACATAAAATGGAAGCTCTTTGGACTTCAAGTTTTTCATAAGTCGTGGTCAGATGGTGGGTTTCCTCCCCGTAGAGGTGCAATATTTGTTTTCTGAGGTTCTCGCGGGTATATGTATGTGGATCTTTGGTTATTCGGGTTTTCTCCCGTGTAAGATTGGAAGTATCTAGGCAACGTTTCGATGAAGTCTCATTCATCATCTTCAGGCTTGGTCTTCAGCTCTGTGCTTCTCAGAGTGATGTGAGCTTGCAGCTGCTTCTTCCTTTTAACTGCTAGTGGGGGTGTGACTTGATTGGGTGGGGGCTTGGCTGTGTTCTGATTGGTTGGGGGGTTGGCTGTGTTCTGATTGGCTGGAGGTGTGTTCTGTTCAGGTGGGGGCTTGATTGTGCTCAGGTTAGTCTTAGTTGCTGGAGGGTTTGAGCTGGTGAGCTGTGATCTTGCTGTTTGGCTTCGAGTTTGTGGTCGTGCTGCATCTTCATGGTGGAGGTCAGTTCGCTTCATGTATGGCTCAGAGGGGTTTGAAGTGGGTAGTGATGCGGCTGCAGTGCGGCTTCTGGTCCGTGGTCGTGTTTCATCTTCTGTGTGGGTGTGAGTCTGCTTTCTACGTGGAAGTGTGGTGGTGGCATCTTGTGTGGCTCTCAGGGGTGTGGGTGTGGTGTTATTCTTCATGTTAGGTACGCGTCTGTTCATGAGGGCGGGTTTCCAAATGGCTGGTAGGCGGGAGGTATCATCTCGTTTATTCATGCTGTGTGGGCATTTTTCTATCTCTATGGCTTCTCTGATGATTCTGCTGCTGAAGTGTTCGGTTTTGGTGATAGTTTTGGTATTTTTAAAGTCAATCTCATCTCCTGTGGCTTTGAGGTGTTGGACCACGGAAGAGGTCGGTTCTTCCTTTTTGATTGAGTTCTTATGTTCTTCAATGCGTGCACCTATTCTTCTGTTAGTCTGTCCAATGTATGTGGTGGGGCAGGGGATTGCAAGGGATTTCGTATACTCCTTGATTTTCTAACTCGATTCTGTCCTTAGGGTTTCTTAGGATGGTGGATATCTTTCTGTTTGTGCAGAATGCTGTCTTAATGTTGTGTTTTTGGAGGATCTTGCTGATTTTGTCCGTAGTGCCTTTTATATATGGGAGGAGGGCTTTGCCATTCTCTCGTTCTTTGTCTTGGATTTTGGCTGGGGTTTCTTTTTGGATTAGGTGGGTGATCTTCTTTCTTTGGAATCCATTGGCTGTCAGCACGCCGGTGAGAGTGTGTAGTTGGGTCTCTAGGTGTTGTTCGTCGGCTAAGCATTTTGTTCTGGAGATGAGTGTCTCGGCTACGGAATTGATCTGTGCTGGGTGGTGGTGTGAGAGTGCGTGTAGATAGCGGTTTGTATGTGTTTTCTTCTGGTAGATGGTGTGTCCTAGGGAGCCATTGGATTTTTTGTATACCAAGACATCTAGGAAGGGAAGTTGGTTGTTAGCTTCTGTTTCCATGGTGAATTGTATTTTGGGGTGTTGGCTGTTGAGGTGTGTGAGGAAGTTGTTCAGTTTTTCTTTCCCGTGTGGCCAGATTATGAAGGTGTCATCTACGTATCTGAGCCAGAGTTTGGGTTTGTGATCATATTTTTCTAGAGCTTGTGTTTCAAAGTGTTCCATGTAGAGGTTAGCGATGACAGGTGAGAGGGGTGATCCCATGGGTGCTCCTTCTATTTGTTTGTATTTTTGTCCGTTGTAGGTGAAGTATGTATTGGATAGGCAGTGGTTGGTCAGATCTAGGATGTGCTTGGGGGGGTTGTATTTGTTTTGGATGGCTGTCAAGGCTTCTTTTATTGGCACTTGGGTGAAGAGGGATATGACATCGAAGCTCACTAGTAGGTCACTGGGTTGTAAGTTTTGTTTCTTTATGATCTCGATGAACTGGAATGAGTTTCTTACATGTGAGTTGATGGATTCTGCATAGGGCTGTAGTTGTTTGGCAAGAAACTTGGCTAGGTTTTGTAGAGGTGAGCCTATGGAGCTAACTATTGGTCTGAGTGGGGTTCCTTCTTTGTGTATCTTGGGGAGACCATAAAGTTTAGGGCATCTGGATGATTTCTCTCTGGGTATGATTCTTTGCTGGATTTCTTCACTGATGGGGGAGGCTTTTATTTTGGATCTGGTGGTTTTTTCTAGGTAGGTGGTGGAGTCTGTCTTTAGGGGTTTGTATGTGGGGTCTTGGAGTAGGTTGGTTAACTTGGATTGGTAGTCAGATGTGTTCACATCCCCACTAGCAGTTAAAAGGAAGAAGCAGCTGCAAGCTCACATCACTCTGAGAAGCACAGAGCTGAAGACCAAGCCTGAAGATGATGAATGAGACTTCATCGAAACGTTGCCTAGATACTTCCAATCTTACGCGGGAGAAAACCCGAATAACCAAAGACCCACATGCAAATACCCGCGAGAACCTCAGAAAACATATATATATGTTTTCTGAGGTTCTCGCGGGTACCGATGAACAACACCTAGAGACCGAACTACACACTCTCACCGGCGTGCTGACAGCCAATGGATTCCAAAGAAAGAAGATCACCCACCTAATC